>CM055892.1:14218253-14910753 GCA_029582165.1 Portulaca oleracea
CCAGCGCTATGATACGACCCTCCCTGACCAAGTGGCTCCTCCAAAGACATTTGAGCCATGTCCTCTTCCATGCTCGGAAGACGACGACCTCTGCTGCCGGACCTGCTACGATGAGACCCAGATGAATGTTGACCTTCAACCAGAATGCCTTTGTCGCGACCCTCTGGTACAACTACTAAGGGAGGATGAGAAGAACCACCAACTTCTTCTTGAGATCAGCCTCGAGAGGGATACTTCCCTACTGAAGAACGGCGTGGGGGCTCTGTACGAGGAGGAACTACAGTAGATCGTCGGGGTGGCTCCCTAGGAATAGACTCCAGATCAGCTTCCATATCGGCTCTTCTAGTTGCATTGCCTCCCTGAGTCGGTGAATGCCCGATTGATGTGTTTCTTCATGGTGCTCCATTCCTTAGTCATTTGTCGGAAGAAGGCCCACCTTGGCTGAAATAGGGTAAAATGGGAGTCATGCACAAATAAAGCACAGTATAATAAAGAAGTTGCACACAATGAAGATTACCGGTTTCCGTTTGAATTCTTGTAACGCCGAACGCTCGCTACTATGCTCCACATCCAAGAAACCGCAAATCTTTTCTCCCTCTGGTGGAACCTCCTCCTCAGCAGCCTAGGCATAAGGTCCCAGCTGTAGATTCCCTGGTTAGAAATCAACAAAAGCATGATAAGGGAGAAAGACAAAGGATACTTACCACTCGATGTTTCGACCTCTAGATTTTGATCGGCCCCGACCCAAACTCCCACTATTCCTCCTACCCCTGACAGTCAAAGCATTCCCCGAAGACTCAGACACATCGGAATCTTTCCTACGAATACTTTCATTCAGGACAAAGTCTCTAATTTCCCCAAACTGTAGACATCGGAATTTGTACCGGTATAATCCCGACTTATCAAAAATATGCAAGTCAGACGGGTCAAGTAATAAACGGGTCATTGGGCCCAAAAGAGCAACAAGCCGAGTGCAAGAAAAATAAAGCAGGCCACATTTAATTGTTAAAACCCTAGTGGGTTTTAACTTTTAACACACAAGCCCAGCGATAAAACCTAGCAGAACGCGCCTCGGCCCAGAAAATTTCAAAACCCGCCTAGGTTTTGAGCGGAGTAGCAATGACGCTGCTTTTACTCCACGCCACCGATCCACAGATTAATATTATCAAAACCCGCCTAGGTTTTGATTTAAATGGCGCCAAAATCTGCATGCATGCATTTGATCCCCTGATTTTTGCCCCACGTGATTGACCTTCCCCTTGACCACCCAAAACCCGCCTAGGTTTTGGTCTTTAATGGCATGATTTGTGGGGTACGCTCCCCACCATTTCCCTCCAAAACTCTTCACTCCTCACCTATAAATACCCCCTCCATTCCACCTTCATGGGAACCAACATTTTCCCACCAACATTTCCCACCAAGAATTCCCATCAACAAGTCTCACCAAAATACTCTTACTATACTCCCATTCATTATTCCCATACTATACTTCCATTCTCTCAAAAGTTTCATTATCCATATCCATTTCTAATCCCCCCATAATCACCTTTATCACCACTACATAATCATCCACATACCATCTTTTCTACATCACCCACATCATCTCATCCGGGCTTCAAGTCAAGGAGCAGCTCATTGGATCAAAGTCATCATTGCTACATCTTAGGCAAGGTTCGATTTCTTTATTTACATTATTGTATTTAATCATGTATCCTTTATTTAATTCCGTGCTTGCACATTTTGTAAAATAAAAACCGCAGTGTTTTTATATTGCATGATTCGAATAATAATTCCGCGAAATTAATCAAACTTCTCCCCGCTCTCTTTCTTTTCAATGTTGATTTTAGTAGAGTCTGTTTTATAACAGGCGGATTCGAGAGTTCTTATAACTCTCGAATTCGTAACCTTACCCCCGAATCTAGAAATCGGGTTTGTAGACCGGAGTCTTTCTTTTCTTATTTTACGGTTTGTCGATTTCCTTAAATCGGCTGGCGACTCTTTTTACATTTTATAAATTCGTTTAACTATGTAAAATATTCATTTATGCATAAAATAATTTAAGTAAATAATTTAATTCATTTCCTTTCACTAATTTAAGATTGGACCCGAGGAAAATGGACCAGAAATTAATAAAACCTAGGCGGGTTATATTAATTTCAACCCATTTTCTTCTGGTCCAGGGATCCAGACGGCCCGACCCAGAATATGCTAAAACCTAGGCGGGTTTCAGCATTTTCTGGTGGCCCATCTGCTCCTCTTTGGGCTTGAATTTGGTGATTGGGCCGGGAATAAATGATTGTTAAATTAATTTGTGTAATTACGGATAATTTAATAATAAAGACGGGTTTGTAAATAAATAAAGTTTCATCACCCCGAAAATGAATTTCGAAAAATAAAAATATCCTTACTTAAGGATTAAGAAACCTTAGTCGGCTCCCGATCGTTTAAGTAGCGCATCATGCGGAAAAAGGGGTTCCACCTTTTTCCCGGGTCCTACAGATTGGCGACTCCATTGGGGACTTAAACTTTAAAAAGAGGGTAAAACATGAGAAAAATCAAATTTATTTGAAAGTGTAAAAGGGAGAAGTTAATTTATTTTCTTCTGGTCTTTTGACACGTTAGCACAAAGGCGAAATTTTAAGTTACCTAGGATTTCCCTTGAGAGCGGGAGGCCACTACTATGGGGATGAACTCTACATCTCTAAGCATTTGGTCGCTCCTCTCCTGGTGTCACACTCCAAGAGCTTCCTTGAAGTTCTTTGAGAAATACCCCAACTGCTTACCTTATGGTATGAAGAACCGGGGCGAAGGCATGCGGTAGGCTATATAACCCAACCATAAAAGTCCATGAATTTAGAGCCTTGGTTTAGGATACCTTTTCATGTGTATACTATGTGCTATGTGTACCCCTTCCCCTTTTCTTTTCTTTTTGTAAAGAGTCGACCTTAGTTTGGAGGTTCTGTTCTAGTCCATATAAAATTCATTGGGTTGAGAAAATGATTATTTATTAATTGATATAATTAACTCAAAGGCATTATGGTTAGCCCAAGTGGAAGGGCCCATTTATGTTTGAAAGTTGATTATTTTAATTAATAAATAAAAATTGACTCGCCTTTGATGATATTATATGGCCCTTTATGAAATTCTCTTAACAAAGGTCCAAAAAAATTGATTAAAAGTCCAACAAAGTTAATGGATAGCGTCTTAGATTGCATAATATTCACTAGGCTTGAGTAAATTAATTTATCGATTTTAATTAATAAATCCGTCACATTTATGGCCGGCCCGTTGATTAGGCCCAACCATATTGGATTTGTCAATTAAACCCATAAATTAATTATGCTCGCTTATTGTTGGCTTTATTCAGTCCTTTACAATATCCATTCTCCCCGAGTAAAAAATAAAAAAAAAGGCATAAAAAGGAAAAGGGTTAAAAAAAAAAGTAGGTCTTGTTGAACATTATTCTAGTCCGCATAATAGCCAATATGGTTTGAGCTGTCTAAGTCATTGGGCCAAGTTACGGATTCTCCTTAAAACGGTCGACCTGTGGATTAGGCCCATCCGAATTGAGAAACACTGACTAAAGCCTGTCAACTTATTATCCGTTCGCTATATCGACTTTATTCGGCCCTTTATGGTGTTCTGGTCCATATAGAGTTAGGTCATGCACTCCCAAAAGTGGGTGTCCTCTGTGTCAGCATATATGTGTCGAGTCGGTTAGGATCATATAGGTCATCTAGGTCATGCATGCATCGGGTAGAACGTATCGGAGTATGTCATCGAGTGTCTTAATGTTGAATTTCCATGCAGGCATCATTGGTGATCGACTCCGAGCCCGCATTCGACATCCACGAACCAGTCGTTTGATTCTGAACCCTTGCTACGATCCATCTGCAACCAGTGACTACATCATGTCTGGAGAACAGTTCCAAGAGGTCCCAATTCAGAGTACTGAGGCCAATATCACGAAGCATCTGGATGACCTCTACACCAAAATGCAAGGTCTGGTATTCGCTAACACCTTAGATCAAGAGCAGAAGATGGGCAAAAGACTTAATGAAAAGCAACAGGTGATGGACAGTATGCTGTAAGCCATCACTAAGAATAATACCAAACTAGGATTGAATGTTGAGGAAGACGATGAAGAAATGCAAGGATATGAGTCCGAACCTGAAATCATCAAGATATCCTCAGATTCTGGAGGAATTGGGATATCCAAAACAAAGGTCAATACCCCTGAGGCATCTAAACTCACAAAGGACCCTACTGTTAAGGCCCTTGAACAGAAATTGGAAAGCCTTACTAAAGCAATGAGCACTGTGCCGGCCTTTGCTGACAAGTACCTGGAAGTGCCATTGCCTGTCCAGCCAATTTTGAAGGTAGTGGATAAAGTTGAGGTACCAAATATCAGGTTCAAACCTTCTGAGAAGCCAGTTCACCATATAGAAGAGTTCATGAGGCTAGCACCATTAAACCAGATTGATATCGGTTTATACTCTACTGTTTTCCCATCCACCCTAGATGGTGAAGCCAAGGTGTGGTACCACGCTTTACCATATCAAACGAAGACCGACTGGAATGAATTGTTCAAAGCCTTCATCAATCATTACAGTCGTATCCAGAAGAAGAAAGCTACGGTGGATGACTTAACCACCATGAAGCAACGAGATGACGAATCCTTCCTGGATTACTTTGAGCGAAGGCATACCAAACTATCTCACATCAATAAGACAATTCCTCTCCGTCTACAGTTGTCTACTTTCAAGCAGGGACTAAGAGACAGCTTGACCAAGCACTTGGGGTACCACGTCATTAAAGACTTTGACTACTTGAAGGATATTTGTGTTCAACTGGAGGCAATGCATAATGATAAGACCGCTTCGCCTGGATGGAAGGGGTCTAGTACCAACAGGAGGGCCACTAGTGCGTCTAGCCACCCTCCTAAGATTATGGAAACTAACTTTATCCAGCGCAAGGGGCCTATCATACTAAAATATGAGACTTACACACCACTGGACGTCTCTTATTCTCAAGCTCTTGATCGGTTGGTCAAGAAAGGTTTTTTGGTCCTACCTTTGCCAAAAGAAGAGCCGGCGATTAAAGGGAAAGGTTGGGACGCTAACCAATTCTTTCGTTATCATCGTAGTCGGGGACATGATACTGAGAAATGCTGGACTCTCAAAAACAAGATAGAAGATATGATAAGGGATGGGACACTACCTATGCCAAAAGCTGCCCAGAAGCCTAACAATCAAAGCAACCCGATGCCCGAGCATACAAATGCTATCTTTCATGGAGTTGGTAGCATTGTTCCTTCCACTTTGATTGTTGAGACGGGTCAACCTGTCCACGAGATGTTTGGCTTTCAAGAAGACATATCTATTCATGGTATTTGGGACAGTGATGACGACGACCAACATGAATACTCCAAAATGGAATGGATAGAGACGGATGAACCGACATCAGATGATGTGGCATTCCTCACTCGATCAGGCCGCCATAACAACAGGAACACCACCACTCCAGTGGCTGTTTATAGTTCTACACCAACGGTTGCCATTGATAATCACGTCCCTCCTGAAGATCCTCTTCTTACACAACTCAAGAAGACTAGAGCTGAAGTTACTATTTGGCAGCTGATATGCACTTCGTAAGTACATAGACAGAAGATTATGGATGCTCTTACTGCATTAACAGTATCTCCCACAACAACACCTGAATCTCTAGTTGCTCATGTGACTACCCAACAGGAGGCCATAACCTTTGGAGTTAAAGATCTACCTCAAGGAGGGGCGTCCCACAACAAAGCACTATACCTCACAGTGCAATGTTCCAACAAGACTATCCCACTGGTTCTGGTCGATAATGGTTCAACTGTGAATGTGTGCCCTTGGAGGACGGCACAAAAATTGGGAGCCCAACAACAACACTTGGCTCAAAATGGTGTACAGCTCAGGGCTTACGACAATTCTCCTCGAAAGTTGGTCGGGTCTATAATATTGCCCATCACTACACGCAATATCACTCGGAATGTGGAGTTCGTAGTGCTAGACATTCCAGCTTCCTTTAATCTGTTACTAGGGAGGCCATGGCTTCATGAATGCAATGTTATAGGCTCTACCTTACACCAGAACGTAAAGATGTTGGTACAAGGTCAAGTTATCACCATCTCGGGAGAATCCATCAATGCTGTCTTCACCCCCAAGCAAGTGACCCTTGAAGTAGAACACAGTTCCATGGATGAAGAACTTCACAACTTTGAACTTGTGGCGACTTTGAGCCAGGATGAAGCTTCCTTTGACTTCGATCCCTACTCAAATCCCAAAGTGCATGCTATGCTTAGCAAACAAGGACACTTTCCTGGAATGCCGCTAGGAAAGAACCCGAAAAACAAGATTCCTCCTGTGTTCAAGACATTTAAGCAGAAGGGGAGGTTTGGTTTAAGGTAAAAACCAACTGAGAAGGAAGTTATACTTGCCAAGATAGCCATAGCTGAGCAGAAAAGGATGGATAACCCTCCTACTTTATTCCAAATGAAGCCCTATCCACTCACTCTGAATGGATAATTTGTTAGGGAAGACGATGACTTCCCTTACTATGGATTCCCTGAACCATACTACCTAAAGGACAAGGGAGTTCAAGTTGTTGTGTTAGAAGTTTTCAATGACTGTACCATTAACATGGCTACTGTTTTTGTCCCCGCTCGGGACAAACAGCCACCGTTAGAATGGACTCATCAAGCTGGGAGTAACATATTAGGCATGCTATTCGGACAAGAAGCTGTTAAGGAGGAGTCTGAAGCTGACGCTGTCATTGCTGCATTATCCAACCCAAGCTTTGACCCAAGTCTCATGATCACTGAAGAAGAAGAAGTCAAGGCAATCTCGTGGATCGATGCTGAGAAGTATAGCTTTGTTTTACCTGTAGGAGAGTCTGTTCCTATGGACATAGAGTCTGGTCCTAAGGGTCTAAAGTTAAGTGAGTCTGCTCTTGAGTCTGCTGGCGATGTATTCATTTCTACATTCAATAAAATGAACCTTTCTGCTTACTCTCAATCTTCTTTCCCCTCTTCCCTGAACTAGTGCGCTAATAATAAACTAGAATTTAATGAACCCTTAAAAGAATTTTCTAATGAACATGAGCATAAATGGCGGTGTTGGAAGACACCATCACCATTAATGTGGGCACGGAAGAACAACCTCGGGAGCTGAAGTTAGGGAGTTCACTCACGGCAGAAGAGCGGGTAGCATTTACAGAACTTCTCAAGGAGTTTGTAGACGTATTTGCATGGTCTTATGAAGACATGCCGGGGATTAGCAGGGAAATTGCGGTACACACCATACCTTTGCTCCCTGATGCAAAGCCAGTTCGACAAAAGGCTAGGAGGATCAGACCTGAATGGGCTAAGAAAATTGAAGAAGAGGAGTAATTCACTGTGACAGGTTCACTAAAAAAAAAATCCTTTTGTAGCGAATCAGCAGCTTAACGCTAAATTCATCAAAGCAGTCCAATACCCTGAATGGATTGCTAACATTGTCCCAATACCCAAGAAAGATGGGAAAGTGCGCATGTGTGTGGACTTCCGAGACCTTATCAAAGCCAGCCCCAAGGATAGTTTCCCTCTACCTCACATCGATGTATTAGTGGATAACACTTGCGGACATGAGCTTCTATCTTTTATGGACGGATATGCTGGTTACAATTAAATAAAAATGGCAGAAGAAGACATGGAGAAGACTTTCTTTACCACACCGTGGGGAACGTACTGTTATGTTGTCATGCCTTTCGGTCTTCAAAATGCAGGTGCAACATATCAAAGGACTGCCAACACTCTACTTCATGACATGATGCACATAGAAGTAGAAGTTTATGTGGATGACATGATTGTTAAGTCCAAAACAAGGGAGGAGCACATTCCTAATCTTCGCAAATTCTTTCTGCGACTTCGCAAATACAAGATGCGGCTCAATCCAGCAAAGTGCACCTTCGGTGTTACCTCTGGGATGTTGCTAGGCTATATGGTCAGCCAACGGGGCATTGAAGTTGATCCTTCAAAGATCAAGGCTATCCAACAGTTACAAGCACCCAGGACAGAAAAAGAGATAAAAGGCTTCCTAGGACGAGTCCAATACATTAGTAAGTTCATCTCAAAGCTTACTATTACCTGTGAACCTTTGTTCAAGAAACTAAAGAAAGGAAGCAAAGTGGAATGGGATGATCAATGTCAAGCTGTCTTTGATAAAATCAAGGAATATTTGCAACATCCTCCAGTCCTCATGCCGCCAGTACCAGATGAGCCTCTACTCCTTTACCTAACATTGACTAGCTCGGCAATGGGGGCTATGCTAGCTCAAAAGGTAAAAGGTCAAGAGAGCGCCATCTACTACTTGAGCAAGAAGTTCCTAGACTATGAAAGTCGATACGCAAAGATAGAGAAAATGGCTCTCGCATTATTTGGGCCACCAAGAAGTTAAGGCATTACACGCTTTCACATACTATATATGTCATAGCTGCGAATAATCCCATCAAATTCATCATGGAGCAACCAACCATCAACAACCGCATCGCTCGATGGGTAGTCATGCTTTCTGAGTTCAATCTTCAATACTTGTCCCAGAAATCTATCACAGGGCGAGTTGTTTCAGACTTTTTGGCTGCTTCACCATCACAGAAACCTCCAAGCACACACTTGGAATTCCTAGACGAAGATGTATTCTTCACCGATGAAATTAGTGGGAAATGTATTTTGACGGAGCCTCTAACCAAATGGGTTGTGGAGTAGGAGTCCTGTTAATATCTCCAGAAGGGGCACACGTCCCTGTATCTGTAAAATTGGATTTTGATGCCACTAACAACGCTGCGGAGTATGAAGCATGCATCAAGGGCCTACAAGCTGCTTTACCTTTGGGCATACGCCACATAAAGGTCTTTGGAGACTCTAGCCTCATCGTCAACTAGGCTAAGAGTGCGTGGAAGGTTCGAAGTGAGTGTCTCTTAGCTTATCAGCAGAAGCTTTTGGGACTCGCCGACCAGTTTGAGCAAATTAGCTTCCAATATCTTTCTAGGGATCACAACGAACTGGCGGATGCCCTAGCCAAGTTATGTTCAATGATGGCAATTCCATCAGGCACGCTCCAGCTACCAATAATAGTAGAGCGGCAGTCTGAACCAGCATATGTCTGCGCTATGGAAACACAAGAAGAGGAGACTAAAGAATGGTTTCTTGACATATACAATTTTCTTCAGAAAGGAGAATATCCCGCTGAGTTAGATGCTCGAGGACAACGAGCGGTCAGGTCTTTAGCAGCACAATAATGCTTAATCCAAGACCGTTTGTATAAGAAGTCACCTACAGGCATCAATTTGCTATGTATCAATGCCAAAAGTGCAAAGGAAGTTATGGCTACTATGCATGGAGGAGAGTGTGGGCCTCACATGAATGGGCGCATGCTAGCGAAGAAGATTCAAAGGGCTGGTTACTATTGGTCAACTATGGAGGCAGACTACTTGAATTTCGTTCGAAGATGCCACAAATGTCAGGAGTATGCCAATCTGCAGCATCAACCTCCTTCATATCTGACTACACTGACCTCTCCATGGCCATTCTCGGTATGAGGTATTGACATCATTGGCAAAATACACCCAACCAGAACAGGAGGACATGAATACATCTTGGTCGCTATTGATTACTTCACTAAGTGTGTAGAGGCAGCCTCTTTTGTCAAACTCACATCCAAGCAAGTGGCCAAATTCATCCTTCAGAACATTATATGCCGATATGGAGTGCCTCATGAGATCATCAGTGATAACGGGAATCATTTTCGAAAAGAAGTGGAAGTTTTGCTCACCCCTTACAAAATTCAGCATCATCGGTCTTCACCTTATCGACCTCAAGCTAACGAAGTTGTAGAAGCAGCCAACAAAACAGTGGCAGGAATCATCAAGAAGATGGTCGTTACTTACAAAGGTTGTCCTGATAAGTTAACATTCGCCTTATGGGGATACCGGACCTCTATACGAACTGTTACAGGAGCAACACCATATTCATTAGTGTATGGGATGGAAGCAGTCCTGCCAATTGAATTAGCAATCCCTTCATTACGAATAGTGACAGAAAGCCAATTGCCAGAAGCAGAATGGGCTAGGTCAAGGTTCGAGGAGCTAATGTTGATGGATGAAAGGCGATTAAGGGCCTTGCATAATGTTCAAGTGTATCAAAGTAGGATTACTCGCGCTTTCAATAAGAAGGTGAAAAGTCGTTCACTTGAAGAAGGTTATTTGGTGCTTAAGGAAATGAGGGCACCAATACAAGACCCAAGGGGAAAGTTTGCACCCGATTGGAAAGGTCCTTATGTGATTAAGAAAATTTTACCAGGAGGAGCAGCTCGGTTGGCTACTATGGATGGAGAAGATATGATTCAGCCCACAAATTTGGATCAACTCAAGCGATATTATGCTTAATATAACCAAGCAACTGGAAAACCAATTTTCAAACACTTGGTGAATATTCAATTTATGCTCATGTATATAAGAAAGATAAAGTTTGCAATAGCACAATAATTGTAAACAATTTTCTTCTTTTATTAATAATTGATAATGCAAGTACACTGCTTGTAAAAAGAAAATTTAAAAGGCATAATTAAATAAAAGTTTATTTTGGCAAAGCAATTCAGTTCCTTCCCTTCCATCCATCCTCTAATCTTGTTTCACCTTATCTACTTCACTAGTGGTCTCATGGTCAATCTCCATGTCTCTAGGTTCATTTGGGTCCGTCTCTTTGTCTTTAGGTTTATAGGCTCGCCTATGTGATTTCCGTGTCTCCACCCTCGGGCCAAGCCAATCTTTCACCGTCACCTTCGCACCAAGACGATCCTTTATCGTTGAACGGGGACCCAGTCTCTCTTTCATGGACGTTTGACTTCTTCTCGCCTCTCCAGCACGGCGAGACTCGACGGCCGCAATTAGCCATCCGTGATATCCAGCGTCAGCAATCTCTGATAGATGTGCCTTTGGTGGAGCCTTAAGGGTCGGCCTTCTTGCCCAATACTTCAACCAAGACTCTATCATCGAGTCACGAAGCTTCAATTGCTCGGGGGCTACGCACAATCGCTCGGGGATGGTTAGTTTGCGAGACATCTGTCGCCGCACTCGCTCCGGAAAGTAGAAGGTCATGTGTGTCAAGCCGACAATACACACATAGGCGTTGCGATAATCGCTTGTCACATATTTAGGAACGTGCTACCACTCGATCCACCATGTGATATCACGAGGTTCCTTCAGAAAGGCGACCTATTCCGTTACCGATTGACGTTCAGTATATTTGCGCCTCCTTTGACAATAATTCGCAAGTGCCAAAGAATTATGAGTTCCTCGACAAGGCCCAAATGCTCCATTAGCCATATCTGCCCATAAAGTTAGCACGGGTTATGATTGCATACCAATTATTTCCCCAACTAACGAAAAAAATAAAAATAAAAATAAATAAAAAAAAAACCAAAACCCGCCTAGGTTTTGCAGGTATTAGGCAAATTTGAAAAAAAAAATGAGGAAAAGAAGAAGGAAATGCACCTTAAGAAGTAGAGGGCTCCCACGAAGCTCATATTCTGGATCCGGATTATCCATGCCTATCATAGTTTCCGCTAGCATCAACGGCACTGGGTTAAAACCGCGAGCCATGTCTTCAACTATCTTGATTAGGCCCGCCGGCCTGGTCCTTCGCCCACCATGATAGAAGCAGAATTTCTCGAGCAAACATAATATGAGGGCTCGCACTCGTATTACAGGACCATATTCCAATATGTCAGGAGATTGAAAGTATTCGACAATGGTTATGAAATGTACCTTATCACCGAATAGTGCGCTTCCTATGACTCGGTTCGGAAGGTATACCAATTCTTTGTACGGTTTGGTGTTGTCGGTAGCAGTTGGAGGTGATGTCGCTCGTGCGAAATGATTCGTCCCAAGAATAGACGACCACTCTTCAGGAAGTGGACATAGCTCCTTTAAGGAAAAGCGGAAAACGTGCATCTTCGGGTCCCAAAAAGCCTTTTCCGCTCGGAGGAAGTCATGGTTGACTCTCGCTTGCCGGAGGCTCAACAATCTTGTCAAGCTATATCTCCCAAGCTCTTTTTTTCTCTTCTTTGGATAAAGTGCTCATCCAAGTAGCGAGTTTCTTCTCGAAAGCCATAAGAATAGGATGATTTCTTGAGATTTTGGAGACTTTTAGATGGAGTATGCAAGAGAAGATGATGAGTGATGACTATATGCATAATAACAAGCTATTTATACACCTTCATCAATGATCAAAATGGAACAAATCGTCCAGCAAGCAATCACATAGCCGTTGCCATCACATCCCATGATTCAAGCTTTTTCCAACGGCTAGAAAAAAAAAGGTTAAAACCTAGGCGGGTTTAACCTCACCAGGTCACCCCGCGCGCGCCAGCTAGCTCCGGCCTAGCTCCCTCTACCGCTTAAAACCCGCCTAGGTTTTAAGCGGTCTGAGCCCATTTTCCTGTTTCCGCGGCCCATTTGTGTAGCATTGTATCGAGTTTTGTTTTTCTTTCGATTGGCCCATTCGTGTATTCTTTGATGTTCCGGGTTCTGTTATCGACCCAATGATGTTAGTTCCGAAATTTTGCTCGAGTTGTCTCTGACACTTAACTTTTTATTTTGTTTTTATTTTCTTTTTCTTTATGGGGAAGCGGGATTAATTGGGATTAATCCCGTTTTGTAGAGAATCATTCAAATGCATTAATAAAAGCGTCAAAGTTGTGCATTCACCGAGGCTTGCATAAAATAAAATATTATAAAGAGTCTTGCATTAAAAAAAAAAATAGTCTGCATTGCATAAGTTTGATCACCACAGGGATCCTGAATTGCCACTGTCCTCCACCAAGTTGCCCCTGCATTTGAAGCTCCCGTGTTGGAAGTACCGGTCGTGCCAAAGTAGGTGTCCCAGGAGTAATAATCAGATCCAGGAGCAGTCTGCACGGGAGGTGATGGCCCAGTCAAGGGCATTTCTGAAGGATGTACGCTCGACGGTGAAGACACAGAATGCCCCTGCGAAGCAGCCACCCAAAAATGATCAGGAACCTGCCACTTAGCGGAAGGAGTAGGCCATACAGGATCAGTTCCATAACCGGGGGCTGGCCAACCAGAAGAAATAGATCCTCCCAACCAAGAGTGTTGAGGCACAGACCATTCTTGATAGCCCATGGGCCATGACGGACCCATCTCAAGAGCAGGGATAGGCCATCCTGCAGAACCGGAATTAAAAGACGAAGCATCATATGGTACAGGACGTGAAGTAGCGTCATCCGCTAGGGCTTGACTTCCAGGATACCCTACGGATGCACCTGAATCACGGTCCCTCACCACTATCTACTGACCGCGACGAGCAGATCGCACTGAAGCTGGGGTATGTCGAGAATGAGGAGGCCGGTATGTGGCGCTTGATTTGGAAGCATCCTCCACCCAGTAGGAATGAGGTTGAGTATCACCCCCATATCCAGCACTATGACAAGACCCACCATGACCAAGCGGCTCCTCTAAAGACATCTGAGCCATGTTCTCTTCCATGCCCGGAGGGCGGCGACCTATGCTACCGGACCTGCTACGATGAGATCCAGTAGAGTGTTGGCCCTCGACTAGAACGCCTTTGCCTCGACTCTTCGGTAGCCGCTAGAGGAGGACGAGAAGATCCACCAATTTCTTCCTGAGATCGACCTCGAGAAGAATATTCCCCAACCGAAGAGCAACGTGGGGTCTCTGTGCGAGGAACGCCTGCACTAGAGCGTCGAGGCGGTTCTCTGGGAACAGACTCTGCATCGGCCTCCATATCGGCCCCTTCCGGCAGCACCACCTTGATATCTCCCTGAACCAGTGAATCCTCGATTGATAAACTTCCTCATGGTGCTCCACTCTTAGCTACTTGCCGGAGGAAAGCCCATCTCGGCTAGGAAATAACAAGACAAAGGTCATTCAAAAGTGGCATATGTGGTAAAAGGAAGTAACATAAGACAAAGACTTACTGATTTGCGATCAAATGCCCGAAGCGCGGAGCACTGACTGCTGGTTTCCACATCCAAGAAACCACCGATCTTTCGTCCCTCTGGAGGGTTCTCGACTTCAGCAGCTTTAGCATAAGGCCCCAACTGGAAAATTGTGTTCGAATCAGATATCGGCTAAAACGTAAATAAGGACAAGAGGAGGAAGATACATACCACTCGAGGAGCCAAACGACTGAGATAGCACTGGAACTCTTCATCGAATTGCTCTTGCGGAACGTTATGCACGAAGTTGTCAAATTCTTGACTTCGCACAGATCTCTCAGAACACCTGGGTCAACCCGCCATGGCTCGAACATGTGTGCCGGAGGGTCTAGGGGAATGAGACCAGGATAGCCTCCCAGAATCTGCCTCGTGGCTCTCTCTCCTAAATACCACACATAACCATAAGGCCCCTCAACCAGGAGGCGAAGACGGGTGTCGTGCTCCACCAGCTCCAATGATTGTGGTAATCCTCTAACGTCGAAATCGGCCCAAGGACACCAGTTCACGTGATCCTGCAAAAATAAAAGGAGCATTTAAGTTTGACATGCAAAGGGAGATGAAAGAAAGATGCTGGATATGAAGGAATACCGGTGTCAAATTATCCAAGATACCACGGATGAGGTCAAGACTCCCTGACTTGTATTTCTTATCATGAATACCCTCGGTGGTCCAGCGTTCCGCAGCTGGTACCGTTTTATTCTTCTTCGAACGAATGCCCAGGGCTAAGATGTACTCATATGCCCACGTCTGCATAAACATGTTGTTAAATGAGGAAGAAGGGAGACGCTGCATTGAAGAAAAGAAGGTTCGAGCACATACCTCGAGTACCTTCCACAAGGAAGGACCATACTGGTAACGAGTCTGGGCCGCATGAAGGTAGACCGGGTCTGGATCCTGTGAAAGTCGGATGCCACGACGAAGCCAATGCTTGAAGTTTGCATACGACGCCTTGCCCCAGTTTAGATTGCGAATATTGTCAAAGTTAAGAAGGTTCCGAAACCATGTCAGGGAAATATTGTCCCCATGGTTGGCAAAGAGGGTGGCAGAAATAACGTACGCCAAGAAGATGAAGCGACGTTGCTCTAAGGGCAAGTTTTAAAAACCTGCATCGCGAACAGTCATCTCGAAGTGCTTGTAGGCAAGGTTGGGAAGGCCATGTCGTTGCCCCAAGCGAGCAGATAGTGGAGCCAACAAGTCCAACACTACTGGAGGGATATCCACGTCAAAAACCACGTCCTGCCCACCCTAAGGAAGACCGGTAATCATGACGAAGTCTTTGGGAGTGACCGTCATCTCACCCACGGGCAAATGAAATGAGTTAGCTGAATCCCACAACTGCTCGGCCATCGCCCGACCTAGGGTATGGAATGTCCTTTTCCTCCAAGCCTCCAAGCATTTCCAGAAGGGCATGAAGCCCGCGGCGCTCAAACTGTCACGAACGAAGTCGCTCGGAATTGATTCAGCAGTTTTAACAGGTATTTTTAGGACACCAGGAGTTTTCAAATTGTCCTCCTGAAGGCAGAAGTCCGACACGTCATTCAAAATGGGGGCTCAGCGCATAAATTCATGGACCCAAGCTGGACCTAGCACCAACACTAGGCTCACAGCCACGGCCCATGAAGTAGAGCAAAAAGCCCAGGGTCACGGCCCATGAGGCGGCCCAACAACAAGTCAAAACCTGCCTGGGTTTTGACTTCGCCAAGCCCACCATCATGGCCCATGAAACGGCCCAGCAGAAAACAAAAAAAAGGGGGGGATGTGTGAGTCAAAACCCGCCTAGGTTTTGACGCCGCCAAGCCCAGCTGACCGGCCCAGAGCACGCGACGGCCCTGCAGGCTGGACATAAAACCCGCCTAGGTTTTATTCCGCCTAGTGGGCTGCTACTCATTCAAGTTTTTGGTCCTTTTGTTTTCTAAGAGAGTTTTCTTCGGTCAAAATGCAAAATAAATGGATCATTCAACATCCTAACATTTATACTTAAACTAGCTAAAAATCGACAATTGAAATTCATGCTTGCTTATTTTTACGCTAAACTAAGTACAAGAAGAAAAGTCCAAGAATTACCTTTCCATGAGAACGGTAAAACCAAGCATGATTCCAAGATTCAACAATAAGATCGGAAGGAACCGCTTCCATGCTGGGAACAAAGTTACGCCGCGAAGACCGCTCATGAGGCCAGGCCGCCGCATGAGGAAGAGGTGGATTCCTATGACTCCGGGGTTGCATCTTAAAAACTCGAAATTACCTCAAAGAGCAAGACTTCTTTTCTAGAAAGAGAATGAGTGAGCTAGAGAGATGAAGGACGTGAAGATGTGAAGGAAATGAAGGAAATGTTTTGAATTTATAGAAAGGTCGGGTGAACGTGAACCGTTCATTTTTAGGATCCACCTCGAGATGCCAAACGCATTTCATTGGCCGGAAATCCAAAGGTTATCCTTTTGTCACCCAAAAGAGAGACATGGTGACGTGGACTCTTTATGACCACAAGTGGGTCGGACCCCACTTTGATACTCTTCACAATGCAAAAAAAAAAAAACAAAAAAAAACAAAAAAAAGAAGAAAAACACAAAACCCGCCTAGGTTTTGTTTGGCCCAAAAGGAGCGGCCCAGAAGGAGCGGCGGTCCAGGCGCGGACACAACCCAAAGAAATTCATCAAAACCCGCCTGGGTTTTGTGGTGAGTGCGGCCCGAATTTGCAGCCCAACTCCTCACACGCCTGAGCCCACAATTTGAGCTCTACGGTTCACATGTAAAAATCGAACCTCTTTTGTTTTTTCCAATAAAACTGATACTTGCTTTCTTTATGATTTTCAGGTCGCCAACAAAGGGACCACCCTCATCCCGCTATTGCACAAAAGGTCGCAGTCATCATCATCATCCAGGGCCATCGGCAGAGTTTCGATGCAGTCCAAATCAAGGGTCATCGGCAGAGTTTCGATGTAGTCCCAATCATGAGCCACCGGCATCGTGCCCGGTGAAGTCTCAATCCCCGAGCCATCGGCATCGTGCTCGATGAAGTCTCGACCCCCAAGGCCATCAGCAGCGCGTCTGATGAAGTCCTTCGGCATCGAAAATGCCAACAATCATCAACACCGACACCGGGAAAGACTGGAACCGACACCGGGAAAGACTGGAACCGGCACCGGGAAAGACTGGAACCGACACCGGGAAAGACTGGAATCGACACCGGGAAACACTAGAACCGACACCGAGAAAGACTGGAATCGACACCGGGAAAGACTGTAACTGACATCGGGAAAGACTGGAATCGACACCGGCCCGGTGTCACCGGGAAAGACCGGAAGCGACATCGGGAAAGACTGGAATCGACACCAGAAAAGACTGGAATCGACACCGGGAAAGACTGGAATCGACACTAGGAAAGACTAGAAAACTCCATCAACCATCGGCAGGGTGTCCGATAACAAGTAAGGCGTCATTCTCGCCCGAGATCAACATCGACTCATCAACAGTCAGGTAGAGCATCATTCTTGCTCGAGATCACCCCAAAAGAGGCCCAGGCCGCCCGTTACTGCGATGCAGGACTCAGTTTCCAAGCATCACCCCAGGCTTTGCAATCCAAAGTCATATCCTCAGACTACTTTGACCTTCGTCCTATTCGGACTCGATCAAAGTGGGGGCTCTCTGTAGACACCGGAATTTGTACCGGTATAATCCCGACTTATCAAAGATATGCAAGTCAGACGGGTCAAGTAATAAACGGGTCATTGGGCCCAAAAGAGCAACAAGCCGAGTGCAAGAAAAATAAAGCAGGCCACATTTAATTGTTAAAACCCCAGTGGGTTTTAACTTTTAATGCACAAGCCCAGGGATAAACCCCGCAGAACGCGCCTCGGGCCAGAAAATTTCAAAACCCGCCTAAGTTTTGAGCGGAGTAGCAGGCGACGTCGTTTCACTCCACGTCACTGATCCGCGTACTAATATTATCAAAACCCGCTTAGGTTTTTATTTAAATGGCGCCAAAATCTGCATGCATGCAATTTGATCCCCTGATTTTTGCCCCACGTGATTGACCTTCCCCTTGACCACCCAAAACCCGCCTAAGTTTTGGTCTTTAATGGCATGATTTGTGGGGTATGCTCCCCACCATTTCCCTCCAAAACTCTTCACTCCTCACCTATAAATACCCCCTCTATTCCTCCTTCATGGGAACCAACATTTTCCCACCAACATTTCCCACCAAGAATTCCCATCAACAAGTCTCACCAAAATACTCTTACTATACTCCCATTCATTATTCCCATACTATACTTCCATTCTCTCAAAAGTTTCATTATCCATATCCATTTCTAATCCCCCCATAATCACCTTTATCACCACTACATAACCATCCACATACCATCTTTTCTACATCACCCACATCATCACATCCGGGCTTCAAGTAAAGGAGCAGCTCATTGGATCAAAGTTATCATTGCTACATCTTAGGCAAGGTTCGATTTCTTTATTTACATTATTGTATTTAATCATGTAATCCTTTATTTAATTCCGTGCTTGCACATTTTGTAAGATAAAACCGCATTGGTTTTATATTGCATGATTCGAATAATAATTCCGCGAAATTAATCAAACTTCTCCCCGCTCTCTTTCTTTTCAATGTTGATTTTAGTAGAGTCTGTTTTATAACAGGCGGATTCGAGAGTTCTTATAACTCTCGAATTCGTAACCTTACCCCCGAATCTAGAAATCGGGTTCGTAGACCGGAGTCTTTCTTTTCTTATTTTACGGTTTGTCGATTTCCTTAAATCGGTTGGCGACTCTTTTTACATTTTATAAATCCGTTTAACTATTTAAAATATTTGTTTATGCAAAAAAATAATTTAAGTAAATAATTTAATTCATTTCCTTTCACTAATTTAAGATTGGACCCGAGGAAAATGGACCAGAAATTAATAAAACCTAGGCGGGTTATATTAATTTCAACCCATTTTCTTCTGGTCCAGGGATGCAGACGGCCCGACCCAGAATATGCTAAAACCTAGGCGGGTTTTAGCATTTTCTGGTGGCCCGTCTGCTCCTCCTTGGGCTTGAATTTGGTGATTGGGCCGGGAATAAATTATTGTTAAATTAATTTGTGTAATTATGGATAATTTAAATAATAAAAACGGGTTTGTAAATGAATAAAGTTTCATCACCCCGAAAATGAATTTCGAAAAATAAAAATATCCTTACTTAAGGATTAAGAAGCCTTAATCGGCTTCCGATCGTTTAAGTAGCGCATCACGCGGAAAGAGGTTCCGCCTCATTTCCCAGGTGTACCTACACTCACCCTTCTTGGTAGAAGAAGTTACAGAAGTCACGAAATTTTCCCAAGACTTAGGTAGGGTAGCCAATAGTATGTTAGCATTCATCTCATCGTCGAAATTAAATCCTACAAAGGTTAACTTTGATAGTATTATATTCAACTCATTCATACTATCATGTATATCACCAGACACATGCATCTTTAATTCAAACAAACGACATGACACATATACCCTGTTCACCGCAAAAGGTTTCTCATATATGTTTTGCAAGGCCTCGAGCAGATCTTTCGTCATTTTCTGATATTTGACGTTGAAAGCCATGTTCCGAGCTAGCGTCAGCCTGACCATACTGAATGCATGACCATCGAGCTCTTCCCAATCCTTCTGTTCCATCTCTTTTGGCTTATTACCCATCGCAAGATGCAACCTTTGCTGGCAGAGCACATCCTCAACGCGCATCCTTCCCCATGCGTAGTCTTTCTCATCGAATTCCGGAATCTTCACAATAGCCCCGCCATTGCTTCTCAGTCTGCAGATCAACCACGCTCCAACCAAAGCTCTAATACCAGTTGTTAGGATTCTCATGGCGTGGTTAGCAGACAAACAATAAATAGCGCGAAGAATAAATAAAGATTCGACACAAAGAATTAACGTGAATGAACTCATACGCCCATGACTGCATGAGCATGATGTTAAAGAAGGAAGAAAAGATGATTGGTATTAAAAAAAAAAAAAAGAGAAGAGTCTCGAGCACATACCTCGAGCACCTTCCAGAGGGAAGGACCATACTGATAACTAGTTTGAGCCTCATGAAGATAGACCTGCTCCTCATCTTGCGAAAGTCTTACGCTATGACGAAGCCAGTGGATAAAGTTCGCATAGAATGCTTTACTCCAGTTCAGGTTCTGAATATTATTGAAGTTCAGGAGGTTTCGAAACCACGTCAAAGAAATGTTGTCCCCGTGATTGGCGAAAAGGGTAGCAGAAATAACATACGCTAGAAAGATGAAGCGGTGTTGCTCGTCAGGCAAGTCTTGGAAACTCGCATTGCGGATGGCCAACTCAAAGTGTGTGTAGGAAAGGTTGGAAAGACCCTATCGTTGACCCAAACATGCGAAAATTGGACCTAACATATCGAGACTGCCGGAGGGATCTCCGCATCAAAGACCACATCCTGCTCACCCCAAGGAAGACCGGTGATCATGACAAAGTCTGTGGGCGTGACCGTCATCTCACCCACAGAAAAGTGAAATGAGTTAGTCGTATCCCACAGCCTCTCGGCTATTGCCCGACCTATGATTCGAAAAGTCAGACCCTTCCAGGCCTACAAGCATTTCCAGAAAGGCATGAAACCTGCAACGGTCAATGTGTCGCGAACAAAGTCTCCAAGGATTGACTTGGCTACTTTAAGAGGCTCTTTCAAGGCATTGGGAGTTTTCAGGTTATCCTCCTAGATACGACAGATAGAATTCTGAGAAATTACTCAAAATGGGGGCTCAGTTAACATTTTGGGCCTAAACATAATCTCATGGACCCTAGCTGGACCCAACACAAATATTGGGCTCACAGCCACGGCCCACGAGACGATTCAGCAAGCCCGAATAGCTCGACCCGAGTCGGCCCAACAAAAAAGAAAGAAAAAAAATGTGTCAAAACCCACTTGGGTTTTGACTATTCTAGGGTCGCGCATCCGGCCCGGAGGCACGCCAGCCCAGTAAACAAAATAAAACCCGCCTGTGTTTGACAAATGGGCCAAGGATGTATGAAGGGTAAAACCCGCCTGGGTTTTATTCAATCTATGGGCCTAGTGTTGAAGGCGTTTTTGGTCCATTTTATGGTGTCCAATTCGGTTTTCATTCTCGGTCGAAATGCAGAAGTAAAAGGATCATTCAACATTCTAACATGCATTAATCTGAACATACTTAAAATAGCTAAAAATTGACAAGATATGGAAAATAAATTCATGTTTGCTCATTTTTTTCGCTAAACTAAGTACAAGAGGAATAATTCAAGAGTTACCTTGCCGTGAGAGCAGTAAAACCAAGCGTAGTTCCAAGATTGAACAATAATATCGGAAGGAGTCACCTCCGTACCAGGAACAAAGTTACACCGAGAAGACCTTTCATGGGGCCATTCTGCCGCATGAGGAAGAGGTGGATTCCTGTGACTCCTTGGTTGCATCTTTTAAACCCGAACTTGCTTCAAAGAACAAGACTTTCTTTCTAGAGAAAGAAGGGGGAAGCTAAAGAGATGTGAAGGAAATGAGGATATGAATGAAATGAATGAAATACATTGAATTTATAGAAATGCTGGGTAAATGTGAGTCGTTCGTTTCTAGGACCCGCCTCGAGATGTCAAATCTGTTTCATTGGCCGAAAATCTAAAGGTCATTATCTTGCCACCCAAAGGAGGGACATGGTAACATGGCGCAATGTCATCCACATTAGGGTCGGGCCCACTTTGATTCCTTTCTCGAGAAGAAGAAAAAAAAGAGAAAAAAAACAACAAAACCCGCCTAGGTTTTGTTTAGGCTACAGCCCAGACATGTGGCCCAGCGCCCCGCGTCAGCCCAGTGGGAGAACTAAAACCCGCCTGGGTTTTGTAGCTGCCACGGTCTGATGTTCATGGCCCAGCTCTGCAACCCAAGTATTTCACAACCCGCCTAAGGAGTTTTAATCCCCACAATCCAAAACTGCCGGCCCAAAGACTGCGGCCCAAGGATTTTCAAAGCTCAGGTAAAAATTTGAACCCTTTTCACATTTTGATAAAACTGATACTTTTTTATTATTTTCAGGTCGCTATTAAGAGGGACCCTGCACCATTCGGTTGCTGCATAAAACACCATCAGCATCAGTCGTCCAACAGTTACCACCTAAAGGCCTCCGACGACAGCACCAACATCATCCGGTCACCATCTATCTTCAAATCAGACATCAAGCAGGCGGTATGTCAGAATACTTTGACCTTCGTCCTATTCGGACTCGATCAAAGTGGGGGCTCTCTGTAGACACCGGGGATTTGCACCAATATAATCCCGACCCATCAAGATCAGCAAGTCGTTTGGGCCGAACACAAAAAAAAAAAAAGAACATTGGGCTCGTAAAGTCAGCAACATAAGCTCAAGAAGCCAAAGCAGCCCGCCAACACCAATTAAAACCCGCCTGGGTTTTAATTTCAGAAGGCGGCCCACCAAGAGGAACAGGCCCAAGGCGCGCCGCGGCCCAGAGACAATAAAACCCGCCTGGGTTTTATGATCAGCGAGACACATTGTTTTTCCCTACCATGTCAGCGATCTGTGCCATGCAGATGATATAACCCGCCTAGGTTTTAATATCCTTGCGCCAAATTCCCATGCAGAAATCCCATGATCATAGCCCCACGTGCTTTGACCCTCATTGACCCCTTATAACCCGCTTGGGTTTTGATCCGAGAGGGCATGATTTTTGGGGTATGTTCCCCTCATTTTCCCTCCAAACCCTCTCACTCCCTCACCTATAAGTACCCCCTCCATTTCACCCTCATGGCAATCAACTACTCTCACAAACTACCCTCACTCTACTCAAATTCTCTCAAAATTCCATCATCCATATTTCCTCTCTAATCCCCTCATAATCACCTTTATTATATCCATCCTTATACTATCCTTCTACACCACTTACATCATTTCATCCAAACCATTGATCAAGGGCAAGCCAAGGGATCAAATCCATCACATCCACCACCTTTATGCAAGGTTTGATTTCATCATTCATATTGTTGTATTTCATCATGTAACATATACTTTGATTCCTATACTTCTACATATTTTATAAAGTAAAAACCGCATTTTATATTGCATGTTAAGAATATAATATCGTGAAATTAATTAAACTTCTCTCCGCTCTTTTTCATTTCAAATTTCGATTCTAGTAGAGTCTGTTCTTTAAATAGGTGGATTCGAGAGTACTTATAATTCTCGAATCCGTAACCTTACCCCCAAACTTAGAATTTGGGTTCGTAGACCGGAGTTCATGGTTCGTCGGTTTCCTTAAATCGGCTGGCGACTCTTTAAAATTTTACAAATTCGTAAAATTATTTAAAATATTCGCTTTTGCATAAAAATAATTTAAAAAATGATTTAATTCATCTATCTCATTAATTCAAGGTCGGACCCGAGAGAAATGGGCCAGAAATTAATAAAACCCAGGCGGGTTTTATTAATTTCAACCCACATCTCTCTGGGCCGGGGAGGCAAGAGGCCCAGCCGAGAATTCATTAAAACCGAGGCGGGTTTTAATGGGTTCCGGTGGCCCGCTTGTTTTTTGGGATTGGACTTGGTGAGTGGGTCGGGATTAAATTATTATTAAAATATTTTGTGCAATTTCGAATAATTAAAATGATAAAAAAACGGATTTGTAAATAAATAAAGTATCATCACCTCGAAAACGAATTTCGAAAATAAAAATATCCTTATTTAAGGATTAAGCAACTTTGGTCGGCTCCCGATCACTTAAGTAGCGCATCCGAAAACAATTTCTCCGAACGGAAATTATTCTAGGTACCTACACAATCAAGATTACTTTAAAGACTAAGGTGAAAACAGGGTTTATTGATGGCAAATGTGCAAAGTCAGCCTCTGATTCTCTCAGTTATGAGCAATGGATCAAAGTGGACAGCATGGTTGTAAGTTGGATTCTAAATGTCATGCTACCTAACCTTTCTGATGCATTCATATATGTGGATTCTGCTAAAACTTTATGCGATGATCTTGTGGAAAGATTTGGTCAATCTAATGGACCACTTCTATATCATTTGGAAAAGGAATTAGCATATCTTTATCAACATAATGATTCCATTGAGGTCTACTTCACAAAATTAGAAAAGATTTGGGATGAATTGGCTAATGTTTCTGAGATTTCTTGTTGTACATGTGTTAAAACATGCCCCTCTATCAAGCAAATTCAAGATATTGACCAAAGAAAGATGTTGTTCCAATTTCTCATGCATTTGAATGATGAATATGATAGTATTCGAGGTCAGGTTTTGCTGCGATCCTTTGCCCTCCTTGAATAAGGTTTATAATATGGTCCAACAAGTGGAAAAACAAAGGCAGATAACAAATGGTTTAGGTGTCTCTAAAGAATTTGCTGCTTCTGTGAGCAATTCTAACAATGACACACAAATTGCCTTGGTAGCAAAGAACACTAGACCAAAGAAAGATTCCAAGCCATCCAAGCCTAGGATATTTTGTGACAATTGTCAGAGAAGTGGCCATATATAGATCAATGCTTCTTGCTAGTTGGCTATCTTGATTGGTATCAAGGTCCAAGGGAAACTAAAAGCAAACAGACACAGAAGGTGGCCGCAAATGTCAGTAAAAACTGATGCATCCAATGAGGATACTCCCCTTGAAGTTGCTGAGGAATCTCCTCGATTTGATGTTGGCCTCATTCAAGCCTTAGCCCAAGAAATAGCCAAGATAAAGATAATGAAACCTGATAAGGATTTTATTGGCTTTGCAGGTTCTAATTCTTTCTCAGGTAACCTATGTGATACTAATGATAGACCTATTGTTTACTGTTAGGTTTAGCGGTCATCCAATAGATCTTGGGTCATAGATACAGGAGCAAGTAACCATATGTGATTTGATCTCTCTTTGCTTGACCATATAATCACCCTTACAAATCATGTTCAAGTAATCTTGTCGGATGGATCTTTAAAGACTGTCACTGTCAGTGGCAATGTATCCTTTATAGACAAAATCATACTAAAAGGGGTTTTGTATATTCCTGAATTTAAATTTAATCTACTGTCAGTTTTGAAACTTTTAAATGATCAATCTCTGATCCTTCATATGTATTCTAATGTTTGTTATTTTCAGGACCCTATAACTAAGGAGACCTTGGCTTCTGTCACACCCACTGATGGACTATTTCACTTTAATTCAAATACTATCAAACAAGCAGCTGGCCTCACTACTGCAAAATCTACTCAAGAAAATAGTAAAACTTGCATTCCCTTACAACTTTTACATACAAGATTAGGGCATACTTCTATGTCAAAAATGAAAAATATTACTGAATGTAAAACTGATAGTGATTTCTATTTTGTGAAACCTATATCTTAGCTAAGGCTTATGGACTCCCCTTTCATAAAAGTGATTCTTATGCTGCTAGGAATTTCCAATTATTACATATAGACTTGTGGGGACCTTATAAGGTTCCAAACATTGATGGATCTCATTACTTTGTGAACATCGTGGATGATCACTCAAGAAACACTTGGACTCAACTTCTACACAACAAAACTTTTGTACCTACAGTCCTTTCTCAATTTCTAAATATGATTGACACTCAATTCAATTCTAAACTGGTTGTCATCCGAACTGATAATGAAACAGAATTTATCAATCAAACTTGTACTTGTTTATTTGATGACCATGGAATTGTTGATCAAAAGTCCATGGTATATACTCCTCAACAAAATGGGAGGGTAGAAAGGAAACATAGGCACCTATTGGACACAGCTAGGGCCCTAAGGTTTCATGCTGGCCTACCAAACAATTTTTGGGGGAAATGTATCCTTGCTGCCACCCACATTATCAACAAATTTCCTATGGTTATTCTAGCTAGGTTGGAAATCCCTTTATGAAATGTTATTTGGAAAGGCACCAAACTTGTGAGACCTTAGAACTATCTGTTGTCTTTGTTTTACTACTAATACCAACAATAAAGATAAGTTTGAAGCTCGGGCCATCAAATGCATTCTTCTTGGATATACTTTTGGGTTGAAAGGTTATAAGTTGTATGACATTTCCAACCACAGGGTTTTCCATAGCAGAGATATTCTGTTTCATGAAGACATATTCCCTTTAAAAAATCAATCTACTAATCCCACAGAACAACTCTGGTCAGCTCAAACTTTACATCCCTCCATATATGATGAAAATACCCCTAAACAGAATTCCTCTATTCAAACTGATATTAATATCCTACTGATGACAATAACCTTGATTTATCTTGTAATGACCCTGTCCAGCCTCCTACTGATTTACCTGAGTCATTCCCTGAGTCTAACACTATTTTGTCTACTGTTGAGATTAATGTTAATGCTAAGAATGAAGTCAATGCCACTACCAGGAGAATGAAGTCAATGCTGGCCTCTTCCCAGTCTCAAAGCTTCCATACACAAATTCAGCATCCCTTGTTCATCCCTGAAGACCTTGCTCATCTATCACAAGATTACATTTCTTCCTTAGTTGGTGTTCTACACACTTATGAGCTAAGTTATTTCTCTCAAGCAAAAATGCATCCACAATGGGTTGAAGCCATGAATAAAGAACTTACAACCCTAGAAACAAATGGCTCATGGAAGCTAAATTCTCTACCCCCTGGAAAGAAAGTCATATCTTCAAAATGGGTAAATAGGGTGAAATACAAGCTAGATGGTTCAATTGAACGTTACAAAGCTAGGCTTGTCATTAGAGGCTTTCTACAAGTCAAGGACAAGGACTATAAATACACCTTCTCCCCTGTAGCTAAACTTGGTACAATAAGAATCTTCATAGCTCTTGTTATAGCTAAGGCTTGTGATCTTCATCAACTAGATATTAATAATGCCTTCCTACATGGTTTTATCGATAAAGAAGTCTATATGCTGTCTCCTCAAGGTTACACAAAGGCAGCACCAGGGCAGGCCGGTTTGCAAATCAGTTAGATCTTTATATGGTCTCAAGCAAGCCTCGGGACAATGGAATATAGAACTAACTAAATTTTTATCTAAACATGGATTTATACAATCTAAAAATGACTACTCTTTGTTCTCTAAAAATACAGCAGCAGGAAGTATATATGTCCTAGTATATGTTGATGATCTCATCATCACAGGAGATGACTCTTCAGGAATTTCAGCTCTCAAACACTCTTTGCACTCTACATTCACCATTAAGGACTTGGGAAAAGCCAGATATTTTATTGGATTGGAGATAGCCAGGTCCCAAGATGGAACTTTTATCAACCAAAGGAAGTTCATATATGACATGCTGAGTGACTCGGGCTTAACAGGATTCAAACCAACTAAGTTCCCTCTACCTCGAGGATTAAAATTATCTCTTGATTCTGGTACTTCTTTACATGATCCCTCTCCTTATAGAAGGATCATTGGTAGACTCCTTTGTTTAACTTTTACAAGACCAGATATTTGTTATGCAGTACAACACCTTTCTCAATTTATTCAATCTCCAACTGATAAACACTATGATGTTGTCATTCATGTTCTTAAGTATCTTAAAGGAACTATCAATAAAGGCCTATTCTAACCTAAACATAACTCCTTACATGTTACAACTTACACTGATGCTGATTGGGGAAGCTGCCAATACACTGTTAGGTCATTGACTGGTTATTGTATCTTCTTATGATTATCTTTGGTGTCTTGAAAACAAAGAAGCAAAAAATAGTTTCTAGGTCTTCTGCTGAGGCAGAATATCGAGCTATGTCTGCCACAGTGCCACCACATCTGAAATAGAATGGATCTCTCAAATTCTTGAAGACTTTCACCTACCCTCATCTGCTCCTATCACTCTATTATGTGATAATAAAGTTGCTCAACAAATTGCAATAAATCCAGTTTTCCACGAACGTACCAAATACATACGAGTTGACTACCATTACATCAAAGACAAGATCCAAGAATGCCTCATTCAGACAACCTATGTCCCTACTGTTGATCAATTAGCTGACATCTTTACTAAACCATTAGGAGAATGTCAGCATACAAAGTTCTCTTCAAGGTTAAGATTGGTAGATGTTCCTCCCAATCCACCCCATAGGAGTATAGCTTGATGTCTTTTGCTAGTTTAATAAGCTAACAGAAATTAGTTATTTCTGGTATTTATGTTGTTTTTCTTCTGTTCTTTATTTCTTGTTGTTCTTGTTTCTTTCCTTGTATAAATAGGGGTCTTAGGTTCTGTATTTCTCATTCAATATATTCATGATTGAATCAGTTTCTAATCTTCCTCATTCTCTCTCTGAATCTCTCCCTTTATCAACATAGTTTACAATAACCCTCAACCACATACAAACCAATCATCACCCATAAATCCATAATCCATAAGGATGCACATTAATTCACCCATGAGGATACTCTTAATATCACTCGTCTTGTGTGTTTTATGATACTATACGAGACACCTACGATCCATAAGCCAACATATATATATATATATATATATATAGAATAATTGGATTCTAATAGTCCCTACTTTCACCAATTGGACAATGGTGGACTGTACTTTCACTTTGTATTCTGGTGGTCCAAAAAAAATAAAATTGGATTGTAGTGGGATATTTTCGAGGGAATCATAGATATTGTGTTGCATTTGATTCAAAACTTAGTATAACACTTTACAATGATTTTTAATGAATTTACAGCGTTTCACCCAATTATTTTTCATTTTTTTACTATTTTTTACGATTTTTTCACTTTTATTATTTTTAAAAAATCATAATAATTATTTGGAGTCTCAAAAAAATAATTTAAAAAATGTTTTAGAAACTACAATTCATTAACTTTCTAGATGCAGGAACGAAAAAACAAAAACAATATAGTGTAGGAATGAAAAAAATAAGAATAATGTGGATGTGGATTTGGTACCACTACAATCCAATTTTATTTTTTTTTTATCACCAGAATACAAAGTGAAAGTACGGTCCACCATTGTCCAATTGGTGAAAGTAAGGATTATTAGAATCCAATTATCCTATATATATATATATATATATATATATATATATATATATATATATATATATATATATATATATATATATATACACTAGCTACATTGGAAGGATATGCAAGTCAAAGATTATTGTAGAAAGACACATAAATCATGTGCCAAGTAAAAAACGAAGATTGGATGGGACTTTGAGTTCATCTACAATGATAAAGAAACTGCAGTTAAAATTTTCAAGGACACATAGCTAAAAGATAGAACTAATAACAGTAGTTCGAGTCACAAAGAAAAAATATTAGTTCGAGTCACAAAAGAAATGACTCGAAGTACTATTATATTAGCTCTATTTTCATGGTTAAAGGTAATCTTAATTAAGATATAATCATAGAATTATGACCTAAACTTTCGATATCTTAAGACTCATGGTTAAAACAAAATTTACTATATATGCATATAGAAAAAATAATAGTATTTTAACCATGAGTCTTAAGATATCAAAACTTTCAGTCATAATCTATTATTATATCTTAAGACTACCTTTAACCATAAAAGTAGAGCTAATAATAGTAGTTCGATTGACAAAGAAAAAATATTAAGAATATATTGTTAGCGTAAAACCAAACCCCATATTGAAAATTTTCTGGATCCGTCAATGCAGTGTTCTTATCAACACCACCAGAGTTGACAACAATCCTACTCCTGTCACTTCTATTGGGGAGATCCAAGGCGCAAGCCTACTTCAACCAATATTCATGGTAATAAGTTAAGTGAGGTTTCATCGGAGTAACCTACTTGACTTATATATCATTGTCTTTCCCTTTATTTTTTCTGATGTGGGACATCTTACTCTTGGGTAAATCCTAACAATCCCTCCTTCACACTTAAGTCTCTTACAAACCACATCCACCCTTCACCGGTAGCCTCTTTTTTTTTTTTTGGCAAGGTTTCACTCACCATCAAGAGCCCACCATAGTCACATCTTACTCCACAAAGCTTGCATCCTACTCTATCTGAGTCTCGTGCCACCGCCCTATTTTAGGAGTCCAACCATGCATGTCATGTGTTCCTTGTTCCTATCTATGGTACTCCTCCTTGACACAAACCTTGACCTCCTCTGTACTTCCTTTTCCTTTGCTTATTTGCTTGAATTACCTTACAGTAAGAAACGACTTCAAATTGTCTCGAGTATTCTATGCTCAGTACTTGAAACTCACATTAAGATGGTTAATTTGAATTGTCCATATTTAACATTTTTGTAACTTTTATTAATATTTTCTTTAATAATTATATATATTTATCAACTATAGGAATATAATATTTATTAGCTAGGTCAAATAAATATAATAATAGCCTAATTATATCAATTATAATAGAAAATGCACATTCTATGCATAATTTTATATTTATGAAAAAATGTAAATAAATAATTATTTTTAAATTTTTTATAAATTGTATTAACCCTTAAAGTAATGAAACATTCCTTTATAATGATTTAAATATAATTACATTTAACTTTAGATTTAACTTTAGGAGTGACTTAAGTGAAATGACCATCTTGCGTCGATATGTTTATTATTTTGTTTTTTTTAAACTCAACCCAGCGGCAATAATTACAGTTCAAGCCTAGCATTTTTTTTAATAGAGTCTCAGACAAGTTTTTGAAAAACACTGTTATTACTTATTTTGATGATGAAATTTTCGAGAAAATACCAAATGATACATCATGGAATACTTTCAAGTCATGGCGCCTTGTCGGGGCAACTACCCAATGTAAGATTTTTGATTTGTTGTTTTGAATTTTTATGTTTGACTTTGAACCCGCTTGATTTCACTTCTGAATTCGTCACTGCTTAGGCCGTTTGGCATGCAATGGGAACGAGAATGAGAATTTATAATGGGACTGGGAATGAGAATTTATAATGCGAATGAGAACTAACATGTCCTTATAAATTACCAACCTTTTTTTTATTTTGTTATAATTCAAATTGAGAATAGGATTGGAAATAAATACACATTGATTAAAATACCATTTTATTAATTTATGAATGTTTTAATAAATTGAAATGGATGGAAGGTCATAAATTACACACATCTACTTCTAGAAATCCATTACCATATGAAAAAAATTAAAAAAAAAAATTAAGTTCATAAAGAATTTAATAAAAATTAGTTAAGCATCAAATATGAATTAAAAATTAAAAATAAGTATATAAACACTTAAAGTATGAATGATTCAATAAATCAACATGATAGACCAATTTTTGGCGGCTATCGTAGGATTCTATAACTCGACTTGCGGCTACATGTGTGTGTGTGTGTGTGTGTATATATATATATATATATATATATAAGGAAAATTGGATTATAATAATCTCAACTTTTGCAAATTGGACAGCAATAATCTCTACTATCGATTTGTATTCTGGTGATTCAAAAGAAAAATAAAATTGTATTGTAGTGGGATGCCGCCGAGTTAGAGGGTGGTGACTCAGTGGTTTGCTGATGTGTACCGGCGAGAGTGTGTTTGACCAAGAATTCAGACCAGCAGAACACAATCAGCTATGAATGAAACCACTAAAATACAATAAGTATGTCAATGGGAGTACTAGAATAAAATAACAATTCAAATGGGACCACTAGAATACAACTAAAATAATAATTTCTTGGTCAAACACACTCTCACCGGTACACGTCAGCAAACCACCGAGTCACCAACACTTGACTCGGTCATATCCCACGAGAATACAATTTTATTTATTTTTGGACCACTAGAGTCTAAATTGATAGTAGGGATTATTATTGTACAATTCGTGAAAGTAGGAATTATTAGAATCCAATTTTACTATATATATATATATATATATATATATATATATATATATATATATATATATATATATATGTTGGATTCTAATAATCCCTACTTTTACAAATTGGATGGCAATAATCCCTACTTTCAATTTGTATTCTGGTGGTAAAAAAAAAATTAAAATTGTATTGTAGTGGGACATAATCAAGAGTATACCCTAAATATCATAGATTTTGTATTGCATTTGATTCAAAATTTTATATAACACTTTAACACGATTTTTAATAAATTTATAGCATTTCTCCCAAATTTTTTCAATTTTTTTTCATTTTTTTATGAGTTTTTCAATTTTATTCCTTTTATAAAATCATAATAATTGCTCGGAATCTCAAAAAAATAATTTAAAAAATATTTTAGTAACAACACTTCATTACCAATCTGGAGGCAGAAACAAAAAAAATAAAAACAAACGGAGTCATCCAATTTGTATTCATTCATTCGTGGTGAAGTCATGATGCAGTTCCTGCGAATATGTCATGTTTGTAACAGACATACATGACAATGACAAAATTATGCTACTATAGAACAAATGAATCAACAATCTCCCCAGCTTCCCAAGTGTGAGGCGGCAAACATGCAACTCTAACTCTCTGGCTGTCAAACAGATCGACACACACACACGGGGATATTCTTCCACCTATCATACAATTCCATTTCTTACCATCAATCTGACCTTTTACATCCATAATAATAATAATAATAATAATAATAATCTACTCTCTATATAAAGAGGCGTGTTGAGACTGGGGATCAAAAACTATTTGATTGGAATTTACCCTTTTGTCCTATATATATATAAAGAGGTTTGTTGAGGTTGAGCATCAAAAATTGTTTGATTGTAATTTACTTTTTTCCCTCAAATATAATAATCCCTTTGTTCTATATTAATTGTCGTAATATAGAGGCTTGTTGAAGTTAGGGATCAAAAATTGTTTGATTGGAATTTACCCTTTTGCCCTATATATATAAAGAGGCTTATTGAGGCTGGGGACCAAAAATTGTTTGATTGCAATCTACTTTTTTGCCATTGAATATAATACTCCCCCGTTCTATATTAATTGTCATAATTTTGATTTTGACGGTCTCCAATGTCACTCTTTGATTGATAATTTTTTACACAATATATTATTAACAATTGCAATAGTATACTTTGATAGTATTTTTTGTTATAAATTTAATGGTGGTAATTTTATATAGCACATCATTGTATATATTGAGGAATTCATGGTCAAAAAATTTTGAAATTTGACTGTGCGATTTTCAAAAATGACAATTCATTTGGAACGGAGGGAGTAGTAAGGGTGTGTGAAATTCATGGGTAAAAAATAGTCGGGTAAAAGTTAAATTTTAGTAATTTTTGGTAATTTTTTCTCCTCTATATGTAAAGAGTGCTTATTGAGGCTGGGGACGAAAAATTGTTTGACTCGAATTTACTTTTTTGTCCTTGAATATAATAGTAAGGTTCTGTCAAATTCATGGATAAAATAGTTTGATAAAAGTTAAATTTTGATAATTCTTGGTAATTTTTGGTAACTTTTTTCAAAGTTATCCTAATATATCAAAATTGTTTTTTTTATTTTTTAACTTTGGTAGTTTTCAGTAAATTTATATAATCGAATTTACTTTTTTGTCCTCTAATATAATAGTAAGTAAAGTAGTTAAAATATAATAATAAACACCTTATCTCATAACTTGAGTTCACATAAAAATTTATCCTAATGTTCTCCTTTTGTCAAATTATATTTATCAAAGTGTAGGTAAGGAGGTAAGTAAATAGGGTAAGGTAAGTTAATGTAAGGAAAGAGCTGCTTGCGTAGCAGCTTAACTTGTAGCTTGTATTCACACTCGAATTTACTCTTTTACCCTCAAATATATTTATAATAAGCGGGTTAAATACGTGTCAGGTGTATATCAAGACAAGGTAAATACGGGTCCGACATATTTCGGGTTCAGGTAAATACGAGTTAGGTGTATTTCAGGTTCAAGTAAATATGAGTTTAAGTGTATTTCAGGTTGGGGTCAATACGGGCGATGTATATTTCGGAATTGGGTTAATACGGGTTGGATATTATTTAACAATAAAAGATGCTGAAAGTCTTAGCATATGACAATTTTTAAAGAGTCATAATTTTTATGAGTATGCAAACTAAATTAGTGTGCATTGTATTTGAAAAATGAACGTAGTATTACATATAAAATTATAAATACTTGTATTATTGTTTGTAATTTTTCATACTTATTGAAATCTAAGGTAAATTAAAATATGATTAATAAAATATATTTTATGTGCATTATTACACCAAATATATATGATAAAACTATAATTTTTAACCCGTGATATAATAATTAAGGAGTCTAACATCAAATAAAACTTTATGTCCAAATCAATCAATTCTGGAAGTGGGTTAAATACGTGTCGGTTATATATCTAGATAAGGTAAATACGGGTCCGATATATTTCGGTGTTCGGGTAAATACGAATTAGGTGTATTTCGAGCTCAAGTAAATATGGGTTAAGTGTATTCCGGGTTCGGATCAATATGAGTCAGGTATATTTTCGGATCCGAGTAAATGCGGGTTGGATGTTATTTGACAATAGAAAATGCTAAGAGTCTTAACATAAAACCATTTTTAAATTATTATAATTTTTATGAGTATACAAACTAAATTAATGTGCATTATTTTTGAAAAATGAACATAATTTTACATATAATAATTATAAATACTTGTATTGTTGTTTGTAATTTTTTATACTTATCGAAATGTAAGGTAAAATAAAATGTGTTTCATATAATATATTTTATATGCATTAGTACACCAAATATATATAAGAAAAATGTAAGGTAGATCGGGTGGGAAAGGTGGAATAAAGTGGGTGGATATGATAATGATTGATAATCTAAGTCACATTATTTAAGTATATGAATTTTTAAATATATAATTTATAATTTTTACTAAGGTATTGTGAGTAAGGCAAATCACATCAGTGACATTATTTATTAAATATATGAATTTTTAAATAGATATCATGTAAAATAGGTAAAGAACAATTAATAATGTGAAAAAAGGTTGAATAATGTAACTAAGAATGTGATAGATAAAATAAATTTATCACACATTACAAAAAAAAAAAAGGTCCTAACTAGACCTGTCAATACGGGCGGGCGGGCGGGTTACGGGTCGGTCGTATATCGGGTTCGGGTAAATACGGGTCGGGTGTATTTCGGGTTCGAGTAAATACGGGTCGGGTGTATTACGGTTTCGGGCGGTTTGGTCAAGTTTACGGGTCATGACCACCCTTTTTGTCAGTCACTTACAACTAATAAAATTGATTATAATTAGTCAAAAACACCCGTGTAATGTACCATTCCATTCCGAGTTCGACCACCACGATATGTCATAGCTGTATAGACATATTACTATACACCTAAGGGACAAAATTTGGCAATCTTCAAGTCTACAAGTATTGTGCGGTTTACGTCAACAATCCACGAATAACAGTACTTATGAAATATATAGGGTTTTGGGATGATAATATACTGAACTTTTAGGGCTTGCTTGAGAGGAAGGTAAAGGTGGTTAGGAGAGGTTAAGGAAGGTGCTTACTCCTCCTTACCCTTACTTGAGAGGAGAGTGAGAGAGGGTAAGGAAGAGTAAGAGGGAGTGAGGTTTACCCCTCTTAACTCTTATTTTTTTAACACCCCAATTTGGGGTGTAAAGGGGTGTATGATTAAATATAACGTACATACAATAAAAAATGACCATATTACCCTTAACCCTAATTGAATCATAACACACACATTCATCTCTCTTCAACTCTCTCTCTCTCTCTCTCTCTCTCTCTCTCTCTCTCTCTCTCTCTCTCTCGCACACATACACACACATCACTCTCTCTCTCATCTCTCTTTCTCTCTCTTATACACACACATTTATCTCTCTCTCTCTCTCGCGTCTCTCTCTCTCTCATCTCTTTCTCTCTCTCTCTTTCTCACATCTCTCTTTATCTCTCTTTCTCTCTCACACACTCTCTCGCTCTCTCTCTCACACACTCTCTCGCTCTAATTAGAGAGAGAGAGAGAAAGAGAGAAAGAGAGAGAGAGAGAGAGGGAGGGAGGGAGGGGTAGAGAGAGAGTAGACCGAGAGGGAGGAGAGAAAGAGAGAGAGGGGGAAGAGGTAGAAAGAGAGGGAGAGAGAAGAGAGAGAGAAAGAGAGGGAGAGAGAAGAGAGAGAGAAGGGGGAAGGGGTAGAGAAAGAGGGGGGGAGACAAATGTGTGTGTGTGAGAGAGAGAAAGAGAGACAGATATGTGTATTTAAGAGAGAGAGAGAGATGTGAGAGAGAGAGAGTTAGAGAGAGAGAGAGAGAGAGAGAGAGAGAGAGAGAGAGATAGAGAGGGGGTGGGGGGAGGGGAGGGGGGAGAATAGAAAGAGAATGAGTATTAGAGAAAATGTATGGGTATTATATTGAATTACATATAATGTGAAAGGGCAAATATGTCAATTAACATTTTACTCTTATGAACTCTCCAAATTGTTCTCCCAAACAGGGGTAAGCAGTTTACCCTTATGAACCCTCCCATACCCATACCCTCACCCTCCTTTATTCCTATGAACTCCTACTCTCCATTTTAACTCTCCTCCCAAGCTGAGTGTTAGGGTATTGGACAATAATGCACTGAACTTTGACTTTGGACAATAATACACTATTCTACTGAAAGAGAGGAAAGCGGCGGAAGGAGTTTGAGGGTTCATTGAAAGAGTGACAGTGTTAGGGTTTTGTTTTGGTCATTTGTTATTTGATTATTTCATTTGTATGTCTCTCTGCGCATAACTTTTCAAAGCCACCCAATATTTTACTTTTGGGCCTTAATTTTCATGAAATGGGCCCATTGTTTTACACAAGGTCAAAGTAGGCAAAACACTTAAAATTAATGTTTGACCCAACAGGTCGACCCAAACCTGACCCGACCTGACCCGTTTTTTATCGGGTTCTTTGGGTTGGGTCATTTTCGGGTCCCGGGTCGGAATTTCGTGTCCAAAACCCATCCGTAGGACGGGCCACATATCTAGTAATCTGGAAAAGAGTTGAAAGGGAAATATTCGGGCCATATTAATTGAATATACACATGGAGACACAAATTCATGAATGTGTATTTACGACGGGGGGGAGAGGATCCAGAGAGTAGCTAGTACCCACCTGGATTTGTATCGCCTCCTCCTTGTGCCAGTTCCACTAGCCATCTGTTTTTGCTTCTATAAAACAAGATGATGGTCTTTGGCTACTTGCCAATTTGCGATGCACCTTAATTAATTTACTATTTCTGGGGGTGGGTTGGACCCTTAGATCCCACCCTGCCAAAGAAATCAACAAACAATATTCACAACCCAAGGATTTAATTCCTCTACCATTGTAAATTGTACAGATGTTTTTATTCCAGTCCACCAAGCCACATTCAGGAACAATAAACACAGGATGAGTAAAAACTACACATTTTCATACCACATGGGAAATGGCTCATATAATCTTTGCGACCCATAATCAACACAGGATTAGTAAACACTAAACACACAACATAGTAGATGGAGAAATCATGTCGGAAAATCAACAATTACACCAGTAAACAAACTTGGAGATTCAATTAGTACATTTGATTGCAGTTGGAAGGCTTTTCACTATGGAGGTAAAACTGTGCCCACAAATATAACTTTGATGACAGCAACACGAATTAAAAAGGATGTGGCAAGTAACATCACCATACACCACTACAAAAACGGGCGTTCTATATCTCAAACATGAAGCACTTGCACCTCAACAAACAACCAAATTTACCAAAAGCAGAGCTACTAAGTTAGCAACACCGGCAAAGTTTAACAAGCACTGGCTATGTAACAATCACAGCGTCAGCTCATGACAAAATGTGCTTGTTTATCAAGGATAAGCCAGCTTTTAGTGTATTGATGATAAAAGCTTATGACCACTGGCCTCGAGAAGTGACCCTCTTATTGTTACCTTCATTGCAATAACGAGATGAATGAGAGTCGCCCCCTTGTAACTTAGGGCCCTTATGGTTTACAGCATATTGATCAGGACCTTCTCTTTTCCTGCGAAATTGCCCGTGACCTCTAGGCATATTTCCATATTCTTTCACATCCCAGTTATTATTACTGTTATCCCACTGCTTCTGACCTGAAGAGCTACCCTTACCATTTGGCCATCTGTTTCTCTGATGAGAACCGTAATCTTGGGGTCTATAATTGTTATTTGAATTATTGGGATTGTGAAACTCACTTGTCTTCTGGTTCCAACTCCTTGAACTGCACCCCCGATCTTGCCATCGGTTACCTTGGTTTCTCCAAGAGTTGGGTCCGCCAGTATTCCAGTTGTTTGAAACATCAGAACGGTTATGGGTGTTCAACCCCCATGACTTGTGCGCAGCACCTCCCCAACTATCCCTAACTACACCACTATCCACTGTTTGACTTTGGCGACCCCAAGTATTATTATCTCCAACAAAATTTCTTGTACCGCTGACTGAGCTATCCCACTGCTTCCAACCTGTTGTTTTACTACATCCCCATCGGTTCTCACCATCATCCACCTTATTATCCCACTGTTTCCAACCAGCTGCTTCGTCCTTCGATCCACTGCTCTGTACAGGTTCCTGATGATTGTGGCTGCCACCTGACCAATCATCCCATTGATTCCAACCAGTTGCTTTATCTTTCGCCACACCAGTATGCACTTGTGCACGTTCCCAAGGATCATTGTTAGCATCAGGCCATCCATTATCTACTTTTAAACTATGTTCAGATGGTAAGTAATACTTATCATCCGGATGAAAGTATTCTCTATCCAAGTCTCTAACCAATTCCGGGTCTATACAAGGATTCCAATCTATTTCATCAATGTAAACGTCTGGATTAGGTAATTCAGATGATGATGGAAGATTATTCATCTCTTCCCAAAAGCGTCGTTTGGCATTATCAAAGGCCTCCTTGCCAGCAGAATCATCCCAAGCAACGATACTGCCATGGCAATGCATGAAGTTTTTTGTGCTCAATACCTTCTTCCAAGGCATACGCCCAACCAAATAGCAAAACTTTTTCTCCCACATGGGTACATTGTCCTGCCAATCCTCTGACACATAGGTTAAACCAACATTTCAGATCACAGCTTCACTGTGAATGAATAAATATAGAGAAACTGAAAATACTCAGGAACATTCTATAGGAACGATAATACTAATGTAATCAACAGCAATTACTAGATTTAGATAGACACGTCCACATAAATGTGTACACATGCAATGCATTCAATAATGCAATAAGGGGGGCATTCAGTACACCCAATCAGATTTAGAAACTCCTAATTCCTAAATACTAATAAGGAATAAATTCACTGATTCGATAAACAAATTGATTCCCAGAAACATAGTCCAGGTTTTTTCTTTCCCCCTTTTGTTTCATTGGACTTATATGAGATCCTCAATCTATCTTCAGATGGAGGCAGCCTCAATGCAATTCACAGGTAATGCCACTATTTCTTACCCAACTTACGTAAAACCTGATAACCAAAAGCACAGAAGTCAGAGATCATTCCACCCTTCTCCCTTCGCATCTCTCCTTGCCGCTTCTCCAGCATGCACACTAAGGAACGCTTTCAAATACATGCACACATACAGCTGAGTGACGAGAGCAGCAGAGAGACTGTGCCACCTTACAAAAGTTGGCCTCAAAAGTGCAACCAAATCATCATTGATAATCAGATGCACATGGAACATAAATGAATACACACATGCATGCTACTAACAAACCAATCACGGACTGGTTCAGTCTCCTAATCAATCCCACCCCCATGTCCCTCTCTCTCTCTCTCTCACACACACACACACACGCGCGCGCACGTGCACGCACTTTTTCGCTCTCACACATGCTGCCAAGGAGGATTTACACGTGCAGTGTGCACACATATCACATATGTGCCAACAAAAGGACTGAAGGAAGAGAAAGGAGAAGCAAATAGTTCAGCCCAAAAAAGCTGGTGTTGAAGCTCACAACATAAAGATAAGAAGACACAAAGACAACTGCAACGGGCCTCATTGTAATGGTTCCAACTTCTGAGTTTGATAAATTATTTTCTAACTGCACCTGCTCATTCGATAGACTGAAGAGGTTAAAATTGTTGCTCATCTGCCAACTAGATAACTTCCATTTACATGAATGGAGAGTGTTGGCCTGCCAGTCATGAAAAAATACTATCATTCATACCTAATTGAGATACATAGGGAAAATATGATCAAGATGTTTAGATATTATTATTGAACAGCCTGATATTGCAGAACTGCAACCTTAGATTAAAATAGCGCGAGGCGCAAAAAAGCGCACAGGTCCCCGAGGTGCGAGGCGCGAAGCGCAGAGAAAAGGCGCGCGCTTCACGCATGCGAGGTGCACCAAAACACAATTTTTTCCAAGCTATATTTTCACGCAATAAGCTCAGAAAGGGTATCAAACAATGGATTTGACACAACTAATACGACGAAAGATCACGCAAATCGTCTTTAACATAAGATATAGTATCGAAATATTCTTCTAAAGAAATAAAACAAGCATAGTCATGCCAGACGAGAGGAAGAAGGGTAGAGAATCGCACCGTGTAGGGATCCTCACAGCCTAGATGCGGTTTTTTAAAATACCCTAAACATTTCATATGTTTTGAACGAGTTGAACCGTAAAAGCTCCATAAAGCACACCATAAAGCGCGGATGGGACGAAGCGCTAGGTTTGCGAGCCATAACGCACAAGGGGCGCGCTTTTTAAAACTTAGACTGCAACCCTCATTCTAAACTCCCCGCTGCCCCCCCCCCCCCCAAAATGGGGCGAGGGATCTCTTTTTACTTAATTAGTTATCTACAAATCTGCACTACTGGCACTGCAACAAGAACAACAGTTACCATATAGTCCGCTCTCTCGTTGATCATCAACCAACAAATAAGGCCACTGAGGCAGAAAGCAGACAGCATGCTGCAAGCAACACTACTCATTATGCAGTAGGACATAATAAATGGATAATGAAAGCTTGTAGGAGTACTATAATGCCAGATCTTTAGTTCAGATTCCATCAAACAAGTCTACTCTTAACAGTTCCGGGTAATTTCCACAAAATGTGGAAATACTACAATGTTTCAAATGTAAGAACGGAGCACATGATAGTCTACCAATTCGGGGTTAACATTGAGTTCTTTAACCACTAATCGACAAGTGACAAATAGCCGTAGCATTAGGGTTTTGCCAACCCTAAAACCAATCCAGCTTGTTATCCATCCAAAATGTATAGTTCGATCATTGAATGTAGCACCCAATTACATTGAATTTGTATGAATTACCACAAGATTTCTCCAGTAGAACATAAATTCATCAAATAAGCTCAAAAGAACCAATAAAAAAATTTCAAACTAACAATCTCTCCAGAGTAATTGTTCCGAATTGAAATCTGCTTAAGTGACCCAGATCTTAAAAAGTTCTAAAAGAACCAACAAATAATTGTAGCCACCAAAAAAAATATTTAAAAAAAAAAAAACTCTTACCAGTTTCTGGGTCAGGGCAGGGTTCATCTCTGGGAGGAGACCATTGATAATCTTGATAGTTACGGCGTCTTGGACGTGGCCTATATCTTCGATCCCATTTCCCCATTTTCACGATGCCACAAAATTCGAAGTTTCAAATGAAAGAGAAATGAATCACTTCAATTACAATCAGATTTTCGAAGGGCTTTCATAGGATTAGATTCAGAGAAGTATCAGTGAAGAGAGAGAGACAGAGAGGAATACAGACGCGTCGGATGTTGAGCAAACGAAGAGCCCAGATGTCCGTACGAGCGAGAGTGATGAATGTGAGCCTGTTTACAGGGAAGAATTTCTGGGGGTTCAACAAATAAGACTGCACATTGATTTTCTTAACATTCCATGTTTTGGGGTTTGGGAAGACGGACAGAAAAAGGTGTCCGGCGGACGATAGGTTTTTATTTTTACCGGAGAAGGCAGGGGCAACGTCTAAATAAAACCACATATAAACACAAATATGACTCGTATCTAGCTTTTATTTTGCGGAAAATATTATTAAGAGTCACATTTCTTAAATTAATTTTTGGGGAAATTTAACTTGATAGGCTTCAACTTTTATTTATTTCAGATTGTCAACCACTTTTTATATTATTCCAAGTGATAGACTTATTTTGAAAATTATTTCATCCCATAAGCTTCTTTTTGTACCATTATTAAAATATTGCTCGCAAAAATATTTAAAATGTTTTACAACTAGGAATAATTTTTAAAGTGTTTGAAAATTTGGAATAATTTTTAAAGTTTTCAAAATAAGCCTAACATTTGGAATAATTTTCAAAATAAGTCTACCACTTGAAATAATTTCAAGAGTGATTGACAATTTGGAATAGACAAAAGTTGAAGTCTGCTAAATGGAATTTCTCTTAATTTTATGGTACCCTACATTTTACAGTTTTAAGAAACAATTCAATGAGACTTTGATGGAATTCGAGAAGACCATACGAAAATTACTAAATTGCCATCATTTCATTTGAACAATTATTATTAAATTTCAAATTGCTCCTAATATGGGAAGAATTTGGACTTCGTTCCTTCGGCAGGGTAGAAAACATTGTCATTGTGCTTGATAGTGACAAACACTCCGACTAAGAGATTGATATTGCTGAGAAAAACCTCAATGATTAGCTTTCCATAGTTTCAACGTATTAATTTAACAAATATTGTTAAATCCATGTCCAACAACAAGAGCTGTAAAAAATGGAAAGGAGTGAACAAAAAATAGAAGATATAAGCTTAATTACCAACACGACAGTAACTGACTAGGGGAAGAAGGATGAAGATAGCAACGAATCAGATGGTGTGCGGTCGAGAGTTCCACCAATGAAGGCCAAACCATTCATGCAACACCCCCAAATGGAGTGATTCTCAATTTTGACTTTTGAAGAGGACATTTTCTGTAAAAATATGAAGATATGGCATTAAAATAGTTTATAGATGAAATATCTCTACTAATCTCTAGATTGAGCTTGAATTTGGTAAGCATGGCAAAAAAATGTAACGAGCAAAATTAGTCGGGTGCCTGTGGACATTTTTCCTCGCCGTTCGGGCTTCCGAACGTCCACGTTAGGATTGGGGGTGTGATTTGTTGATTCGTGCTGGGGTTTAACCTTTGAAAACTCTTTAAGGAAAATCAAACTCACATTTCATGAATAATATCTTATAAAATCACTTTCCCTTTACTTAGGCATTTTACAAAAAATTACTTAGAGGTACCCTAACTTTTGAAGAAACAATTTTTTGGTACCCTAACTTTTCAAAACTAATTTTGAGGTACCCTAACTTTTAGGATTAGAAATTACTAGGTGAATTTCCGGCGAAACTCCGATTGATTCAAATCATTTTTGTCCATGAAAACAAAGGGCATTTTCATCCACAAAAATACTTAATCAATTTCCCACCTAAAACTCACCGTTGAATTCAAATAATTGGCCGAAAATTCACCTAATTATTTCTAATTCTAAAAGTTAGGGTACCCCAAAATTAGTTTTTAATAGTTGGGGTACCAGAAAAACATTTCACCAAAAGTTAGGGTACCCCTAAGTAATTTTTTGGGCATTTTATGAGTCCTTGAATTAAACCTTTAAGAGTGAACGTCCATTTGTTCCAAACTCTTCTAAATTTAACCCAATTTGCTCATTTAAATGTTAGGCTCGGAAGAGAGTGATTTATGCAAATATTATTTAGAAATATAAGAAAGAAACCCTAAAGTTGCATCGATACATTGTAAAACCATGTTTAACCATAGATTATGCAATCCTCGATGTATTTTATTTCGAAATGGGAGTCGCCACCCGACTTTTTAAGGGAAAAACCAAGAAAAAAACCAAAGGGAAAATAAAGAAAGACTCCGCCTGTGAAACCCAAGAATGGATCCGAGGGTAAGGCTACGAACTCGAAAAGTAAACTTTAAGAGTTCGCCTCTCACAAAAGGAAAGACTCTACTAAAAGTTTAAAATGTGCTTTTGATAAAGTTTGGAAGAGAATTGAAGGAATACTTTACAAAATTACTTCATTGAACATGCAACAAGAATGTAATACAAGATAAAAGGTACAAATATACAATTATTTACAAGAGAAAAAGAACACTTAAGGGCTTACATTGCTACTTTATGAGAAAAGACCTTGCCTAGCCTTTGAATGCTTGATGAATCCTCCTTGATGTCTTTAGAATCCTCCTCTCCAAGTGCCAAGATAATGATAGAAAATGGTGAAAAGGGGATGATAAGAAAGAGGGTGAAAATAGGGTATAAGAAGGCTTCTTTTTGTGGTTTTGAATGTGTTTAGGCTAGGGTTTTTTGTGGAGCTTAGGATGGATAAGAATAGGATATGTGTTTAGGATTTTTGTGATGGAAAGATTAGGAAGATGATGATGATAAGAAGGATGACAGAATAACAGGATGATAGTAGAATAGGATGATAAGAGAGATTATATAAGAGTATGAGAAGTAGAGAAAAGTAATGAGAGAATGAGAGGATGATTAGAGATGTGATGAATGAATTGGTGAGTTGATGAGTGAATGAGTGAATGAGTTGAGGAAGAAATGATGATTTGATGAGTGAAAATGACTTGGAGAAGAGTAGTATTTATAGGAGGAGGAGGGAGTAGAGATACATATGCATGCATGCACTCACATAGTAATCTCCGAGCTTCGCACCAAACACTAGGGCAGTAGGGGGTGAACTTGGAGTGGACGACAGCACGTGGTCGATTGACCACGTGTGGTTGACGCCGTGTAGGCCGGTCGGCCAGTGCTCCAGGGGGGAGGGATTCTCCACGTCCATGCATGCATGGTCGGTGATAGTATGAAGGTAAAGTGCCTAGGGAAGCTGCCATTCACACTGGACGAAGAGTGTATATATTATTTAGCTTTTAGGAGTGTTTTTTGAGTGCTTTTGTGAGGGTTTGATCTCGCGACCTCTAGCTCTTTGTTTGTAGGGTTTGCATGGCTCCATTTTTATATAAAAAAATGTGCATGTAGCTTGGATGGACTACATGTGATCATGCATGTAGCTTTAAGTGAACAAATACATGTAGAATGCACGTATTTATTTAATCTTCTTTTATTTCTTCCGCTCTTCTTTTCTATGCTATTTTATGCGTCAAAATCCCGATATCTACTGGAGCCCCCACTTTGATTGAGTCCGAAGATAGGACGAGAATCAAAGTAGCCTTGAATTGATGGACACCGGTCGAGGATATGACTTTGTTGGGTGCAAAGCCTGAAGTGATGCTTGGAAGCTGAGTCCTGCATCGCGGTTGGCGAACTTGCGCCAATAGGTGATCTCGAGCAAGACTGATGCTCTACTTGAGGTAATCTCGGACATTTGGTGACATCCTACTTGTTATGTTCTTGGACGTTTGTCGACATCCTACTTGAAGATGTGGGCTGACACTTGGAAGCTAGGTCCTGTGTCGCGGTTGGCGAACTTGCGCCGATAGGTGATCCCGAGCAAGAATGATGCTCTACTCGTTGGAGAGACTTCATCGGTCACGATGCCGATGGCTCTTGGGGTTAATTTTCTAGTCTTTCCCAGTGTCGGTTCCAGTCTTTCCCAGTGTCAATGTTGATGATTTTGTTGGCATGTTTGATGCCGAAGGACTTCATCGATCGCGATGTCGATGGCCGGGGGGTTGAGACTTCATCGAAACTCTGTCGATGGCTTAGGATTGGGACTGCATCGAAACTCTGCCGATGGCCCTGGTTGTCGAGACTTCACTGAAACTCTGCCGATGGCTCAGGATTGGGACTACATCGAAACTCTGCCTATGGCCTTGGTTGTCGAGACCTCACTGAAACTCTGCCGATGGCTCAGGATGATAATGATGACAATGATGGCAATTTCAATGCCGAGGGACTTCACTGATCGTGGCCCTTATTTTTCTGCAAAATGCGAAAATGGTTTTCATCAGTTCTGATGAATTATAAATTTCAGTCCGAGAAACTTACCTCGGGTTGCGGTTGATCAGCCATTGAGGACTTGTTCCCTTTTGGGGAATGGATGCTTTTGACTTTGAAAAGGACACCCTCTTCTTATTGGGCACACCTTGGCTTGTTCATGCATGGCTTTGGGAAGATGCATGCTATTGGGAAGGTGACAAAGGAAGAAAAAGACAAGGGATTCTTCTTCCCTAGGCCGACCGGCCTACACTCTTGGGAGAAATCTTTTGGCTCGTACACTGTAGCTTTTTACAGGCCATGCAGGAGACCATTCAATGCAATAATTGTGGTTTGGTCTTGTAGGCCGATCGGCCTCAACTGGGGACTAGTGGTGAGCCGACATGTGTCAGTGGGAGCTCATCTACTTTGCCTATAAATGGGGCTTGAGCTCGGCATTCTTTTATTACTCCAAATCCGAGCCTTTGCATTTAGGCTTCCCACTATCTCTCTGGAAAATCTTTTGGGTGATTTTTGAAGTTCCTTCATAAAAGTATGAATTTCTTTCGGAGGACGCAGATGTGCTACTCAACCAGTGGTTCAAGAGTGTCCGTATGCAAGAACAGTGCAGCGAGAGTATCCTAGCAGGGATTTCATTCCAACTTAGTTGGTCTTTCGCCAAGATGAGCACGCATGGTTCTTTCGCTCTCATGACTCAGTATGCTCCTTCATATAGCATGTTTTGCTTTTGCAGTTGCTTTGCATGCTATTTACTGTCGTACTTTTAAGTTGAATCATAAAGCAACCTTAGCTACTTCGAATTTTGCTTGAAGTACTTTAACCCTTAGATTCTTCTTTTGACTTTATTGTAGGAAGACTCCTTCAAGTCATGTTGGAGCATTTAGGGTGTAATAACCTTGTCCTTCCATGCAAAGTGGGCGCGTTTTATTCAAGCGTTGTGAGGGATGTTGGTTTTGGCCCTTTTCTAGACTGAGAGGGCATGGAAGATTCGTAGTGGCAGGAGGACATACGGCCGAGCTATCGTAGAGCGTTTCTGGGATACTACGAACTCTTTCCAGCTCCCGGTTGGGGAGATGATGCTTACTCCTTTTGACTTTGTGATGATTACAGGTCTTAGTTGGGGCGGCCAGCTACTGGAGTTTCAGAGGGATGTCGACCCTCGCGTTCATGTGCTTTTGCAACCCGTCGTCGCGTTGGCGGGATGAATTGGCGGCCTGCGGTACACGCATCTGGCGGCCGTTATAAAAAGTGAAGGATTTGGGAGTCTTTCGCTTTCTCAGCGTCAATTCATCGTGTTGGTGCACTTCATCAATGCAACAATTTTTGCAAACCGTGGAGACACCATTACTCTCTCCTGGGCGCATCATCTCCTGAATTTCGGTGAGCTGAGATCTTTCAACTGGGCGGCTGCTGCTTATGCCCATTTAGTCAGAGGAATGCGGGTTTCCTGCCGACCCACCGGTTGTGACACAGTGGCACGTACAAGAGCGACGGAGGTTAAGAGGCTCAACCTGGGGAGCAGCCTTTGGCGAGTCTTGGAGGTATGCTCCAAAACTTTTCCATTTAGAAATTTGTAAGGTGCAAACTTCTTTTTAAAGACCCTTCCCTGGCGTGCAGGTGTGGGTTATGGCCTATTTCTTGCCGATAGTTGGTGGAACCAACAATGGTGATATGCGCGTTCCTGCTGCTCGACGATGGTAGAATCATCAAGCTACCGTCGGTTGAAATTCCATTTCAAGGGTTTGAATGGGCTTAGAAGGATTATTGACAACCTCAGACCGGTATGTCTTGCATTTTTTTTTTGTTTTGCATTTTCCCTCTTCGAGCTTTTGGTGAGGATTGTCGCTGCATGAGGACATCGTCCGATTCCCATGGAACGAATACAATGCAGGGGACCTTCATTATGACATACGCCTTACAAGGGAAGCAAGTGAGCGCCGTTTGTTGTTCGAAGGTCCTTCTGGTCTTGCTTTCTATTTGGGGGAACGCTTCTATTTTCAACACACTGGGGAGTGGCCTCCCAGAGTTCCCATGGATCCTCCCGAGCTTATCTTTGATAGGCAAGCCCATTTAGTCAATCTTGTGATACCAACGGATAACTTGGAAGAGGCGACTCTTCAGCATAGAGGACGTCTTGCTTTTACTCAGGTTTTAGCATTTCTTCCGTTTTTGTATCACTTGTGAATTTCTGGCATCCTAATGATGTTTGTCCTTCTGTAGCTGGGAGGATATTACGACCCTCTTCTGGTCCAGCATGCAGAGGAATCTGACCAGGCGAAGGAAGAAAATATGTTGTTCGGATTCATCCCTCTCGTACCTAATGATCATCAAATGCTGCAGTTCTTTGATGCAAACCCGGTAAGTTACATATTTGACCATCCTTCATCTTGCACCATTTGATTCTTATGGAACTTCCTTTCGTGTAGCAAGCGTTCATCCACATCCGCGTCCTGTTAAGGGAAGGTATCACAGCTCAGGAGTTTATTGATCAGAACTTCGAGAACGACCAATATCGGGGTCTGATGCCGGCTGTTGGTGATGAAGATAATGAAGCTCACTCTCATGTGAGCTTGCCACGCTCTGGGGGCTCGTCAAGTCGTCCTTCTTGCCACTCTTCAGTAGGGGAAACGGGTAGTAGGGGTTTTCGCGGAGATTCAGGACCATCTAGGCGCAGGGATCAAGATCTGATGAGTGTGCCATGCGATCCCTCTGCTAGCTCTTCGCAAAGAAGGTCTCCTGGTATCCCGGAGTTTATGGTAGAAGACTGTTCAGAATCTAGTGGATTCCAAGGTTCTATGGAGAGAGTGCCTAGTCCATGGGCGCCTCAGTATCATGCTCAATCTACCGTCCCTTATAATCAGCCCCCTAGCTTCAGCCAGGGTTATTCAGGCTCTGATTTTCCTAACATGCTTTCGGTAATTTGTCTGGTCCTACATTACTCGGGGCGATCCGCCGGACTCTTTTCTTGATGCTCTTCGAGGAGCTTGTTTGGTAGAGGTGATTTTGGCGGAAACTTCTAGGCATTGTGGCAAGGCTTTCCCTTTTTCCTTCTTTTCTTTTTTCTTCTTATGCAATGTAAAAGAAGTGCCATGTAATGAAAAAATGCGCAGTTAAGATGCAATCAGGAAGACTACGAAGACTCGATTTTATGTGATTTTGACTCTCTAATGATGCAACATGCAAGCTCCCATTTTTATTTATTTTTAGGTCAACCCCTGACTGTTTACAAAGGAGAAATAAAAGAAAAGAATAATGTACAACGAAAATTACAATTTCTAAAACTAAAAGAGGAAAATAAAATTACATTTTTACATCAATAAAGGAAAAAATAAAATACTATGCAAACATGTAGCCACCCATGCATAAACACGTCTGGATGCATGCACGCAGGGTGTGAACTCACAAAATTAACGAGTTCATCCCCTTTGTAGTGGTCGGTCGGCCTACACACGGTGCCAGGCACCGTGGTTCATCCGAATGCGTGTTGCCGGATGCCATGTACATCCCCCTGCCTCCAGTTGAGCAACCGTGTACTGGCAGAACAGAAGCTATATAAGCTTGCTTTGTCATTTTGAGCCTTCATCCCAATCTTGTTCTCTCTCAAACCCCTTTTCCCTTGCTTACAATCATGGCCTTCGAAAGGAAACTCAACTCATGAATGACCACACTCACCAAACCCGAGAAACGGCTCCTTACTTACTACAACCTTTCCCTGATTTTGAGCCTCAAGTAGGTGAAAATTGACTGGGGGTTCCTTAAAGCGGCCTTGACCTTTTGGGACCCTAAGTTCCATGTCTTTCGCTTCTCTTGGAACGAACTGTGCCCTCTTCCTGAAGAGTGGGCCTGCATGCTCAAGTTCGACCTTTATGCTCCATCGACAACTCCTTCCCTCGCTCACAGTCATCGTAAAAAATTCGGGGAATTAACGAATTTCAATCATCGAGCATTGGGACACATCTTGGTTGGCAATACCGTCAATTAGCAAGCTTTAGTGGAATTCTTCCAATCACCTGAGGCGCTTAGACTCAACCCAGCGTTGCGAGTGCGAGGTTTGGCCTTTTGCATTCTTTCCGAATTTTTATTTTATCACGGTGGTTCGGGTTTCGCACCTATCTCCCTTATCCATATCGTAGATGAGATGTCTCGGGGTTATAACCCTGCTCCGATGATGATTGCTGAAACACTCCTTGGCCTCGATTCATGGGCTACAACACAGACCTTTCGCGGAAGTCCTCTCGCTCTTCAAGTGAGTATCGACACCTTTTTTTCTTTCTTCTCCTTTTTTTTGTTTGTTTTTTTTTGAAATTATTTTTCTCTGATTTTGCATAGATTATCTGAGTGGTCCATGTGGAATCATGCATCGATTTTTTCTTTTCTTTTTGCTTTGGTTGTAATACATTTTTTTTGTGCAACCAAAATTCTCACTTTCTTTCCTCCACCTGTAGATGTGGCTCATGGAGCATTTAGACATGGTTTTTTCTCCCATCACTTCTTCGGAGCTAGCAAACTTTTGCCACCGCAAAAGGAAGTTTGACACCCGTCGCAATTTTGATGAATGGGTTGTCTTTCTCAAGAACTACAAGGAAGTTCGTTGGTGGGTTCAATGGTAGAAAGTACCATGCTTCTCGAGCCATCCTCGCAAGGCGGCCCACCTCACTCTGCTTGGCCTTACGCAGCTGACATATTATTTCCCCGATCGAGTCATGCGGCAAATGGGGTATTCTCAAGACATTCCCCTTCCTCCATGCGAGATTCCCGACCATACTCATCTCTAAGGGTCAGTGATTGAATCATGGGTCAAATACTGGAAGAAACGGGCTGGAAAGGAAGCACCTGCTCCTAACCGTATCTCCACCACTTCAACGGATGCATATCGTAGCTGGCTTGCTACCACCGCTGGTATTGGTCGTTGGTGTGAAAGGATGTCGCGTTCACCTCTCCGAACACCCCAAAGCTGAAAAGTATCATCGTGGCTAACGAAACTGGGTCGGGATCTAAAGAAGAAACGCACTCAAGCAAGGAAAAACAAGAAAATCCGACCGAATGAGCATTGATGAGCCTATATCAACTCCAACTCAACTAGGGCTAGACTTAGTACTTAAATAAGTAGGGTGGAGAGAAAGAAATGTAATGAAAGAAATGCGTATGCTATATATTTTCATTTGATGCTTTTCCTTTAGAAAATTGATAAAACAAAATGTATTAAAAGATGTACTCCTTTTATTGATATGAGAAGTAAAGTATTGCATTTATCTTCTATAATAGAGCTGGGCAATGGGCCGGGCCGGGCCAGGTTCGGGCCAGTCATAAACGGGCCGGGTCGGGCTGGGCAGATGACTTTTTACTGGGCCCAACTAAGTTGGGTTTTAATGGGCCCTAAACGGGCCGGGCCGGGTTTGGGTTGGGCTGATAGCGACTTGAAATTAGAAACAGTGACAGTGAAAACGAAGAATACATATTCAAAACTTTTATGTAACCCTGCCCATCAAGATGGTGATGGGTTCAGGGGAGTGCCAAAGTTGATGAGATTACCCTGTACACAAAATGACATATAATGTAATACACACCATCAATTGAAATTCAAAAACAAACACCTCTAATACATAATAACCAAAAAATTAGGATGATCCAAATCCAAAATTCTAAACTAAAGGCAAACTAAAACACTGTAATAAGAAGAGTAAGCCCTAATTTGTCTCTTGCTACCTTACCCAACCCCATCTAATCCACCCACAAATGAGATCAATTTTATAATAAACTTACCAAACTAAACACTCGTAAATGTATTTGGAGCAAATCTGGTAAGGAAAAGTGCACGATCATCAATCATGGAGTAGATCCTTGTGTATCTTCATCCTTGATTTCATCTCTGATTTAACGCTCCATGATTCACTTCCCTCGTTCTTGATTTCCTCCCCTATGTTCCCGTCCGCGTTCGATAACTGCCCCTACTTCCTTCTTTCTTTGATTTCTTTTCTCTGTGTTTTCTTCTCTTTCTTTGTTCTTCTTCTTCTCTCTCTATATCGGTTCAGGGGAGTCGACGCAGTTCGCCAGAGATAGCACTGGTGGTGGCGACGATGACGGGTGAGAAAGAGACTTGACAGGGAGAGTGAGACTCGAGTGAGAGGCAAAACCCTATAATTTGTAAGGCACTGCAACGAGTAAGGATCCCAGCCTGTTCTTTTGGTTTAAACGACACAAACCCGTTTGTAATTACTATCAAACCCAAACTCGGCCCGCGGGGGCCCGCGACATGAAATAAACGGTGAGCCCATTAAGAATCCGACCTGTTTTTTGGTTTAAACGGGTATAACCCGTTATTTACAGCCCGCTCACAACAGCCCAATGGACAACCGCCCATTTGCCCAGCCCTATTCTATAAGAATCAACACAAGTCATGCTCTTCTTCTTTCCGTTTTTCAAAAGCACAACGTCAGCTGCAACACCTTTATTCTCTCCTTTTACCTAACTCGTCCCGAAGGATTCTCAAGTTAGTCTCTCATTTTCTTTTTTTATCATTTTTTTCTGTACTCTCCTTTTGCCTGACCTGCCTTAAAGAGGTTTTCAAGTCAGCCACTCTATAGTTTTTCACTCTTTTTTTTTCTTTTTCTTTTCTTTTCTCTTTTTTTCTCTCATAAGCAAATGGCCTGTTGGCAGTTCGGTTTCTTGCTTTTATAAGACAATGCATGTCTAAGTAGTTAAGGATACCAACCCTTAGAGGCTTAAACATAATATCTTTTCAACTGATCCAAGTTCACAGGCTGACTGAGTTCCTCTCCTTCGGGTGTGGCCAATCGGGCGGCGCTCCCTGAAGTGATAGAAATCACGATGTAGGGACCCTTCCAATTTGGGGCAAACTTGCCTCGAGGATCCTGACGGGCTGCCCTCATTTCTTGCAATACTAGGTCTCCTTCCGCTAAATCCTGATCTTTGACTTTCTTATTGAATGCTCGGGAAATCCGACTTTGATAAAGCTGGATGTTATGCAAAGCACGGAGTCGTCTTTCATCCAACAACACCAACTCCTCATACCTAGCTCGGGCCCATTCGGCCTCAGGGATTTGACTTTGAGCAATGATCCTTAAAGAAGGAATGACAAGTTCTACTGGCAAGACTGGTTCCATCCTACACACCAAAGAGTATGGCGTAGCTCCGATTGCAGTCCGAATTGACGTTCGATATCCCAATAGTGCAAAAGGAAGCTTTTCGGGCCAATATTTGTAAGTGACAACCATCTTTTTAATAATTTTCACTAGAGTTTTGTTTACAGCCTCTACCGCTCCATTGGTTTGTGGCCGATAGGGAGAAGCATGGTGATGCCGGACTTTGTACTTGGCCAGGAGAGCAGTAAATTCGCCCATGAAATGGCTCCCGTTGTCACTGATCACCTCATGTGGCACCCCGTATCTACAAATGATGTTCCTCAGCATGAACTTGGCCACATGCTTCGAAGTGATTTCTGAGTATGAAGCAGCCTCTACCCACTTGGTAAAGTACTCCACGACTACTAACACATATTCTTGTCCTCCTGTACCTTGGGGCGAAATCTTCCCTATGATGTCGATTCCCCATATTGAAAATGGCCACGGTGAGGTGGTCAAATAAGAGGACGGTTGATGCTTGAGATCAGCATACTCTTGACATTTCTGACATTTCCTCACAAACTGGAGACAATCGGACTCCATAGTCGACCAGAAATACCCTGCTCTCTGAATCTTCTTAACCAACATTCTTTCGTTCATATGCGGTCCACACTCCCCTCCATGAGTGGATTTCATTAATTCCTCTGCTTCCTCCCTATCAACACATAGGAGGTTTATCCCTGTAGCGGTCTTCTTGTGACGGTCCTGAATAATGCAATATTGAGAAGCAACTAACCGGATAGCCCTTCTGGCTCGACGCTCAGCATTTGGCGGGTACGAACCGTCTTTCAGAAATGCATAAATATCAAAGAACCATGCATCAGTACTGATCGAACCTATCATTAGTTGTTGATGAGCAGGACGAGTCCTCGTCTCCACTTCACTACTAAGGCTTGATCCTTTTCGGGCATGGCTACCATAGATGAAAGCTTGGCTAGCGCGTCAGGTAGCTCATTGTAACCCCTTAGTAGATATTTGAACTCAATATGGTTGAACTTCTCAGCTAGCTTGGACAAATGTTGCTGGTAAAGTGCCAAGGATTCGCTCTTCACCTTCCATATACTAGTAGCTTGATTGACGATCAAACTGGAGTCCCCAAACACTCGTAGCCTATGAATTCCCATCTTCAAGGCCACACGCAACCCTAAAATACAAGCTTTATATTCAGCAGCATTGTTAGTAGCCTCAAAGTCAAGCTTGACTGCCAAAGGAAAGTGTATGTCTTCTGGGGAAACTAATAGAGCTCCGGCCCCGTATCCCATCTGATTAGCAGCACCATCAAAGTAGAGCTTCCAAGTTTCCTCTTCAACTTGAAATATTTGTTCATCATTAAACTCCAAGCCCCCAGCGTCAGGACTTCCTGTAGGAAACTTAGCCAGAAAATCAGAAACTGCACGCCCCTTTATGGACTTCTGTGGTCGAAAGTGTAGATCATACTCGGACAACATAACTATCCATCGAGCGATCCTATTGTTGATGGTAGGTTGTTCCATGATGTATTTGACCGGATTACATGCTGCGATCACGTACACAGTGTGTGAGAGCATATAGTGGCGAAGCTTCTTTGTAGACCACACTAATGCTAAAGCTATCTCCTCATCTCCGAGTAGCGGGACTCGCACCCCAGAAACTTCTTGCTGATGTAGTAAATAGCTCGCTCGAGACCATCGCTTTCCTGTGCTAGCATAGCACCCATAGCGCTTGAACTGATGGTGAGATAAAGCAACAAAGGTTTCCCAGAGATAGGCGGGACTAGTACTGGTGGATTGATTAAGTCAACCTTAACCTTTTCAAATGTTGCCTAACACTGGCCGTCCCATTCGATCGTTGCTCCCTTCTTCAGCTTCTTGAATACTGGTTCACAAGTCATTGTGAGTTTGGAAATGAATCTGCTCAAATACTGCACTCGCCTTAGAAACCACGAATCTCCTTTTCTGTCCGAGGCGAAGGCATGTCTTGGATTGCTTTGATCTTGGATGGATCAACGTCTATTCCATGTTGACTGACGATATAACCCAGCAACTTTCCCAAAGTCACCCCAAACGCACATTTCTGTGGATTCAATCTCATGTTGTACTTGCGGAGCCTAAGGAAGAACTTGCGTAAATTCGGGATGTGATCCTCACGCTTCTTCGACTTGACAATCATGTCATCCACATATATTTCAACCTCGGCGTGGATCATGTCATGCAGCAGGGTAGTGGCGGTGTGTTGGTAAGTAGCACCAGCGTTCTTCAATATGAAAGGCATGACAGTATAGCAGAAAGTTCCCCACGGAGTGATGAATGATGTTTTCTCCATATCTTTTTCAGCCATTTTGATTTGATTATAACCAGCATACCCATCCATGAATGATAGTAACTCATGCCCACAGGTATGATCGACCAAGACGTCAATATATGGCAAAGGGAAGCAATCCTTTGGGGTAGCTTTGTTCAGGTCCCTGAAATCAACACACATCCGAACCTTTCCATCCTTCTTTGGCACAGGCACAATGTTAGCTACCTACTCCGGGAATTCTACCGCTCTGATGAACTTAGCCTCTAACTGCTTCTTGATTTCCCCGTGAATTTTGTCTGACCACTCATTCTTAATTCTGCGAGGTCGTTGCTGCACTGGTTTAGCATTCGGGTAGAGTGGAATTGCATGTTCAACAATCTCCCTGTCGATTCCGGGCATGTCTTCATAAGACCAAGCGAAGACGTCTACGAACTCCCTTAGAAGCGAGGTGAACTCCTGTTGCTCCTCCAGGGTTAATGATTTACCAATTTTTAGTTCCCGGGGAGTTTCAGGCATCCCCACATTGATGTCGATGGTTTCTTCGACAGGTGCCATGTGATTCTCGTGGTCATTCATTGCTTGTGTTAATTCATTAAAGTCTTTTAAAGGTTCAACATCAAATTCATAATTATTAGCACAACAATTAGGGAGAAGGGAAGAAGAACAGAGATACTCAGAAATGCTCATTTCATTGAATGCAGAAATGGATACAAACTTATCAGACTTGGAGCTAATCCCAACTGACTCAGACTCGATTACAGACTCACTAGTGCTCGACTCAGACTGGACCTTACAAGGTTCTCCTAACACTAGGGTGCATTTATTGTTAACAGCATCAACCCAGGTCATTTTGTGGCAGTCTCCATCAGCAGAGATCATGGCGCTTGGGTCAAATTTAGAGTTGGACAACACAACAACCATCGGGTCCACCCCTTTTTCTTCAGGGCTTGCGGATCGGAATTATTCTTAAGGCGGTGAAATTCCTCCAACATGTTGTTCATAGTCTCTCGTTGCTGTTCTATCTGCTGGTCCTGAAACTCGAGGTGTTCCTAAACCTTTTTCTCATGGCGAATAGTCGAATGTATGACCATACTTTGCAAATTGTCCCTTAGCTCTTCTAAGTGTTGTTGAGTTACTCCTCTATGACGATAATTGTCTTCGGCATCGCTGGCCCATATGCCATTTATGGTAAGGGCTGTTAAGCCTTTAGGAGCAGCAAGAACTTCTATTCTCGTAGGACTTGGATTTGATGGAGGAGCCTCAGGTTCAACCCTCGTCTGGTTATGCCTTCCCGACCTAGTTAAGAATGCAGTACTAGGTGGAATTTCCTCTTCCTTATCGGACCAAAAATCATCATTAGGATCTTCTTCGTACACGTCCTCTTCGTCACTAAACCAAATGTCGTTGACAGTAAAGGCTGTCAAATCTTCAGGAAGGAGTGTAGGTGCTCCTTCGTCGGTGATGCATTTGGATGGATCAAAAGTACCCTCTCCTACAAAGATAGCATGATTCAGGAGAGGATTGCTTTTGTTATTGGGTTTACTTGCAGCTTTGGGCATTGACAGTGCCCCAGAACAGATCATCTGTTCAATTAGGTTCTTGAGCATCCAGCATCGCTCAGTGTCATGACCCCTGGTCCGATGGCACTTGCAATAAGCATCGTTGTTCCATCCTGGTCCCTTAGTCTCAGGTTCAGGTCTAGGTACTGGCAACTGATTCTTGTTTGATTTTAGTATTCGGTTCAAAGCTTCGGCATAAGTCATGTCAAGTGGGGTTTATGAATCGTATTGGAAGTAGGTCGTCTTCGGAGGTGGACCGCGATTCACATTCTGTACAAAGCATGTCTCAGCCACCTTAGGAGCACTGATGGTCCTTCTCCCCACATTGTTGCCTTTCCAATTCTGTGATATAGCAGTCCTTTCCTTGCGTGCCTATAGCTTAGGACATAACTTCTTCAGGTATTCAAAACTCTCGACTACATGAAAGTAATTGTTGCGCCAGACTTGGTTTCAAACCACGGACAAACGTGTCCAACTGCATTTCTGCGGGAATAATGCTGGTCACTTGAGACAGCTTAGCATGCCACCTCTCGTAATAGGCTGTGAACGACTCGTTTTCTCCTTGTTGAATAGCCATGATGTCTGTCAGGGTCACCTTATCTTTCTGGATCTTACTGTAGTGTTCGATAAACGTCCTACGTAAAGCAGTCCAATCTCCTTGTACTTCCAAGGGAAGGGTATAATACCAGTTCAATGCCTCATCATTCAGTGATGACGGGAAGACCTGCTTGTAATGCTCAGTGGTGACACCTCGGAGTGGCATCACTAAGTTGAACTCCCACACATGATGGGTTGGATTCTCAAATGGTTAGAACTTCTTCAGCGGAATGTCCATCTTTCCTACTATATTGGCATTGATTTCATCGGGTGGTTCGAACTCGACGAACTGATTGGTGAAAGTCGACATCTGGCTCACAGCATCCTTGAACACATTCAGCTGAGCCTTTATGTCTTAGATGACGGGCTCATCGCGTAACTCTGCCTTGACTGGGAACGTTTGAGGAACAGTCACTGACGGCGGTGGCCTTGGTGTTAGGTCATCAGACAACTCAATGACCACACCAGTATTAGAACTTTCACCCATCTTTCCTTTGCCTTTGTTACCCGTAGGGTTAGGAAGAACTTCCATCTCATCATTATCCACCATTCCCATTCGCATGTTAATGTGTTGCACAGCTTCCAAAACGCCATTCAGAGTCTCCTGTTGTTGCTCTATACGAGTATTTTGCCTCTCGATGAGTTCTCGCTGCCGAGCGATGTGCTCATCGGCTTTCTTCTCTTCTTGTAAGGCAACAAAAGTGATTGAGCCCTCAACTTGTCTGAACTTCTCCTCAAAACGTTTGACTAGGGCTTCTTGGACCTGGTTGTCTCCGTGGTTCTCTTCGGCAGACATGTCAAATTGCAGACGACGGGAGGTTTTGGACCTGGGTGCTGACGGAAAGAAGACCGGTTTACGGATCAAGCGACCTGTTGGGCCGGGGATCCAAGCTAGACTCGGGTCTCCTATGTTGACTATAGCAAAACCACACACAGTTCAGAGATTGACCTTTTGTTAACCCAAACACCCGACCTGGTGAATGCATGACCTAGCAGACCTACATAGGACTTCCTAATATGCACAATCTATATGCTGACTGGACGAGATGACTCACCCGGGACAAGAGTTTGCATGACCTTAACTCTACATGATCCTAAAGACTATTGATAACTGCATTTCATGACTATGTTTTTGGGAGTTTTCAATAGTGAATTAGGGATAATTTGTGTGTGAACCTTGATTTTTATTCCAATTTCCCTACTACACTTGGTGTTGTTTTTTTGGATGTGAATTTGTAGGTTTTGAGGCCAAAACACCAACTTTCTCTCAACTTCAGGCAAGAGTGAATATACCACGGACCTCTACATGTCAAACCCAAACCGTGGTACAAATTTGGGACAGAAGGAGCAAGGAATGGCCGGTGCAGATCGGTTGTTTTTGCGAGTAGAAAAAGAAGGAAGCGACGATTTTTCAAGGGGGAGTCATGTTCTATCAGTTTTCCTTCATTCTTTGGCGGTCAAGGAGAGAAAAGAGAGCCCTAATACTTCCATTCTACTCCTCTTCCCCACCATCAAGATTCAAGATCGAATCGATTCAAGAGAAACCAAGATCAAGATTAGCAAAGGAAAGGAGCGACGTTCGCGGAGAAGGTTTCTACCCCGGGATCGAAAGGCTCGACGGGTTGTATTCTTCACAATTCTATTCTTTCTTTTTGATTTCCTTCTTAGTTTTGAGATTCGATTATGATGTTTGGAACTTGTTTTGTGTTTTCATTAAATATGAGCGAGTAGATTTCTTGAATTCTAGGGTTTTGCAACCCGAAACAATGTAGTTTGATTGTTTGTTATTAGTCTGTACATGAATTCTTGATTAGAATCAATAGAAGGTTGTGTTTTCCATGTTTATGAGTATTCTTAAGGCCTTGAATATTTGTAAGTTTGAGATTAACCTGAGAAGTACTGAAAGGTGAATTAGGGTAATCTGACTACCAACCTGTCTACCTAGGCTTACGAAAGTTGAAAAAGGAGTAGCAAACTAGGGAATCATTAGATAACCTGACTTTTAAGACTCAATTCTGTTTAACCTAAAAGGCAAACGAAAGTTGTTGATTAGGTTGTTTAGAATAATTCTATTTAGCATCGAAAGGGCGATAGAATTTAGAGCTTGTCGATTCTTGATTCATTCTTGAATGTATGATTGTGCAGGCTAGGTTTTAGTAATCGAACTTGTTGTTAGGTTAGCATCTCCCTAGAAGTCTTTCTCTCTTGATAGATTCTTTAATTGATGTTTCCCTGCTTTATTAGTTTTATTAGTTTTCTAAAACCTTTCAAAACCCAAAACCTGATTAGCTTAGCAATCGCATTAGAGACTAGTTTATTGAGCTGCTATTTGAGTCCCTGTGGGATCGACCTTGACGTGCTACTACGTACACCGTGCGCTTGCGGCCCTGTCAAGTTTTTGGCGCCGTTGCCGGGGACTCTGTCCCTAGCAGCCCGTAAACGAACCCTCTTAGGTTGACTAAGCTGTTTTTTGTTTTCTTTTTTATTTTCTTCTTTTCTTTTTATCCTTGATCTTTTATTTAGAAAAAAAAAACTAAAAAAATGGCAATTCTTGATTTTCCCCAATTTGAGCAGGAATTATTTTGGCACTATTTTGAGCGATTACGTGCATGTCCTGTTCCATGCGGTGTTGTGCCTGGGAAATTAGATGTTCTTGACATTGTTGCTTTGGGGGTGAATAGTGAGACTCGTACTCTATTAGAGTATTTTGGTTTCTATTATACTCAAACTGTTGATGAAGCTTGGAGTTTGCTTGAGTGGCTTACACGTGATACTCGTGATTTTGAAAATTATTATGGTGCATCCTCTTTCCCCAATTTTTGTGCATCTCATGCTAGATTATGTACTCAACCCCATTGTGCGCATCCTTGTCGTTTGTGTCATTCTCTTGACCATGATGATTCTACATGCCCTGTTTTAGCTAAACTTGATTGTTTGATGAGGGCAATGCAAGAGCAACGAGATAAGTTGGAAGCTTGTCTACAGAAAATAGAGGGAATAGTTGACCTTTCTAAGTCATCTTTGCCAATTGTTGCTCCATCTCATCCTAGCTTACCTAGAGACACTACTGATGGTGTTTTTGCTTTTCATGATGTACCCTTACCTTTTTTTCAGTCGACGGAGTTTGAGGTGAGTGACTCCCATAGGTTTGATGCTAGGTATGATGATGATGTTTGTCATGAGTCAATTGATGTTATTGATGAGGAGGCCTGTGAGGGGTTTGTGGGTGAATTAGATACTTCAAATAAGAATCTGATGATGGACTCCATGCTTCTATGCTTTGTTCACTACCTCCTGTTGCCCCTAAGAACCTTGAGGAGACCATTCCCTGTGAAAAGACCATTGATGTTCATGTTGATGTGGAGTATGTGGTTAACTCTTGTGATGTGACTGTGATTGAGGGGACCAACAATGTTCTTGACTTGTCCTTAGACACTTTAGAAGGGTTTCATCCCTATCTTGATCCATATTGTAAATGCCTAGAGGACTCAACTAGAAAAATCATGTGGACTACTTATTTTGATTCTTTTGATTTTTCTAGTACTTTTGACTTATTTGAGAGAGTGCAACTAACATTCTTTGCCATGAGTATTTTGTTGCTCTCTTAACTGCAGGCTTGTGAACCGCATGCTGCGGAGTTTGACAAGCTTCTAAGGGCGTTAACTGCATCTGAGGTAAGTTTCGTCTAGCTAAAGACGTTAAACTAGCGCTTCTTGGGAGGCAACCCAAGCATTTAATTGCTTTATTAGGTTTTATTTCGCTCCTTTAATTTTCTTCGTTTTTATTTTTATTTTTTTAGAGTGTGATGCATTACGTCGTTTCCCTCTTGTTGCATGCTACCCTTACTCGAAATGCATTACGGACGCTGCTTTGTCCAAGCATGGGGGGTTTGGGTTGATTGACTTAAAATCATGTGCTAGAGTGAGACTGACGTTTATAGTTGCATATTTGTTAGTTTCTTTTTGTGTTTGTTAGGCTTTGAATTCGCATGTAGGTTGCATATAGAAGTAGTTTTCTTGCTTTCTTATTAAAAGTTTAAAAATAAAAAAAATTAGGATAGTCTATCACCTTTATGAGGTGTGTTTGGATTGTCATTGCGAGTGTGTAGTCATGTGATTTCCGGCTTGATGTAGATGATAGGAGAGACTTGGTTGTTTGTTTGATTTAGGTTGCTTGTCTTGTTTGTGATTCATCTGGTCTTGATCGATTCAAGTGTATGATAGTGAAGTTCTTATGTTTGGTACATCAAATGAACTAGTTGCAGTGATTGTGGTAGGTTAACCCGTGAGACTTCTTAAGCCTAAAAGGCTATCATTTTTATAGTTTCATATTCTTTTGAGTGTGACCTTACCATGTTTGCATCTCTAGAACTTGATTTGACTCTCTTTGAAACTGCATTTGACTCGTGCATTGTGTTAATATGATTGAGGCCCATTTTGAAGCCACATAGTCAAAAAGCCACCTAACAATATGACCCTTTTTTTTGCTAGCCCTTTACTAATCATTTTTCCTGTCTTGTTGTTTACCCTATTCGTGCGCACCCTTGGCCTGTTCTTAATTCCATACCCTTTTAGCCAAGTTAGTGGAGCAACAATTCAGTTGGGGGGCAGTTTTGTAGTCTAATTGTTGGTGACTTTGTTTGTTAGTTTGCTTGATGAGAGAAGCATTGCTCATAATCGTTATTTATCCCTTCTTTTCATTCGAGGTTGAAATTGGTTTGAAGGGAAATGAGTCATTCTTTATGTATCTATGCTCTTCACCGAAGAAAAAAAAAAAGAAAAGTACCGAAAAAAAAGAAGAAGTAAAAGTATAAAAAAAAAGAAAAAAAAAAGAAGAAGAGTTTTGAGTAATAAGGTGAATAACATGGTGGTTTTCTTGCTTATATTGACTCTTCCGTTATTTTGCTTCAATGGGGAAGATATTTATGCTTCATTGCGGTGTGATGTAAGAGGTGTTGTGCTATATGTATTGGGAATGTTGTTCTTTAGGTCCTTGGCTCTTAGCTCCACATTACCCAAATGAATTCCCTCCTTACCATACACCTAAGCCCCATTACAACTCTTGAAAAGTCCTCATGATTAACTTTTATGCATGTTGTCTATAGCGGTAGAAAATCGAGAGTCTTGTCAAGCTTATGGTAGGTTGTTTACATTGGTTGAAGGTTTTGAGTGAACCGTTATATCTTTTGCAAACACATGAGGGGAGTGATTCACATACCCTAAAGTGAGGTCCTACCAATCCCAACTAGTTCACCAAACATGTGAATGAATTTTGATTGCATTTGAGTTGTGATGGATTAGCTGTGTTGCTTCCTGACCTGTGATTCTATTTTGAACATCAATTTTTGTTTCAATTTGATTCTTAATCTTGCTAGGGAGTCTCTTTGTGTATGCTTGTTTTGGCTTTCTAATATGCCCTTTTTATTAGAGGAGGTGTGAGTAGATTTCTTTTCCTTTTCAAGTCTTTTCATCTTGTTTTGAGTCTTGTACTTGCTTGGGGACAAGCAAGGAGTAAGCATGGGGGGATTTGATAACTGCGTTTTATGACTATATTTTTGGGGGTTTTCAATAGTGAATTAGGGATAATTTTGTGTGTGAACCTTGATTTTTATTCCAATTTCCCTACTACACTTGGTGTTGTTGTTTTTGATGTGAATTTGTAGGTTTTGAGGCCAAAATACCAACTTTCTCTCAACTTCAGGCAAGAGTGAATATACCACGGACCTCTACATATCAAACCCAAACAGTGGTACAAATTTGGGATGGAAAGGAGCAAGGAATGGCCGGCCAGCAGCCCGTGGTGATCACCACGGTCCGTGTCTGCATTGTCTGAATCAGACGGACGAGGCGATCGCCTATGCGGTCGGTTTTTCATGAGTAGAAAAAGAAGGAATCGACGGTTTTTCAAGGGGGAGTCATGTTCTATCAGTTTTCCTTCATTCTTAGGCGGTCAAGGAGAGAAAAAAGAGCCCTAATACTTCCATTCTACTCCTCTTCCCCACCATCAAGATTCAAGATCGAATCGATTCAAGAGAAACCAAGATCAAGATTAGCAAAGGAAAGGAGCGACGTTCGCGGAGAAGGTTTCTACCCCGGGATCGAAAGGCTCGACGGGTTGTATTCTTCGCAATTCTATTCTTTTTTTTTTTGATTTCCTTCTTAGTTTTGAGATTCGATTATGATGTTTGGAACTTGTTTTGTGTTTTCATTGAATATGAGCGAGTAGATTTCTTGAATTCTAGGGTTTTGCAACCCGAAACAATGTAGTTTGATTGTTTGTTATTAGTTTGTACATGAATTCTTGATTAGAATCAATAGAAGGTTGTGTTTTCCATGTTTATGAGTATTCTTAAGGCCTTGAATATTTGTAAGTTTGAGATTAACCTGAGAAGTACTGAAAGGTGAATTAGGGTAATCTGACTACCAACATGTCTACCTAGGCTTACGAAAGTTGAAAAAGGAGTAGTAAACTAGGGAATCATTAGATAACCTGACTTTTAAGACTTTCAATTCTGTTTAACCTAAAAGGCAGACGAAAGTTGTTGATTAGGTTGTTTAGAATAATTCTATTTAGCATCGAAAGGGCGATAGGATTTAGAGCTTGTCGATTCTTGATTCATTCTTGAATGTATGATTGTGCAGGCTAGGTTTTAGTAATCGAACTCGTTGTTAGGTTAGCATCTCCCTAGAAGTCTTTCTCTCTTGATAGATTCTTTGATTGATGTTTCCCTGTTTTATTAGTTTTATTAGTTTTCTAAAACCTTTCAAAACCCAAAACTTGATTAGCTTAGCAATCGCATTAGAGACTAGTTTATTGAGCTGCTAATTGAGTCCCTGTGGGATCGACCTTGACGTGCTACTACGTACACCGTGCGCTTGCGGCCCTGTCAACTATTGATCATCATAAAGGGCCGGATAAAACCCAAACACAGCGAGTCAGAACCGAGTATAGGAGTACAAGTCAGTGTTTCTCAATTCGGATAAGCCCCATCCACAGGTTGACCGTTTTAAGGAGAATCCGTAACTTAGAAACCCTACTTGGGTCAACTCAAGCCGTACTGATTATTATGCGGACTAGAATGATGAGCAACGAAACCGACCGCCTAACGTCTTTCTATTTTATTTTATTTTAAGCTATTTGTTTGGGAAAATGGGTATTATAAAGGACTGGATAAAACTACGACAAGTGAGTTATAATTAATTTATGGACTTAATTGACAAACCCAATATGGTTGGGCCTAACCACGGTCCGCCATTAGTGTAATGGATTCGAAAATTAATTCGATAAATTAACTTACTCGAACTTAGATGGTTATTATGCAGTCTAAGATTTTACCCATTTCCTTTTGTTGGACTTTTAAATAGGTTTATTGGACCTTTGTTGAGAAAATGTTGTAAAGGGCCGTATAGAATCATCAAAGGCGAGTTGAGTTTAATTTATGGGCCAAGAAAATTAACCATTATACATAAATGGGCCCAGCCACTGGGTTAACCATAATTTTTGAGGTTAATTAACTTAGTTGGTAAACATAACTCTTCTCAGCCCAATGACTACTATGCGGACTAGAACAACACTCCTAAACTTGGGTCGACTCTTTACAACGAATTAAAACACATAGCACATAGCATACATATGAACAAAGGGTATCCTAAACCAAGGTTCTATGTATAAAAGGGTTTATTGGCTGGATAAGGGTTAGCGGCTCATGTACTCGCCCCGGTGCATTCTTGTTATAAAGGCAACTTGAATGTGTAGGGTGTTGCTCTTGGAGGCTCGTGTGGAGACCTCGTAGAGTGATGCATGAGTGGATGTGGTGACCAAGGCTCTCTCGGTGTAAGTGCACCAATTGAGTCTGGCCGGTCCGACATCCCATGGGTTATTGTTTGTGGTTTAAAAGAAAAAACCTAATACCGCCGATTTACTTGCTCCTACAACATATTTCATGTCAAGGGAGTGCCCCGGTATATGCAATGCATCATGCCTAAAAGGAATGACTTAATAATATAAAGTAAAATTCATTTCCTTCCAAAAGATTTAAAGCACACAAACTTTTTTCAAGTTTTACCCACTTTAAGGAAAACTCCCCAGTGGAGTCGCCAAAAATCCTGTGGACATTTTTCCTCGCCGTTCGGGCTTCCGAACATCCATGTTAGGATTGGGGGTGTGATTTGTTGATTCGTGCTGGGGTTTAACCTTTGAAAATTCTTTAAGGAAAATCAAACTCACATTTCATGAATAATATCTTGTAAAATCACTTTCCCTTTACTTAGGCATTTTATGAGTCCTTGAATTAAACCTTTAAGAGTGAACGTCCACTTGTTCCAAACTCTTCTAAATTTAACCCAATTTGCTCATTTAAATGTTAGGCTCGGAAGAGAGTAATTTATGCAAATATTATTTAGAAATATAAGAAAGAAACCCTAAAGTTGCATCCATACATTGCAAAACCATGTTTAACCATAGTTTATGCAATCCTCGATGTATTTTATTTCGAAATGGGAGTCGCCACCCGCCTTTTTAAGGGAAAAGCCAAGAAAAAACCAAAGGGAAAATAAAGAAAGACTCCGCCTGTGAAACCCAAGAATGGATCTGGGGGTAAGGCTACGAACTCGAAAAGTAAACTTTAAGAGTTCGCCTCTCACAAAAGAAAAGACTCTACTAAAAGTTTAAAATGAGCTTTTGATAAAGTTTGGAAGGGAATTGAAGGAATACTTTACAAAATTACTTCATTGAACATGCAACAAGAATGCAATACAAGATAAAAGGTACAAATATACAATTATTTACAAGAGAAAAAGAACACTTAAGGGCTTACATTGCTACTTTATGGGAAAAGACCTTGCCTAGCCTTTGAATGCTTGATGAATCCTCCTTGATGTCTTTAGAATCCTCCTCTCCAAGTGCCAAGATAATGATAGAAAATGGTGAAAAGGGGATGATAAGAAAGAGGGTGAAAATAGGGTATAAGAAGGCTTCTTTTTGTGGTTTTGAATGTGTTTAGGCTAGGGTTTTTTGTGGAGCTTAGGATGGATAAGAATAGGATATGTGTTTAGGATTTTTGTGATGGAAAGATTAGGAAGATGATGATGATAAGAAGGATGACAGAATAACAGGATGATAGTAGAATAGGATGATAACAGAGATTATATAAGAGTATGAGAAACAGAGAAAAGTAATGAGAGAATGAGAGGATGATTAGAGATGTGATGAATGAATTGGTGAGTTGATGAGTGAATGAGTGAATGAGTTGAGGAAGAAATGATGATTTGATGAGTGAAAATGACTTGGAGAAGAGTAGTATTTATAGGAGGAGGAGGGAGTAGAGATACATATGCATGCATGCACTCACATAGTAATCTCCGAGCTTGGCACCGAACACTAGGGCAGTAGGGGGTGAACTTGGAGTGGACGGCAGCACGTGGTCAATTGACCACGTGTGGTTGACGCCGTGTAGGCCGGTCGGCCAGTGGCTCCAGGGGGGATTCTCCTCGTCCATGCATGCATGATCGGTGATAGTATGAAGGTAAATTGCCTAGGGAAGCTTCCATTCACACTTGACGAAGAGTGTATATATTATTTAGCTTTTAGTAGTGTTTTTTGAGTGCTTTTGTGAGGGTTTGATCTCGCAACCTCTAGCTCTTTGTTTGGAGGGTTTGCATGGCTCCATTTTTATATAAAAAATGTGCATGTAGCTAGGATGGACTACATGTGATCATGCATGTAGCTTTAAGTGAACAAATACATGTAGAATGCACGTATTTATTTAATCTTCTTTTATTTCTTCCGCTCTTCTTTTTTATGCTATTTTATGCGTCAAAATCCCGGTGTCTACAGTGCCGCAAAATTAATGTCAAATTAAATAAGGGACAATATGCTAATTTCGTAGGGCCTCGCTGGATCTCGTGAATGTAATACCCATAGATCATTAATCACCAGAATAGGACTATGATGACCAAAATCCAATGTTTAATGCAGCGAAATTAAGACATGGAGATGTTATCGTCGTCCATAACCGTGGACAACGCTAACAAGTAACAACCAAATCCCAAAAGACTTCAACTCAACTCAACAAACCAAGAAACTTGAACATTATACATAAGCCACAAGTTTTCCACACTCAAGACCCGAGTTAATATAATACATATCCAAACACAATCAAAGGTAACTAATAATCTCAGTTTGCGATTGTAACGTTCCCCAATTAAGTTGAAGATCAATACAGTGGACGCATGAAGCATACTCCTCCATTGTTTCCCAAGCCAAGAGGATTGCATCAAATCGCATCCGAGAGGAGGTCCAGTTTGCCCAAGGCCCGGGAAGCCCCAAGCTTTTGTTGGCCGTCCTATGGCTCGGCCTCGAGCCCCTTTGAGTGCCTCGAGAGCACCCACCAACCTTGAGGGCTTTTGGTCACTCACTTCCCGGGGGTGGTTGGTTATTTTGTCATCAAGGAAGGGAAATAAGCCATGTTGGGAATCTATCAGAGGCGTCACGCCCGCAACAACAGGTGTCACGTTCGTGACTGCCCTCTGGTGTCAACTGGAAATGGGAGTAACAGGCGTCGTACCGGCAACGGTCACGTCGCGACCGTGACATGAATATGTCACACTCGTGACGATCTTGTCCCGCCCATGACAAGGTCCCTGGGTTTTGGAGCTGAGAAGCACGTCACGCTCGCGACACCTTCATTTGGAGAAGTCTTGGAGCAGAAATCTCCCTGGGTCATGGTCGCGAACCCCTCGTCACGGGCGCCACTATCACCATGTCACGCCCGCGACTATGCGGTCACACCCGTGACCCTCCTGCTAGGAAGTTGCCCAGATTTCTGCTGAGCCTCGTCGTTCTCGTGACAACTATCGTCACGAGCGCGACAAGCCTGAGATTTTCACCTGTCATGGCCACAATGTCCTTTGTCACGGCCGCGACACCCCTGCCTGTCGTGATTTTTCAGCTTGTCTTTTTTATTCTTTTTGTTCCCCTTTTGTGAATTCCCCATTTTACCCTTCCCTTAATGATTTGCATTGTCTCTCTAAGAGGTCTTTTATTGTAATTAGTTTGGGTCCTTTTGTCATTTGGCTCTTAGCTCCCCTCTTCCCCCTCATCGTATTTGACCATTTACAATGGTTAGGAAGAGCTATTCAATATACAAGTTGAGTTTTCTCTCAAACACTCTGTACTTCAAGTCTACTTTAGCCTCAACCCAATTGCGATGGTGTTCAAGCCAAATCCTTTATAGAGTTGTGGTGGTTGTAACCTTTAGTAATTCTTGATGGGTTTAATAGTTTTTGGGTGGTGATTACTCTTTATCCAAGTCCATATCTATTGTGGAAGGTTCACTTCTAGGGTTTGGCTGTTACAATTATCACAAGTATCATCAAGTTCGTCAACTCAAGCATTTTCTCCCATCACGTTATCTTTCATCTGGTTTCAGAGCTAAGGTTTGGTTTGTTTGAGTTTTCTTCTTCTTCCATTCAAGTTCGGGTTTCAATTTCTTTCATGATGTTGTAGTTAGAAATTGGGAAACCTCATCCCCTGTGCATCTCCAAGTGTACTGGAGTTATTATTATTGCTATTGTGAACCTATATTTTTGTGAATTTGTTGTTGGTGTTCTTGGAGTGTTGGGTGCACATTTATTATTGTCGGTGTTGAAGTTATTGCGATTATTGGATGTTGTTGAGGTTGTTGGTGTTGAATTAAACTCACAAAGAACCCCAAACCAAACACCAGCCAGCTACAAGAAAACCAAGCTCCTCAAATTAATTCCTAAACACAATCCGTCCTACACCTCTCCTTTTCGATATGGGTGATGAAACTAATCTCGATCGAGAGGAATTCAGGTGCCGCCGTAGTCCCTAAGAAATGGTTATGGAAACCCGAGTCTCATCCATTGAGAGGACTCTTGCAACTCTCATGGCTCAAGTAAACAACATAGTCGTACACCTCCAAGGCCAACCTCGAGAAGAGCAAAGGAGGTCAACCCGTAGTTCTATTCGTCTTCCTCCCACCTTTGAGTCGAGTGACGACGATAGAGGCTCCACGCAACAGCATCGTCGGCGGGAGACGGATGAACGACCCCCGCAGGATGAGTTCCATGATTTCAAGATTGAAATGCTGGAGCTTAATGGTTCCATCGACCCAGATAATTATCTTGAGTGGGTCCAAATCATGGAAAGGATCTTCGACACCAAGGAGTATAGTGACGAGAAGGCTTTTGAGATCGCTAGTTTGAAGCTCACCAAAGTCGTCTCTCTTTGGCTCGAGAACTTCAAAGCTCATCGGGTTAAGGAGGTTAGAGCCAAGATTACCTCTTGGGCGAGGTTGAAACAACTTATGAATCGACGGTTCTTTCCTAGTACCTACAAGCAAGACATGATGAGGAAGCTTGTAACACCTTAGATATGTGGTTAAAGTATGACTTAAGATTACCTCTGGGGGCTTGACGACTCGAGCAATGGATGACAATGACTTTGAGGACCACGCTTGAGGAGAACACAACAAAGTGAATCCATTCTGGAGCTTTTTGAAGTTGCCAAGTTCTAGAAACTCTGAGTTTATAACAAGATTTTAAGAAATAAAACATTGAAAGTTCCAGAATTTCTTGGTGTTTTGTAAAAACTCATAACCTCCTCTACGGTAGTCAAAATGACTCATAAAATAATTGGAAAGTTAAAATCATGAACTACAACTTTCTAGCTGAAAGCTAAGGCCGAAAATGATGGTAAGTGGCTAAAAAAGTGGCATGATGCATGAACGTGGCCCATCTACTATGGGACAATTTTCGGTACACAACTTCAAAAATTCAGCAAATCCGAGAAAAAATTGAGAAGACCAATGAACTATGCAAGGCAAGGGCTAACAAGCACCGCCGAGACGTCACCTTCAAATCGTGGGACTTGATTTGGCTACATTTGAGGAAGGAGCGATTTCCATCGAGGAGGAAGAATAAGCTTATGTCGTGGCGCGATGGACCGTTCAAAATTTTGGAGAAGGTCAGCGACAATGCTTACAAGCTCGACCTACCCGAGGACATGGGAGTATCCCCCACCTTCAACATTGGTGATCTCTCTCCTTACATTGAGGATGATGAGCCCGATGAGGATTTGGGAGCAAATCCTTTTCAAGAAGGGTAATAAAGAGCCCCGAAGTCTTTACTCCTCTCTCATCACTCAAGCCGAGAGGGTCGCCCCATCTCGCGCCAACCCCGAGGTTCAATTCTCACTAAGCTCGGGTCCCTCCAAGCTCGTTTCAGCCATCCATTGGATTGGTCACAAACTCCTCTAGTGGCTTGAGGGCTTGTCACCAACGACGAGGCGTTTTGGTCCTTAGCACCCGTTCTGGGTTGTCCCGAGGCGCGCGTTGGTCTTTTAGCATCATGGGGTTAGGTCGAGATATTTGTCAAGGAATGAATAGTGGGAAGAAGAGATGCGCACGTAGGGGGGAGCAATTCCAGATCCGGAACCTGGAATCTGACCGGAACCGATCAAACGGGTAGGTTTCGGAACCTGAACCAATCAAACGGGGTACGGGTAAGGTTTATAAAATTCAGGAACCTATCAAATGGGTAAGGGTAAGGTTTCTAAACTACTACCCTGAATCGGAATCTAGAACCTACCAATTAGGATTAGGTTCGTGTGTTGTCACTGAATTTGAAGATTTTATGGAATTTTAAGTTTGTTATATGACTTAGGTTATTTTCGTGAAGTTGTAATTTATGTTGAGACGTAATATTCATTAAGACTATTTGTAATTTTGTATCGTTTTATTTCCGTAAAAACAACTTGTAAGACTTTTAAATATTTGGTATGTTTGCACATTAGAGCAATGTGGGATTAGTATATGGTAGTCAATATATAATTGTTATGAATGAAATAATGACACATTAGACTTTATTATTCTTTTAAAAGAATGCTAGACTATAGTATATGGAACCCACCAAAGTATTGATAAAGGTTGACCCACCATAATAACTTTAAGGATATTACCAACGGTGCGTGAAATTTGACTCACCCACCCTTTAAAATATAATAAAGGTGAGTCACCATCTACTTGTAATAAGATACTTTTACAATGGTGGGTGAAGTTTGACTCACTCAGCCTTTAAAATATAATAAAAGTTTACTTTTTTTCCCCCCCCCCCCCCCCTTAAATGAAACATCAAAACCACATGGTTTACAAATGTACTACCTCTGTCCCTATTTGATTGTCAAAAAAATTGCTTTATAAATCCAAAGCATTTAGGAACTTGTGTAAAAAATTTAGGGTTTGACAGATATGCCCTTACTTACACCACATGGCTTAGGCACGTGTTTCATTCTTGGCCAGACTTTTCACTTTACATCTTTTTTCACTTTATCAAAGGCAGTGTTTTTAATGGCTTCATTCTTGGCCAAACACTTTGTTTTAATGGATTCAAATTCACCATTTTTTTTAATAATCAAATCCACCATTTTTTCACTGTATTAAAGGCAGCGATTTTCGTCTCTTCGAATCCACAATACATTAATGGCTCAGTCCTTTACACTACCATCAACCTGCCAAATTCGAAGGTAAAATCAGTGAAAGAATTTAAATTTTACTAAGAATGGAGACTTGTGAAAATTTTGAGATTTCCTACCATTTTTTTTTTGTGTGTATAAATCGAATGACATCTCAGAATCATTGTCAATACTATCACAATATGGATAATCATTTAGGTGCAATTAATTTGAATGAGGCACCATATTTGAATGTTGTGCCAGACTTGAATGTGGTACCAGACTGGGAGGAAGACCCTGAATTGGCACTACCAGATTTGAATATGGAGGCTGTAGACATTGATGCTGAGCATGAACTCGAAGAGGATGGTGTACTAGAAGACGAGCTCAAACAAGATGATCTACCGAATGAGGAATTCGAACAAGATGGAGACGATGGAGAAGGAGAATCAAACAAAGATAAGTAGACTTCCTTGTTCCTCTGTTCTGTTTCTGTATCTGTATCGCTTTCATAGTAATTGAACTTGGATTTTTTTTTGGGGTCCCCGACTTTCAATGATACTACTACTACTATGTGGATTGGTTGGCATTTTTTTTAATTTTTTTGGTTGATTGGATTAATATGATATTACTATGCTCTGTTTTTATACTAGTGTTTTTATACAATGCTCTGCTTTTATACAATTCTGTGTTTTTATACTAGTAGTAGATTGAAGGCACTTCATAAGAAAATAAGGTCTTGACTAGTGTTTTCATACAATGCTCTGGTTTTTAATTGCACATAGTCAGTGTCTCCATGAATGAACAAACACTTCATCAATCTAGATATACCCAATTTCAACAAGAAGATAAACAATTTATCATCTTTTCTTTTCAATAAAATTCCCACTTTCATGTGATGGTGCTTGTAATTTCTATAGTGCTTATTGTAAAGTCTCTGGTTCATGTCATTGTCAATGATACATATAAGTTTAGGGTGAAAAATCTTTGCTTTTTTTGCATAAATATTAAGGTTGGTTTATGAAAAAATGACTTTTTGACCTTGTTGGTTTGGATGGTGTGTGATATTTTTGTATAAAGTTGGTTGTTTGGATGGTGGTGTTCAAAATTATACACGTACCCAGGACATGGTTGTTTGGTTGTTGTGTAGTCTCTGAAAGTCACAGAGTATTCAATCTGTCTTAGTCTCTTAGTTTCTTATAGTTTGTGTGTTTTTTTTTTACTGGTAAACTAGATACAAGGAAGAAGAGAAAATTGACCAATGTTGAACGTATAACTATATACGAAACCTTGTTGTCAATGAGTTGGAGTGGAAAAATAACCAAGGCAATGAAGGACAATGTTGCATCTCAGTTTGATATTTCCTATCGAACTGTGCAACGAATTATGAAGCAAGAACAGCATGGCGATGTTTGTGATCGATTGACGAATAATTGTGGACGAAAGAGGATTGAGATTAATCTAGAACAAGTGCGTCAAATTCCCTATATTGACCGAACAACTATCCGGTCCCTAGCTTCAGCTATGAATGTTAACAAGAGTACCATGGGTAGATAGGTTAAGACGGGAGAGATACGACGACACACAAATACTGAAAAACCTCATTTGACAGAGGAAAATAAGAAAGCTCGTCTACGATTTTGTTTGAGTATGATTAACCCTAACAGCATCCCACATGATCCAGTTTTTCTTAGAATGCATAACATTGCTCATATAGACGAGAAATGGTTCTTTTTATCGAAAGAAACGCAACACTTCTACTTGGTGCCAGGCGAAGAAGAACCATATCGTACTTGTAGGAATAAGAATTTTAAGGTTAAGGTCATGTTTTTATTCGCCATTACTCGGCCAAGGTTCAATGCAGAAGGAAATGAAACATTTTCAGGGAAAATTGGTGTGTTTCCTTTCGTAGCAAAGGAACCGGCCAGAAGACGTAGTGCTAATAGACCAACGGGTACATTAGTGACGAAACTAATAACCTCGTTGACCAAGGAAGTCATGAGAACCTACTTGACTGAGAAGGTTATCCCCGCTATAAAAGAAAAATCGTCAAGATATGATGCGCATTCTCCTATTTATATTCAACAGGATAATGCAAGGCCGCACATTAGTGATGATGATTCTATTTTCCGTCAAGTAGCTTCTAGTGATGGTTTTGACATTTGGCTACTTAATCAACCTCCAAACTCCCTAAATTGCAAAGACAATACCAACTGTACAATAGAGAAGAAATTGCAAAGACAATTGCATTTATACTGCACTTGTATCTCCCTAAATTTTTTTAAGAAAGTGTATTTGCACTAGATTCCTTGATTTTACTATTTACTATTAGTACTGCTGTGTAGAACAATATGCATGGACAAACGTGTCTTCATGAGATGTACATATTTTGGTGAAATTGTATAGACTATGAATAAAGCAAATCTCCATGAGGTTGGAAGAAATAGAAAAAGTGAAATGGTCATGCAACTTTTCTAGGAGTAGGAAGTTTCATTTTTAATGAAATTGTGTATGGCTTTAATTGGTATAGTTGTACTATCAAGCTAAGACGTGGGATTTTAATTTTTGAAAAGAAAGAAAGGAGAATGTGCAAAACAAACGATTAGTGAAAGAAATAAAAGAGAGAGAAAGGAGTGCCTCGAATTTTGAGAAAAATGAATAAAGAAGTATGTATTGTAAATTTAAAAAGAAAAAATAAAATATATTATATATTAATTAAGGGTAATATGAGTATTTTAATTATTGAAATTGTATAATTGACAAATAAAAAGGGACAAGGTAGTTAGGAAATTTGACATTCATTTAGGGACGGGGTAGTATTTAACAAATAAAAATACATGGGACTCACCTTTTACTCGTTAAAAATTCTACGGACACGGGTGAGAGTTTGGTTTTCCTCAACCACCCAATCTATTCCTGCTGTTGGACATTAATGTCCCACCCAAGTTTGCCTAGGGATTTGTGCAGATAAAGTTCCTCCCTTGCTACTGGTAGTGGTACAAAGGAACTCACTCTCAATACCACTGAATGCTTGGATATAGTAAGAAAGATTTTTGGAAAGTGGGCATTTGACCCTTGATTCTGATTCATCAAAATTAGTAACTCCTTTTTCCCTCTACAACAATGCATATGTAGGGATATTGTTGGGGGGAGGAGGGTACCAACCCTAAGACGATAGCTAATATAAGGGCTGAAATAACTCATACAAACTGGATGAAAACTAGAGGATCAAAACACTAAAGACAATACAAGGGAGACCAAAACTTGGACTAGAGGACAAAATTAGAACAAATCAAGCATTAACTATAATTATGCTAGCAAATATGATCCTCCTTGTTGAATATCCTTCATGGGACGTCAAAACAGAGTTAATTTCCCCATGGTATCACATATAGATACCAGTTGCATCAATCCCATGCCTAGGTAAAAGACCAAGGTTGTTTGGTACGAGGGAGTAGGGAGTTGAGAATGAGAATAAGATGATTTGGAATAAATTCTCATCTTTGTTTTACGAGAATTGAAAAAAAGAGGGGAATGAGAATGGGAATGGGATGCCCCAACTCTCAGTAATCTATTACCAAGGGGTGATGGTAATTGATACTGAGAATTCATTAATCACTGCTAAATACCAATGTTGTCCTTATGTTTAATTGTTATTACCAATTCTACCTGTCCTATTTAAAAGGTATTAATCACCAAGAGATTGAGAGTTCTAATTAATATTTATTTATTTTTATGAGAAAATTTAGCATTTTAAATAGATTAAATGATTGATACTTATTTATTAGAATGTTGATTTATTGAATATTTTATATTTGAAGTTTTTATATACTTGATTTTAATTTATATTTGGTGTTGAATTAGTTATATTAGAATTTTTTTATAAACCTTAATTTTCTTAATTTTTTTCATATAGTAATTGATTTTCTTAGCATGAAATATAAGTTAATTATGTTATTCCACCCACTTCAATTTATATTTGGGCCATTTGTTTCATGGGAATATGTACTTGGGAATGAGAATAGAGAGATGGAGAACTGGAGATTACAATTACCATGTTTGTTTCATGGTAATAAAAAAAATAGGGAAATGAGAATGGGAGTAGGAAGAGTGAATTCCCAAGAATCTCTTACCATGGGAGTGTGGTAATTGATTTTGGGAATTCATTAGTCATTCTTAAATTACAGTATTACCCTTAATATTACTCACCCTAATTTAAAAAAATAAACCTCATGTTTCATGATTAGCAATATTGTTTAGGGTAGCCGTTTGATTCTTCTTTTCCTATTATTAGTAAATGTTGTTAGCGATATTACTCACCCTAATTTTAAAAAATAAACCTCACGTTTTAAAAAAAAATTCTAGCATGTTAATTACGTTTTTAGTTCGTATTTGTTAAATATTTGATTCTCCTTTCCTATTATTAGTAAATGTTATTAGTTAAATATTTATTATATTTTTTTTATTTTTTCCGTATGGTAATTGATTTTCTAGAAGTAAATGTGTGTCAGTTATAACTTTCTATTCGTTTCAATTTATTAAAACATTCATAAATTAATAAAAAGTGCATTTTAGTAAATGTGTTTTTAATCTCAATCTTATTCTCAATGCCAATAACCATATAATAAACAAGAAGATTGATAATTCATAAAGACATTTTAATTCTCATTGTCATTATGAATTTCCATTCCCAGCATCAGTTTGAATTGCTATTGCAATTCCCATTCCAATCCATACCAAACGACGAGTTGGAGAATATTTTATTCCCATTCCCATTCATTTTTTTTAATTGTCATAAAATAAACATGAAAAATATATTCCAAATTTCTCTTTTTCCATTCCCAATCCTTTACTCATTCTTGCGAGCTTGGCCGTGAATTTTTCTTGTGGGATTGAGGGTAGGATGAGAGGTGAGATATGGTTGAGTCACCCGCCCTTTCCCATCGCAGGTTCTATCCCGACAAATGGAACAAATAATCTCATTGCAGTAGCGGGGAGCGTACTAGCGTGTTACTATCGAACACGAACAAAAAATGAAGTGCGAACAGCCGAGCAAGCACAGAGGATAGGCATCTACTGATAATAACTCAGACTAAAAGAGTTTCATGATTCATTCATTCTATGATAGCAGACAGCAAGTATCCAAATGACACCACAACCCCCACTTCCCTCCAAACCCAACAAATTCTACTTCTTCTATGGCAAAAGAAAGCCTTCCCAGAACAGGCCTACTGTCTACGGTGGTCTCTTCTCCAATCGCCAAACCCTAGACCCTCAAAACCCTAGAAAAACCCTGAATTCCCCAAACCCCACCAATTTCACCCTCCAAAATTGGGACCCAGATGCTCAGAATGTATTAAAATCCCGCCCTCCCAAAACCCCATCTGAGAATTTCTTCCAAATTGCTCAGAGACTCTCTCCCATTGCCCGTTACATTTGTGATTCTTTCAGGAAGCATGGGAGGTGGACTCCCGAGGTGACTGCGGATCTTGGGAAGCTTCGCCGGGTCAACCCGGATTTGGTTGCTGAGGTCCTCAAGGTCCAGACTGACCCCAATTTGTGCTCCAAGTTCTTTCATTGGGCTGGTAAGCAAAAGGGTTATAAGCACACTTATGTTTCTTATAATGCATTTGCTTATTGCTTGAGCCGATTGAATCGCTTTCGAGCAGCTGATCAGGTGCCTGAGTTAATGCATATGCAGGGGAGGCCACCTAGTGAGAAACAGTTCGAGATTTTGATTAGAATGCATGCCGATAATAATAGAGGACTTAGGGTCTATTATGTGTATGAGAAAATGAAGAAATTTGGGGTCAAACCTCGAGTTTTTCTGTACAATAGGATAATGGATGCATTAGTTAAGACTGGGCATTTGGACCTGGCTATGTCGGTCTATGATGATTTTAAGAAGGATGGGTTAGTGGAAGAGACTGTAACTTTTATGATTTTGATCAAGGGTTTGTGTAAGGTTGGAAGGATTGATGAAATGTTTGAGCTTTTGGGTCGAATGAGGAATTTATGCAAACCAGATGTTTTTGCATACACGGCTATGATCCGTGTTTTGATAGCTGAGGACAATTTAGATGGGTGCTTGAAGGTTTGGGATGAAATGAAGAGGGATCAAGTTGAGCCAGATGCATTGGCTTATACAACTTTGATTTCTGCGTTGTGTAAAGGGAACCGGGTAGAGAAAGGTTATGAGTTGTTCAATGATATGAAAAAGAAAGGGGACTTGATTGATAGAGCCATATATAGTGCACTAGTAGAGGGTTTCGTGGCTCATGGCAAAGTTGGTTCAGCCCTTGATCTATTGAAGGATATGATGGACTCCGGTTACAGGGCTGATTTGTCTATCTATAATTCCCTAATAGAAGGGTTGTGTAATGTGAAACAACTCGATAAGGCTCATAAGCTCCTGCTAGTCACAATTCAGGAGGGACTTCAACCAGATTTTGCAACAGTGAAACCTATGTTGATTTCTTATGCAGAATCAAAAGAAATGGATGAGTTCTGCAATTTGCTTGTGCAGATGGAGAAATTAGGATCGCCAGTTATTGATTGTCTTTGTAAGTTCTTCTCAGTGATGGTTGAAAGAGAAGATAGATTGTCCCTTGCTCTCGAGATGTTCAAAGATTTGAAGATGAAAGGCTATTCTAGTATTTCAATCTACAATATTCTTCTAAGAGCTCTTTACAAGAGCAACCAGGCAAAGATGGCCCTGTCCCTCTTTGATGAAATAAAAGATTCTGACTTGGAACCCAATTCAACCACTTATGATCATGCAATTCCATGTCTTGTTGATCTTGAGGATGTCAAAGAAGCATGTTTGTGCTACAATAAGATAAAGGAGATGGAATCAGTTCCTTCAGCTGAAGCGTACTGTTCTTTAGTAAAGGGACTTTGCAAAATAGGAGAGATTGATGCAGCAATTTCACTAGTACAGGATGGCTTAGCTAATCTTCCCAGTGGGCCCATGGAGTTCAAATACGCTTTAAGCATTATCCATGCTTGTAAGTCAAATGACAGTGACGCGGTCATTGAAGTTGTCAATGAGATGATTGAACAGGGTTGTTTACCCAGTGAGATTCTGTACTGTGCCATTATATCGGGCATGTGCAACCATGGGACAATAGAGGAGGCAAGAAAAGTGTTCTCAAACATGAGGGACCGTGAATTTCTAACAGAAGCTAGTGAAATTTTTTATGATGACATGCTTGTTGAACACATGAAGAAGAAGACTGCAGATTTGGTACTGACAGGAATCAAGTTCTTTGGGTTAGAGTCCAAGCTGAAGTCAAAGGGCTGTACCTTCCTGTCCAGTTAAGGATCCAAAATAGGTAACAGCCTTATCCCTGCAATTTTCATTATTTTGGATAAAGTTTTGTACATCTTGAAAATCCCTTCATGTCAGAACGTATTATTTAGCTATTGTTTTTATGACAATTTTTTGCTTGTGCCAAAATCTTGTTCTTGGCTTGGAATGGTTCAAAAATCTAGTGATGTGGTTCTTTACTGGTGAGTGGTGTCACAGACTCCCAATTGCCTTTTTTTTTTTTTGGTTGACGTCATTTTTGCAAACACACCCTTAGGTAGTTATAGAAGGCATACTTGATTGTTAGATCTCATTCAAACATTCTGAGATATGTCCTACAAAGTTGTTGTCAAGACTCAATTGATTGATGTTTTCTTTTTTCTCCTTTAAGATGCTAGTTGATATCATCTTATTGCACTTGAGCAAATACCATTGGTTTTGCTAGTTTTTGAGATCCATCGAACCTTGTATATGAGTTTCACTTTGCTGCCTGAATTTGTGAACACAGAAGCTTCCAAGTGCAAAGTTAGTTATTTGCTAGTTGAAACAAAGAAATGCATCTAGATGAAGATAGACTCCCAACTCTCAAATCCAAAACCATGTTGGACTTCTCAAGTCATGTCCTTTTTTACGTCGCCAATTATACGATAAATATTACTAGATGTGTTAATTCAAGTAAGATAATTTTTGCAGGTATATAATACTCAACATGTATACAACAGCGCCAAAAGCTGCTCATTGTTTCAAGTAATTTCAGCTGTAGAGGTTCCATGGTAGTTTGGGCCTTGGGATGTAAAAAGCTGCAGTGGTGCCTCCACAACCTTTTTCCAAGTCCTTGCCACTGAATTTGTAATGTATGATGAAACGCTTGCCATCACAAGTTGACAACATATGGATTCTACTGAGACAGAATCCAGGAGATGCAGATCTACATGACCTTATCGCTCACACGGCTGTGAAAAATGTCTATGTGAGAAAACTTGCTTAATGATGACTTCAAAGCCCAGACTAGTAGATGACCAATGGTGTTGGTTGTGGGGTAATGCTTCGGTGGGCATCTATGACTTGTATGAATTGGGTTGAGAAGGTTTCATGTTCGGCAGTAACAAGCTTACTTGCTTATGATTCGGTCACGGATGGGTCACATCAGAAATGTGTAGGACTGGTTCATCAAAGGCTAACTGACCTGGCTTAGAATTGCAAGCTCTCCTTATTGTGTGCGTACCAGGTATATTGGAGATTGACCATGCTTGGACACTTTCAAACATATTTCCAATACCAAAGACTTGTATGCACGTTTTTTGTGATTCATCCTGTCCAGGATCTCAGTATGATACCTCACCTGTCTCACACCAAATATGAAACTCTTTACAAATGATTATGTTATGAACATTTGTTAATCAGTCCTGCTGGCCTACCATTTTCGAAAAGTCACTGGTAAGTGACCTGAAATGTTAGTATCTTGTCATGCCTTTCTCTCGTATTGGTGTCTCAATGTCTCACATTGGTGTTCCACTTTTGTTTTTTGTACTGGATGTCTCCGAAGTGACCATCTTAGCTGGGCTGTGGTCGAGTGGTTAAACCCACTACCCAACGACTAGTCTAGACTCTAGAGTGGTAAATAATTCGGGCGGTCAAATTTGGAGGGGTCCAATCCCGTATCCAGTCGCGGGTTGGATAGTTTGGATTTCAGACAAGTTTGAATTCAGGTTATGGACAACAGAAATAACGATTGTTATTTACAAATTTAAATCAAAAAAATTTTTGAGTGTCAGATGACTTGCAAACCCATTTTGACTTACAATGCAAATTTAAATCAAGAGGAAGTGAGGTTTACCCCCTCTTAACCCTTATTTTTTTAACACCCCAATTAGGGGTGTAAATAGGGATGGCAATGGGAAAGGTTCGGGGCAGGTAGAGTCATATCCTTACCCGTATCCGTTTTCAAAGTCATTACCCTTACCCGTACCTATATTTAGCGGGTATTAAATATTACCCGTACCCACCGGGTATGCGGGTACAATGGGTACTATTCGGGTATACATAAAGAGTATATTTTACTACCCATTTTATACCCATATGCACAAATTGACGGGTTGTATTCGGGCATTTTAACCACTATTTTCGAGGTTGTATGGGCAGCAAGAAGCTGCTGTTTGGGCAGCATGAAACAATTATGTTTCTGGCAATTCTAGGTAGCTCAAGTTGCTGTTTATGGGTAGCTTGTTGTACTCAGTATGTATATTTGTTTCACATTTTGCATCAAAAGAGGGTGAAGAAAAAAATGCTGCGTTCCAATTTTTTTTTTTTTTAAACCAAACACAATCACACAAATTTTTTAACCAAACATAATCACACATTTTGTAGATTCTGGGCTTCTTATTTGCAGGTCGGGTACCCATCGGGTACTACCCCGTACCCGTGCCCATACCCGACCTGTACCCATATCCGTACTCGTACCCACATTTTTTTAAAAAAATTGTACCCTTACCCGCTTTTTCCGAGTCAGGTAGGAGCGGGTACCCATGGGTACGGGTATTATTGTCATCCCTAGGTGTAAAGAGAGAAAAGAGGCTTAGAGAGACAAAAGAGAGTTAGAGACTTAGAGAGAGAGAGAGAGAGAGAGAGAGAGAGAGAGAGAGAGAGAGGGGGGGGGGGGGGGGGAAGAGGGGGGAGAGTAGGAAGAGAACGAGTATTAGAGCAAATGTATGAGTATTATATTGAATTACATATAATATGAAAGGATAAATATGTCAATTAACATTTTACTTTTATGAACTCTCCAAATTGTTCTCCCAAGCAAGGGTAAGTAGTTTACTCTTATGAACTCTCTCATACCCTCACCCTCCTTTACTCCAATGAACCCCTACTCTCCATTTTAACTCTCCTCCCAAACGGAGTATTACTCTCCCTTATCCGCTCTTGCTCTCTTCCCAAGTAGGGGTAAGGAGAAGTACCCTCCTTAACCCCTCCTAACCCCTCCTAATAGGGATGGCAATGGGTCTCGGACCCGCCCCAGACCCGCTCGGACCCGGCCCATTTAGGCAGGTCTAGGTCCAAAAATTTGGACCCATTGGGTCTCGGGTCGAGTCTGGGTCCAATAAAAATTTGATGGGTCCGGGTCCAGGTCTAGACACGGACTCATGGACCCTATCCATGGACCCGTCGAATTATATAAATATATATATATACATATATATATACACACTAAATGAAAACCCTAGTGTATTTGTTTTCTTAGAGTTGTATAGTGCGATAATCATGAAATTTGTGATTTTTTTTTGTGCAGTTTAAGATGTATAGTTGCATTCTTAGAGTTGATGTGTAGATGATTTTTGTAATGTTTTAATGTTAAATTTTTCTCATAGCCTTGTAGAATGAATTAGATATTTTTATTGTGTTGAAAATTTGTGTATTTAAATAGAATAATCATTATTATACAATTGTTAACCCGAAAAATTGATAAATCTAGTAAAAAAATATATAAGAGTGTTGGACCCAATAAGGACTAGCTGTGGACCCGTGGACCCACGGACCCGGCGAGTCCGGGTCTGAGTCCAAATTTTTGGGACCCACCGAGTCCAGGGCGGGTCTAGGTCCAAAAAAATTGGCGGGTCCAGGTCCAGCTGGACTCGCCCCAGACCAACCATCCTCCCAAGCATAGTATTGGTGACGCTCATAACCGTAGCCGAGCTAAGTTAGGCTAGCTTGTCTATCTATAACCCTAACCTACTAAGGTACTACTAACAAACTTACGAGGCCTCACGATTCATAAACCTAGCATACCTAGATTAATTTAATAGTCTATCCATCGCTCTATCGCTGTCTAACTCGACTTGCTCATGTGATCATATAATTCAGCCCCCTCGCTATTCTTGATACGGCTGCTTATTATTGGACGCCAATAATATCAATTTTGGGGTATTGAAGATTAATAATATAAACTATTTTCTTGGATACTAATAGTACCAACTATTAACCTATTTTCTCCCAATAGTACACGACCGATTTGTTATAAGTTTAACTCATCAGAAAGATGACGTGGCTCCATGATGTGTGACGTGGAAAGCGGAGGTTGGATAGAAAATATTGACATGGACACTAACATGCCTTCCATGTCACATATTATGGAGCCACATTATCTTTTCGATGAGTTAAAACTATAACAATTTGACGGTGTACTGTTAGAGGAAAATATGTCAATTGTTCGTACTGCTAATGTCCAAGAAAATAGTTTGTATTATTAATATCCAATACCCCCAAAGTTGGTATTATTAATGTCCAAAAACCCTATGATTTATGGGCATGACATGCCTTAATCAGAACTAGGTAGGACCTTGATCCTTGATGTCCTTTACCGCTATATCTTTTTTTTTTAAGGGTCCTTTTGAACCTAAGAAAACAACATGAATTTTTTTTTTTTTGGAAAATGAGAATGTTTCCTTTGTTTGGATTGAAGAAAAATGAATGAAAAAGAAATAGTTGGAAAATTACATGGAAAATTTGGGGAAACAAAGAACAAATAATGTTCCCTTAAAAAATGAAAGGAAAGTTGAGAGAAAAATTTTGGATCTACAAGTCAAACTTTCCCTCCTTCATCTCTCGTGGCTCTCTTGACTCTCTCTCTCTATCGCTCTCTAACTCTAACGCTCTTCTCTCTCTCTCTCACACACACATCTCTCTCTCTCTCTCTCTCTCTCTCTCTCTCTCTCTCTCTCTCTCTCTCTCTCTCTCTCTCTCTCTCTCTCTCTCTCTCTCTCTCTAAGTCTCTAACTCTCTTTTCTCTTCTCTCTTGCTATCTCTTTCTCTAACTCTCTCTCTCCCAAATCACATCATATGATCTAGAAAAATGAAACTTGACATTTACAAATTTTCATGCAAATTTTATTTTTCCATGTACTTTTCCTTAATCCAAAGAAGGAAAAGAAAGTTGAATAGAAAATCATTTTTTTTCCTTCAAAATTTTACTTAAACCAAACAAGAGAAAAAAATTTACTTTACCCCCAAAAATTTTTTCTCATGATTTTCGTTCCACGAGATCTTTTCCCAACCTGTTTTCCTACATCCAAACAGTCCCAGAGAGCTTTAAGTAGAATCTTAGGAAATTTTCACTTGAGAAAAAAAAATTTTGGGAAAATTTTTTCATGGAAAAAAATTATTGGGAACATATAATTTACAGTGTTTGGTTGAAGTTACAAATTTTCTTGGAAAAATATTTGAAATGTCCAAGTTATCCATATTTATAATTGTTTGGGTTTGTTATATTAAGGGTGTTTTAGAAATTTCCACCCATTAAATCTCATTTCTTACTGTGAAAATTTTCCCTTTATCCCCATTAAATCAAAATTGTTTTTTTTTGCCAATGATCATTATAAGATTGCGAGCCCTATATAAAATATTTCCCATTGAAAAATGGCAACCCAACATAGAAAAAATCAATCAATTTGAAAAAGTTGACCAAATTTCCTAAAATTTTCTTGCAATCAAATGCAGTATCTTAGTTGGATCCATAATGCAACTACGTTCTCAATGACAACCAATACGAAAATGTAGCTTTTATCTTGGGCATAAAATTTATCTTTAGTGAGTGACCTTGGTAAAAACATAGTGTCGTAAGGTCTGGAGCAAACATTGTTCGTCTGATGTCAAGAGTTCTACCAGAGAGTTGAGCAAGCCTTTAGTGTACTGTAGTCCCTGTTAGGAAAGTGTCCTAAAATCACCAAATCTCTTGATCTCACAATTATTTGTTTCCTAATTGTATTAGGATATTATTTAGGTTTCCTTATTATATTGGGTTTCCTAATTGTATTAGATTCTAAATCTATTTAGAGTGGGAGTCAAGTTAGGTTATAGGGAGTTCTCCCTATAAATAGGGTGCATGTTTCTCCACCAAAAATATATCGGCAAACACAGAGAGCTAGAGAGAGAGAAAATATTGAGAGAGAAAGGGGTCTCACCAATATTTTCCCCAATGTATCCTGAGAGATTGTGAGTTGAGTGTTGAGAGATTGTTATTGTAATCTCCTTTGTGGATCGTATCACACCCTGTGATAGTGATCAAGTTGTACTCCTCCTTTCTCATAGTGGATTATTTTCTGGTTGTCGCCGTCCGTGTGTTTTTCTCCGAGTTCTTCGGTTTCCCACGTAATTCTGGTGTTTGATTTTATCGCTTATTTTTCGTTCCTAAATTTTGTCGTAATATCCGTCATCTCGTTTTCGATTCTATTATTCGCTTCCGCTGTTACCTTGCTACTCACTTTTCTCTAACAAGTGGTATCAGAGCAAGGTGGATATGACTTCAATCATGAAGTGCGATATTCCAAAATTTGATGGAACGAGGAGTTTTACTATGTGGAGACTGCAGATGAAGGCGGTCCTGATTCAGCACGGGTTATGGGATGTAATTGAGTATCTCGACACGAAGACTGATGCGACAATGAGCGATGATGAATTCCAAAAACTCCAGAAGGATATCAAGGGGAATCTGACTCCAAGGGAGTGGAAGAAGCTTGAAGATAAGACTCTGGCAGGGATTCAGCTGTGTTTGGCAAAGCACATTCAGAGAGAGGTGATGCATATCGAGAAACCTCGGGTGCTCTGGACCAAACTGGAAAAGCTGTACATGTCGAAGAGTCGTGCAAACAAGTACCGAATGAAGGAGAAATTCTACAGGTTGAAGATGCCCCAAGGTACTTCTATTCAGGCACATCTTAGTGAATTTGATTCTATTATTCGAGTTGGAATCAATGGATATAAAACACAATCGATGAGGATAAGACTTTTCATTTAATTCTATCCCTACCGCATCACATAAACAATTTAAGGAAATCATGTTGTATGGGAATCGTGGTGACCTTAACCTTAGTGAAGTAAAGGCTAGTTTTGTCTAAGGAGAAACTTGATCGATGGTGATGACCAGGTGGTGATGCTATGGTTGTAAGGGGTAAAAATATCGAACGTAAGGGAAACGGGTCTAGAGGAGGTCTAAACACCGCTCAAAGTCTAGGAATCCTCACAAGAATAAGAAGTGTAACTCTGTAGTAAGATGGGGCATATAGAGAGACCGTTGGGCAAAACAGAGATCGAGCGGGAGGGTAAGGATAATCACACCAAACACAGTACCTCAAACCGAGTCGATGGTGATGGGTTTGTAGTTACGGATGATGCCTTGGCTACCACATCGAGTAGGATAGCTAGAGATGAGTGGGTTCTTGACACGGTGCACCTATCATATGTGTCCTCATAAGGACTGGTTCGAGTCTTATAAGAGTGTTGACACCGGGGTCGTAGTCATGGGTAACGACACAGCCTGCAAGGTTGCAGGAATCGGTAGCATCAAAATCAAGACTCATGATGGCATCGTTAGAACTCTCAAGGAGGTTCGTCATATCCCTAACATGACTCGAAATTTAATTTCTTTGGGTACTCTTGAAAGCCGCAGTACAAAGGAGAAGATGGTGTTTTGAAAGTGTGCAGGGTTCCATGGTTCTTATGAAGGAATCGGAAGGGCGGTCTATACATCCCGCAGGGTCTCTGATGACAGGATCTGCGTGATCCTAAATCTTGATGAGTCCGACAGCACAAAACTGTGGCACATGAGACTAGGCCACATGGGCGAGAAGAGAATGTCAATGTTGAGCAAGAAGGGATACCTTGAAGGCGCAAAGATCGGCAAGTTGGAGTTTTGCGATCACTGTGTCTACGGGAAACAGAAGAGGGTTAGCTTTTCAAGGGCTAAACATACAACAGCAGGGATCCTTGATTATATTCATTCAGATTTGTGGGGTCCTGCTAGAGTGCCATCATTGGGTGGCAAGCGCTACATGTTGACATTCGTGGATGACTTCTCGAGGAAGACTTGGGTTTATTTCCTGCGGCACAAGAATGAGGCATTCTCATATTTCAAGAAGTTCAAAGCTTTGGTGGAGAACCAGACAGGCAGGAAAATCAAGAAACTCAGGACTGACAATGGGTTGGAGTTTGTTGAGTCGAATTTCTTGAATCTGCGAGGAGCGTGGGATTGCGAGGCATCGAACCTTGGTGGGTAAGCCTCAAAGAAACGGTAGCCGAGAATCAACAGACACTCTTGGAGAAAGCCCATGCATGCTCTCGAATGCAGGCTTTGGAAGAACAAATCGCTCGGGCAGAGGTGATATCATCGCTGCTACTGCCGAACAGATCACCTCATGCCTCTATCGAATACCGATTCCAGAGGAAGTATGGACAGTAATCCAATTAATTATTCTAATTTGAGAATTTTGGATGTCTGTATATGTCCATGAATGATGGGAAGTGTCTCCCGTGTTAAATGCATGTTTCTAGGTTACGTCCGAGTCTAAGGGATATAGAATGTGGTGTCTGATTTGATGCAAGTTATTCATCTAGAGATGTAACCTTTAATGAAACCGCTATGTTATCCGGAATGGAATCTACCGGTACTTGATGATGCAGAAATCGGAGAAGGATGCAGAAGAATGGTGTTCGAGGTGGAGCAGCTCAAGGTGGAGCTTTGGAACTCGCAATCGTGAGCAACCATCGATGCTCTGAACCAACTCAGTTGATGAGCACGAGATTGAGGCGAATGTTCCTCGGTGGAGGAACAACCATGCATTGCTAGAGATCGTCCCAGAGGGAGATTAGGAGACCAGCGATATATCAAGAAGATGATGCTATGATTGCTTATGCGCTGAGTGTTGCAGAGGAGACTCCTGAAGGTGCTGAACCTTCTACCTATCAGGAGGCCATCTCTTGTCCGAATGCCTCAAATTGGATAGGAGCTATGCAAGAGGAGATGGAGAGTCTGCAGAAAAATCATACATGGGAGCTATGTGAGTTGCTTAAAGGGCGACGAGCTCTTACTACGAAGTGGGTGTACAAGAGAAAGGAAGGTATCCCTGGTGTAGAAAGTGCAAGGTGGAAGGCCAGATTAGTGGTAAGGGGTTGCAACCAGAAAGAAGGAATCGACTACAACGAAGTATTCTCGCCAGTCGTGAGGCATACGTCGATCTGCACCTTGCTTGCCTTTGTTGCTCTATTTGATTTGGAGTTGGAGCAACTTGATGTCAAGACAGCTTTCCTCCATGGCGAGTTGGAGGAGGAAATATATATGAGGCAGCCAGAGAGTTTCATCGTTCCTGGTAAACAGGAACAGGTATGCAGATTAAGGAAGTCCTTGTATGGACTTAAACAGGCACCCAGGCAGTGGTACAAAAGGTTTGATACCTTTATGGTAGGGCAAGGGTACACAAGAAGTCACTATGATAATTGTGTGTACTACAGGCAATTTGAAGAAAGGTCTTTCATTTATTTATTATTGTATGTGGATGATATGTTGATTGCCTCCAGGGACATGTCACTAATAAAGAAGCTGAAATCTCAACTCAACCAGGAGTTTGAGATGAAAGACCTGAGCGAAGAAGATTTTGGGTATGGAGATCCAAAGGGATAGAAAGGCGGGGAAGTTGTTCTGTCTCGCATTTAAATATCTGGAGAAGGTGTTGATGATTCAACATGAGAAAGCGTAGCGCTTCAACACCCTTAGCTGCACATTTCAAGTTGTCTGGTGAGAACTGTCCTAAATCTGAATTGGAGGTAAAGAGGATGTCTAACATTCCCTATGCTAGTGCAGTTGGTAGTTTGATGTATACTATGGTGTGCACTAGACCTGACCTGTCACATGCAGTTAGTGTGGTGAGTATATATATGCAGAATCCAGGGAAGGAGCATTGGGAAGGAGTAAAGTGGATCCTTCGCTATGTGAAGGGTACCTTAGAGAAGGGTATCCTGTATGATAGAGGTAGTGCTGCAACGTCTAATGTTGTAGGTTATGTTGATGCTGATTATGGTGGAGATCTGGATAGGAGACGCTCAATTTCAGGGTATGTGTTCGTCATGTGTGGAGGAGCAATATCTTGGAAAGCTTCACTTCAATCTATAGCAGCCTTGTCTACTACAGAGGTTGAATATATTGCTGCAACGGAAGGAGTGAAGGAGGCCATCCGTTGAGGATTGGTCATGGAGCTTGGAGTACCACAGGCGAGGCGTGGTTTATCTGACGATCAGTGCTATACATCCGACAAAGAATGACACTTATCATTCAAGACCAAGCATATAAGCGTCGGTATCACTTCATCGGAGATACTGATTCTTTGCGGGAGAGATAGTGGTGAAGAAGGTTCATACTTCGATAATCCCGCACATGTTAACCAAGCCTCTATCTATAGCTAAGTTCGAACATTGTTTGGACTTAGTTGGTGTTCTAAGCATGTGAGAGCCTGCGGGCCACGCCTGTGGCGGGCGTGTTGATGGCGACGATACCAAGATGTTTATCTGGACCGATGATTCGTTGATTTTAGTCCAAGGTGGAGTTTGTTAGGAAAGTGTCCTAAAATCACCAAATCTCTTGATCTCACAATTATTTGTTTCCTAATTGTATTAGGATATTATTTAGGTTTCCTTATTGTATTGGGTTTCCTAATTGTATTAGATTCTAAATCTATTTAGAGTGGGAGTCAAGTTAGGTTATAGGGAGTTCTCCCTATAAATAGGGTGCATGTTTCTCCACCAAAAATATATAGGCAAACACAGAGAGCTAGAGAGAGAAAATATTGAGAGAGAAAGGGGTCTCACCAATATTTTCCCCAGTGTATCCTGAGAGATTGTGAGTTGAGTGTTGAGAGATTGTTATTGTAATCTCCTTTGTGGATCGTATCACCCCCTGTGATAGTGATCAGGTTGTACTCCTCCTTTCTCATAGTGGATTATTTTCTGGCTGTCGCCGTCCGTGGGTTTTTCTCCGAGTTCTTCGGTTTCCCACGTAATTCTGGTGTTTGATTTTATCGCTTATTTTTCGTTCCTAAATTTTGTCGTAATATCCGTCATCTCGTTTTCGATTCTATTATTTGCTTCCGCTGTTACCTTGCTACTCACTTTTCTCTAACAGTCCCGTTTTGCCATAATATGTGGCCTTCCTTGATTACATCAAGCAGGATAGTATAGCTTGTTCGTTAATTGTTATGTACAAGTATGAACTTAAGTGATGGACATGAGCGTTATCCATATTGGATTCTTGCGACGAATAGACAAGTCCAAGGAAGCTCCCACACCGCTCATATAATCACATTGAACTTCATGGAAAGATTGTTGTAGAAAAGAAGGTAGACTACAAAGGATGAAGCCCTTGGTTTTTTTGTTTGTTTTTTTTTTATAGTTTATAGTAATGTAGTGTTTCATCTTTGTAAGTTAATTCAAACTCATTTAATTTGTCTTGTTTTAGGATGGCGCCAATTTACGAATGCTCTAAGTTTTTTTTTAAATAAAATAATTAGGTGTATGGAACCTCTTTTACAGGTGCAAGGCCCTCAGACGAATCAACCGAGGCTACCTCATACACGCACTACCATAATGGCCTCACATCATGTCCCTCCGAGGATCTTTGAAGGCAAGGGCGGATTCAATGTGGTGTCAGATGTGGTCACGTGACCTCGCTTTGAAAAAAATCAAAAATTGCTGTTCTTTTAAATAAAAGTTGCATAGTTGGTATAAATACAATAAGTGACATCTAAGTATTGTATGTTGATTGTTGGCTGAGTGGTGCACGCCTTCTTTAAGGGTCCGTTTGGACCTTGGAAAACAGCATGGAAAAAAATTATTTTGGAAAATGAAAATCTTTCCTTTGTTTGGATTGAAGAAAAAGGAATGAAAAAAAAATAGTTGGAAAATTGCATGGAAAATTTGGAGTAACAATGAATAAAAAATTTTCCCTTAAAAAATGAAAGGAAAGTTGGGAGAAAATTTTTGGATCAAAGCCAACCTTTCTTTTCATCCTCTCTCTAACTCGTTTCTCTCTCTCTCTCTAACTCGTTTCTCTCTCTCTCTCTCTAACTCTCCCCTCTCTCTCTCTCTCTCTCTCTCTCTCTCTAAGTCTCTTCTCTCTCTCTCTCTCTAACTCTCTCTCTCTCTCTCTCTCTCTCTCTATCTCTCTCTAACTTTCTTCTCTCTCACTCTAACTCTCTTCTCTTCTCTCTCTCTCTCTCTCTCTCTCCCTAACTCTCTTCTCTCTCTCTCTCTCTAACTTTCCCCTCTCTAACTCTCTCTCTCTCTCTCTCTAAGTCTCTTCTCTCTATCTCTCTCTAACTCTCTTCTCTCTCTCTCTCTCTCTCTCTCTCTCTCTCTAACTTTCTTCTCTTTCTCTCTCGGTCTCTCACTTTTCTTTTTCTCTCTCTCTGAGTATCTTCTCTCTCTCTCTCTCTCTCTCTCTCTAACTCTCTTCCCTCTTTCTCTCACAAACTCTCTCTTCTTTCTCTCTAAGTCTCTTCTCTTTCTTCTCTCTCTCTCTCTCTCTAACTCTCTTCTCTCTCTCTCACTTTCTTCTCTTTCTCTCTCGGTCTCTCTCTTCTCTCTTTCTCTCTCTCTGAGTATCTTCTCTCTCTCCCTCGCTCTCTCTCTAACTCTCTTCTCTCTCTCTCTCTCTCTCTCTCTCTCTCTCTCTCTCTCTCTAACTCTCTTTTCTCTCTCTCTATCTCTCTCTCTCTCTAACTCTCTTTGTCACTCTCTCTATCTCTCTAATTCTCTTCTCTCTCTCCCAAATCACATCATATGATCTAAAAAAATAAAACTTGATATTTACAAGTTTTCTTGCAAATTTTATTTTTCCATGTATTATTCCTCAAACCAAACAAGGAAAAGAAAATTGAATAGAAAATCAATTTTTTTCCTTCAAAATTTACTTAAACCAAACAAGAGAAAGAAATTTACTTTACCCCAAAAAAAATTTCCTCCTAATTTTTTTTCCACGAGATTTTTTTTCCATCCTGTTTTCCTAGGTCCAAACGGACTCTAAAGGAATTCTCCAAGTTTGATAGTTGAGTTTTCGAATCCTGTGCAACTCATGAGTGTTTTTTATTTTTACCGGATGCAACCGGCGACCACCCCCGCTCACTCAATCGTTAGCCTAATCAATTGTGTTATTTTATTATGGTCAATTGAATTTTTTTTCAAATATTATTGAAAAATTTAGATTCTAATAATTCATATTTTCACCTTTTGTTTGCCAATAATCACTACTTTGTTTTAGGATTGTGGTAGCCCAAAAAAAAAGGGGGGGTTTTGGTTCAAAATAATCCAAAGTCGGAGGTCATTGGCTGAAAATAATCCAAACTCACTTTCTGGCTGAAAATAATCCAAACTTTTAACCTATTTACTTGGACTAAACCGAAATCGATTTCTGATATCGGAATTCTGACTGGTCAGCTTATGACTGGTCAGCTTATGTAGACCTTAGTCAATATAAATTCAAAACCAAAATCAATTAACGAAACACGTGGTTAGGCTGCCCAGTCAGAATTCCGACGTCGAAAATCGATTTCGGTTTAGTCCGAATAAATAGGTTAAAAGTTTGAATTATTTTCAGCCAAAAAGTGAATTTGGATTATTTTCAGCCAATGACCTCCAACTTAAAAACCAAAAAAAAAAAAAGTGTTCCTTTGAGATACCACCTAGTGTTTACCCTAAATATCATAATTTTTTACTTGCATTTGATTCAAAACTTAGCACAACACCTCATGATTTTTAATAAATTTACAACATTTGTCCCAAAGTTTTTTGATTTCTGGTAATATTCTACTATTTCTCACTTTTATTTCTTTAAAAAAAATCATAATTAATCGCGGATTCTTAAATCAATAATTTAAATTTTTTTTAGTAACTATACTTTATAACCTTTCTTGGAGCATGAATGAAAAAATAAAAACAATATGAGGCAGAAATGAAAATTATAAAAAAATGTGGTGGGAGATTTCATACCACTAGAATACAATTTGGGAAATTGGATTTAAATAATCTGAACTTTTGGTCATAATAGAATTGATAATCTGAACTTCAATATGAGGCAGAAATGAAAATTATAAAAAAATGTAGTGGGAGATTTCATACCACTAGAATACAATTTGGGAAATTGGATTTAAATAATCTGAACTTTGGGTCATAGTAGAATTAATAATCTGAACTTTAGATTCAACTTTTAATTTAGATTGATTTCAATGTGATTGTGTAGTATAATTCTTAGAAATATTACTCTTTTGCTAATAAATTTAGTTGAATTTGTATATCGAACTTAAAAATTTAAGCCATATAATTTTTTTAGGTTTTATTTTGTATAACTTACCAAAAGAAAATAATATTATAAGTTTTATCATTTATTGTTTAACTTTTTACCTTTGACAATGATCCCGCTTAATTTCATTTCTGGATTCCCCACTGTTTGAAGGATTTTGTTGTGAAAGCGATAAAATTGCTACTCAGCTAAGGGAAGTATCTCAAAGTTCTATACTGTCCAAGTACTCCCGAATATCTACTTGATACACTATTCCCTACCTTAAAATATCCTTGTAGAATATTTACAAGAAGAATTTTGGAAACCTCAGATCCGACATATGTCAAAGCATCCAAGAAGGAAAAAAATCGGATGATTGCAATTTAAGAAAAAAGAAAACCAAATCAAGCCTTATATCCGTTAACTGCATGCAAGGAAGGAAATCGGCAAAGAGGCTAGCATATACAATAGAGAACTCTTTCGATGTAATTTTTATCTTCTCTATCCCAGTTGTCACATACCTTCTCTCTTACCTTTTCTCATTCCTTTGAGTTCTGGAACTCTGCAAGCAAGAGAGAGAGTGTGACAATTGGGAGAGAGAAGATACAAATTTCATTGATTGAATTTTGCATTGCATATGCTCTAAATCAACTCGGGAAGCGAAAAGTCATTCGACTTCAAGGGAAAAAGATCGAAGATCTGTAGGAAATTTTGAGTGAAAATTTATGAGTTGTAATCAAAGTGATTTTGGTGAGATATTTTTAGCCAGGGAGTTGCTTTGGTGAGCTTTCAAATCATTTTTGTAGGTGAAGAACAAACGCGTGTTCTTCTGTGAGTTGTAAACCTCATCAATCTGTTTGGTGAAGGTTGAGTAGTTCTGGGATCACCTCTTTTAGAGCTGTGATCTCCTCGGTGTAAGCAGCATCAAAGTCCTCCATTTCTTGAGCTGCCGAGTTTTCTGGTTTGAGTTTAATTTTGTGATGTCCTCACTTTGTTAATTCAATAAAAGTAAACATTTCCTTATTGTTGGTTTTGAAAGTGAAAATCTGAATCAAAATAATAAAGAAAGCAAACAGTACTTGAGAAAATGTATCAAGGGAAGATGAGAAGCTTTTTGATTATCACAAATGAACATGCCTCAAAGCTTTACACCTTAAATAGCTAACGAAAATAACTGAAAGCTGGATCATGGACTGATTTTTAGCAACAAACTCATCCATGATCAAAATAGAAACAACAACTGAAAAAACAGAAAAAACATCTTCTAAAAATAGCTAACAAATTTCTAGAGTCTAGGAGAGAAATTTTGAATGAATATACTCTCAAAAACCAAAATATTCCAGTCCAAAAGCAACCATCTAACACTCCTCCTTGCTTTAGGACCTGCAAACACCAATTTTCTGCCTCAGATGCTCGAACTTGCTGACTGGGAGTGGCTTTGTGAATAAATTAGCAAGCTGATCTTCAGACTTGCAATAGACCAAAGTTATTTCTCCCTTCTGCTGCACTTCCCTTACAAAGAACAACTTGATGTCGAAGTGCTTAGTTTTTCCATGAAAGACTGAATTTTTTGAGATTGAGATTGCTGCTTGATTGTCCACAAATACATCAGTAGGCTTCACTTGTTTTATCTGCAAATCACTTAGTATTTTCCTCAACCATAATGCTTGATTCACACTAGCTGCGATACAAACTCGCTTGGCGATGGATTGTGCCACAAAATCTTGCTTCTTGGAACACCAAGTAAATATTCTGACCAATCAAATAAGAGTGCGATGTACTCCTCAAGTCATCCATATCTCCACCCCAATCACTATCCGAGAAACCATATAACTTGAAGTTTTGACATTGCTCAAACCGAACTCCATAATCAATCGTTCCTCTAATGTATCTAAGCACTCTTTTGCGCTTGTAAATGCATCTCAAGGCATAAAACGTGATAGAACACTTACAAAACTGAATATCGTCTTGTTGCACTTAAATACATTAATTATCCAATCAAGCTTCTAAAGTATCCTTCATCAACCCGACTGCACCATCTTGCTTAAATAACTTTTCCTTTAGATTCATTGGCGTGCTCATCGCTTGCACTCATCCATCCAAACTTCTTCAAAATTTCCCTTGCATACTTCTTTTGGCAAATGAATATTCCATGCTGATTTTGATACGTCCATGCCAAGAAAGTATGTCATCAATCCAAGATCACCATCTCGAACTCCCGCATCATTTCCTTTTTGAACTTCTCAACCAAATGAGTGTTGTTTCCTGTCACCAACAAGTCGTCAACATAAAGAGAAACTATGAGAATATCATTTCCCTCAAATTTCACATAAAGAGTGGTTTCGGACAAGCTTCTTTCAAAGCTTAATCTCAGCAAATAATCATTGATTCTGCTGTACCATGCTCTAGGTGCTTGTTTAAGGCCATAAAGAGCCTTCTTTAGCTGGTAGACTTTATCCTCTGCTCCTCCCACTACAAACCCTTTTGGTTGCTCTACATATATCTCCTCCTCCAAGACACCATTTAAAAACGCAGACTTGACATCTAGCTGGAAAATTTTCCAGCCTTTCTGTGCTGCCACAGCTAACAACAATCTGATTGTTTCTAACCTTGCAACAGGAGCAAAAGTATCAGAATAATCAACACCAAAAATTTGAGCTACAACAAGTCTAGCTTTATACTTGTTGATTGAGCCATCTGCGTTGAGCTTCGTTCTAAAAACCCACTTCACTCTGATGATTTTTCTATCTTTAGGCTTATCAACAAGCATCCAAGTTTTGTTTTTGTTGATCATTGACATCTCCTCCTCCATTGCATTTGTCCATTTTTAGTCTTGAAGGGCTTCTTCAACTCCAGCAGGTTCATAAATTGCGACATTACATCTCTCGTAGATTTCTGAGAGCAACCTTGTTCTCAGAATAGAGGATCGTCTTCTCGCCGATTCACCATTCCTCTTGCTCATTGTGAATTTCGGGAGTAGTCGTCAGAGGAAATCATCACCTTCTTGGGATTATTCCAATCTCATTGCTCATTCTCACAAAAATGAACATCACGCGAGATACCATCTTGCTCGTTTGAGGATGATAAATCTTGTAGGCTTTAGATACGATTACTATAGCCCACAAAATTCCAAGAATGGCCTTCTTGTCAAGTTTGTCACGCTGACTGTGGAACATGGACAAAACACAAGCAACCGAACACTTTAAGAAAGCTCAATGAAGGTTTATAGCCATACCAAGCCTCAAATGGGGTTTTTCCCTCTAAAGCCTTTGTTGAAGCCGATTTTGAGGTAGACAAAGCGCTTCTTTACGCCGTAAATTTTTCTAAGTCCTTCTCACGTAGCATGCACTGCCATTTCTGCGATCGATCGATTCCTTCGCTCACCGACTCTATTCATTTGTGGAGTGTAGGAGTCGTAAGTTGATGTTCGATGCCTGCTTCGTCGTAAAATAAATTGAATTCTGCCGACATATATTCCTTGCCATTATCAGACCTTAAAATCTGAATTTTGCACCCACTCTGATTCTCCACCATGTTCTTAAATTTATAGAACACTCCAGCCACCTCAGACTTAAACTTCAAGAAGTAAATCCAACACATTCTAGTAAAATCATCAATGAAAAGAACATAATAGAGGCTACCTTGCAGTGATGGAGTTCTTTGAGGTCCTGCAACATCAGTGTGTATTAGTTGCAGTTTCTCTGAAGCCCTCCAGGCTGATCTAGGAAATGACTTTCTGTTTTGTTTACCAAATTGACAAGCACATCAATTTGGTAAATAATCTGCAAAACTTGGCAGCCCTCTCGTCATGTCCTTCTCTGTCAGCTTCAACATTCGTTGAATGTGGCAGTGGTCCAACCTTTTGTGCCAAACTTCAGTAACATCCGCTGTAGCAAGGTATGCTTCATGTTCTCCGTCTGCTGGATCAAATGAAAAACTTCTTCCCCTCATTTTGACCCACAAAATTTCATTCCCAGGACATCATAAATGTGGCAATACCCGTCTTTAAAGAATAACTTGAATCCCTTTTCAAGTAACTGGCCTACACTCAACAAATTCTGATCAATTTCAGGAACATAAAGAACACCAGAAATTGTTTTTGTACCTGAAATCATTGTTATCGCCACTGTCCCTTTTCCTTTTGCAGAAATATATCTTCCATCTCCGATTTTGATCTTCGTAGATATTGGAGTGGTTCTAACTCTTTAAAAAGAGTTTTTTCATACGTCATATGGTTCGTACAACCGTTATCAATCAACCAACTTTCTGCTGTGTTGATCTTGCTTGAATAGCACTTTGCCACAAAAATGTGATCTTCATCATCTTCATGAGCAACTTGAGCATTGACGGAGGGACTTGTCTCCTGCCTTTGAGATTTGCTGTTACAAATAACAGCTTCATGCCCAAATTGGTTACACTTAGTGCATTTTGCATCTGGTCTCCTCCAGCACTTGAACGGAGGATGACCCTTTTTGCCGCAGTGTCGACACGGAGGGTAATTCTTCTTTGCGCTCCCCTTGTTGTGGCCTTAGCTGTCTAATTGGACTTCACTATTGGAAGTCTGATTTTTTCTGGAATTTTTCTTTCCCTTCCCTGCATCACGGTGCTTTGCTTGCAACGCTCCTTCTACAGTACAATTCTGCCTGATAAGTCTCCGTTAATCTTGAGCTTGCAGGGCATGTAACAATTCTGCCAAAGTAATCTCAGAAAGATCCTTTGTGTTCTCCAAGGCACTTATGGAAGCTTCGTAGCGCTCGGGCACAGTCACGAGTATCTTTTCTACAATTCGAGAATCTGCAAATGTAGTACCTAGTAGCCTCACCCTGTTGGCTATACTCAGCAGCTTATCTGAGTATTCTTTGATAGTCTCAGATTCATTCATCTTCTACAACTCAAACTCTCTTATCAGGTTGAGCACTTGCATACCCTTGATCCTCTCATTACCGGCAAACTCGCCTTTGAGATAGTCCCAAATAGCTTTTGTTGTTTTAAGGGACATGATCCTTGTGAAAATGGTTGTTGAAACAGCAGCAAACAGACACGCTTTTGCCTTCGACTTCTTGATCCTTTTGTCTCTATTGCTCTTGATCTGAGCCATAGTGGGATCCTCTGGCAGCGGAGGTATTTCATAGTCTTCTTCCACAGCTTCCCAAAGATCCAAAGCCTCCAAGTAAGCCTCCATTCTCACTGCCCAAAGTTGGTAATTTTCTCCATCAAAAACTGGTGGAGCTATTGAAGAGAGGCTAGTTTCTGAATTCATTTTCTACAAGTGTTTGTTTTTCTTTCACAGACCCCGTAAGAAGAGAGCTCTGATACCACTTTGTTGGTTTTGAAAGTGAAAATCTGAATCAGAATAATAAAGAAAGCAAATAGTACTTGAAAAAATGTATCAAGGGAAGATGAGAAGCTTTTTGATTATCATAGATGAACATGCCTCAAAGCTTTACACCTTAAATAGCTAACGAAAATAACTAAAAGCTGGATCATGGACTGATTTTTAGCAACAAACTCATCCATGATCAAAATAGAAACAACAACTGAAAAAACAGAAAAAACATCTTCTAAAAATAGCTAACAAATTTCTAGAGTCTATGAGAGAAATTCTGAATGAATATACTCTCAAAAACCAGAATATTGCAGTCCAAAAGCAACCATCTAACACTTATCTTGTGTTGTTGGATCTTGACGAAAGTTAATATTAGAAATTGACGTCCTTATCATCAAGTGTGCAGATTCCTAAAAGCTCTATTCACTCCCCCTCCCCCCCCCCCCCCCACCCCTCCTCCCCGACCCTCCCTTCTTTTAGGGTTCTTTCAAGGTGGTGTATTCCCTCCATTCTTTTATCTATCTTCTAGAGGCAGTGAGGGAAAATCAACATGACAAAACCTATAAAGTAGTTAGTAAAAAAATTAATCAAATACGTTTAATTAGAATCAAAATTCAAGCTTGATTCTCTGAACGTTAATGGTAAAACTTAAATAAGAAATGTTATTATAATTGTAAATGACACATAATATGAAACAAGAAAAATTAGTTAAAAAGTCAAATAAAAAAGAACAGATGCAGTACTTTTAATTGCTTCATTATGTGTGATATTAAAGTGGAACAACTGAAATGTAATGTTTCAGGATTAGCTTTTCTCAGTTATTTCTTGTGCTACCTCTAATCATGAGAATGAGGTATCAATGCCACGCATTCAAACAGCCCAGGAAAGAAGTGAATCTCAAGGAAGAAAAGTAAAAAAAACCCCATGAATGGCTATTTAGCGTTCAGGGAGTAATGGCCTCTCACAGAGACAACCCTTCCAGAATCCTATGATTTGTGTCATCTATGTTGCATCTCACTTGTTTTTCCTACAGCAGGAAATTGTACGGCCAAAATCTCATGAAACACAAACTATACAGACAGAATAAGCCAAGTATGCACTGCCAACAACAGCCATCATTTGAAATACAGCTGGAACTTTCTAAATAGGATCTAAAAAACCTGAACGAAGAAACTATACCACGATGCCAGCTTATAAATGAGATACTGAGACTTAAACTTCACGTTTAGGCCGATTGCGAGTTCGGGTAAGGGCAGGTTCCTCTTTCCTTGGAATCCCAACTTCGCCAACCTTATCATTTTCATCATCATCATCATCTTCCTCGGCTTCCTTCATGGCCTCATTCATGGCAAGCTGTCAGGAGAAGACAATCACCAGTTAACTAAAAATTAGGTTGCTATCAAATGGCCATACTGTGTTATTTAATCTTATTATAAATTATAAGGTTTTTAGAGTAACACATCAAATGAGATTTTTTCCCCCTTTCTTTTCATGATACCACAAAAAAGTGTTAGATGGACACCAATGAAAGGTTTCACTGCTTTCCTTCATTATCATAGTATGGCAAAGGATTTTTTATTTTCCTGCGGATGAGGAGTTTGCTGGGGCAGGTATGGAAGGCCATCCGGAGAACAGGGGAGAGAACAAGTGCCAAAAATAGAGGCCAACTGCAAGCAATAGCGAGAGCCAGGAGTTGAAGAACTTGAGCTCTGGTGCCGTAAATAGGAAAGGAAGAGATAGGTATAAGGATGAACAGATTGTCTTGATCAATTTAATATTTTCTTCACGAGCGCCGTCATTCTATAACAGTGATCGTAATCCAAACTAGCTCAGTTTTCGAAAAATTTTGCAGTTTCTATGTAAAACGAATGTCAGATGTTCGCATTCATTGCAGAATGCTAGAATCCAACATGGTAACTAGTTAAATACAAGGATTCGAAAAAAAATTTTATGCAACAAAGGCTGAAAGCCTAAAACATATGCTTCAAGCCAATCAGTGGTGACTGGTGAATGGGAAGGCACTGAGGCAGTGCATGCTAAAAATAGGTCCATCAGTACAATGCTAAAAATAGGTCTCAACAAGAGCAAGAATATTGACATCTGAAATCACAAAAAATTCAGTTTCTAGTTCTTGTACCTGGAGATATCAACCGGGTCCAATAACAAAAACCTCATAATAAAGTTGTAACATGCCAGCTAATAAATAGAATGTTTGCCAATGCTTGCTAACCTCTACTAGTAATGAGAAACTATAACCACCCCTAAGGCTGAAATATTTGCATGTTTCTAATCACTTTTAATGAGAAGTAGAACAGCCCAATTTTTAGGTGAACTCAAGACTAACAAACCATCTGTTCATGATGCACAAGACATTTTCCTTCAGTCCAGTATAAGCATAACCCAGTGCGGAAAAATCTCACGCAACTAAACTGGCAGTATCTTTTAGAACAAGATTATTTTAGCATATAGCAAATGCATTTGACATAGCAGTCATTGGACTAACATTCCTTCCTAGCAAATGTTTCCTGATTCGAAATTCACCAGTTTGGGACAGAGGCCTTGTTTGGTCAGCAAGAGGGAAATGGGTTCAAGTGTTCTACTGCACATATTACCAGCAAACTAATGTAGCATTCATCCAATTAAAAGCCAGGCAACGAGCAAATCAAGTTGAGACCCATCATCTATCACTACTTCCCAGAAATTTACTCCCCGTAAACAACTGTTTCCACCCTCCATTTCCCACCAAACGAACGAGAATTCAGCGAATTCCCACATCGAAATTCTTGCCAAAAGTTTCTCAACCAACAAAAGAAGCAGATAAAGTTTAGGCATACCTCCTCAAGGAACTTTTGATCGAGCTTATCCCCAATTCTGAAAGCCGTGAAGACGGTGATGGCCAAGAGAGAGAGAGGAAATACAAATGCGAATATGAACTGACTAGAGCTGGGTCCTGCACGAGTAACCACACTCAAACCCCGCATTCGCCGGCGGTCTAACTCGCCGGGAAAACGAATGGCCGGCGACCGGAGAAAGAAGATGGAATTGGGTGAAGCTGGGATGGGTTGATGTGAAGGATAGGGTGGAGGAGTGAGAGATTTACATGTGATACTCAAAGCTGCCATCTTTGAGTTCCCAAGTCTTGATATCAAGCTACCAGCTATGCTACCGCTTGATAAACAGGATAACGCTGCGTCTTGAACTAAAGCCATTGACCCATCTACAATAATTAGCGTATGTCAAATTTATGGGTAAGAAACAATTAGTAAAACTTAAATTTTAGTAATTTTTGGTAATTTTAGATAAATTTTGATAAATTTTGACAAATTTATGTTAATATATCAAAATTAATTTTTTAATTTTAAAAATTTTTGGTAAATTTAGTCAAAAACTTATAAATTTTGGTAAACTGAAGTTAACCATGAATTTGACAGGCCCTAGGAACATAATTTTTATCCTATTTTTTACCATATCATCTACTCCCTTCCTTTCATATTAATTATGATTTTGTTGACTTTTTATTTGGTAAGTGTTAATATAATATTTTATTGATAATCTATTAAGTATATTAAAACAAAATCTCCTACAACAAGAGCATGTCATGTGTCAATCCAAAATTAATGCTATATAAGATTTTTTTGTTTTATTAATAAAATAGTTATTAATTAGACAAGTGAAACGATTAAATTTAATACAACAATTATATTAATAAACAATAAAACATGGGATAAGAGAGAGGGGGATAGAGAAAGAGAAAGATAGTAGTTGCCAAAAGTCATGAAAGTTAATGCGAAAAATGGTGAATTAGGAAATGAGATTTTGTGAGAATTTTAAAGAATGAGGTGGGTAGTGTGGCGGACAGATGGAGTGACCCTTAAATATAAAATCACCAATATTTTACATTAATACATAATTAATTATGTTAATAAACATTTTGACAGTTATAATTGTAAGAGCAATAAATTATTTTGACAGTTATATGTAATATATGACCTTCTAAGTTAGCAGTAACTATATAGTATTATTTTATTTATAGCCAATATCAAACATTTATTAATAATCCTTATCCGCTTAGGGGAAGTAGTATTAAGTAGCAATTTCATATAAATCGAAGTTTACAAATTGGGTGAATTTGGTAGGCGATATTCAAATGTCTGTTCAAGTCATCACTTTGTCCAGTAAGGAGTTCATGCATTGCACTCATCCTTGCAACAAGTTAGAGTTGCATCCTTTTGGGTATCTCCTAAAATTTAAGTTTTTAGATATTCTGTTTTTATTTTTTTATTATCACCAATCGCAACAGATATTCTATTATAGTTGATCATTTAATGATTGTTTTAGTCAGAGATATCTATGAGTATGTTATTTAGTATTTACCATAAATATTTCCCTTCTTATTGTAAGTGAGAAGGTTTGTATTTATAATTTTACTGGTAATAATATATATATATATATATATATATATATATATATTGTTTCTAACTATAGGATTTAAAGGTATGTTGTCAAACACTAAGGGTCATCCTTCTTCAACCATGACCTTTGTTTTGTTGTTATAACTTTTTGTTTAGGATATAATGTTAGTGACGTCTAATAATCTATGAACACATATCGAAAATCTACTCCATAATCATAACTAATTTGATACATTATACATTTAGTGTTATTAAAATTTAAATACAAAAAATGATTACAATGTACATAATTTGGTAACACAATTATAGTATGTTATTTTAGTTATTGTACTGATTATAAGCTAGATTTAAACAATTTTATATTTTTGATCTTAGAAATATTAAATTGTAGTATGTTACCAATTCTTCATGAGGTTGTTTCTTTAAGACTTAAGAGAGATGGAAGATATTTCATCTTTAGAGGAAAATAGGGCAAGACTTTTTCGAATATAGCAACCTAAGACTATTTTTTAAAAAGAATTGCTCCAAAAAATTAAGGTTGGAATTATCATGCTCAAGGACTTTTTTTTTTGGAAAAAAGATTATTTTCTGATGTTTGATGATATTCACTACTCATAGTCACTTTCAAATACATCAATGATGGTGTTCCATTGACAATCTCCTGTCTTGAGAGAGAGCACTAAAGTAACACTAGAAACTTACATGAATTACAATAATGATATGAGGTCAGTTAATGGCATCAACTACGTACTTAATATTATCTTAATTATTCTTCAAATATGATTATTTAATGGATTTTAGATTAGAAGAACATGCATCTTAATTTTAAATTTTGTTATAGTTATTAGCTAATGCTATTTTTTTTCAACTTCAATTGGACAAACAAGACATTTTATAATTAAATATCTAATAATATTGGAACTTTATGATTAAATTAATCTAGGAGTCACTTAATATATTTCCAATGCTTATAAAACATTGTGTGTGTGTTTTTTTTAAACATGAATTCCATATATATTAGTAGCAGATAGTGTGAAACTTTTGTAATTCAATCATATTTAGTTATAATTATGTTAAGTTTTACACTAATGTTGATTAGATTATTTTGAAAAAAGATACGTGCTAATTTTCAACCACTTTTAAAAAAAAGGAAATTGGATTCTAATAATACGAACTTTTGGTCATATGAGACTTATAATACGAACTTTCGATTTGGTTCTGAATAATATGAACTTTGACCCCCTGTTGCCCCCAGTAACACGCCACCGAGTTAAGATTAACTTAACTCGGTGGTATGCTGACGTGGCGGCGGAGGAAGGGTATTGACTTTTTTAAATTTTGCCATGTCATCTAAAATTTGTCCACATCATAATTCCTTTTTTTTTTCTTTTTTCTCTCCTCTAACCCCTCTCTCTCATCCCCAATTCCAAGTCCTCCTCCAATGGCTTCTGTAGCTGCAACCGGCAGAATGCTCCAACTTCAACTCCACCATTATCTTCCATCCTCTCTCCTCCCGCCATGTCTGACCTCTCTTTCATACCCATACCCACACCCACACCCACGCCCTAAACCCTCCTCCTAAACCCTAATCACTCGCTTCAATAGACTGTCCAGAAAATTCGAATCCAAATCAAACCCATCTCAAACCCCTCGACCACCACAAACTTTCCCAGCCCAGAATCAACTACCATCCATCACCATTTCCGCCCTTGGACAGCTTCGGCATACTTCAGATTATCCCTGTCTAGAAAATTTGAATCAAAATCAACCACCAAAATCAACCATAAAAAAAACCAATTGCAGAAATTTCGTTCAACAGACGGGGCATGCATAGATTCCGCACAATATTCGAATCAATCAGACCAGAATCAATGATACACAGAAAAAATCAAAATCAAAATCAAAGGCGAGGAACATACTTCAGATTATTGGTGGCGGGGAACCAGGAGCAGCAAAATAGGGAATTCCGTCGGATGCCAAAGAAGAGAGAGGTGGCGCATCGACAATTATCCCTGTCCTCCGGGAGCATCTGGAGAGCTTCGGCGAGGGTACGGCGGCGGGATCATGTTGGCTTCGAAGCTGTGAATCTGTGAGCCAAAGAAAGAGGGAGGAAGAAGAAGAGGGCTGGAATTCTGGAGAGAGAGAGAGAGAGAGAGGAGAGAGAAAGAGAGAGGGTGGCTGACGTGGCAAGTCAAAATTGACTAAATTCATCCCTCCGCCGCCACGTCAGCATACACCGAGTTAAGTTAATCTTAACTCGGTGGCGTGTTACTGGGGGTAACAGGGGGTTAAAGTTCATATTATTCAGAACCAAATCGAAAGTTCGTATTATTAAGTCTGGCCAAAAGTTCGTATTATTAGAATCCAATTTCCCTTTAAAAAAACATAATAAGTAGTAATTTCCAATCATTTTTAAAATTATTATAAATTGGTAAAAATTATATTGGACATGTAAAATGATAAATAATTAGGGACAAAACAGTTAGTTAAGCAAACAAATAAATAAAAACAGAGGGAGAATTATATATTGTGCTAAAAAAAAAAATTGCTCATGGGTGCCATACATTCCCTAAAAGTGACTATTTGGGGACCACATTATTTTGTTTTACACGGTGGGGACCAGATTGTTGTCAAAATATGCTGGTTGGGTATTTTCCGACCAAAAGTTATGAAAATCCGGTGAAGGCAGCCGGAGTCAACACAAAATTGATTTAGCTTGCTGGAGTGACAAAAATACCCCTTGTTTGGCTCCAATATTTGGCTTTAAAACTGCAATAACTCCTCTTCCCTCCCAACTACAAATTCAGTCGGCCATTAGAGAGGAAAATTTGAGAGAGAGGAAGCTAGAGATTGAGGAGGAGCTAGGGCTAGAGCCTCTTCTACTTTCCCTCTTCTACAAAGAGCCCTAATCAGCAACGAATAGCTCAGAACTTTCGTTGGACCGACTTTGCAGAGACATTCCAAACATTCTTCGCGTCTGCAAATTTACCCGCTATGCACAAACAATCAAACAAACCCTCAACCTTACAATTTGGGTGATCTTATATACCATCTCACTAACATCACTTCCATCCCCAGAAAACTTTCCCATCTCTTGGGCATTTCCACAAACACTTTGTGTGCAATTTCCAGAAAACTTTCCCACCTGGGCATCTTTGAAAGCAGATTCATTGATTCTTTCTTGGGCATTTTCACAAACACCTGGTGTGTGATTTCCAGAACCCTCCACACCCATCACAGCTACATTAGAGGATCTGCAGCGAGAAATTATCAACAATAAGATTAGCGATTGCCCAGCGGGGATCTCGCAAGCGAGGAAAAGATCGAAATAGTGAAGGTGAACGGCGCTGCGACAATCGAAATCGCCCGAATGATGACCGTCGACGACAACACACCCACTTAAGTGACAATAGAAGAAAATCGAAATCGCAGAGAAGGGAACCTTATTTCAGAAGGTGAACCAACTACCCTAAACCCTAACTCTCGTTTGCCCTATTCGTGAAGAAGGAAGACGCATGAACCCCCTCAAGCTTCTGTGAGAAGCCAAACACACTTATTTAATCTGGGTTAGCAATAATCCTAAACATAAAATTAACATTTTCCTAATTTTCAATAATTAATAAAATATAAATAACAAAAGAATAAAATTTTATAATTTAAAAATATTTATTTGTTAATTGAACAGGGCCTGAGCAGATTTGAGCGGGCAAATAAAAGGGGAAAACTGGACTTTTTACACTTAAGTCAAGGGGTATTTACGTCTTTTCATTGTTTCCGGCTATTTTGGTCGGAAAATACCCAACCAGCATATTTTGACAACAATCTGGTCCCCAACGAGTAAAAAAAAATAATGTGGTCCCCAAATAGTCACTTTTGGGGAATGTATGGCACCCCGGAGCAATTTTTTGGCTAAAAAAAATACATGAAAATTTTAAGTGGACATAATGCATTTTATTTTTACAATAGGATCTAGCTTCTAGAATATAATTTTCAATTATTTATTATATTTGTTTTTTAAAATAACATAATGCATTTCAAAGAGGGTATTCTAGCTTGGTAGTGAATTTATAATTTTTTTTTTTTTTTGTTTTGGAATTTGAGGGTTACGACAGAGATTATATTTGGAAACTTTTTAACCAGATATACTATGATAATAATTAAGCATTCCCACCATTATTATTAAGGTAAATGCTAACAATCGCCCAAGGGATGATGGTTTAAGTGCATCAAATGTAGGTATCTCTTAAAATCTGTTGGAAAATGATGTTTGACAACGATTTGAATTTTCATCATCTTCTCTTGGTATCTTGATCTTCCAGCGGTACATGTGACAAGACGGAGATTGAACTTAATAACCAAATGGTTAACTTGGCTTGCTTGGATAACGCTAAGAGTCATGGCCTCGTACTCATTTTCCTTAAGAACTATTTACTGTACCGTAAATGTTCAAAGGGATAAAACTTAGCTCTTGTTGCACTCAAGACATAGGTTTCTCACTTGATTCTCTCAAGTATAGTTGCAGTCTATACTTGAGAGGATGTGATTATAGAATGGAACAATTGATGCTTGTGTTCATCTCAAATGGCTTGGGAATGTCTCCTATTTATAGGAGACTTCCACACCTAATCCAACCCTAATTACACCCCTTAGTCAAAGGTATAATTAAGGTCCTTAATGATAGATTATGACCTTGACTTGGTCAACTAATATAGTTCCTGGAATACATATAATATCGGACTTAATATTTATATCATACACTTAATACATAAGATTATATAGCCGTTAGTCATTAAAACAGATTCTGGGATCCAACACGGTCCGTGTTGGATCAACACGATCCGTGTTTGGTGCAACACGACCCGTGTTGGGTGCAACACGACCCGTGTTGGGTGCAACACGACCCGTGTCGAGCCCAGGAATGTTTCCTTTGCTCTCTGGAGACCAACACGACTCGTGTTGGTCCCAGACTCACCCGTGTTGATCATATTCTTGACGTTTCACTTATATATGATCCTTACACTTGTTATATATAATTCTTTAGGCTATATAATTATCTTATACTCTTGAAATATTTCCAACAATCCCTCGCTATTTCAAGAGTATGTAAAACCCTTGAAATAACTTTACTTTAAGGAGTTAACACCCTCGCCATTTGAGATATACCTTAACTTGTAATCACATGAGAAGCCCACAAACATATGCATAATGAAAAGTAGATTGCTCTTTGAACTTTTCACTTAGTATATACAAGCCAAAATTGAATCCAAATCACAAAGTAGACATGTCTTTGAACTTTGGATTTATATTGATCAACTATACTCGTAATACACATACATTTGTTTTTAAATCTTAAGTGCTAAAACTTTGACACTATTATCCGGCCTTGTGTCCTTATCCTTAGTAAGTGTTTCGGAACTTTAGCCCTAAGTTCCTTTCAGCGGCCACACATCACACTTACATAGGTAGTCTTTGGAATTTACCGCCCCTGTAATTAGGCTCCCCAAAGTCTATTAAGAGTGTCACCACTCAACCTCTTATCATTACAGATATTAAGCATCACTTAACCTGAGATGTATAAAATCGATGCTTCCTACAACTTTAGACAACTCCGTACTCATTTGAACTTTAAAAATTAGTGGTATTCTAATTCGTAAAGTTGAGTCGTTGTGAAGTAGTAAATATTTAGGCTACTTAACCCATCTCTAACAACAAGGTCCACTAGATATATAATTATATCTTTACCATGGCCTTAATAAGAATATCCTCACCATAATATGAATAAACCATCATATTATTTTTGGATATAATCACACTATACCATGTGTATACTTGATATGGATCCTCTTATATGCTTATTATCTAAAACACCATGGATACAAACTTGTGAACAAAATAACCTTACACTTGACAAACCACTTAACCTTTGATTTATATGGAAATCGAATTTCCAACTTATATGTAATTAAACCATTACATCTCAATCCTTTGCTACATACTTGAACTTATAACTTTAACTCATTGAATAAACAATGGTTCATAATCATGAATGATTATCTTGTAGAGTTGTAGAGTATACTACCAAGTGTATGATTAAACCATCACATTACCATGGTTGTATTCTCTCCTTTTATGTTTAAGTCCACCCTTCAAAGCATATAGCTATGAAGACTTAAACATAATACTTAAACTTTGTTATTTCCAAATCCATTGATATAGATATATCATCAATGATTTAATAATCAAATGTATAAAACCTATACACTTCTTATGTAACAAATAAACTTAATATATACATACTCAACTTATGCAAACAACATAGACCATTCTCAATCATGATTATCCGGAAACCTAGATCATAAGTTAAACTTTATGAACTTGTAAAACCTCAAAGAATAACCATTTCCATAATCATGAATTATAACCTATCACAAGTATGCATAATTCCTAATGAAAAACTTCCTTATATCCTACTACATGCTCTTATAAACTTGAAAAATATAACAAAGACAGACATGTATTCAACTTATATTTATGAATACATTAAAACACATGAGTAATCATGTTGAATCTTATACTTATCTAATCATGTATGATGTTTCATATGTCATTACTCAATGAATACATATATGTAAACATATCCATATTGACACATAAACCATACAAAAGTAAGAAATCTTCTCATATATATTATGCAATCAATTCACTTATTTCATAAAGAAATTTATCTTATAGTGAACTTACATAAAACCTTAATAAAATCTTATCATACTAAAATATGATTGAATAACATGAGAAGCTTATAACAATCAAATATGTAGATCAGATAAACTTATGTCCATGTCACTTATGAATAACTTGCATTACTTGAGAACATAGTAGCAAGTACATGTAGTAAAATATAACATACTTAAGCTTACTAGCATGATCAAACTTGTAGACACAATATTAGTGAATAAAAATCCACTCATATTTCCTTGTCAAGAATAAAGCATGTTCTTGTCAACTTATATTTCCATGAATAAAGGAAATTAACAATGTATGATTCTACATACTCATATAATCACATGAATCAATTTTGCACTTATAAAAATCAAGCAAAATTGCCTTAAACACTTATAGGATCAAGTGATTATTCTTAAACTTGTCATGTCATAAAAAACATAGAGTATATACTTATTTTAATCAAACAACCAAAACTTAAATCCTCTTGGCATGCTTGAATAAATCACAAAACTCTATAAACATTCATAAACATGAATCACATGGCAAGATACTTGTAAATATGCATGAAAGTCAATACTTAAATAAATTTCATACTTGACTTAAACTTAGTACAAAGACTTAAGAAAACATATGAAATTTCCTTTGCATAATTAGCTAAGAAAATTAGCCAAATAATCTTATAGGTTCAACTTGTTAGAAATAATCATGAGTCTGTACTTATGCAACATCTTATACTTATACAACATCTTATAAGCATAGAAAGCTTTCTTATCAAATACATATCATGAATTCACATACTTGAATCCATATTATGTATACTTAATAATATTTTGAAATAGCCTAGACAACTTGTGTATATGTACCTTATATTTATACATACCATTAATCATATAAACATGATTAATCCTTTGTCTTTCTTATCAACTTGTGTACTCTTATATTTCCAATATCTAGGAAATTATATTAGCCATTTACAAACTTGTACAAAATAAATTACATATGATTTCTCATATATAATTACTTATATGGCTTCTTGTACACAAACTTGCTATTTCATCTTAATAACCACATAATGTTGCCAATAACTTATCCACATATATAATCACATATATATGTATTTGTAAAATAATAACATTGATAACTTATTATGCTTTCCTTATTACAATACTTATAAGCATAATAAAATATACTCATGATAATAATAAAATTTGAACCTTGATGCACACATAACTTATAGTGGATTTCTTGAATCAATAAACAAGCCACTTATATGCATTCAAATAATTCTCATAAAAATTACACTTATATGCAAAGCCTATATTAATAACAAATTCATATATATTTGTCTTTCAGTTGCATAAACTCATTGTAATAATCAAGAATAGAATCATAAACTTGAGATAACCAAATAGAATATCATGGTAACTTATAAATTAGAAACATAATACTTTTGCCAATACTTATATTCTATTTTCATGCTTCAAACTTAAATATAAAATTAACTTGTTAATCATGCTATTAAACAATACTTGAATAACAATAGGCAAAACAATAAGCATGTAATCACTCATACCTATCACTTATAAACATGGAACAAATTTCAAATCATGATATTAATAAAACGGTCTAATCAACTTGTACTCATCCTTCATATTAATATCAAAAAATAATAGGCGGAATAAACTTGATGATACTTTAACAAGTGAATAAACATGGAAAAATTCAGCTTATAAGAAGCAAAATATAATCTTGTTACAATGAATTTCCACATTAAACACCTTAAAAACTTGTAACTTAAAACATCCAACCAAAGAATATTTTTAATGACAATAACATCATCCTTATTACTAGTATGAAACCTCCATGTAACTTAATATCATAGCCAACTTAAAACATATGGCTAAATAAACTTGTAACTTATGTAGGTGTTCAATGGTGCACTTAATAATATAAATAAATAAATAAATACTTATTTTGACTTTTTCTTTGCACCATCCTTTAACAACTACCTTATCATGGAATTTCAATAAACTTATCCTCAATGGCAATTCTTATAAACCAATCAAACATGTCAAAGGTAATAAAAACATATTCATTGGTATTAACTTGATAATATTAAGAGGCAACTTCAACATGGTCAATGCACATGCATATAACCCCCAAATAAACAACAACTTAATTACCTTTGACCTCCTTGTAAATGACTTTGTTGTTACCTTGCCCTTAATCCATATAAACCTCATTGCATAACCAAGCAACAATTCACATCATGAACATCAAGGTCTTGTACTTGTATTGCCACTCTTATGTATCAATTTCTCATCTATATAAAACACATATAGATAAACAAATGATTAATAAACTTTTAATCATTAAACTTGTTCAATAAGACTTAATAAACTTATATGAAAATTGATACTAATAAACTTATAAAATATAAACTTATCTTTGTAATCCCTCTTGAATCTTGGATGTCCAATGTACTCTTAGCCTCCTCCAATCTTGTCTCGTTAAATAGTTCTTAAGATTGTTGGAAAATGATGTTTGACAACGACTTGAATCTTCATCATCTTCTCTTGGTATCTTGATCTTCTAGCGGTACATGTGACAAGACGGAGATTGAACTTAATAACCAAATGGTTAACTTAACTTGCTTGGATAACGCTAGAGTCATGGCATCGTACTCATTTTCCTTAAGAACTATTTACTGTACCGTAAATGTTCAAAGGGATAAAACTTAGCTCTTGTTGCACTCAAGACATAGGTTTCTCACTTGATTCTCTCAAGTATAGCTGCAGTCTATACTTGAGAGGATGTGATTATAGAATGGAACAATTGATGCTTGTGTTCATCTCAAATGGCTTGGGAATGTCTCCTATTTATAGTAGACTTCCACACCTAATCCGACCCTAATTACACCCCTTAGTCAAAGGTATAATTAAGGTCCTTAATGATGGATTATGACCTTGACTTGGTCAACTAATATAGTTCTTGGAATACATATAATATCGGACATAATATTGATATCATACACTTAATACATAAGATTATATAGCCGTTAGTCATTAAAACAGATTCTGGGATCAAACACGACCTGTGTTGTTCCAACACGACCCATGTTGAACCCAGGAATGTTTCTTTTGCTCTCTGGAGACCAACACGACTCGTTTGGTCCCAGACTCACCCGTGTTGATCATATTCTTGACGTTTCACTTATATTTGATCCTTATACTTGTTATATATAATTCTTTAGGCTATATAATTATCTTATACTCTTGAAATATTTCCAACAAAATCTTACTTATAAACAATTACCTACTACCTACATCCCTTTATAACTCTCTTGTTAACCAATTTTGTAAAACCAATGTCTAGAAAACAGAATAAAAAAGTTGGGCATGGACAAGTATACCCCTTTGCAAGAGAGGAATAAAGGATAATTTTAAAAGGTAAAATAAAACTCAAATTCATTAATTAAGGTTAATTTGGGTATTTTAATTAATAAAAATGTAAATTTGACAAATAAAAATAAATAAGGTAGTTAGGAAAATTGACATTCAGTAAAGGAAGGAGGGAGTATTAATTACCTATTGATTAATATATGACAACCTCAACTTCTTCATTAGTTACTGTTTTAATCAATAATGGTTTCACATCATATATCATATATTATATATATATATATATATATATATATATATATATATATATATATATATTTATATACTAGTCTTTAGACCCGTGCTTTGCACAGGACGAAATTAAATTACATATTTTATAAGATATTTTATTTATTTCCCTCAACAATTATGCGTTTGTTATTTAAAAATATTTTTATTGTTAGAATATTTTGTTTTCATATGGAGAAGGTGGACATCATCGTAATATGTACACTTAAAAATTAAATTTGGATTTAATTATAATAAGTTAACTATTGAATATATAATTTCAAGTTAATGTAACTGTTTTGAAATAGTAGAAATTATGTATGAATTTTTTTAAACCATCAATTATATGATTTCATCTAACTATTTTTATTTTTCAAAATGTTACTATATATTTTTATAATAAAGTCTTTAATCAGCTTTTTATTGCATTTTTTGATAGAATGACTGTTCATTTTTTTTTTCTTTTAAAACTTTAGGTTAATTTCAGTAATAAAACAGTGCATTTATATAAGGTCAATAAGAGACTTCTAATTACTAATTGCTAATTATTATAATAACTAATACACCCTATCATAAGGTACACATCCTAATGAGTAAATAATGCAATCAAAGTAAATGCTAACAGGCTAACAGTTTTTCATTGCGTAGATAAACAATTTATGGTTATCCATATCCGATCAAAGCATATGTTGTGTTACCATATTAATCTTGCTCATAGTTCTTGTTTTTCTTACGTGAACTTTTGTTTTTCTAACACGATTTTTATTTGTTGTTCATTCTTTGCATTTATATTGTCAGAATACACATATTATATTTTCTGTGTTAATTGAAAAGATTATATTAATTCATTTTAATTGTTTAAAATTTATTATCATTGACTGAATATTAAAATTAATTCATGTTCTTAACAAATTAGGATAAGACCTTTTTTTTTTAAAAAAAAAGATGTTGCTTCTAACAATATAATAAGTTTAATTTAATTTGTTCTCATATAAATAAATTACTTTATTCAAAGTATAAATGGTCATTTTATTTGTGTTTTTTATGATTTTACTTATTAAAAATTGAATTTTTAATTTTAATATTTTTCGATCTTCTTCTCCCTCTCTCTTTAAAAATTAACTATTCATTAAAAACTACGCTATAATATTTTTTTCTACATTTTTAAATACATAATATTTAGTTTTCCAATAATATACATTTTTCTATCTTGTTTCAAGATTGATGATATTTTATTAACTTTCCTACTATTATTGTTAAAATAATAATAATAATAATAATAATAATATTATTATTATTATTATTATTATTATTATATATTACTATTATCCGATGTCCTATTAGTTATTAATGGATATAAGATTGATGAGAACTATGCAAACCCATGTTGTGATGCTGCATAATTACATGGAGCAAGAAGAAAACAAAGAAATGCAAGTAAGTCATGAAAAAATTAACAAAAATGCAAAGAATCCATGACAGATTTACCAAAATGAAAGGACTAAGGAGCCCATTTAAAATTTAACAAAAATGAAAGGAATCCATACAATTTAGCTGAAGAAGGTACAACACGAACCTTGAAATTTGATTTGAACTCCAAATTACCACACAACAAAGACTAATCAATGGAAAGTCACCATTAAAACACAACCAACAAAGGTGGGCATAAATTAAATCTGATTTCAACATTTTAACTTATATATTTATTAATAAAAATATAAAAAGGATGTAAACATAGATTAACTTGGATTGAAGTGTGTCAAAAAGTTCTTACCACATGTATATGACAAATACCGATGCTATTTTAATTATTTCAAAAAAAGGAAATCTCCAATGGTCGCGTACTACAACCAAAGAAATCAATCAAAAATCATAAAAAAAAATTAGAATAGGCAATAGCTAAATATATGTATAAAAATTCAAAATGCTACAAATTACAGTAAAAGAAACTAACTAAACTCAATGTAAACAATGTTACAATAGAATGTCATTGTTGTTGCTTTTATAATTGAGAATTTATAGTGCTATTAAAATAAGTCATGAAAGCACTATAAATATTTAACAATAAATAAACATTCGGTTATAAAGCAAGCAATTGATAAAAGGCTATATCATGATGACTCTTTTATGGAACCATATAATGACGACATAATAACAAATATTTAAGACAAAATTATTATTTAATTATTTAATTTGACCTAGTTGATTTTGAACTAAATGTTACCTCCTTAATATGTAACTATGACCAAAAAAAGAGTGCTAACCGTGGGCCTATAAACACATAAAGAAGTTTTATCCTCACAACAAAAATTAAAGCATAAAAAAGTAAAAATATTTAATTGTAGTTTACCAAAATGTCCTCATTAAAATACACTTATTACATCCTCACCCTTTGTACCCAGTTATATATATATATATATATATATATATATATATATATATATATATATATATTTCTGAGTACAAAGGGTGAGGATCGTAATATGTGTGTTTTGCGAAGGGCATTTTTGGAATGTTATAATTAGAGATGTTTATTTTTTAAAAAAAGAAAAGTCATTATATATATAATAATTGCTAATATGCTTATTAATTATTAGAATGAGTTAGTATTAACAATAAATAAAAAGTTAATTATATGCATTATATATATATTCAATTCTGAAGTCATGACGCCTACTGTAAAATATAATCATATTATTTATTATGCAAAAAACTATGCAAAAATGAATTATGAGTATAATAATTATGGGTATAATAATTTTTGGTGATGGAATCTATGATAAATTATGAGTAAAAGATTATGCAAAAATGAATTTCGGCAACAGCTTCTGACCCAAAGCATATGTGATTTGAATTACAATTTGATATTTATAAAACTATGTATTGTGTGTAATAGCTAAAAGAAAAAAAGAAAAATGAAAGGTCAAATTATTAATGAAGGAAAGGTTACAAAATTAAGATGAAGAATAAAGACAATAAATAGCGAAGTAAATGGTGTTTAACGGATTATGAAGAATTGAATATTTATAAAGGATTTTATTATTTTGATTAGAAATTTTAGAAGTACTATGTTCCATTGCCCTTTTTCTTCGATTATTTTTTAAATTTACAATTACATACTTTTTATTTATTTAATATTAAATAGTAAACAAATTAAAAGTGATATTAACTATTTATACTTTTTACAGTATTATTTACATTATATACTTTTTAATTAATTTTCAACAAAAGTGATATTAAGTATATATATACTTTTTATAGTTAACTAAAAAATAATATGATTAACTATATATACTTTGTACAGTATTTAATATTTATAAAGTATACTTTTGTAGAATAGTAAATAATATGATTATATTTTTGTAACGCCCCGGAAATCCAATTATAGAAAAGTCAAAGTCAAACTAACGTTAACAGACAAAACTTAGCGGAAGACTTTCAAATTTAGTTTGGGCGTCACTGCCGTATCCCCGAAGGAATACAAGGCGAGAAAGGAAAACACAACTGTCTGCTAACGACAACTACTAACAACTCAACAAACTTTAAGAATTCATAACGAAAACAACATAAAAGATTTAAGGACTTCTAGACTCGTCGTCCTCACTTCTAATTCCCGTCCCCAGCATTTAGATCTTCACCTGAAAACAAAACATTTCAAAAATGAGTGGGAAATCTCAATAATGTCTACCCCTAATGTTTAAAACAGTTTAAGTTCATTTCAATTCCTTTTAGGGAGAGGGATCAAATCAAACGTTTTACAAAACTTTAACCCTTAACTGTTTTCCTCAACCCATCCAATCCATATTTTAATGTGCGGGCGGGATACCAAATCCCTTAAAGTAACATCGCCTACCAAAGGCATCAAGAACATCGCCTACCAAAGGCATAAATAACATTGCCTACCAAAGGCATAAAACATCGCCTACCAAAGGCATCAAGAACATCGCCTACCAAAGGCATCAAGAACATCGCCTACCAAAGGCATCAATAATATCGCCTACCAAAGGCATCAAATACTATCCTATATCAGGGAAGGAAGCCCTGATCTCCTGGTCCATAACCCTGCAGGTTGTTACACCTGCACAACAGGTTATCCCCCGAAACCCGCTTAACGTTTCCACTTGAATTATTAGTATATTATTCAAACTCAGCTCACAACTCTCAAGTCAAACCATCCCAAGTTATCAAAACCATTAACAAAACTTCGAATAAAAGACCATCCAATTTCTCAACTCAAATAAACCAAGATCACAATCGAATCAAAAAGATTATCAAAATAGATGGTCGTATTTCCACAAAAGTCCCCTTTCGGGATGCAATTCTCAAAATAGATTATAAAACATCAAAACACATTTAAAGAGCATCCTGGTGGGGATTAGAGCATAGACAATTACCTGATATACTTCACAGCACAGCAAGAGAAGAACACACTTGAGCTCACTAACGTCTCGCACTAACTCGGGCCTAGAATAAAAGTAATTATCTAATCAAAACGCATTCTAACGAGGTTAGTATTAACTATTAACTACCTAACCCATCCCCTACGAATACTTAGGTTCCTATCATTTATGAAATTACACTTAACATCTCTAAGATAACACATAACAGGATCACACATTAATTTCACTCAACAATTCTTTATAAATAAAAGCAAACAGAGGACAGATTATAACATTCACATAAAACGGGTCACAACTCGACTTCCCGACATCCTATGGGTCTGGTTCTGGACTTTTCGGAAACCTCAGGATGTCTACTAAAACTTCTATGTTGATGACTAAGCCCAAATCAGTCCCGAAGGACTCTAAAAATATCCACCTTCCCAAATGGTCCAGATCTGACAAGTTCCGGTAAAAAGACTATAACTCGGGTTATACAAAACAAACGTTCGATCCGTAAAATTCCTATGGTTCCTAACATCTAAGGGAACCTCCAGTAAAAGGGTTCTGTCAAAGAGTAACTATACTAACCGTGGCAACCCGATCTTTAGACACTAACAAAACTGTCCCGCTACCGGTTCTTAATAATTTAGTTATTTCGGTTCTAACTTTTACTAATCGGTCTTGGGGTTCTAATTTGGGCTTAAAACAGTAACTAGAGTCCAAAGTAGTTAGTCTAATCTAACTAAAATCCAACATCACACTTTTTAACCTTAAACCAAATTTATAAAACATGGAAATCCACTTTACTATTGTCACTAACCCTAAAGTCATGCATGAAATAATTATAACATTACCTTAACAAGAATTCTACATTATTCTAATTCAAAGTTCCAAGAATTAACAAGGATGATTATAACATGTGGGTTTCTTTAATCAAGATTCGGAAAAAGACTTAAAGAATATGTAAATAAACTATAAAGTACATATAAACATTTAAACTACTAATCAAGAACTCAACAACTAATTTCTTTAAACAAGATTTAATCAAGAATCAAGAATTAATAGGCAGTAAACTCAACCTAACTTATTTAGTCAAGATTAAACATGAATTAAACAAGAATGAACCCTAAGAAAGAAATAAAAGAACATATAATATTTAACTTAATGAAACAAGAGACCTAATTAATTTTCAAGAATCAAGATTTAACAAGAAACGTGAATTACTAACAAAAAATTGAACTTTTAATAATTAAACAAATCTAATTCACTTAACAACTTAATCATGGATAACCTTTAAAAGAGATCAACATGTAAATTTCTTTAACTACTAACAAGGATTGAATCTAATTTAAACAACCTAATTCGTTAATCAAGAATTTAACCTAGATATTAAGCTTCCAATTTCGTGCATATAATAATAATATAGTGGTCTACAAAGATTCGTATAAAGAATATAAAGAAAAATAAAGAATAATAAAGAACAACTTTTTAAACCTAATAACCAACTATTACAACCTAAACTAATTACACTTCCAACATAAAATTACACATAACAAATAAACAAATTATACATAATAGATAATTTACACATAATTACAACCAAGAATTATTTACAATTAATTTTCCTAATTACAAATCTAACAATACAATAATTATAAAAACAGAATATTAATTTTTGAAAATAAAAACAGGAAAGAAAAAGGAAAAAGAAAAGGAAAATAAAGAAAATAAAAACAGATTATCGTTAGGGTTAGGGTTAGGGTTTACGCAAGGTTGCAGGGCGCGGGTTTCCGGCGGGTGCAGGCGTGGCGCGGGAGTGTTGGCGTCGGGCGGTCGGGCGTCAGGCGTCGTCGGGAGTCGTCGGGGATCGTCGGAGGGGTCGGTCGACGAGCGGCAGAGCAGAGGCGTCGATTCGAGGGCTTTTCCTTCGACCGACGGCCCGCGACGTCGGCGGCGAGGGTCGCTGGTGGTCGCGATGACGGCGACACCAAAGGTCGCGGCGGCCGGCGATGATGATGGCGGAACAAGCGGAGTTAGCGCAAGGAGAGAAAAGAGAGAAAAAGAGAAAGAAAAGGGAAGGCGCGGTGGTTACCGGCGATGCGTGAGTGGTGCTCGGTGTTCGTGGCGGAAGTGGGTGACGGATCGGTGGCGGCGATCTTTGGGCGGCGGTGGTCGTCCGGTGATGATGGCGCGGCTGGGCAGGGGCGAGAGACAGGGGGATCGAGAGGGAGGAAAGAGGAAAGAGAAAGAGAAAGGAAGAGAGGGAGGGTTTCGCGGTGGCTTCCGGTGCTCCAGGCGGCGGAGCTGCGGCGGCGGCGCCGTCTGGTGGTGGTGGTGGCGTCGGCTGCTGGGCGAGAGAGGGAGAGAGAGAGGAGAGGTTGAGAGCTAGGGTTTGAGGTTTGATAGAGATTAGGGTTTGAGAGGAGGGTTTAGGGGTTTTATATTAAACACATTTAGGCCCAAATTAACCCAATCTAATCCAAACCCAACCCATTTAAAACAATTAAAACTGATTTTTCTATAACCCAATAATTCTAATAATAGTAATAATAATATTAATTTTAATAATCATATAATCACATAACAAATAATATTCATGTAATTAATCACATAATAATATTAAGCCGCATAAATTACTATTCTACCCTTGTTAGTCCCTCAACGGTCCTACGAGCTCAAGCGTTAGCATAAATAAACACCAACGAATAATAATAAATCACGAAGACAAACCCATTTTTATTAACGACGTCACGGTCAACATCTTTGGATTTTTCGAGGTTTTACATCATTACCTTCTTAAAAGAAGTTTCGTCCTCGAAACTTAAACTTAAACTTAACCCTAACGGTCCGGTAAGGAAACTAACGGTTCCATTCCTCCTAAAACTCGAGGTTTTACATCATTACCTTCTTAAAAGAAGTTTCGTCCCCGAAACTTGACGCGCCTTAGGCTTGGAACAAGTGAGGGTACTTCTTCCTCATTTCGTCTTCTGTTTCCCAGGTTGCTTCCGTTGTGGTATGATTCGCCCATCGTACTTTTACCAAAGGAACTACTTTCCTCCTAAGTTACTTTTCCCTACGGTCTAGTATCTCTAGCGGCTGTTCTTCATAGCTCAGATCTTCTTGCAGCTAAAGCGGCTCGGGGTCAATCACATGAGTCGGGTCCGGAACGTATTTCCTGAGTTGTGACACATGGAAGACATTGTGCACTCTGGGGAGTTCTCCTGGCAGCTGTAACTTGTAGGCGACTTCCCCGATGCGTTCCAAAATTGGGTATGGCCCGATAAACCTTGGTGTCAACTTCCCCGACTGGCCGAATCTCATGACTCCCTTTGTAGGTGAGACCCGCAAAAACACGTATTCCCCTACTTCAAACTCTAGAGGTCTTCTCCTTTTGTCAGCATAACTCTTTTGTCGACTTTGTGCTGCCTTCATCTTGTCTTGAATGATTCGAACCTTCTGAGTAGTGGCCTGTATTAGGTCCGGTCCAATCGTTAGAGCTTCATCGATGTCCTGCCAACATAGGGGAGTTCTACATCTCCTTCCATACAAGGCTTCGAAGGGTGACATCCCTATACTAGCATGGTAACTGTTGTTGTATGAGAACTCAATGAGGGTCAACTCGTCATCCCACGAGTCCTTGAAATCTAAAGCGCATGCTCGCAGCATATCTTCGAGGGTTTGGATGGTCCTCTCTGTCTGCCCATCTGTAGCTGGGTGAAAAGCGGTACTGAACTTGAGCTTTGTGCCAAACGCCTCTTGAATTTTTTCCAAAACTGATCGAATCGTATCCCTGTCTGAGACTATAGAACTGGGTACTCCGTGTAATCTTACAATCTCCCTTACATAGGCTTGAGCTAGCTGATCTAGGGACCAATTGTTGGCGATGGCTAGGAAATGAGCTGACTTGGTCAAACGATCCACAATCACCCATATTGCGTTGTGTTTCCGCCTGGTCCTTGGTAGACCTATCACAAAATCCATTGATATCGAATCCCATTTCCACTCAGGGACATCTAACGGTTGCAGAAGTCCGGCTGGTCGTTGATGCTCTGCCTTGACTCGCTGGCAAGTAAGACACTTGGCCACAAAGTCTGCCACTTCTTGTCTCATATTACTCCACCAGAACATCTGTTTAAGATCCTTGTACAACTTATTTCCCCCTGGATGCACTGAATATGGCGTATTGTGTCCCTCTTCTAAAATCCTCCTTTTCAGCTCCTCCATATTGGGTACACAGATGCGGTTATGAAACCGTAATGTACCGTCTTCGTGAATCACAAAACCAGGGGCTTTCCCTTGCACAACTTCCTCCCGTATCTTTGCAAGCTGTAAGTCCAGCTCTTGAGTCCTCTTGATCTCCTCCTTTAGAGTAGGTTGTAATTCTATGGCATTTAACATGGCTTTCTTTCCAGGTGTCACCACATTAATCTTCAATCTCCTAAACTCCTCGCACAACTCGTGCGGTACCACCATCAAGTGGTTTATAGCAGGATACGGTCTTCTACTCAGGGCATCAGCCACTACATTTGCCTTCCCGGGATGATATTGGAAATTCACATCGTAATCCTTCAGAAACTCTAACCATCTTGTCTGCCTGAGGTTCAACTCCTTCTGTGTGAAAAGGTACTTCAAGCTCTGATGGTCTGTGAATATCTCGCAGTGCACTCCATACTGATAATGCCTCCAAATCTTAAGCGCGAACACCACTGCTGCCAGCTCTAGATCATGAGTGGGGTAATTCTTTTCATGCGTCTTCAGTTGCCTGGATGCATATGCAATCACCTTCCCTTCCTGCATGAGCACACAACCCAATCCACCATGCGATGCGTCACTGTAGATGACAAAACCTTCGTTCCCTTGAGGTAAAGCAAGAATAGGGGCGAGGTAAGCCTCTTCTTCACTCTGGAATGCTTGCTCACATTTTTCTGACCATGCGAACTTTATTGACTTCCGAGTCAAATTGGTTAACGGGGTGGCGATTTTCGAGAAATCTTGCACGAACTTCCTATAATACCCTGCCAAACCCAGAAAACTCCTAACCTCCGTGGCATTCTTCGGTGTCGGCCACTTGGTGATGGCCTCCACCTTTTGGGGGTCTACTGCCACTCCTTCCTTGGACACCACATGTCCCAAGAATGCTACTTGTTCCAACCAGAACTCACACTTCTTAAGCTTCGCATAAAGCTTGTTGCTCCGTAGAGTCGTCAATACTTCTCTCAGATGATTCGCATGCTCCTCTCGTGTTCCTGAGTATACCAATATGTCGTCGATGAACACCACTACAAACTTATCCAGGAACGGCTCGAACACTCTGTTCATCAAATCCATGAAGGCGGCTGGGGCATTTGTAAGCCCAAAAGGCATTACCACGAACTCATAATGACCATACCGAGTTCGGAATGCGGTTTTAGAGATATCTTCCTCGCGAATTCGTAACTGGTGATAACCTGACCTCAGGTCTATCTTAGAAAACGTTGTCGCTCCCCGCAACTGGTCGAAAAGATCATCAATACGAGGTAAAGGGTAGCGATTTTTGACGGTAATCTTGTTCAACTCCCGGTAATCGATGCACAACCTCATGCTACCATCCTTCTTCTTCACGAACAGCACAGGTGCTCCCCATGGTGACGTGCTGGGTCGGATATACCCCTTTTCTAACAGCTCGTCCAGCTGAGTCTTCAACTCCTTAAGCTCTGCGGGCGCCATGCGATATGGGGCTTTTGAAACAGGTGCGGCCCCGGGCTCCAAATCGATGCAGAAATCTACCTGCCTGATTGGAGGCAGACCCGGAATCTCCTCCGGAAATACATCAGGATATTCCCGCACTACCGGGATATTCTCAATCGTAAGCTCCTCCGCCTTGGTGTCGATTACGTTGCATAAAAACCCTTCACAACCTTGGCCTAACAACTTCTGAGCCTTGAGAGCAGAGATGATCCGCACACTATGAAGATGCCTATCACTCCAATGCACTACCTTCTTTCCGTTTGGTCCCATTAAGGTCACCTTTTGCTTATAACAATCTATCTGGGCTCTATATTTTGCTAACCAGTCCATCCTCAAAATGACGTCGAACTCCATTAGGTCAAACATATAAAGGTCAGCCTCAAATTTCTGTCCTGCTATCATTATAGGACATCCACCATATAACTCTCCACAGCTAATGGTATCCCCGGTAGGTAGGGCTACCGACATAGGCTTACTATTCTTTGAGGGTTTCATCTTAGCCTTCTCTACTATAGCTCGTCCAACAAAAGAATGACTAGCACCAGAATCAAATAAAACAGAGATATTGTAGAGGTGGAGAGAGAAGGTACCCGTCACAACGTCTGCTTCATTCTCAGCCTCTTCTTTCCTCATTACGTATACTCGTCCTCCTCCGTTGCGCGGTTCTTTATGACGAGGCGGGTTTGCTGGCCTCCCTTGGTTATTCTGATTCCCACCAAATCCACCTTGGTTTTGCTGTTGTGGCCTTTGGTTCCCATTATAGCCTCCCCGGTTTTGATATGTTGTCTGCGGGGCTCTCCAATTCCCGTTATTCCCATTGTTCCCATTATTTCCGTTGCTTCCATTGTTCCCTCCACTTCGGCCCCCTGTCGGCTGCTGAGGGCACTGACGTACCTGATGTTGGAAACTCCCGCAGTTGAAACATCCCCCTCGCACGTTCCTTGCTCTACAATCCCGTGGATAATGGCCTGGTCGACCACAAACCTTGCAGATTGGAATATTCGATGGCCTATGCCCCGAAGACTGGTTTCCCTGCCAGTTGTTAGGGCGGAACCTCTTCTCCTGATAATGTTGAGGTGGGTTAAAACGGGGTGGTTCTTTCCTCTTTTGCCCCTGTATGCCTAACTGTCGTTCCATGTCATGCATCACCCTTTCTACAGTGAGGGCAACGTTCAACATGTTCTGGTAAGACGTGAATTCCCGTGATGACATGCGATCCTGAATCTTGCAATTCAATCCATCCCAGAAGCGGTCCATCCTTAGCTGCTCAGTGGCTACCAAGGCAGATGCAAATCGAGATAGTTCTGTGAACTTTGCAGAGTAGGCGAGCACGCTAGTTTCCCCTTGACGCAGGTTCATGAATTCTTTTTCTTTTGCCTTCTGGAGGGAAATTGGGTAAAATCGATCCTTTAGCACCACCTTAAAATGGTTCCAGTCGAAACCCGGTTCAGTCCGTATCTCCTTCACGCTGGCCCACCATAGATCGGCCTCCTCTTTCAGATGGTACGCAGCAAAGTCCACCCTTAGCTCCTCGGGACAGCGGGTTGTGTCAAAAATCTTTTCAATCTCTCTAACCCAATCTTCAAAGACTTTGGGGTCAGCTACCCCTGTGTAAGTGGGCGGGTTGAAGCTGTTGAACCTTTGGAGAAGAGCGGAGGGGTCATCTTCCCTCCCTCCTCCTTGTCGATCCACCACTTTCCTCAGTAGGTCCTCGTGCTTGCCGAGCATCTCAATCATTAGCATGCTAGCAAGGTCGTTCCCCGGTGTTGTTGTACTCGACCCTGGTATCAAATGAGCCAGGCGTTGGCGCAGTTCAATTGCAGTTTGAGGGCGCTGTTCGGTCACATTTGGTGTACGCTCCCGAGTACCATGGTTAGGTTGAGTACCGTTCACGTCCGACATCCTGATTCAAAGGGTCGGTGTAGTCTACTTAAAGGGGTTTTCCAAATCCATAGTCTCAACATCATACTAAAGGTAGCTACTTGGTCCGGCCTTCTCATAGGGTGCTAAACAATACGAAAACGTAATTCTATTTCACCAAGTAATTTCTTATGTCAACAGTTTATTTCATGAATTTTCATCACATTTTGCAAGGTCACAAAACAATATTTCTATACACCAATGTAATTATGTACAGTATTCCCCATCGGGACAATTACTCAAAAGAAACAACAAGTCAATATTCAGATTATATCACAGCTTAACAAAAGTATCAACATAACAACTATACACCAATACTCAACACATCGTAGCCATCCCACTCAGATGATCCTCCTGCATCGAGGGTTCTTCCTCGCTGAAACTGGAGTCCACTCAGGATCACTCGTCTCATCCCCCGAGCCCTCCTCGGGGTCTTCTCCTGTTTCCCGGTCCACCTCATCCTCCTCCTCGGGCGGAATATCATGCTCGGGCTCAACGGTGGGTGCAGCCGTGACCCTAGAGGTTACCTCGGGCCCGGGATCCTGGGCGTCGTCCTCCGTGGGGTCCTCCTCCGGATCTTCTTCAGGGTCATCCTCATGATCCTCAGCTGGTGCAGGAGCTGGATTCACTTGAACCCTCTCTACTCGGCGCATCCCAATCCGGGCGATCCTAGAAAAGACTCCCGGGATTCGGTGCTCCGGCTCTACCCGGTACCTCTGACACCAACAGCACGGGTGTGGGTACCCCTCCTCCGGAAGCAGGGGTGGCAGCAACGACGGCACGGTATGGCCCCACCAGGGATCATCTCGTAAGGTGAGTAGAAAAGCATTGGCCTGAGCTTCCTCGTTGTCACGCAAGCAGGAGTTCGGGACATCCTTGGTGTATCGTTCGATCTCATCGTAAAAATTCAGCATGTGGGTTCCCAAATACCCACCAGGAGGAATGGGTGTGTAACGGTGAAAGCATGGCGTGGGGTGCTGGTGACAGTGTGTGCGTTGTGCCATCCTACAAGGTTAGAACGCATTACACATAAAATACTGATGATATAATCAAAATAACATATTTAGGGAAAGCATTAAACCATTTTCCCCCATCCTACGCTCATCACTCCGAACTTAGCTTCCTAGGGTCCACCTACACCTAAGGGACTCTGAGGAGCTACTAGGTCGCAACCCAGAGCTCTGATACCATTCTGTAACGCCCCGGAAATCCAATTATAGAAAAGTCAAAGTCAAACTAACGTTAACAGACAAAACTTAGCGGAAGACTTTCAAATTTAGTTTGGGCGTCACTGCCGTATCCCCGAAGGAATACAAGGCGAGAAAGGAAAACACAACTGTCTGCTAACGGCAACTACTAACAACTCAACAAACTTTAAGAATTCATAACGAAAACAACATAAAAGATTTAAGGACTTCTAGACTCGTCGTCCTTACTTCTAATTCCCGTCCCCAACATTTAGATCTTCACCTGAAAACAAAACATTTCAAAAATGAGTGGGAAATCTCAATAATGTCTACCCCTAACGTTTAAAACAGTTTAAGTTCATTTCAATTCCTTTTAGGAAGAGGGATCAAATCAAACGTTTTACAAACCTTTAACCCTTAACTGTTTTCCTCAACCCATCCAATCCATATTTTAATGTGCGGGCGAGATACCAAATCCCTTAAAGTACAAGAACATCGCCTACCAAAGGCATAAATAACATCGCCTACCAAAGGCATAAAACATCGCCTACCAAAGGCATCAAGAACATCGCCTACCAAAGGCATCAAGAACATCGCCTACCAAAGGCATCAAGAACATCGCCTACCAAAGGCATCAATAATATCGCCTACCAAAGGCATCAAATACTATCCTATATCAGGGAAGGAAGCCCTGATCTCCTGGTCCATAACCCTGCAGGTTGTTACACCTGCACAACAGGTTATCCCCAGAAACCCGCTTAACGTTTCCACTTGAATTATTAGTATATTATTCAAACTCAGCTCACAACTCTCAAGTCAAACCATCCCAAGTTATCAAAACCATTAACAAAACTTCGAATAAAAGACCATCCAATTTCTCAACTCAAATAAACCAAGATCACAATCGAATCAAAAAGATTATCAAAATAGATGGTCGTATTTCCACAAAAGTCCCCTTTCGGGATGCAATTCTCAAAATAGATTATAAAACATCAAAACACATTTAAAGAGCATCCCGGTGGGGATTAGAGCATAGACAATTACCTGATATACTTCACAGCACAGCAAGAGAAGAACACACTTGAGCTCACTAACGTCTCGCACTAACTCGGGCCTAGAATAAAAGTAATTATCTAATCAAAACGCGTTCTAACGAGGTTAGTATTAACTATCAACTACCTAACCCATCCCCTAGGAACACTTAGGTTCCTATCATTTATGAAATTACACTTAACATCTCTAAGATAACACATAACAGGATCACACATTAATTTCACTCAACAATTCTTTATAAATAAAAGCAAACAGAGGACAGATTATAACATTCACATAAAACGGGTCACAACTCGACTTCCCGACATCCTATGGGTCTGGTTCTGGACTTTTCGGAAACCTCAGGATGTCTACTAAAACTTCTATGTTGATGACTAAGCCCAAATCAGTCCCGAAGGACTCTAAAAATATCCACCTTCCCAAATGGTCCAGATCTGACAAGTTCCGGTAAAAAGACTATAACTCGGGTTATACAAAACAAACGTTCGATCCGTAAAATTCCTATGGTTCCTAACATTTAAGGGAACCTCCAGTAAAAGGGTTCTGTCAAAGAGTAACTATACTAACCGTGGCAACCCGATCTTTAGACACTAACAAATCTGTCCCGCTACCGGTTCTTAATAATTTAGTTATTTCGGTTCTAACTTTTACTAATCGGTCTTGGGGTTCTAATTTGGGCTTAAAACAGTAACTAGAGTCCAAAGTAGTTAGTCTAATCTAACTAAAATCCAACATCACACTTTTTAACCTTAAACCAAATTTATAAAACATGGAAATCCACTTTACTATTGTCACTAACCCTAAAGTCATGCATGAAATAATTATAACATTACCTTAACAAGAATTCTACATTATTCTAATTCAAAGTTCCAAGAATTAACAAGGATGATTATAACATGTGGGTTTCTTTAATCAAGATTCGGAAAAAGACTTAAAGAATATGTAAATAAACTATAAAGTACACATAAACATTTAAACTACTAATCAAGAACTCAACAACTAATTTCTTTAAACAAGATTTAATCAAGAATCAAGAATTAATAGGCAGTAAACTCAACCTAACTTATTTAGTCAAGATTAAACATGAATTAAACAAGAATGAACCCTAAGAAAGAAATAAAAGAACATATAATATTTAACTTAATGAAACAAGAGACCTAATTAATTTTCAAGAATCAAGATTTAACAAGAAACGTGAATTACTAACAAAAAATTGAACTTTTAATAATTAAACAAATCTAATTCACTTAACAACTTAATCATGGATAACCTTTAAAAGAGATCAACATGTAAATTTCTTTAACTACTAACAAGGATTGAATCTAATCTAAACAACCTAATTCGTTAATCAAGAATTTAACCTAGATATTAAGCTTCCAATTTCGTGCATATAATAATAATATGGTGGTCTACAAAGATTCGTATAAAGAATATAAAGAAAAATAAAGAATATTAAAGAACAACTTTTTAAACCTAATAACCAACTATTACAACCTAAACTAATTACACTTCCAACATAAAATTACACATAACAAATAAACAAATTATACATAATAGATAATTTACACATAATTACAACCAAGAATTATTTACAATTAATTTTCCTAATTACAAATCTAACAATACAATAATTATAAAAACAGAATATTAATTTTTGAAAATAAAAACAGGAAAGAAAAAGGAAAAAGAAAAGGAAAATAAAGAAAATAAAAACAGATTATCGTTAGGGTTAGGGTTAGGGTTTACGCAAGGTTGCAGGGCGCGGGTTTCCGGCGGGTCTGGGCGGCGGTCGGCAGGGGTGTTGGCGTCGGGCGGTCAGGGGCGGCGTCAAGGCGTCGTCGGGAGTCGTCGGGGATCGTCGGAGGGGTCGGTCGACGGCAGCAACGACGGCAGTAGCGTCGGGCCGAGGGCTTTTCCTTCGGGCGACGGCTCCGCGACGTCGGGCGGCGGCGAGGGTCGCTGGTGGTCGGCGATGTGGCGACACCAAAGGTCGCGGCGGCGATGATGGTGGCGGAACAAGCGGAGTTAGCGCAAGAGAGAAAAAGAGAAAGAAAAGGGAAGGCGCGGTGGTTACCGGCGATGCGGGAGTGGTGCTCGGTGTTCGTGGGTGGCGGAGGTGACGACTGGTTGCGACGATGCTGGGGCGGCGGTGGTCGTCCGGTGATGATGGCGCGGCTGGGCAGGGGCGAGAGACAGGGGGATCGAGAGGGAGGAAAGAGGAAAGAGAAAGAGAAAGGAAGAGAGGGAGGGTTTCGCGGTGGCTTAGGTGCTCAGGTAGCGGAGGCTGCGGCGTGCGCCCGTATGGTGGTGGTGGTGGCGTCATTCTTTGGCGAGAGGAGAGAGAGAGAGAGGTGGAGAGCTAGGGTTTGAGGTTTGATAGAGATTAGGGTTTGAGAGGAGGGTTTAGGGGTTTTATATTAAACACATTTAGGCCCAAATTAACCCAATCTAATCCAAACCCAACCCATTTAAAACAATTAAAACTGATTTTTCTATAACCCAATAATTCTAATAATAGTAATAATAATATTAATTTTAATAATCATATAATCACATAACAAATAATATTCATGTAATTAATCACATAATAATATTAACCCGCATAAATTACTATTCTACCCTTGTTAGTCCATCAACGGTCCTACGAGCTCAAGCGTTAGCATAAATAAACACCAACGAATAATAATAAATCACGAAGACAAACCCATTTTTATTAACGACGTCACGGTCAACATCTTTGGATTTTTCGGGGTTTTACATCAATTTTACAGTAGGTGTTATGACTTCAGAATTGAATATATATATAATGTATATAATTAACTTTTTATTTATTGTTAATAGTAACTCATTCTAATAATTAATAAGCATATTAGCAATTAATATGTATATAATGACTTTTCTTTTTTTTAAAAATAAACATCACTAATTATAAAATTCTGAAAATGCCCTTCGCAAAACATACATATTACGATCCTCACCCTTTGTACCCAGAAATATATATATATATATATATATATGATTATTACTATTCTGTAAAGTATACTTTATAAATATTAAATACTGTAAAAAGTATATATAGTTAATCATATTATTTTTTAGTTAACTATAAAAAGTATATATACTTAATATCACTTTTGTTGGAAATTAACTAAAAAGTATATAATGTAAATAATACTGTAAAAAGTATAAATAGTTAATATCACTTTTGTTTACTATTTAATATTAAATAAATAAAAAGTATGTAATTGTAAATTTAAAAAATAATAGAAGAAAAAGGGCAATGGAACATAGTACTTCTAAAATTTCTAATCAAAATAATAAAATCCTTATAAATATTCAATTCTTCATAATCCGTTAAATACCATTTACTTTGCTATTTATTGTCTTTATTCTTCATCTTGATTTTGTAACATTTCCTTCATTAATAATTTGACCTTTCATTTTTCTTTTTTACTTTTAGCTATTACACACAATACATACTTTTATAAATATCAAATTGTAATTCAAATCACATATGCTTTGGGTCAGAAGCTGTTGCCGAAATTCATTTTTGCATAATCTTTTACTCATAATTTATCATAGATTCCATCACCAAAAATTATTATACCCATAATTATTATACTCATAATTCATTTTTGCATAGTTTTTTGCATAGTCTTTAATTTTTGCTTATTGCTAATTTGCTATATAAGTTGTAACCCATAAAAATGGCGGGCATCATCTTTGTTGTAAGTTGCTTCCCTTTCACGTGCTAATGAAATTTTTTCGTTCATTTTATTTTTTTGTATGAGAAACTTTTTGTTCACTTTCATTATTTAGCAACCGTTAATTTATTTATCATAATCAGTATAGTTTTTACATATTCAAAGGAATTTTGAGTGCACAGGTTATATTTGTATCAAATTTGACTTTTGAAGAATAATTCATATCATGGCTCAAAAAAGGTATGTTGTTATGATATAATATAAGTTTTCATTGTTTAGCGACTGTTAATTTATTTATCATAATTAGTATATTTTTTACATATTCAAAGGAATTTGGAGTGCACAGGTTGTATTTGTATCAAATTTGACTTTTGAAAAATAATTCATATCATGGCTCAAAAAGGTATGTTGTTACGATATAATATAAGTTTTTATTATTCTATTGTATAAATTAGGTTGAATTTTGTTATTTTATTCACTTTACAATTGTATATAACTATCTAAATTAGTCTCAATTTTCATTTTTATTCAATTTTTTTTATTTGTCATGTTAATTACAACTCATTCGTATAGTCTAAATATTATCGAGTCCTAAAAAGGTTTTCCTATTCAAATTTAAATTTATGAATTATTTTAACAGGAATAAAACTAAAATATATGTATGCATATTTCCCTATCCTAAAAGCTTTTAAAATGATGGAGTGTTGTCCATTTTCGAAACACAACCTCAAGCAACTATATTCTCCATGATTTGTTTGCATAACCTCAAGGGATTTATGCACTTTGTATGGACCAAATGATTGGTATGTTGGGTACACATATGTTTTGTCCATCTAAATATGTAATCAAATATATTCTTCATGATTTTTTAGGTTATTTTCTCCTTAAACTTCTACACTCTCTCATATAAATAGACCATCTATAGCATTTTTAGACAAATCTCATTATTTGATGCTAAAATCCATATTTTCAATTACAAGCACTAAGCGACAAGCCTCAATGCACCATTTGTTATACAATTTTCATTTAATTAGTATAGTACTTCTTGCCCAACATATTTACTTACTTTGTACAACATGATTCAAGATTTATTGAAAATTTAAAATAAATACATACTACATATTATGTTTTTTGGTGCCAAAACAATTATGTTTGTTGTTATTTAAGATAGAATAATTTTAATATGTGATAAAATAAAAATGGTGATAGTTTTAACATTTTAAAATGAAGTTCTATAAAAAAAAGTGAAAAAAGGATAAGGATATTTAATCAGAACAGAAAAAATATTTATTTTGTTTAATTATGATAGCCGTTAATTTTATTATTCATTAAAAATATTTAATATTTGTAACTTATGTTATTACAATAACAAACCTCAATCTATTTGTAAATTGTAACCTATGCTATTTTGTAGTAAAAGTTACAATTAGTAGCGTCTCATGGTCTTTATTAGAAGTTTGACTCTATAAATTAGACATAAATAATAAGGATGCATATAACTAATTTGGCGATATAAATATATATGTCCATTGAGATTGAGAGCATATATTGTGCAACAAACAAATTAGGTTCAGAATTTAATAATTGGAAGTCAATTAGAAATCATTTTGTTTAAGTTTTTGCTCTTTTTCAAGTGTAAAGTAATGTAACATGGTTGAAGATATCGGGTATGTATTATATATATATTTTTTATATCTATAATTTATAAGTATGAAGTGAAAATTTAGTTTGAGATCCTAGTAATGTAAAGGTCGATAATAAGTAATTTTTAATTTTTTGTAGAACTGCCTAGCCTTTTTCTTTTGATACTTCGTATTTGAATATTTCCCCCTTTTCCCGTATGTGTAATTTAATTTCTCACTTATTTGAATATTTTATATTTAATTTGGCTAATTTTTTTTTTTAAACTTCAATGCATAGTTTTATAGGGAAATTGGATTCTAATAATCCCTACTTTTACAAATTGGACAACAATAATCCCTACTATCAATTTGTATTCTGGTGGTCCAAAAAAATAAAAATAAAATTGTATTGTAGTGGGACGCCGGTGAGTTGAGTGGCTATGACTCGGTGGTTTGCTGACTTGGCATTATGGACATGTGTTTGACCGCGTTGATGTTGATTTTAATTGCCACATCAGCTTAAAAATACTTGCCCCCTAATGTTTTTCCTTTTTTGTCATTTTATAGCACACAATACCTGTCATTTTATAGCACACAATACCTGTATTTATGTCAAGGAGGTACTTATTTTATCTTATTGTTTTATGTGATTTTTAAATTTAAGATATATAATTGGAAAATCTTAACTCTTAAAACAAAAGTATAATATTTTATATATGATAACCTCTTTTTTTTATTTGAGTGAAATGATAAGAAAAATATACATATATGAATTTCATTGTATGATATAAGTAAGGTTTTCAACATGCATACATGGTTTTATTTTCTACTAATAATATGTGTGGTTTAATTTTTAGCATTTGACCACATTCAATTCAATACATAAAAAAGAAGTTACATTGTATTAATGACAGGGACAAATTAAATAGTTAGAAATACACAATTTATTAAGTAACCTTACATCTTTCTATCTTTTTATCTTTTTTCTCCCCATACAAATTGTCATAAATAAGGGTTTAGGCTCTCAAAAATAAAAAAAAAAGCTAGAAATTTAGAATTGAATACACTCAAAAAAATGAAATTTAAAATTAAATATTAATTATTAACTATCCAATCTTATTTTATATTGTGCAAAGACTATCATTTTATTTAAGATTAATGTATACTTTGTAGAGATTACATCATACAAGTATGCAAGAATTCAATTATTGTTTTAATAGGTTAGTGTGCTTTTTGGAAAAGAAAAAAAAAAAGATTAGTGCACTTTTTTTTAATTCCCTTATTCAACTAATTTAATTTTTTTTTTTATATGAGTTCGTCTAATTAAACAATTATTTAATTTATAATATACATTACCTTATTTTATAAAGTATGTTTGCTTCTACTGTTAATTTTATATGTCCTTATATGTAAGATATAATCAATCATTTCTTATAACTTATATGTAATAATTTAAAGTTTTAATATATTTTTAACATAGCAAATAAAGTATGTGATCTAATAATGTCCCGTGCAACGCACGGGTCGGAAGACTAGTATTAATTAAAGTTTAGTCTTTTCCTAATATTTAATATATTTTATACCAATTATTTTAGTCTTTGAACATTGATTTTAGTTTAGATTAACTATATATCTTCAATATTTTTGACCAATTAATAGTCCTAATATATTAATTGGCATTTACTATATTAACAATGACTATAGTATAACTCCCTTATTATTTATAAAACATATTTAACAAATATTTAGCAAAATAAAATAATAACGACTCTTACCAATTGTGTATTACTCCTTTAACCATATATGGAAGAATAATAGCAAAAATATGCTTGCAATTAAATCAAAAAATGACAAAGAAAGCAAAGTAAACCCGTGCATTGCACGGGCACAAAGGCTAGTTACAATATTATATTCTTAGCACAATATTTTTCATTACGAATCTAATGATAATAATTTTATATAACTAGTTATTGTATATATTGAGAAATTTATGGTTCAAATTTTCATAGTTTAACTGCACAATTTTCAAAAATCACAATTAAAATGGAATATCGATAAAAAGGCACAGTGTCAATTGGTTTCCACTTAACTAATTGACACTTCCGTCATTTTTCTTATTATGACTCCTCTTAAAATAACGTACTCAACATTTTCTTGTGTCCGACATGTGTTAAAATAAACTAAGTTTTTAAGTGATTAAGACCCCGTTCTTTTACGTGATTACACACATACTGTCATCAAGAATCGCTCATATTCCACCACAACCCACCACAATCCACCATAATCTACCACAATCCACCACAACTTACTTTTTCTAATTTAATTTATCTTTTTATTAAAAGTTAAACTTTTCATATTCCACCACAACCCATCACAACTTTCCCCAACCCACCACAATCCAACACAACTTTTCGCAACCCACCACAATCCACCGCATTTCCTCCACACCGTACTTCAACCACACGTATAAAAGAACGCGCCCTAATTTGTATAAATGTTTTATAAATTTAAAAAATATTGATGAATTTGACAATAATACTGATAAACTTTTGATGAATTTGATAATAAATATTGATTTTTTTTCAAATTTAACTCCGATCCTTAGTAAAATTAAATAGGTACTGTAAAGTATACCATATAGTAGTTGAACTATCCTCTCTATGTTAAATAATAATTTTCACATTTTTAAGATTTACATTTTTAAGATTTTTGCTTAATTAATAATTTTCAAAAAAGTACAAACATCGCATTTTCTAATAGGCAATTAGCATTTTTCAATACTAGTCAAAGGACATTAATCTTACGCAAAAAATAAAAGTAAACACTCAAAGTTCTCAATACAAATAACGAGTTCTTGGATAAAAATGTCACTAAACTATGTAAAAATTGCAAATTTGCCACCCGAAAAAATGTTATAAAACTGCCATTAATTTATGTTTATGGTGACAAAAATGTCACTTTACCGAATCATAACCTGTTGTAGCCAGTTAAACCAACTTTCTCCCTATTTGTTCCAAGCCCAAAAATTAGGGCTTTTCTTCTCCTTCTTCAATTATTGGTTCAAGAAACCCTAATTTCTCACAAAAATCAACAATAGCGGCTGAACAGAGGAAATAGAAAGTGAGTTTTGGGGCAGTTTTCAGCAGCAAGATTGATGTTTTCCGGGGCGTTTTGAGTTAAAATTAGTACGTATAATTTCAAATTGATGATTTTTTTAAGATTAGAGGATGGGAGCGTATGTGATTTGGTTTAATTTGGACAGTTTGGATGGGTGGGTTTGATTCGTTTTTCTTGGGTGTTGGTGGCTGTTTTTGCAACGAAGGTGGATGGTGGTGGTGTTAGTTGTGTCAGTTATGGTGATTTCTGGTGAGGGTGGCTGCGTCCGTGGTTTTGGTGGTGGTTGCGTCAGTGGTTTTGGTATAATGGTGGCAGTGGAGGTGGAAGGAATGGGGTTAGAGAGGGGGTGTTAGCTTTTAGGGGTTTTTTTGGTTTGATTTGGACAGTTTAGATGGGTGGGTTTGATTCATTTTCTTGGGTGTTGGTGGCTGTTTTTGCTACGACGGTGGGTGGTGGTGGTGTTAGTTGTGTCAGTTATGGTGATGCCTGGTGAGGGTGGCTGCGTCGTTGGTTTTGGTGGTGGTTGCGTCAGTGGTTTTGGTGGTGACAAGCAGTGTTGGTGGTGTAATAGTGGCAGTGGAGGTGGAAGGAATGGGGTTAGAGAGGGGGTGTTAGCTTTTAGGGTTTTTTTAGTTAATTAGGTAATTAGTGATAGTAATTAGTGAATTAGAAGGAGTTTACCTGTTATACTAGGTCACTCAACAATTCCATCAGGTTAAGTGGTATTTTTGTTACCATAAACATAAATTAGTGGCAATTTCATAACATGTTGTTTTTGGGTGTGTTTGCCATTTTGACATAATTAGTGACATTTTTATCTAAGAACTCTACAAATAACAAATGGGCAAACAGAAGTAGAGGAAGTATGCCAAAATGTTAAAAGTATCATTTTGTCAGTTTTAACAAAGTGAAATATGTTATTTGCATTATTCCTTTTAAAATTTTTTAAATAAGCATAACCTTATATTTTCTCGTCTCATTCTTCTTCTTACCTTATTTTTTTTTTTAAACCAGTGGGAATGGCCCATGCAAGGCCCGTACTAAAGATTTCGGTTAAATAGGTTAGTAATGTCAAAATTTTATTATGTGAGAATTAACTGAGTAAAAGAATGTGATTAAAGGAAATAATGTTTCCTTTCTATATATTTACTTTTTTCTAATTATTATTTTTATTTTCTAGTATGTGTTACACCATCCGATTGTTTTTTAATTATAATTTAGCTTCTTGTGTTGAAAACTTTTTAACGTTGTTTTTTATACGGTGGGTGGAGTACAGTGATGGTGCGGTGCGGTGAAAATTATAAAAGTGTCGTGAATTGTGGTGGGAGTTGTGGTAGGTGGGGTATGTGTTTTTCACTTGAAATTGGAAAAAATAAGTTGGTTTTTTTAAGTTACAAAATTAAGTGAAAACACAATCAATTATAAAGGGAGATATGGAAAAAGTAAATTTGAGATGTATGCTGTTAATTAATTTTCCAAACATGTTAATCATAATTGTAACGCATCGGCTCCTCCCGGGCTACGGACATTACCGATAACTACTTCAAGGATTGGCCGACACTTCCACAAATCACCACGTCTTTCCAGCTCGCCCTCGCCACACGCCTCGAAAATTTCCCAGGAGATCACCCATCCTTTGACTACTCCCAGCCAAACACACTTAACTAAGAAGTTCAATTCCCAACGGATGAGCTACCATAAAAGAAGGTGCACCTTGGTGATATAAGTAGTCATTTCAATTCTTTTAAGTCACACTTAACCATATACCCGGGGTGTTACAATAATCTTGCCAAAACAATCAATTACATGATAAAAATGGAAAAAATAAATTTAAAAAGTGTTTGTCGTTTATATAAAAAATTTAAGATATTATCAAAGTAAAAATGGTATGGTGTGGTAAAGTGTGGTAGAAATTAAAGAGTGCGGTATGGTATCGTACCGCAACCTATCGCATAAAAAAAAGAGTCTAAATATGTATAATTATTCATCATATAAAATTATTATCATTAGACTTCTAATAAAAATTACCTTTAATAAAGTATCATACTGTAATTGTGATAAAATATTATATAAGGGTTTATTTTAATACTCTATAATGATTAATTATATCAGTGAAAGAGAAACCTCCAAATTGTAAAAGTAATTACGATATCTTAAACAAGACAGTACTATATAGTATAATATTATGGGAAATTGGATTCTAATAATACGAACTTTTGGCCATATAAGGCTTAATAATACGAATTTTTTATTTGGTTCTGAATAATACGAACTTCAATTGTCATTTCTTAAGATGCCACCAAGTTAAGTTCAACTTAACTCTGCATGATACTATGTGGAGGAATATATTTTGGTACCCAATAAGCATTTGACTTGTACACATCATCTCTCTTCCTTTCCCTTTCTCTCTCCTCCTTCCCCTTTCTCTTTCCTCCCCCTCCTCTTCTTCGATCCAGACAGGCAGACATGGCCATGACCATGGGTAATTGGGTATGGCTTCTCCTCATCTGCTTTTCTGGATTCTAAATCAAGACGTTTGGTTGGATTCCCATGCTTCTGAAGAACATCCTCAACAATGGACACAACACTAATCGACAAAGCTTGACTCTTCGCCATTACAATCTCGAACCCAAATTCTTAATCTCAACAAAAACCCAGAAAACCCCAGAACGAAATTCAAATACCCACCATCAAAATATATGGAAACCGCGTCTAAAATGTGAAATCAAATCTAAACGAATCAAGCAAATTAAGTGACAAAAGGGGCAAGTACTCAACACCCATCATTTTCCTCCAAAATCAGAATATGGGATAGCTGTAAAAATGCAATCTGAGTGGGTTTCAGACCTTGAAAAAGATATGAATGATGATGAAGAGAAAGAGGAATAAAACACTTTTGCTTGGAAACTACTTCTTCTCTCTCTTAATCAATGACCACCACCATTGACACTGATTAGAGGTACAAATATTACCTTCTCATTCTTGACCCAAATTCTGCATCCACCACATAAAAAAAGCGACAAAAATGGAACCCCAAATCATAATCTCCCCCTTCGAAAACAACCCAATTAGATACGAATATGATAGTCCAAAATTCAGACATCTCCCCCTTCATCTTTTCCACCAAACTAAATCCGGCAATCAGGGTCTCTGTCGACCTTCTCTGGGGATGCCCGGTGGTAGGGAGACCAGCAACTGCTGGCAGAGCATTCCGATAAGCAAATCAATTTCTGGTGACGTTCTTGTGAGAAAACAAATTTGGGATTTGGGGTGGAGATTGAGGAAGGGGATGAACTAGGGTTTAGTTTGGTGGAGGAGATGAAGGGGAAAGAGGGTGTTTGGGAGGAGAGGAGGAAGAAGAAGAAGAAGGAGGAAGAGGAGGGAGAAATGTCCGGGAATGACGAAGAGGAAGAGAGAGAAAGAGAGAGAAAGAGAGAGAGATGAGAGAGAGAGGGAGAACAGAGAGAAAGAGGCTGATGTGGACAAAATAAAGCTGACTGACACATGCCTCCACTATGCGTTATCCACCCAGCTTAATTTCAACTTAACTCTGGCAGATACTATCGAACAACAGCACAAAGTCAGATTATTCAGAACCAAATCAAAAGTTCCTATTATTAAATCTTATATGGCAAAAAGTTCGTATTATTAGAATCCAATTTCCCTATTACTATTTTGACATAAACCTCAACTTTTTGTTGAAAAAAAGAAACCCAGATATAGAGGAGAAAGCCAGCTGTTTGCATAAGCAAAATCAACAAAAGCCTAGATCATGTAGCAATTTCATATATGCGACAATATCTGGACATAAATTGGGCCGACCCAAATAAACACACACCCAAGCTATAAAAGAAAATAGTTTCACAATTGACATATTCAATATATATTACATGAATCTAGAGTATGTGCTTCAAATATTTGCGAGTGAACAATCATAATAATCAGAGTGAACAACCTAATATATATGGGTGAACAATCCTAATATTTGGAGCACATACTCCGCATGCACCTAATAAGTTGTAGGATATATTCCCTTTTACTTTATCTATTTTTGGTGATGGAAACCTTAAACCTCTCTCTCACACAAAAGTCTTCCAATTTCTTCGTTTATATTCGTGTTATAGCTTAGACTGTAATTGAATCGAGTCGGTTTGCAAGTTGCTTAGGTTCACTTGGTCAAAGCTCGGATCGAGTTGGGTTTGACCAAAGTTTGGCTTGACTAAGGTTTCTGCCTAGCTAAGCCAGGGCTTAGGAGGGCTCAACTCAGACGTGGCTTAGTTAAGTTCATTTAAGTATTTTAAGTAGCAAGTAAGTTATGCTCTGTGAACATTGGTAAATTAAATTGTTTAGGTGTTTAAAATTTAATATTAAAGTGAGAATTTGTCCTTTTTCTTTAAGGTGTGTTTGGATTGTTGAAAATATGATGGAAAAAAATTTCATGGAAAAACAAATAAGAGGAAAAAAGTTTGGGGAAAGTAAGTTTCCTTCTATTATTTGATTTAAGTAAACTTTTGAAGGGAAAAAAGTTTGATTTTCCCTTAAATTTTCTTTTCCTTGTTTGGTTTAAGGAAATTGCATGGAAAAATAAATTTTGCATGGAAACATGTAAATTTCAACCTTTATTTTTTTTAGATCATATGATGTCATCTGGGAGAGACAGAGAGAGAGAGAGAGAAAGAGAGAGATGTTAAATAGGTACGTGAGAAAGAGTGGTGGAGAGAGGGAGAGATATTAAAATGGGTACGTGAAAGATAGTAGTAGAGAGAGAGAGAGAAAGAGAGATTAAAATGAATGCGTGGGGGAGGGGGGGAGGGAGAGAGAGATATATATTAAAATATAAAACATTGCATACTCCCGCGAGTATACTTTTACTTCCTACTCCCGCTAGTGTTCACAATTCTATATGTACAAGTACGACGCGCAGTACATACTCACAATTGTGACTGTTCCACATTGGTAGTGTTAGGTTGATCACATAGCAAATGTTAGGGGTTTGAATTGTGGACTTCACGCCTAGTTTTTCTAGGTTTTCAAGTATTTTTCTATATTATATTTTCACAGTTTATGAGTTTTTCATGTATTTTTTTTTATATATTAATCAAATACTCTCTTTTATTTATTCATAGTTTTTGATTATTTTTAAATTTTATTTTTCTTGTTTAGTGCCAGAAGTGCAAATCGCTCAAGTTCACGCCTTTTCAATTTGCTATATACCAGCTCTTTTAGAATTTCTAATGAGATTTTTTTTACTCCTTTAAAATTTTAATATATGCACTTAATTCAAAAATTAGTTTAACCATTTGTACACTTTTGCACTCTAACACAAACACATACACATTTGCACACCAATACATATACCTTTACACACTAACACACATACCTTTTATACACTAACACACACCAACACTAGACTTTTGCACACCAACACACACCAACACTATACCTTTGCACACCAACACATACACATTTGCACACTAACGCAAACTGTTTTACACACTAATACAGACTCATTTACACACAAGCTCAAACTCCTTTACATGCTAACAAATACACATTTACACACCAATACTTTAGTTGTGCCCATATATATAAGAGTGTTTAATTTTTTTCTCCATTCCTTAGGATATTGTTATAATTATTTACAATTAATTTAAAATATATAAGTGATACATTGAAAATAATACTAATGCACAATAAAGCTAATACTTATGATTATTATGTAGTAGTACAATATTTAATGTTCATAGTGTTGGAATATTTTAAGAGTTAAGAGGCATAAAGTATAAATTATAAGCATAGGATTGACCGGGAGGTCGAAAAGTAAGCTTAATAAGAAAAAGGGGCCCAACACGGATCATGTCTGGCATGACATGACCCGTGTTGGTGTCTAGAGAGCATAGAAATTGTGCACTGGATCAACACGGACCGTGTTGAGGTTAACACGGATCGTGTTGAAGTCCAGTTAGGACTGATTTGAAATCCACGATTTATGCCTTGGGGTTAATTACAATAGAGCTGATTTTTGGATATTATTTGATTGAGAAATCAATCATGATTTCTCATCAATGGTGTTCAAACATATCCCAAGAATTATGCTCTATGATTATGACAAGTTTGATCCTCTTGATGGCTCCAAAGTTCACTATAAAAGGTGGATGAATTGCTCATTCATTCACATCCTCAATCTTCATATTTTCTTTCTAGAGAGCATTCAACACACACTCTTAAGGTGTTGACTGCAACAACTCTTTGAGAGTCCTTGGAGAAATTTTGTAACTTTACTTACAAGAAGTTAGGTTTTACCCTTGAGTCTTTTCACGGTCTAATGAATAAGTCTTACGGGGAGCCGGGTAATCCGTCGATTCCTAGCCACCCAAGTGATCCCCCATCTTCCATGTGATCGTGTTTCTCCATCTCATGGTTTTTTCCCAACAATCTTAAGACTTATTGTCATCATGGATGGTCGAGTCGAGGATCATATCGGACAATTTGAGGGATGGAAATCGAGATCAAGATGCTATGGAGTGAAAAAGATAAGTTTGTGTTGCTTTATACAAGTTTTGTTTATTCAAGTTTATTAATTTTGATTATCAAGATTATTAATCAATTGTGATTCATTTGATTAATGTAGTCGATCGGTTGTGGCAATGGTGATTGATGTTCATACTCAAGAGGTTCAAGGAGTATGATGAGATTGCCTTCATGGAGATAAGTTATCTATATTTTAAGTTGGCATTTAAATGTTTTTAAGTGGCATAATCCTGTTTGATTTGAATTGGGTTAATTCAAATGGAATGATTAATTAGAAATATGTTGAGATTTATTTATACGATTTATTAAGTCACTAGTTACAAGTTTTCAAGAAAGTGGTGTGTTAGGGTGTTTTATGAGTACATGTTTCTTTATTTGTCAAGTAAATCACAAAGTGTCATTGATAAGTGGGTTTATGCATGGTTTTTATGGCACGTTTTTTCATGGTTAAGCACACATATATGTGTTATTCACATATGAGTTGTTTTGTTATAAAGTATGATAATTGTTTATTAAGTTTATCATGATTATTTATATTTGAGTACATGGGTTTATCATGTTGTTAATTTATGAAATGGCAAGCATGTGTATTTTCAAGTAGTCATATATGTACATGTGCAAGTGTATGTCAATCTATATTCTCCGCTAGAGATACAAGCATGCTTGAGTTAAGACGATGTTTATTCATGAAAGTTCTTAGTATATATGATTTTGAGATATATATACTTGGGTTGTCTTGTTTGGTTAATGTCTTATTAAGCATACATAATATGAATAAGCTAGGTGCAAGTGTTCATGAAATGTATGAGTTTGACGTGGAAATTTATAAGTTGTGAGAATATGGATTCGTGGTAATTTGTTGGAAGATGAATTCATGTGATTAATTCTTATTTACTTGATTATGCAAAGAAGGTTTACATGTTTGCTCATATGTCTCAAGTCTTTGCATGTTTCTCTCAAGTTCAAGTTGATTGTCTAATGTGAGTTTATTATGCTTAAAGTTTTGATGATCATATGTTTATAAGTGCTTGACTAGTATTCATGATTATAAGTTGTTTAAATATATATGTCTTAGTATATATTTTTGATTAGCACTTATGCAAGTTTGCCTTGATAAAATGTCTTGATTGATCTAAGTTTCAAGTATGCTAGTATGCATATCAAGTTACCAATCAATCATGTTATATATACCTTTTATTTATGTTTGAGGCATGACAAGTCCAAGAGTATCATATGATGTTAATTAAGTACTTGTGCTAACTTTGTTAAAAGTATAAGATCAAGTAAAGTCATATGATTGCATTGCATGAATAAGTAGACCATGACATGTTTTCCTATTATTAAGATATGAATAAGGTATTTTTATTCATATGAGTACAAGTAGAAATGTATATTTCTTGTTTGTCATGGTAGTAATTAAAGTTCTCACGCATAATATTGTTTCGATAAGTTTAGCATAGCCTAATAAGAAATAATGACGGTTTATGTGATTATTATAAGCATATGGGCTATGGGTGTGTCATAAGTAACATAGACACAAATTTATTTATAAGTGCAAGCTTCTCATGCTCAATGACCTTGTTATTATCAAGATGATTTTGTTGTTAACTGTTCACTTTGTCATACATGATGTTTCTTCATGAGATAAGTAAATGCTTATGAGAAGGTCCATACTTTGTATAGTTCGTATGTTAATATATGTAACTTACATATTGACGCATATGGTTAAGGCTTGTTAGTATATGATTATGTCAGATGCAAGGATAATCATGATTCAATATTCATGTGTTTAAGTTGAATAATTGTACTTGACTTTACTGCCATTTTATGAGATTATAAGTGTTCATCATGTAAGAATGTAAGTAGTATGTACTTACTATAAGATAAGTTGCATAATGTATGCATGTTGGACTATGTGCACGGTCATTTATTTTGGACGCATGATGTTTACCTAAGTTCATGTGTTATAAAATTGGATGATCATTACTTCATTTGTTAATAGTCTATTAATCAAGTCTACATGTTTGATATGTAGGATCCAATCAAGTTTGCTACAAAGGGAAATGCATATGGCTCTCATATACATTTGGTTGATCCATTCTTAAGTGGTTTATGGATTAATATTATGAGTAAGATTGGCATACGGGACGAATGGGTATGAGTTCTACGGTCTAATATTTAAGAAGTGAATCTAATCATGCATAAGGAAATATGACCTTAATTAGAACGACGTTTGATCATATAAGTAAAGGACATATAACTATAAGATAATCATTCAGGATCGATTGAGGTTCTTTCTCGCCTAGCCAATGTTAATATATGTAATAAGTTTCATTACATATGGTATTCAAGTTTAATTTATGATATTGAAGCTTTGTAGCAAATGGTTAAAAGTGTAATGTTTTAAGTTACACATAAGATGGAATCTAATTTCCATGAAACTTAAGAGTTTCTTCAAGTTTATGTTAGAAGAGATTTCTTCCATGAAAAATCAAATACCATTTTGATTTATACAAAGGCTATAACTATGAAATCCAAAGTTATTTGGATATAGTTATTCAAAGAACACAAAAATCAAATGCTAGTTTGATTTGCAAGGTTCTAAGGCGATAAGTTTTAACTATGAAATCCAAAAGTTGTTTGGATATAGTTATGCGAAGAACATGGAAAATCAAATGTTAATTTGATTTATAAGATTATTCTAAGGTATAAGTAGTGGCTATGTAATCCAAGGTACTTGGATGAAGACATAGTGATAAGGAAAAGAATGCGAAAAATCAAAAGAAATTTTGATCTTGTAAGTATTTCTTTCAAGGTAACTATACAAGTAGTCCAACATCTTGGATAAGGTTATAGTAATCTCTTTATAAGCATTACGAGGATTATCCATGTTATTTGGATAATGTTATAATCAAGGTTTGAGTTCATGAGATTTTGGCATTACAAAAGAATGTATAGTTCAAAGGTTTGTTGCCTACTAAAGCATTGAGTTTGTAAGTTCAAATATTGAACTCAATATTTAAATTTTACCAAAGCTTATAATGCGATGGTTTAGTCGTACTATGATAAGTGGTAAAGTATTTCTTACCTAAACCTATAGTGTGATGGTGTAATCACAACTATGTCACAAGAGATGTTAAGATTGAGATATGATCATGATAAGTAAGGTAATGGAAAGATATGTATATATCTAGTGATTTTAGGTAATTGAGGGCACTCAAAAGTATCATGATCAAATTCTTGCAAGGTCACAAGAGTATCTAGTGATCCTTGATAAGGGGATGGGAGTAAAGCCCACTTATAAATTGTCAACAACGGAGCTCCAACTCACACTTGACATATGTGGTCAAGTCTTGAGTTCAATGGTCGACGACGTTGTATGACAATTGGAGCATCAATTCTATAATTCATCCCAAGGTCAAGTGATGCTCAAGAACCGTAATGTTCAGGAGGTTTGAGTCCATGATTCATTAACAGACTTTGAATCGATGAGATGGGCAGCTCTATTATGAGGCGTAAAAGTCTGCCTATGCGAGGACGTGAAGTGGGCCGCTTCGGATAGCCTAGGGCTTGCCTTGATTGTTCTCGCGGAGGGTATGGAACACATGGTCGGTTTTTGAAATAGTGTCTTTATTTTAAGCAAGGTTTTGGGTTGGGTGTGTTTTATGTATCGAATTAGTTAAATAAGGATGTAAAGTTCAAAGACTTGTCTACTTATGCATCCGGACTAATTGAATTTATGTACACTAAGTGAAAGTTCCAGTCGAATGGCACTTTCATGACGCATAACAACTCCTTGATTTCTTGAATGTTGAATCTCTCTAGGAGGTGCCATGTATGGCGGGGGTAATTTTACCCAAGTGAGGGATCCCGGGCTATTTCAAGCGGTACTCTTGAAATGGCGAGGGATTGTTGGAATATTTCAAGAGTTAAGAGGCATAAAGTATAAGTTATAAACATAGGATCGATCGGGAGGTCGAAAAGTAAGCTTTATAAGAAAAAGGGGCCCAACACGGATCATGTCTGGCATGACACGACCCATGTTGGTGTCCAGAGAGCACATAAATTGTGCACTGGATCAACACGGATCATGTTGATCTAACACGGACCGTGTTGATCCAACACGGGTCGTGTTGAAGTCCACTCAGGATTGATTTGGAATCCTACGATTTATGCCTCGGGGTTAAGTAAAATAGAGCTGATTTTGGGATATTATTTGACTGAGAAATCAATCATGATTTCTCATCAAAGGTGTTCAAACATATCCCGAGAATTATGCTCTATGATTATGGCAAGTTTGACCCTCTTGATGGCTCCAATATTCACTATAAAAGGTGGATGAATTGCTCATTCATTCACACCCTCAATCTTCATCTTTTCTTTCTAGAGAGCATTCAACACACACTCTTAAGGTGTTGACTGCAACAACTCTTTGAGAGTCCTTTGAGAAATCTTTTAACTTGTTTACAAGAAGTTAAGTTTTACCCTTGCGTCTTTTCACGGTCTAGTGAATAAGTTTTAAGGGGAGCTGGGTAATCCGTCGACTCCTAGCCACCCAAATGATCCCCCATCTTCCATGTGACCATGTTTCTCCATCTCATTGTTTTTTCCCAACACATAGTATCATATTTTAGTAGAAAGTGAAAAAAGTACAACAATCACAAATTGATTTTATGCTATCTTTAAGAAAAATGTAGTTTTATAGTACATTAATTTGTGAAAAACTAATCAATTAAAATTTGAAAAGATTGCAAATTATAAACAATGTGAAAAATAAATTGGTGGAATAAAAAAATTAATTAATTAAGAAAGTAATTAAACACAAAAAAATGTTAACCACGTCAAACTTGCGACCTTCGAAATAACAACCGTCCCCCAGACATCTCAGCCACCACTGTATATGTAGTATAGCTTATATGTGCTAATAATTATAGTTAATCTAGATATAGCAAGAGTACACATGAAACTCGTACTCCCATGGGGCGACAATATAAAGACTGATATAGGGATAACAACAGGGCAGATCGGGGACGGGGGAGTATATCCCCGTCCCCATCCCCGCTCTCAAAACTCGTCCCAATCCCCGTCCCCATCCCCGCTTCAAGGAATGATTCTTGCCCCATCCCCATCCCCGCGGATTCCCCATCCCCAATGGGGATCCAAAGGGGATTTTTTAAAGCTATCCAAAATCTAACCAAATTTTAGTCGGACCCAGTTTTAACTTGTTCAAAATACAATGTATTTAACTTGCTCAAGCAATAATACATCAAAATCAAATAATAATACATCAACAAGTGTTATTCGGAAAAAAAAAATACAATAATAAATCCTCCTCTAGTGTGAATCAAAGTAGCATACATCCTCCTCAAGTTTAATGACACACATAAAGTAAACTAAAAAAAAATTAAAAAGCATAATATATATATATATATATATATATATAGTTAGAATATATATATTGAATATGGAATATGGAGGAGGAGCGAACCGAGTTTAGGTTAGAGTTTCTTACTTAAAATTCGAAAATTACTACTTTATCCTTGCTACTAATATATATATTGAATTAGAATAAAGGTTATTTGGTAATTTTAAAATTTTCGGGGACGGGGATTTGGGGATAGGGACGGAGAATTTTTCCGGGCGGGTAAAATGGGGACGGGGATGGGGAAAATTTTGTCCCCATCCCCGCCCCATCCCCGAGCGGATTTTGAAAAATCGTCCCCGTCCCTGTCCCATCCCCAAAGGGTGTGGAGAGTTTTCCCTAGAGCGGGGCGGGGCCCCAGCGGGTTCGGGGATTCCCCGCCCCATTGCCATCCATAGACTGATATTAAAATAGGTGCTAGAGAGAGAGAGAGAGAGAGAGAGAAAGAGAGAGGATATATATATATATGGACAATGTTACACATCTTACCTCAAGATGGTTAATAACCATCTTGAATTGTCTATATTTCACATTTAGTTAACTTTTAATAATATTTTCTCTAATAATTATGTATATTTATCAACTACAAGAGTATAATACTTATTTGCTAGGTCAAAAAAATATAAATAATAACTAATTTTACCAATCATAGTAGAAAATGCATATTTTATGCATAGTTTATATTTATGAAAAAATATAAATAAATATTTTTATATTGTTTATAGGGTATAATAACCCTCAAAGTAATGAAACATACCTGATAGAAAAATAGGACTAACCTTTATGCGGAAGCGGAAGAATTGTTTATGTCGTTATCTGTCCACGAACATCATAAATAGTTTATAGTGGCTACTAGAGTCACCGGTGAATTCACACCCTAAAACCCTAGCACAAAGATGATTTGCTAGACATGGAGAGATAGAGAGATTTAGAGTAGGGAGGCTACTGATCATCCATTATCAGTGTCTCTCAGTTAACCTAATTTAACCTAGCCTTATATATATATTGGCGGCTATTCCCTTAGGACAAACTCTAATGGGTATCATGGCCCAATAGGTGTGGCCGTACATAAGGCCCAAATTTCAATACTCCCACTCGGCCACACAAGCCTTTTTTTATTGGGTTTCGCCATGCTTGATACGGGTAATAGGGTGTGCGACCAAAAGTAACAAGTAGTGTTATATTAAGTCACCATCTAACTAACATAACACTTCCCAAAAACAGAACGAACAAGCAACGATCCCCTGAATCATCCTCACTTCACCACATGGCATACTATGTCCCTTTATGCCTAACATGTCATATGATTATAATTCCAATATAATCGCCCGGGGTGACATGGTGAAGATGGATCGATTATTCCTTAGACACTCATGACATTTCAACTTGGTAAGACTGCTTTCCTAATGTGTTCCGCTGAGCCGTATAGTTTCATGGCTCTTGGAGTTCACACTAAAGTATCAACATCCAACTAGTTTCCACATCATAACTCATAGGTCAAAGGGTATCGTACAAATTGACAACAACGTCATAGGGTTCACACAGTGACAAATAAAGGGATTCATTTGACACTCCTTATAGGTCGAAAAAGCGCACATGTATGAAATATGTGCCATGGTATAGCTCCCACTAAGGTGAGCATGTCACTCTCTTATACCATGCGAATTTATAAGTCTAGTTCTTACTCAAAGAACTAACTCGAGCCACTAGATTTATATACTAAATGTAAATCACCCACTCAAATTTGGCTTTAAGGCTTTAACATGAAAACTACAAAATTTCATGCTCGATTCGCCAAGAATCTCATCTTAAACTAATTAAGGCGACTATCATTTATATAATCCTATACTCAAAGCATGAATACCCATTCATATTACACACGTAGTGTATGTTGAGTATGAATTCGAATTAATGTTACACACCTAGTATCAACATGATTCAGTCTCATCCTGCCCACTAACTAGCGATAGGAAAACTATCTGTGTGACAAGATAGTTAAGCCTGGTGACACTTAATGTGCCCACATAATTAGGAAAAAGAAAAGAAAATATTCTTAATATCCTAAACGAGACAATCTCGTAACCTTTAGATCATATAAACGCAATATATGAATTAAGAACTTATCCCAAAATTGGGTTACACGAACGAAACACCATAGTCTAATTTAAACACATACACTTTATGACACAAAAAATTACTTAGGGGTACCCTAACTTTTGGTGAAATGTTTTTCCGGTACCCCAACTTTTAAAAACTAATTTTGGGGTACCCTAACATTTAGAATTAGAAATAATTAGGTGAATTTCCAGCCAATGATTTCAATTCACCGGTGAGTTTTAGGCGGGAAATTGATTAAGTGTATTTGTGGACGAAAATGCCGTTTGTTTTTGTGGACGAAAATGATTTGAATCAATCGGAGTTTCACCAGAAATTCACCTAGTAATTTCTAATCCTAAAAGTAAGGGTACCCCAAAATTAGTTTTGAAAAGTTAGGGTACCAAAAAATTGTTTCTTCAAAAGTTAGGGTACCTCCAAGTAATTTTTTGTTTATGACATCATGATTAACTAAGATATGAACCTCACATAGGCTAATATCATATCTTTAGATTAGCCTAAAACTCTTTTGGCATTCTTGTTAATCATTATTCAAATGTCTTTGCTTTGTACCGAGTACTACAACATCATAGCATCACAAAGATAGTATGAACACATTCTCTTTATAATTCTAGGCTAACAAGACCTACAAAAAGAATATTTTTGTCTTTTGTTCAAATTCTGCTTAGATATTATCCCAACTCCAAATCGGGTGCACACAAATTGAGTAACATCATGGGCGGTCACAACATATAATTAGAAGACATTCTAAGAATCTCTCGACGTATGCATTCCAGCACACCTAAGAAATTTCCTAGGATGTTTTTAATTATTTGTACATGTAGTCACACAAAGTTCCACCATATATCCCTCATAACAAAAATAAGAGATAACCACCTCTTAATATTTGATCAAGCACCTGTCATTAACATGGTTAGAAACATAATCTAAACTCATGTTCGCAAGATACAACAAATAGGCTTGTCAAATGACAACTACCATGATTAAGAAGATTGTTCAAAGCCACCATAGATTTCATGAGAGGACAACTTATATCTTCTCTCATTCTTGATACAAAACAAGAATAATTCACATAAAACATTATTCTATGAGCTTGTCCAATCTTGCAACCCAACAGTTATTGAGTCTAACATATGACTCAAGGTATAACCATATATCCACTTTTATAGTATTAGTGAAAATAGAACTTTCTCACAAAAAGATGTTCTCATAAATCACAAATGTACATTAAGGAGCTATCCCTTTATGACACTCTTTGAATCTAAGGACATGCGAATATAGTTTGTCTAATTTTATTCATGATTTTTCCCACTATCACTTAGATATATGGAATCATGAATATGTGAAGAGCTACTCCCACTAACTACTCCATAAGTTATGGGACGTTAAACATGATGACTAACCACATGTTTAAGTATTAAACATGAGAACTAACCTCATGTTTAATATTAATATTAAGGATGCTCATATCCTTTTGCTCTTGCTCCGACTTAGACAACTACCAGTAATAGAAAACATGGAATTTCTTCCACTATTCCTATTATCCTCGGTGAAAATGAGAGTTAACTATTCCCCCCCCCCCCCCCCATTCACCAAGAGATGGTAATTGTAACGTATACAAATATTAAACTAATGTCCATAGCTTCCCTAATACGAGGAACTTATCCTTTATTAAAACAAGGCATTACAGGACTATTTAGTAACTTTAATTTTAACACTAAGTTTTCCATGGTCATAGTCTTACACATAGCAACACAAATGTCATGGATATGGATGGTTTAAAATGAACTTTGAAACATTTTCTACCCAACACAAAGTATGTTTAAAATGTCATACTATGGCATGTGATAATCATAAACTAATTAAAGAATTATTCAAAGCCAACAAGTACTTGACCATGCCAAGCAACATGTAATTCATTTAACACAATCACCACTAAGATGTTAAGTTCATGAAGTGGGAGTTCATTTAAAATTTTGAACGTATCAACAATTTTAAACCATTTCTATAGTACAAAGAAAACTTAACTCTTTTGTACACTATAAGTTACTATTATCGTCTCAAAAACTTATAAATGAATTAAAAATTTTCAAATGGTAATCAAGTAGTCTGATAAAATACCTGAGTGGACAATAGATTTAAACGAAATATATAATACCAAAAGCAGAACAAGAATCAAAAAATGAATCTTAAAATAGAAAAACACATAGTTATTCATAATAACACTCAACTAAGTGTTAAATAGAGAGAAACCGAACGAAGCTATTTTTGAAGACAAACTAATTGTAGTCAAAAGTAAAGTGAGTTTAAACACTAATATGCGAAAAATAACTCTAGATAAAAACATTACACACCCTAAGTGTATGAATAATGTTTTGAAAATGAAACATATTCTTTTCCAAATGCCCAAAGGCTACAACTTGCTAAGAGGCTCAAATCAATCTTGAGCATAATGACCTTTCTTCCTACAATTAAAGCACTTCCCACGCGCCATATTTTTCTCTCCTTTATTCTTAGCACAAAGTTGTTTCGTACTTTTAGCAACAGATGCCTTAAGTGGGAGAATAGAAACCTTCAAGCGTTCCTCTTCTAATTCAAGGTGCTTAGCGATCTCGCTTAGAGTTTGAATATGATCGCTGCGAGTCATTATTGAGACAAACGATTTCCACTTTTGAGAACCAACCAAAAGTGCACGAAACAAGTTTGTACACTGGTAACTTTCAGAAACCTTTATCCCACCAACCTCTAGATCTTGAACCATAACACTCAAGATTCTAAGATGTTCGGCAATACTACGGCTTGAGTCAATCGTGTAAGACATCCACTCAAGATGCAATGCTCGAAGTCTCGTCTCCGAGGTCTGGTCAAACTTGGCCTTCAAGTTATCCCACAACTCCTTAGCAGTGGAACAATGCTCGAACTCGCTAATCAGGTCGTCATGCATGTAATACAACATAGTATAACGTGCTTTACGATTCTTTCTGCACCATTCTTGGTACGCTACTAAGCTTTCTTGATATTGCACAGAAGTAATATCAAGGTCATCGTCTTCCTTAGTTGTAGGGGGAGATAGTTTCGCAGACAGATAGTCTAACACATCTCGTTCATTCAATAGAAATTGAATACGTAGACTCCACAAGTCTAAGTTGGATCCATCCAACACCTCAGAAGAGAACAAATCATCAACCAGAGAAGTCTCAGATGTCATGTCTACACAAACAAAACAAGACATTTAGGCACATTCTTATAATTGAATATTCAGAAAACCGTCACCCGTGTCATATGATCGAAAATTTCGCTATGCTCATAATAATCACATACTAGACGAATTAGGTATTATGAAAATTCAATTATGAAATTCCATAAGAACAACTAATCTCCTTATGTAATAGAATGTTTAAACACATTAACACATCCATCCAATCACTACAAAAATGATTTCAACTCAATGTAAAGCTTATTTACATAATATTATATAAGACGGATTTACTTTGAATCGATTAAACTCACAAAGATAAAATATCAAACACATATGTATTATCATAATCGATTGCTAACATGTAAAAACAAATTTTATATCGTGTCACAAATAACTAGTTATGTCTTTCATTCGATTGATTATTAATAAAACGAATTTATTTTGTACATTAAAACTATGTAATCATAATTGATTAACAAATGTATAACGAATTTACATAAGGAATTATATAAAACTAATTTATATAATTTATAATCAATTTCCGGCAAGTAATTTATGATTACATAATCGCATCATATAAAACTCATTTATATGTGATTTCAATCGATTAATGTTACAAAAACAAATAATCTAAAACACATTTAAATTTGTTTAATCGATTAAGGTTACAAACACAAAAACTTGCAACTTTTTACTAATCAAGAATATGTAAAACTAATTTGCGTAGTCTATTTTAATCTCAAATACGCTCATTTATGTAACACAAAATCACATAAATGGGATTACTTGCCTCCCGTGAGATTAAAATATTCAAATATACTGCAATCAATCACTTAGACTCATGTAATATGAAAAAAAACACTTATAATTATATAAGACTAACTTGTATAATATTACTAGTTATTTTTAAATAAAACTAACTTACTTAAAATATATATATAATTAATTAACTATAAGGACTTACCTTAAAACAAACTTAATTATAGTTAATTGCATATTTATAGAAATCCATATATATAATATGATACAAGGCTAACTCATATAAACGTATATAAAACAAATTTATACTACGTACACACAATCATGATTTACTACAAGACACCAAGATATTAATTATAAAACACATTTATATATCTAACATATACATTATAAAATTAAAGTAAATCACGAACTCAAACGGGATAAATTTAACTAATAAAATTTATCGAGCTATCATTTATATAAAACGAATTTATATAAGCAACAATTAAAACGAATCTACATTATACATGTACTTAAAACAATCGGTAAACTATACAAAACACATTTCTATAATTTACTCCAAACATATGAGCGAGCGAATCATAAAAAAAAACATGCTCATGAAACAGAATAAGGTACTGTAACGCCCTGAAAATTATAACGTTGACCAACGAAAACAGCGGAAAAGTCAAAAGAAAGTCGGCGTCACTGCCGTACCTCCGGAGAAGTACAAGGCAAGAATAGAGATTAACTAAACAGACTAAACTTGGGTTAAACTTAACGAAAATCCAAATTCAAGACATAACAAAAACTACTGAAAGATTTCAAGTCTGAACAACACTACTAATCTTTATTCAAAACAATAAAATCTAACGAACGTCCTCACTTGCTATTTCCCGTTCCCATCATAGAACTCTTCACCTGAAAATAAAACATTTAAAAATATGAGTAGGACTCAATAATGTCTACCCCTAACCGTTAAAACAATTTAAAATCCATTTCAATTCATTTTTGAGAGAGAAGTGAACAAGTCAAATCTTTTCACAAACTAATTTTTTTTCCCAACCCACCATAACCATCTTTCAAATTTATTAAGCGGGCGGACCTTGCTTATTTGGCCCTCGAAGTCCAATGACTTCGCTATAATAAAAATCTCAATATCATAATCTCCATCTCAGTCTCATTCCAATCAATCAGAATATCAAACATACGGATGACCATCCATTTCACACACGTGCATAAAACTAACCCCGGAGAAGTAGCACTTATCAGGCATCCCTAATCTCTTGACAACCCCCCTACAGGATGCCCAGAACCTGGTCTTCGGGGGTGTTGCCCGAACCTGCATTTACGTCACGTTTGAATTATTAATCAGGTTTAATATCACACCATTCCGAACTCAACAATCCAATCGAATCCCAAATTTCCAAAACCATTTCCAAATCACACATAAACGACTGTCCATATTTTACCAACTTAAGAACATAAGTCGACATCCAAAACAGACAGTCAATTTTCACCATAAAATCCCCTTTCGGGATGCAAAATTCTTAAAACACAGTAAAAAACTATAAAACATATAAAGTGCATCCCAGTGGGGATTAGGACATAGACATTACCTGGCAATTCTTCTCCTTACTTCGGAACACACTTGAGCTCACTAAATCGAACGGTTTAGAACGCGCCTAAAAATAACAAAATTTCTAAAATTAACACGTGTCGTACGGAGTTAACATGACCTAATTTCTTCCTAACCCACCCTTAGGAACACTGTAAGGCTCCCATCATTCATAAATTAACATTTTAAACATGTATCACATCATCCAACTATCACATATCTCAAACACTTCCATATTACAATCAATTGAATGATTCACACATAACAACACATTTATTCAAAAGAATAAACTGGACAGAATTCAATCCTCTAATAAAACGAACCATAAACTTGACTTCCTGACATCCTATGGGTATGGTTTTAGACTTTCTGGAAACCTCAGGATGTCTACTAAAACTCTTATGTTGATTCTGGACCTAAAACACATCCTAAGGTCCTCAAAAACAGCTAACTATACAACATATTCAGTTCTGACCTAGGTGCGCTATTCGGGTTGTAACTCAGAATATACACCTCAAAATCCCGATTCGCAAAATTCCCATGAAAGCTAACATCCTAAGGTATTTCCAGACCAAATGGTAGGGCTAAATATTAACTATAAAATAAATGGTGACTGATATCGTACGACTCATAAATTATGTCCAAACAGAACCAGTTTTTATTTCGGGGTTTTCGATTCTAATTCTAATCAAACCACTCCGAGACTTTAACTTAGGCCTCCAAACAGTCCGCTTAAGGTCAAATACCTTCCCCTTCACCCCCTAACACAACCAAGGTCAAACTATACTCAAACTAACACCTAATTCTCACATAAACAATTAAATTTTCAAAATAAACATTTTCTTAAAAACCAACCATAAAGGTCACAATAAAACTCAAATTTTTGGCATCAAACCTTATGGAAATAAACCACGGACAGCAAGGGTACTAAACCTCATTCATGACCAAAATTTGAAGTATTTTTAAATAAAGAAAAATCGATAAATCTCGTATAACAATACCGCACATGATAATCACTACAACAGATTTGGTCTTTAGCGGCGTTTATTTAGCGGCATTTATGATAAATGCCGTTGAAAACCAATAGCTGAAATAAACAACATACCCTATAGTGGCATTTATTTTAAATGCCGCTAAAAGGTGTGTATTTGGGCTCCCAACTCTTTACTCAGCCCGCTTGAAACCTAAAATCAACAAAAAAGCAGCGCCAAATGAAAAATTAAACAACCCGCCTTGTATTCTGCGAGTAGTCCCAGAGAAACACTAAAACCCTAATATCCCTTCCCACCTCCCTTCTTTCTATTCTCCTGCCATCTGCAGTCTACTAGCTCCTTCAAGTTCCAGCAAGATGGTGTTTCTCTCCTTTTTCGCGCCTCCTCCTCCCCATAGCTCTGGTCGCGTCGTACATCAAACCCATCCGTAATTTCTCTCTTGATTCTGTTGTCGTGGTTTGATTGTATTGCTTCAATCTGTGATTGCGGGTTTTTTTTGTGGTTTCACGCGTGTTTCTGATGATTGTGCAAGATGGCGAAACTCCGAATAAGGTTGCGTTGTTTTCTGTTCCAGTGAATGAGTTTTTCATCAATTATTGTGATTATTTGTGTGATTGAGTAATTTATCAGATCCGATTTTCGTTTGTTTTGTATTGATCTGATCTGGTTTGATTCTTTTGTTGTCGAGTAGCAGATCAGTGGAGGAAAATTGAAATATGATATATTGGTTTGTATACTGTCCTTGCTAATCTTTCCTCTTCATTCATAATTTTGGTCCTTCGCTCTTTAATATTGATTTGCATAATACTCTTGCTAATGTTCTTCTAATTGTTCTTCTTCTTCTTCTTCTTCTTCTTCTTCTTCTTCTAATCTACATATCTATTAGGGGTATGTTTTTACTGGGGCGCTGCTGCTTCTAGGGTGCTGTTGCGTAGTGGTACTGGGGTTCTCACGAGTCAGTGGTAAGTGTCTTCATTGCATCCTAAATCCCTAATTATTGTCATTCTAATACAACTTTACGATTCCCAATCTAGACATGCAATGAATAAATGATTCAATAACTTTTTGGGTATTTTTGATTGGATTATTTGAAGGATTTTTAGGGATTATGTCGATGCCATTTGCAATGTGGAGAGCTTTGATTCGCGACAGATTTTTAGGGATTATGTCGATCGAGAGATCAATCTATTGTTGTGGTTCTCTCTCTTTGCTGTCACTATTTTGCTGCTTGGATAGTTCAACTTGTTCAAGATATGGAGTTATGGCCACCAAATTCCTGGTCTGCTTTGTCCTTTTTTATATGGTCATTCTCTCCTCTTCTCTAATTTTAATCCGCAAGGTCTTACTGGTGAGTCTAAGATTTTTGTGCTAGCTATTGTTTTTGTGCCTTTCTAACCTATTGAGTTGGAGTTGCTTGGTCTATGGAAAGGGGTAGCCTCTGAGTGTAAGAATTGGGTGAAGTATGCAAGTACTGAATTCGATTGGTAATCTGTCAAATTATGTGGATTTCTAAATTTGAGTTGATAAACTCAATCGGATGGGACTAGAGGGTTCTGATGTAACTGTGGATGAATATATGTAGCTGTTTATGGAATTGTGCAGGTATGGTTTGTTGTATCAATATGGACACCAATGCTCTACTTTTATTCTGAAATGAGAAAGATTATGCATTGATTAAAGTTAGTTAGAACCTATCCATGAATATTGTTGCTCAATAGAGTATTATCTATGTCAGGTTGTTAGAAAAATTCTTATTTGATTTCTTTCCACTGAATTCTTTCTATAAACATTTGGATCCCCAAGATAGTGCTCTTGAATAAGGATAATGAACAAGTTGTGGAGTAGAAAAGCAAGATCATTAAAGTGTTTTCTTTTAGTGTGGAGTTCTGAAAATATAAGTTGTGACTTTGTGTGGTTTGTAGAAGCAAAGTAGTGAACTAATAAAAGTAATTAGATTTGCAATGTTTGTCTTGCAGGTGGCTCTCTGGTAATTAGGTTTGCAAGACAGTTGCTCTATATCAGAAGAATATGTGAGTAGTAGACTTCCTCTACAAGTGCTCTTGCATCTTGTATTTAACATTCTTTTCTCGATTTGAGGATCATAAACTCCTTTCCTACACCTTCAAGTGATCATCCTTGCTTCTTTTTGTTATAAAAAAGGGAGAAATTTATAGTGAAGGATTATGACAGTCAAGTTGTGTAATTTGATACTAAGAACAGCTAGAAGTAACTACAGTTGTGGTTTGAGTGGGACACTTATAGTGAAGGATTATGACAGTCAAGTTGTGTAATTTCGTTTAGTTGCTTGTGTAACAGTAGGCAAAAATGTTACAGGTTTGCAACAAATACAGGTTGAAGGGATCTTGTAATTTTAAGTTGTGTAATTTTCAGCTTTCTATTTAAGTCTACTGGAAGCACAACCGAGTTAATTAGTAAATTCTTGGTATATTTTTTGTTATATTTTTAATGTGGTAAAGTTGATATTAATGTAAGCTTTGGTTTTAATTTGTGCAGATGATGACAAAGGGAAATTTTTGATGAGTAAAGTTGCCACAATTAGATTTGCGTAATTATTAGTCACTTTTGTATAGACTTGGGGTGTCCAGTTTGTGAACATAGAATTTTGGCTTATTTTGTAGGTTCAAGTTGAAACCTATAAGTGACTTTCTATATATAGTTGATTGTATATGTGATACATCTCATAATTTGTAACTATTACTGTTCTATGGAAAGAAAGCTTCATTTTGAAAGAATTTCTGCTTTGAATATATTCTTTTTGTGGATTTATAAGCAAGTATGTAATTGGTTAAATGCTACAAACATTTGGAGTACATTGGAAATTCCAGCCAATGTGAAAAATTCATGTAATTATATCTTTTTATAATATATGCCCTTTAGCGGCATTTATTTAGACCTATAGCGGCAATTGCAACAAATGCCGCACAAACCTATGGCGACATCGCCTCTAGTGGCATTTGTTTAAATGCCGCTATAGGCTATAGCGGCGTTTATAAATGCCGCTACAGGCCCAAATAAATGTCGTTGTAGGCCATTTTTGTTGTAGTGAATAACCAAAATAATATGATTGATACATCAAGGACCAAAACTTTACTAAACACCATATAATTTAATTTGTAAAAACCATAAGAAAATTTAAACAAGACCCTTTTAAAAGATATCATATAATAATAACAATCATACAATGCTTGCAAATTAAATCATAATAAACTAAGATTAACAAATAATAATAATCATAACATGGTATAGTAATGAAAGAAACAAACTGATGAATTCGATCCTATGAGTCACAATTTCCCTAAGCTAGTCAATACATTCTGGTGTACTCAAACTTCTATTACCTACAAGCACCAAGATTTACACACCAATGAATTACAAACATACAAAACACCCTAGAATCATGTGAAAACTAAACCAATAGCATGACAATAACAACTACCAACAGAAAGATAATAATAATCCAAATAATAGTACTAATAATCCTAATCAATACACTAATAACACAGCAAAAGAAACCAAACAATAGGAAGGGTTTACGTAGGGAGTTACTGGGCAGAATCAGCGGCAGTCGAAGGGGGTCGGCGGCGGCAACGTCGTCGGACGGTGAGGCACGTCGGGATGAGCGGCGGCAGTCAGAACGACGGTTACGGCAACACGTCAGGTTTGGTGGTCATGTTTGGCATGGCAACGACAGCAACAACGATTGTTGTACTTTGTGGCCTGGTGCTGCGACGACATCGAGGGTGATCACTGTTGGAATATGGGATTGAGAAGAAGTTTTGAGGCGTGAAAGAATCATTATCTTTAAGACAAGATTTCGCCCCTAATGCAATATCGTGTCTACAGGATACAACAGAACTCCTGGATTGACATATAAATATACATTCAATCCCCCTGTTGAGCAGTTCTTCCTTTGGATAAGGATGATGATGCTGATACAATGCTTTTGGACAGGATTGACGGTTTGGCAGTTTAATCCTGTCCAACTGCATTAAACTGCTTAAAAAAATAATAATAAATGTTATTTAGTTGTCCGCTCCTAAAGCTCCGAGCTCACGTGCTAAGTGCCAAGTGCGCCTAATAAGCGCTAAAAGCGCCTCTAGCGCCCTACAGCCCACGCCACGCGTGTGCGTGTGCGGTTGAATACGAAGCATTGAACCTTAGCCCAAGCACAGACTAGCCCAATCCAGAGTTTATTTACTTATAAACTCATATGACTCCCTAACTTATAAAGAGCCATAGGCTATTTTATTTTCCCCATGTGGGACAATAAATAGGAAACCTATTTATATTCTTTAGGAGCTAGAGATAACTTTATTCTATCCATGTGGGACATTTGATAGAATCAATACATTATTCTATCCGTGTGGGACATTTGATAGAATCAATACATTTATTTCCTTATTATTTTTACTAACTATTCAACAGTCACGGTGGGGTCGGGCGGCGAGGACGGTGGTGCGGCGACAATGGCTATGGCGACGGTGGTGTCACCGTTGTCTGGTGGTGGCGGGCGGTGGAGCAGAAACGAGAGAGAGAAAGGGAGAGGGAAGATGACTGTGATAGGGAGAGAAAGAGGGGGTGGTGGTCGGTGCGGTGGTTGTGGCAACTGGGTGGTGGCGGCGGCTGAGGGCGCTGGTGGTTGATGGCTGGAGTGGCGGTTATCAGCAGAGAAGAGAGTGGGAGGTTGAGGGGATTAAGGTTATGCTTAGGGTATGCATAGTATTAGTGTAGGTTACCATAACTAACATAAATACTAAGTTACTAACTAATATAACTTAGTGGAACAAGATAATCTGGAAACTAAAAACCAGTATGGCTATAATTAGCTAAAGGAAATTATGATTTTATTTTCTGAAAAAAAAATAATATTGTTAATACTAAAATTAGCCACATAATTATCTAAATAAAACTAACACATTTTTACCAATTATTAACATATAAATTATCATAATACCCCTATTCCCATGCATACCCATGCACAAAGAGAAAGACTATATTACCCCTGATATTCCCTCGACGGTCCTACGAGCTCAAGCATTAGCAGAAATAATTGCTAATGAAATCTCAAAATTTAACGAAGTCAAACTTAATTAGTAACGACGTGACGGTCAACGTATTCAATTTTTTTCGGGGTTTTACAGGTACGATTGTTACTAACAATGTATAATACGTACGTAATAATTCAAGAATATCATAGACATGTAATAGACAATTAAATTAACAAAACATATTGTCATTTGCAATCTAAAATATATTTGTTATAATTAGACAAATTAAATACAAATATTCTAATTACACATATTCTGATTAACACATAAAACAAAATTGATTTAAAAAATTTAGAATTATCCAATACATAATAAATAATTAACACAAAGTTAACACTATTTAATCAAAATTAAATAATAATACTTGACTAATCAACAAAAAGTTAATTAAAATAAACGAAAACTCACGTCAGTAGTTTCAAATGCAAAACCACAGCCCACTAGGATTTTGTTCCATAGCCCATTAAGATTAGTTCCAAATAAACACAATCGAAAAGAAACAAAAAAAACGGCAGACATGCTTTATGCCCCCTCGACCCTTCTTCTTCCCCTTTTCTACTAGCAGCCATGGAAACCGACCACAAAGTCGGTTCCAACACTCCCGTTGCCACTCGTCATCTACGGTCTTCTCAATTATCGGTGACCCACGGTCGCCGCCGAAGAAGAGGCTAACTACCCAGATGACAAAACCGCACTCCACCTCCTTTCTATTTAAAATCTCAATCTGTATACATCCAACAATCAAACCCGAAAATTAACGTTGTCATCACACAGATCGATGGGTAGCGATTCCGACGGCGCCAACAAAACTTCTGACGCGCTACTCAGGCGGCGGCAGTTGTCGTCCACGCGCTTCCACTGCCAGTTATATTCGTCGTTTTCCGTCGGGATTATACAGATCGGGTTATCTGAGATCTCAAAACACAAGCTAACAAAGCCCGGGAGTGTGTACTGCGGCCACACGTTCACCATGGTGGTAACATGGTTACAGCGCAAGGGGTTTGGGTCACTGGAACATCACTCAAAAGAGATCATAGCAATTTATGTCAACGAATCACATAAAAAACTTGAAACATGTTCAGATCAAGATTAATGAGAAACTTATCTGAGTAAAATCAAAATTGACTTGTATGGCCTTGAAATCCAGGCACTTGTGGAGATGGATGACTCAATGGACGACCGAATCATCACTCCGTTGGCTGACGAACTTCCACTTGGCCATGTTGCCATGAGTCTATCATGATGGACTCATCTCTACTGCCCTTTGATTTGAAGGCTTGCGGCGAAATGGATGCGAAAATCCCTCACCAAAAAGGACACCAAATGAACATGCGTTATTGTTTTTTTTTAATAATCAAAAGCATTAAAAAAAATAATCTAACCGACATAAAGTAAAATTCATTCGGGGCAAAAACGAGCATTTGCTCTGATACCAATGATAGAAAAATAGGACTAATCTTTATGCGGAAGCGGAAGGATTGGGCTACTGATCATCCATTATCAGTGTCTCTCAGTTAACCTAACTTAGCCTAGCCATATATATATATATATATATATATATATATATATATATTGGCGGCTATTCCCTTAGGTTAAACCCTAATGGGTATCATGGCTTAATAGGTGTAGCCGTACATAAGGCCCAAATTTCAATAATACCTTCATAATGATTTAAATATACTTACATTTAATTTTATGAGTGATTTGGGTGAGATTAAGGATGGTTAAGAATCATCTTGCTGCAAGATGGTTAAGATGGTTATGTTTATCATTTTGCTCTATATATATATATATATAGGGAAATTGGATTCTAATAATCCCTAGTTTTACGAATTGTATAGCAATAATCCCTACTTTCATTTTGTATTCTAGTGGTCCAAAAAAAATAAAAATTGTATTTTGGTGGAACGCCGCCAAGTCAAGTGGCGGTGACTCGGTGGTTTGCTGACGTGTACTAGCGAGAGTGTGTTTAATTAAGAAATTATTATTTTGGTTGTATTATAGTGGTCCCATTTAAATTGATATTGTATTTTAGTAGTCTCATTGGCATATTTATTGTATTTTGGTGGTCCTATTTCATTATTGATTATATTTTGGTAGTCTGAATTCTTGGTCAAACACACTCTCACCGGTACACGTCAACAAACCACCGAGTCACTACCATTTGACACGGCGACGTCCCACTAGAATACAATTTTAATTTTTTTTGGACCACCAGAATACAAAATGAAAGTAGGGATTATTGCTATACAATTCGTAAAAGTAGGGATTATTAGAATCCAATTTCCCTATATATATATATACACACACATACATACATACATATATATATATATATATATATATATATATATATTGTATATATATATTGTATATATATATATGTATATATTTATACATATATAATAAAATTGGATTCAAATAATCCTTACTTTCACCAATTGTATAGCAATAATCACTACTTTCATTTTGGATTCTGGTGATGCAAAAGAAATTTTTTTTTTTTTGATTCTTCTGGGATGCCACCGAGAGTATACCATAAATATCATAGATTATGAGTTGCATTTGATTCAAAACTGAGTGTAACACTTTACCACGATTTCTAATGAACTTACAATGTTCTTCCCAATTATTTCCATTTTTTACGATTTTTTATGATTTTTTCAATTTTATTCCTTTTAAAATAATCATAATATATGCTCGGATTCTCAAAGAAATAGTTTATAAGTTCTTATAGTAACTATACTTCATTACCTTTCTGGAGGTATGAATTTAAAAAACCAAAAACAATAAGGGGCGAGAAGGAAAAAAATAACAAAAAATGTGGAAGTGTATTTAGTACGACTACAATTCAATTTTATTTTTTCAGACGAACCAAAATCTAAAATGAAAGTAAGAATTATTGTTATACAATTGATGAATGTAGGGATTATTAGAATCCAATTTTCATATATATATATATATATATATATATATATATATATATATATATATATATATATATATATATGAAAATTGGATTATAACAACCCCAACTTTTACAAATTGGACAACGATAATCTGTAACACCCCAACACCCTTAATCACAAGGTTAACATTAAACATACACTAAGCCTGTGATTAGCGCAGCGGAACACCTAGGGTGGAGGTATTACCGCCGTCCCCACTCGGGACAAGGCTACAAACCCAAACACACCATTACAGTACACTTAAATCACCAATTAAACATAATACAAACGCTCCATACTTAGGAGTCACCAAAACATGAGAATTAGGCTTTATACAACCATCAAAGATATATATAACGACCCTTTCCATAAATAAAACGACCTTCGAAACCATAAAGACCACTGGAGTTGGCCAACAACGACGTTCATGACTACCTTGGTCGGGAAAACTCCTACTTTTGCTTATCCTTGCCTTTAACTTGAGAGCTCGGACCGCTTAAAACAAAACATTAAAACAACGCAAAGTGAGTGGGGAAACACTCAGTACACAAACCTCCAACACGTCAAACCGTTCGAAAACGGTTTTAGTGCCGGCATTTAAATTCATTTTGAAAACGGGGAAAGAGATAAACAAGAATAAAATAACTTGAATCATCAACATAAAAGGTAAAGTACATGAAAGGTAAGATAGGTACTAAAACATAAGTATTTGGTCCCTTACGATCGATGCAATGCATCTCACATACGCGCATGCCCAAACCGATCGAAGTTTGGAATGGGTGACTACCAAACAGTCGACACTTGCCAGGTCTGGACACTCTGATCAGGGGTATCATACATAAAAAGAGAGCTAGCACCTAAAAGTAACTAGCACAAAGAATACATAGGATGGGACCCTTTAAAACCGTAAAATAAACAATAAAGAACGAACTTAAAATAACCATGAAAACGTTAAACGATAATAAGGAGCGAAAAGTTGGACAATTCGCGTAGCTCGGGTAGTAGAAAGATCTAGCGACGTGCCTCGAGCTTGGGATGGATTGGGCGACTTGGAAACTAAAAAAAAAAGAGTATAGGAAGTTGAGAATTTTAATAAAGTCCTTGTAACTCCATAAGCTAAGGTTAAAGTACTTAAAATTTGATAACTTAAAAGGGATGAGAAAATACAAATTTCAGTTTTTGGTAAATCAATGATTTGATGATATCGTGAGCTAGAAAACTCGGATTTTTGCCAACGAGTACTTTTCGGAAAGGGAAAATCACGCCCTACAACTTTGTCAACTGGCCCGAAGGCTAAAAATGAAAGGAAGGGCTCAGAAAATAGCCCGGACTGATGCAGAATGTTAGAAGGAAATATGCGGTTTGGAACTGTAGTGCGAAACTTCTATTGAAACTTGAATGAGATCGATGGAAAGATTATGAGTTATAGAGCATCCTTGACAAATAGCTTGAATGGGAAAGGAATCATTGAAGGCTTACTCAAGAGAAATGACATGGTCCTTGAATTTGAAAAGGGAACGTCGGCAAGCGACGAGAAAAGATTATTGAATGATCATTGGCTTTGCTAAAAATTTGAGAAACCTTTAGGAGCTAAACTCCAACCACTAAATTGCCTTAAATAATCTTAGCATACCTATCCAACCCATCTTAAAAATGACACAAAAGTCGACATCTCATTAGAGCCCCCTAAGAGATCAAAACTGTAACACCCCAACACCCTTAATCACAGGTTTAGTGTATGTTTAATGTTAACCTTGTGATTAAGGGTGTTAGGGTGTTACATAATCCCTACTTTTGGTTTGTATTCTAGTGGTAAAAAAAAATTGGATTGTGGTGGGACGCCGACGAGTTAGGGGGCGGTGACTGAGTGATTTTCTGACATGACACTATGGGCATGTGTTTGACTGTGTTGACTTGGTTTTGGGTGCCACCCCAGCTAAAAAACACATGTCATCTAATTTTTTTTTTAAATTTTTATGTTTTCAAGTTGGAAACTAAATTTTACCCCCTCCCCTTTATGTCTCTCTCTTCTCTTCCCTTTTCCCTTGTTTTCTATCCTGTAAAAATAACCTTTCAACAACTTACTAAACAAACCCAGAAAAGAAAAAGCGAACACACTTGATTGGCACAACCTAGAAAACAACATAGGAAAGAAAATGGGGACTACATAGACTACACTGTTTCAGCAGGAAGAAGATGGAGACAGGTGGGTTCTCACAACCTTCATCATTATCATCTCCATTCCCTCTCTTTTCCTTCATTGCCTACCCCTTTCTTTCTCTCTTCTTCAACCCTTTTCTCTCTCAACAAACAGACAAACAGAAAAATTTTAATTTTAATTTTTTTACAGTAAAGGAGGAGTGGACGATGGAGAACACATGGTGGTGGCGAGGGCGCTGTGGGGGCACACTCAGGAGATCATCGATAACAGAAATAACAACGTCGTCATTTTTGGAAGGGGGCGGTGAAAAGAATAGTAGTATTTATGAGTGTTTGCTGTGTTGGAAGGGCATTCGAAGTCTGTTAAGTGTTTGGTTGCTGTTGTATTGGAGAGTTCTTTGATAAAAATGCCAATAAACTATGTAAAAATAGCAAAAATGTCACCCGAAAAAGACATGTTATGAAAGTGCCATTAATTTATGTTTATAGTGACAAAATTACAACTTTACCGGATGTTAACCTGTTTTTATCAGTTATAAATTCATTTAGTGTGTATGATTTAATTAGTAGTTAAATTACCCCTTTAACCACTTAGTTAATTACCCTAACCCTTTTTTACTCTTTAAATTGACAGCCCCCAACCCCAAAACCCCCATCTTCTTCCTCAGCCCTCCCCCATTTCCCCTACCATAACCCCACCTTCTCTCTCTTTGTTCCGAACCCAAAATTAGGGCTTTTCCTCCACCAATATGAAAAACCTTTTGCAACTATAATCATCACCCATCTGGGCATTAGTTTTTGTACACGCGTTGTTCTCTCTCCAAATATATAAGTATATACATATAAAAAGGGTCTGGAATTTTCTATACACACTTTGTTTTCTCTCCCCAAATAAATGATACTCATGTTCAAACACTCCAAGGATTCATCAACTCAAAGAAGCAATCTCTTCTTGCAAGCAAGGAGGGCTTCATGTGGGAAGTATCTTAATTGTGCAGCAAGAAGAAGAATATCTTAATTGTGCAGCAAGAACTCTGTCCAAGAAGAAGAACAACTGGGGAAAGACCTACTTGTGTAGCGGACAGGCTAATAGACTCCGGGTTCTCCTGAGTCTATCTGATTACGTGCTGGTAATGGTGTATAAACTTACTCTCTCTGGCTTAGGTTTGAGGAGAGAATGAAACAACTAAGAAGAAGAAACAGAAAGAGAAGCATCTTGCATTGGATGCCATTGGAAAATAAAAACACAAGGGAGCTCTACAACTCTATTATTGTTAATGGTCCTTGGAAGTTTATATTTATAAAACTGGGTTCAACTTTAGGAAAGAAGAATGAGTAAACAAGGGGGGACCAAAAGGAACAAAAAGAATGAAGTGGGTAACAATGCAGAGATTGAGGAGACAAGAGCAGAGGGAATGTGAGAAAATGGTGCGCAATCGGGATAATGGGCAAAAATAATAGCGCTTATGCATACTTTCATCAACAGAGTGTGTACCATACACACTCTGTTTTCATGTTCATCTGCACAATCACCATCTCGAAGGAGGAAAAGCCCTATTTTTTGGGCCTGGAACAAAGAGCGAGAAAGTGGGTTATGATAGGAAAATGGGGGAGGGCTGAGGAAGAAGAAGATGGAGTTTTTGTTTGGGGGGGGGGGGGGGGGGGCGGGCCCGGGGGGCGGGGGGAAGACGGTCAAATTAAACTAGTAAAAGGGGGTTGGGGTAATTAATTAAGTAGTTGAGGGGATAATTTATGCTAATTAAATCATAAATACACTAAAAAAATTTATAACCAGTAAAAACAAGTTAATATCCGGTAAAGTGGTAATTTTGTCACTATAAACATAAAATAATGGCAGTTTCATAACATTTTTTTCAGGTGGCATTTTTACCATTTTACATAGTTTAGTGACATTTTTATCCAAAAACTCCAGTATTGGATCTGAATAGTAATTCGGGGAAGGGGAAGGGGACGTGCCGAGGTGGTATTTGGTGTACAGTGGGAGTTTGGATTGTGATATTAAGGTTTAGAGAGTTTGGATTCCTTGTGTTTGACAATTGACACTAGAATCATCATGTTTGTGGGAAGAAATTTAAGGTGTAAATATAAGTATGACATATATACGTATGGTTGCTTAATTAATTATGCGAGAGTTTTAAGGGTTTTCTTCTTCGATTTACTTCATCTTCGATTTGGACGAACCTTAATTTTTTTCTTTGATTAAAAATTTAAAAGTTATTTTTATAGCAGATAAAATAAGGGAAAAGGGAAAAGGGGAAACACGGTCATCACGGTCAAACACATGCCCATAGTGCCATGTAAGAAAACCACCGAGTCACCGCCCCCTAACTCGTCGACGTCCCACCACAATCCAATTTTATTTTTTTTGGACCACCAGAATACAAACCAAAAGTAAGGATTATCACTGCCTAATTTGTAAAAGTTGGGAGGATTATAATCAAATTATATATATATATATATATATATATATATTATTGGGTTTTGTGGCCCATTGGATCCTCGGTGGGCTCCAGAATCGGAGAAGAATCGACAGCCTTTGTGAGACGTGGCCAGTGGCATCTCGACGCTACCAGCGTCTCGTGCTATGGAGTCGGAGGCTCAAGGTTTTGGCCCCTTCATCTGGACGCTGCCAGCGCCCAATACAGAAGGTTCCCATTGGAAGACACGACCAGCGCTGTCAAGACAGTACGTACCAGCGTCTCCTACGTGATTGTTTCGTTGCGGCGGACTTTAGTTTTGGGCTAAAGGTTAATTGTAGTTTAACCTTATTTCTTCTCCTAGCCACCCTATAAATAGGGTTCAGTTTTCTCCACTTTAATTCGCGATGACCTCGACCAACGGCGAACGGTAGACGACAACATCATCTGCGAGAGAATCAGAGAGAGGGAGAAAATATTGAAGGAGAGTTTGTTTCACCAATATTTTCCCAGTGTATCTTGAGAGATTGTGAGTTGAGAGTTAGAGAAATTTATATTGTAATCTCCTTTCCTGATGATCGCATCATAACCTGTGATAGTGTTCGAGTTGTATTCCTCCTCTCATAGTGGATTATTTTTCTAGGTGTCGCCGTACGACAGTTTTTCTCCGAGTTCTTCGGTTTTCCACCTAAACCCGGTGTTGTGTTATCGCTTATTTTTGGTTCTTTGATTTTGTCGTAATTTCCATCATCTCAATTTTATTTTCGCTTCTGCTGTAACCTCGTAATTACTTATATATATATATATATATATATATATATATATATATATATATATATATATATATATATATATATATATATATATATATATATATATGGTTCCAGTAGGAAGGAGCTTCGGGTAGGAAGGTAGGAAGGATTAATATCGCACGTTAGATCTTTGATCCGACGGATGAGAAAAAAACCACCAATGACACTCCCAAAACCACTCACACGTGATTAAGAGAGAGAAATTATAATATCCAATCTTTAGCGTGATATAAGGGCATGATTCTGATTGATTTTTATTACTGCTTTAGTTTTCAAAATTTCGGGGAGATAGTGTCATGAGAGATAGGGAAGTCAATACACCAGATGCATAACAACACACGAGTTTCCGGCGAAGAGTGTTAGTCCGGTGGACCGAATTCTGGCGAGGTAACTAAGTCGAATTACTGGCAAAAATCGCTTGTGAGTTTTGTGACCAATTTGAAGGTTCTTACACGCAATATTGTACCAAATGTCTGACTTCACCAGGTAGCCCAAAACGAACTCCGAAATTAGGGATTGAGGATGGAATTGGTCAAGTCTATAAGGATATGTTGTGAATTACTCAAGCCTTTTGCAGTTCGTTTGTAGTAACACTCTTTCCCGACACTGTGATTTTGGTAACTTGCTTCAAAATTAGAGCTTGAGGTTGGCATTGGTCGAGTATATGAGGTCGTGTTTGTGAATTACTCAATATTTTTACAGTTCATTTGTATTAACTCACCTTCCCGACATTGTGATTTTGTGAACTTACGAGTGTCGATGATGGCTTCACTTGATAGAAGTAGATGGCAAGAGGTGAGGGCGGAGAACGTGATGCCGGTGGCGGCGATGGACGTAACGTAGCCAATGTGTAAGTCAATCTCATACCCAATTCCAGTAATGCGTGCGAAACCCTAAATGTCTGGATTAGTCTGGATGTTGTCAAACAGTACATTGACCACACTGTCGGTTCAATGTGGTCATGTAGTCCATAATTTAGATAATCGCGTTATATTTTTGGTCTGTATTTGATGATCAATGTGAAGATTATAATGGGGTCATCTCCTTCAAAACTCAGATATCACAGGCAGAAGACTATAATGGGATCATCTCCTTCAATTAGAACTGAGTCTTCAAAAGCATATCTCTCTGTGCTTTCAGTTTTAGCAGTTAAGTTTCGAAAGCTTTGGAGAAAATGATTATGTGAGCCAAATTGCAGTTCAACCTGATAACAATCTGATTGGGAAAAAGGAACAATTTTGCAGATGGGTATTATGTTCTGAGGAAAGCAAACAACAGTTGGTTCTGATTGTTCAAATGTAACTTTCCCTGAAGAACTATTTTGATGTGTTGATTCAACTCAAATTCGCTAACGAGCAGTAACTGAAGTTCTGATTCACCCCCTTTTTGTTGTGGTGTGATCAACCTGAATCCATCAAAACTTTATCTTCTTTTTTTAAATGGATTGCAGTAAAGAGATTGTGTTCCAAATCGTCAAATGGGTTAATTTGTGTAGCAGCAGACATCTCAGAAGAAATTGTTGGAGTGCTGGATTCAAATCAAATGTCATTGCAAGATCAATTCATGCTTGTGGATGACCTCCTTCTTGTCCATCTGGGGTCAGAGGAGTGTAGTGAAATTTGAGCAATTAGAAAGGAGGCAGAAGTTGGGATTGATGAATGTCTAATGGCGAATCAGTATCTGGTCTTCTGAATGGCGTATCAAGCAATATTCTACTGCACAAATAGTTTTATCAAATTTGTATAATTTTTCATTAGGTCTCACTCAGCTTATGTATTTCATGGCTGAGTTTCTACTTTTCTTGGGTTGTTGCTTTGTCTTGGATTAGTGCACTCACCAGGTTTTCCATTCTGTTTTTCTATTGTAGTTGTCAGTCCTTCATACTGTTTTTTATATGGCCATCTGCCATATGTTCAATAAGAATGGCCTTTGTGCCGCTAATTATCAAAAAAAAAAAAATTTGATAATCAATGTGTCATAGGTTGGCATACTATAGCCACACTTGTTTATAATTTTGGTCTATATTTGATGATGACAATCGCGTTAGCCCTCATCTATTGATGAGTGTAGTCACAAAGCATCGCAACAAGCCACACTGATTATCAGGCGAGTTTATGATGTTTGTTGCTAAGACCACAATGGTTGCAAGGTGAGTGTAGTAATATGACCAGGCTCGTCAAACATTGCGATCAGTCTTGTTATGGCCAAATTGTGTGATCACGTAGTTTTATGATATTTGTTAGTGCTGGTCACAATAGTCCATACACTGCGATCATGCACACAACCGGGTATTGACAAATTTGATCAAACTTATCACATAGTGTGGTCATATTAGTATTGCATCCGTCATGGTATTAATTACAGATGTTGGCTACCTTTTGCTTTGCCACTATGTTGTTAATAAATGCCTACAATAGATCACCTGGTGTGTCTATTCTAGTCACATTGTGTGTCCATACATATTTTATGATGTTTGTCGATGCTGGCCACACTTGTGTATATATTGTGGTCATGTACAAATATGAGTATTGGCACTATTGACGAAACTTATCACATAATGTGGTCATACAAAAGTCACTCCTAGCAATAATGAGTGTAATAACCCGACCTAAATCCCCGTTATTATAGTACTTTAAACTTGATTAATTAGTTTTAATTTGTTATTTGATCTATTTGTACCTTGCGGTTAGCTAACGGTGTGAGTTTATTGGAATGGCTAAACAAATACCAGTCTGGTCACACCTTTTACCGAGTTTCGTATATTCTATTTCGGACCTTATATTATAATTATTTTAGGTTCTACATTTTTATTTTAAAGTCGATTTATTTATAGATTAATTTTCCGGCGACGAAACGAATCTATTTCGGTTTACCGATTTACCGTCTTTTTAACCCGATTAAATTTATTACAATTTAAAGTGGTAATGTTTTACCCATTTTATATTTTACTAAGAATATTAGTATTATTGTTATTAGAGTATTAGTTTATAACTACATTGATTGGTATTGTTTTTAGTTAAAGTTAATAAAGGGAGGTTGTATATATAAGTGAAGGGGGAGTTAATAAGCCACTTTTAATTCAAAATTTAGACAACTCATTCAGCTCTTTCTTCCTCCTCTCACGCCGACGCAACACCCCAGCCCCTCTGTTTTTCTACGGCGGGCCTTCTCCGCGACTTTCCGGCCAATTTTCCGGCACCAAATTGAAGCTCTCACTTCCCTCTACTTCCTTGTCCCTTTATTCATCTTTTCAAGTGGTATATCTCAAGTATCTTTCTCCTCCATTGTTATGAATTTTGAAAGCTTTGATATTATTGTTTTACTATGATGTTTTTATGTTAATTTACTACTTTCTTTCATGAAATTGGAGTATAAATTGTTGTAGTTGATTCTAGTGATGAAAGTAAGTGTTTTGGTTCAAGTTTGTGTGAGTTATGTTGAGATTCTTGTGAATTGATGAAGATGATGGTGAGCTATGGTTATGCATGTGGTGTTGGATGAGATTTTAGAGTTATACCTTCTGTTTTGTGAAGATAATTAAGTATTTATGGTCTTTTTGAATGAATTACATTAGAATTGTGACAGAAAGTGTGTTAATGGTGGTGTAGCTAAGTGCAAGTGTTTGTGTGTTGTTGCATGTGAATTTTTGCAAGTATGAATGCTAATGTTTGAGGTAAAAATGCTGAAATTTAGTGAGGTTATGCATAGATTACATTGGGTATGTTATTGGTAAAAAGTTTGAATGAAAACAAGCATGCATGAGAGCTGAAACGCACCCGGTACCTACTGCCCATTTTGAGGTTTTTATAGGGGATGCTAAAATTAGTTTCGAGCCCAGAATTTAGTGTAAAAAGGTAGTCTAAGATGTTAGTAAACACCGGGCTTTGGAATTTCGAGGTTTCGATTTGTATAACCCGAGTTAGAGCTAAAACCGTGGAGTCGCGTATTTATATACGAATTTTGGAGACAGTGTAGTTTTGGGTATTTTTCGACCAAATGGAAATTGATTCTGGAAAAGTGTTAAACATAAGAGTTTTAGAGGACTCGACGAGCTTTCCGAAAATATATGGTATGCCTTAAACCGATGTCGGGAGGATAAGTTATAAGGTCGGGAATCAGAGTCACAAAAACTGGAATTTTCTGGGTATTTGTATAAGTACATTAAGGAGTTAAATGTGATTATTAAGGTCTTATAAGTGGGTTTAAGAGTGGCTAAGCTAAGGAATATATTATTTGTGATATGGTTTTGAGTAAGAACCATAAAGCTTGTTTTTGAAGGACTCGAGACCCTCAAAGCTATTTTACCGTTATCGATTTAATTCACCGAATCCTCTTAAATTATTTAGAAGTTTTATCGTACTTGGAAGTTTTTGAAGCCTCTTTGGTAAATTTTAAATTATATCTTACAAGTGTTCCTTGATTCATAAAGCCCTCATAAGTTTAAAGCAATTCCCAAAGCCTCTTGATTTTACTTCAAACACCCGAAAATCTCGTTACTAGTTTTCGGTAATTTACTACTACTGTCCGAACCCTTTTCGAGCCTTTCTCATTCTTTTTAGTCTCTGGCCCGGCCATCAAACTTGTAGAGCATATTTTTCCCTTTCCGAAAAGTACTCGCATAGCGAAATCCGAGTTCTATAGCCCGAGTTACGATCAAAATACTATTGTCTTTAAAACCTGAAATTCCTATACGTTTTATTGCCGAAACTTTATTGCGAGGTTTTACGCCCTTACCTTTTCATAGCTCCTATTTTAATACCGAACTCTATTATTATAGCTCAAAGTCTGCTTGACCCAAGCCATTCCCCAACCGAGATCGCGACCGGACGGCTCACTCGCCAGTGCATAAATTGTCCAACAAATACTCTTACTTAACTTAAAGATGCAGTTTTATTGCATAAGTTCATTCTAATGGTTTTTAATGTTTTGTTAGGTGGCCTGATCCTCATTTGATAGCTAGAATTTAGTCTAGCATTCTCTGTGCTCCTTCCGAGTAACCTGCACTGGCGATGTCGCCTAGCGATCACCATCCAAACTTAGGATCGGTTCGGGCGTGCGCGAGATGTTCTACATCGATCCATCAGGAGCCCACATCTTTTATTTAGTAAAGTCTTTAAAGGTTACATAGCATATGCATAGAATCTGCTCGTTAAAGCTTGCATTGATTTTAGCATGTTTTAGCTCCCTTCCCCGTTTTCGAAACGTTTTAAAGGCCGGCATGAAAAACCGTTTTCGAAACGGTTTTACATGTTGGATGTTTGTGTACTGAGTGTTTCCCCCACTCACCTTTGCGTTGTTTTTCTGTTTTGTTTTAGGCGGTCCGAACTCACGAGACAAAGAAAAGGGACTTCACCACGTCATTCGGCCAGAAAGTGAAAGGTAGAAATATGCATAAGCGCGGGAGTTATGTTATTCCTAGGATCGATCGACTAGTAAAGTGGGAGAATTGTTGAAGCTTAAAACCTCGTTCAGTTTTAGTGGTTGTTATATTGGTTGCATGTATGACTTGTAACTTTGAGTTTTGAGATGTGATGTTATATGGGGGTTCTCTGGTTATATATATCGTTGAAATGTTTATGGGGTCGTACTGTGTATGGTTAAAGAATGGATGTCGTAGGTAGGTTGCCTTGTCCTTTAGGGGACGGCGGTAACGCTTCCGGCCGTTATCCGCTGCGCTAATCAGGTGATTACTGCTGTATTTGGGTAATGACGTGATTAAGGTTTGGGGGCGTTACAATGAGTGACCAAACAGTTGTACGATGTTCTTAAGCCATTGACCACACTTGCCCCCTATCCGGTGATATCCCACATGTTTTGATAATCAATGTGTCATATGATGACATACCATACCACGTCGATATTTAAGTTTGGTCCATATTTAGTGTATGCCTTTGATCAACCCAGTCGTATCTATCTATGTGGTCCTACATGGTGAGAACGTCAGTTTGCAGTTAATCTTCTTGAAATTCTGTCTACTTCGCTGGTTGTTGACAACTATTTATTATTAATTCTATTGCAGGACTCTAGGGTGAAGTCATTGCGTATGCTTTATTGCTACGACTTTGCCATGGACAAGGAAACTTCGATACTGGATGAAGTATGGAATCGAGCATCTCGCTGGGACCAAAACCGTTTTAGTTCTAGCGGCGTAACCGTTAAGGAGGGTCGACACCGTTGAGTTTATGCAGTATATTGTATTTGAACATGACAACCCATTTTGATTGTAATGGTATAGTAGTTTACTGTCTACTAGTCGGTTTGAATGAACTAATTTTGTGAATCTGCATGACTTTGATGATTGGGGGTTGTGTATGAAGACAATTGTGTTTTAGTATTTTTTTTCTTTTTGCGACAAGCAGACATTAAACGGGTTGAGACAAGAAAACTATATAGTAGTTTACTGTCTACTATATCGACATTGGTCAGTTTATGCTAGGTAAGGTTATGCTGTCTGTTAACAATGTCACACTGGTTGTTAGTCGAGTATAGTCAACTGACAAAACTTGTCATAGAATGTTGCCCATTTAGCACCATTGTGTGACAAAATACATATTATGGTGTTTGTTACCAACGACCACAATTACTAATATATTGTGATCATCAACACAACATAGTATGACCACACATCTTTACAGGTCACCCATATGTTGATTCTCCCCGAGCCCATATTTTAGCATAACATCAGCCCACTTCTCCTCGAACTCATCTACATCCTCTGAAGTCCATACACACATTTTGATTTCTTCCTAGAACTCATCGCATCCATTAATAACCATCCGACCTTCTCCAGGATCTTCCTCATGATATGCCACTTACAGTACCTGTGTCATGGTAGGATTACATGTTATGTCAGTTACTCGGATCCCACAACCAACACGACTAGGTGCGTGTATATACACATGACCAGACGATTTCCAGATTTTGACTAAGTGTGGCCACACTTGTCACTAAGTGTGGCCAGACAATCTATAAATGTGGTCATACAATCTACAAGTGTGGCCATACAATCTACAAGTGTGGTCAATGTTGACCGTACCTGTCACTAAGTGTGGCCATACAATCTACAAGTGACCACACTTAGTGTTTTTGTGGCCATACAATCTACAAGTGACTATCATAAATGTGATGTAAGTGTGATCAGCATGTCCTATGTCATAGTTAAACGTTGTAATATGTTACTATCAGGCACATCCACACATCACACAATATATAACGAGACCTTAATCAAAATCAACATACCTGTGTTTTGCTCCAACAAATTTCTCGTGAACTGTCCCTTTAATCGCCAGATCTTCATCAGTGATCACAGTATTCAGGAGGTACCCATGCATTACTTCAAGGAATCGGTCAAATAACCATTCAAACGACTCCATCTGCTCATTCCAGATTAGCCCCACACCGAAGCATGTGATTTTCCAGTGGTTGTTCAACCCTGTGAATCGGCCAAAGGCCATGTTGTACCTATTCGTCTGTTGCTTACTGTCAAATGACAATAAATCTCTATAGCACATGTAGTCCCTTCGCGAGGTTGAGTCACACCAGAAAACATGCATAAGTTGTTGATCTTCTTCTAATTCGTAAGCATAGTAGAACCCGACGTCCTCACTTTGTCTCTTAGCCAATCTATCCACAAGCATTTGTGCGTCATTATCTTTCAGTGCATCCCTCAACAACCGACGATTGTTTTTCATGTCCTGCTGCATGCACCCAACGTTTTCATACCCTCCCACGCATTCTTTCAACACATGGAATACCTTAGATGCACCAATGTTAGCCATGCTGAACTGGTTTACCAAGTCTTTCTACAACGAGGTGACTTTCCGAGCGGTTCTATTGAAGTGCATCCGACCAGGGGTCATTAGCTCGTACTTGTGCGATAAGAGCCGCTTGTGAACTGTGAACCTGTTCCCATCGTCGGAGGTTCACACCCCTATCATATCCTCTGAAACAACCCTGGTTTCACCAACCTTGCGCCTACAGGGGTTTGGCTTCGGTTAGTGTTCTTCGTTACTGGCCGCTTGAATTTTCCCTTTATCACAGAGGCCATTCACATCATCACGTCCGAGTGTTTCATATTGGTCTTGCTTCTTACTGTGATGTCCCTCGCGTGTGCAAAAAAAATATTTCCACTCCCTGCCTCGTCCATTCTTCTCGATCGTGTGGGTGCCACTCCGTATGCTGAAACCAGTGGCAATTGCATACCATTCGTAAAATGACATAGCTTCATCCAGCGAATCAAAGAACATACCCATCCGAGGAATGATCGTCTCATCGTCGCACTTTGGCCAATAGATAGTGACACTTCATTCATCATTGAATGCGACAGGGGGTGTCTCTACGTACGGAGATTGGTTGTGGTTGCACCGCTGCAATTGAAACAATTGGTAAAAGGGATCTGTTAGTTTATGGACATCATTCAACTACATTTGGCGTGCACACATCATAACAAATGTAACAACACAACGTCAAAATAATTATATGCACTAACATTGACGGAAAGCTCATGTTTTGGAGATCGAAGAATTACAGTCGGCATGGTATGATTTGATTACATTTTCGATCATATAATTCTACATTCAACTACAAACACATGGATAAGACACAGTTCAAAGCATTATCCTTGACCACAATGAATACGTATTGTGGTCATGGTATCGATTTCATCCGTATAAGATGCATTAACTTAATGATCGATGTGTGGGCATAGTTTGGTCACATTAGTGTCACATTCCACTAAGATTATATGACCACAACATCCCCTTCATTCATCAATTTATACATAACCACTTTATTTACATTTTCGACCATATTTTCCTACATTCAACCACAAACCCATGAATAACACACATTTCAAAGCATTATCCCTGACCACACTGAATATGTATTTTGGTCCTGGTATTGGTTTCATCCGTATAAGATGCATTAACTTAATGGCCAATGCGTGGACCTAGTTTGGTCACATCAGTGTCACATTCTACTAAGATTATATGACCAACAACATCCCCTTTATCCATCAATTTATACATAACCACTTTGACCCGGCGCTAATCTATCTCCTTAATCATCTACGAGCGTGGTCATCTTATTGTCCACCGTCTATACACAGTGTGGTCATGTTGGTGTCGTGATTACATTTTATTTATATGACCACACACAACATCCCCTTCATCCATAAATCTATGCATAACCCATTAGTCATATACAAATGTTGACTTCTTAGATTGACCACTGTCTGGTTATATTGTGGTCATGCTGGTGCAGGGATTACGTTTTACATATATGACCACCATCAAAAGCCTACATCCATAATCACCCCCCTCCATCCCCGGGTTCGCGTTGATTGCCCGCCCAAAAGCTACAACATGAAAACCCTGTTTTCCGTACGGTGTGTGAGTGTTGTCATGAGTACTGACGTGGATGAAACCAATTCGCAAAATACTGCATTGTTACGAGCAAAAACCCTAACTCTATGATGCGATACTACGATTACGTGCAAAAAAATCAATTCACACGGCTGGGGTTGAGCAACCCATTGACGAACATGTTTGCCTCCATTGGTATGCTCATGTAAGATTAATTCTGTTGTTGAATCTCACTGTGTTTTGCAATGCTCTGGTCTCAAAACCCTGATTATCGTGAAAAATCAAGTCTAATTTGATAAGTTTGATGCTTTGATTTGATAAATATGGTGATTTACTCCACAGATATGGCTGGTGGTAATTTTGGCAATCAAATTCTCTAATTGATACCATCCCCTAAAATCATGGTAATTGCCAAACATATCAGGCTTTTTTCTTTTATTTTTGTTATTTTACTGAAAACCACTAGTGGTTTTCAACTGAAAATGTCACATGTGCCATCGAATTTATTTCATCCGTCGGATCAAGATCTAACGCGCGATATTAATCCTTCCTACCTTCCTACCCGAAGCTCCTTCCTACTGGATCTATTCCCTATATATATATATATATATATATATATATATATATATATATATATATATATATATATATATAAATATATAGGGAAATTGGATTCTAATAATCCCTACTTTTACAAATTGGATAACAATAATCCCTACTTTCAATTTGTATTCTGGTGGTCCAAAAAAAAAAAAAAAATTGTATTGTAGTGGGACATAATCAAGAGTATATACTAAATATCATAGATTTTGTGTTGCATTTGATTCAAAACTTTGTATAACACTTTACCACGATTTTTAATGAATTTACAGCACTTCTGCCAATTTTTTTGAATTTGTTTTCTATTTTTTATGATTTTTTCAATTTTATTCTTTTTAAAAAATCATACTAATTGCTCGGAATCTCAAAAAAATAATTTAAAAAATGTTTTAACAACTACACTTCATTACCAATCTGAGGGCGAAAACGAAAAAATAAAAACAATATGGGATAGGCATGAAAAAAATAAAAAGAATGTGGTGATGAATTTGGTACTACTACAATACAATTTTATTTTTTTTTTAAATCACCAGAATACAAATTGAAAGTAGGGATCATTGCCATCCAATTTGCAAAAGTAGGGATTATTAGAATCTATTATCCCTATGTAACCTCCTCCTCTCTTTTTCTCTCTAGAAAACCCTAGCCTCCACTTCTTTGAAGGGGCTACCATCGATTCTTTTGTCGATGGTAAGCCCCAATTCGATTGATTTCTACTTCAATTGTTAATTTGGTTTTACGTTTGCGCAAAGAAAGTTAGTCTCTTTTTTGTAAGAGTTTTTATTGTACCCTTATTTAGGGTTTTTAATCTCTTTCTAGAGTTTTATTGTACCCTTATTTAGGATTTTTAGTCTCTTTCTAGAGTTTTTGTGTAGTTGGCGTGGTCTAATACGTTGGATGAAGATCTAATTTCTAATCGCTATAGCACGGGTTGTGAGGTTCTCCGTCAATGGTAAAGATGCAGAGTCATCGAGGAAAGATGCAGAGTCATCGAAGAAATCGGAGCCGAACGTCAGTAAGATTAGTATTAGTTATTTTGAAGTTGAATTTCATATCTATGTTTTAGATCTACAATTGTTCAATCACGATTTTGATTGTAAGTGTCGTATGGCTTGCTATTAATGAAATATGTTTGATTTCAACATATATATATATATATATATATATATATATATGTATGTATGTATATGTATGTATGTATGTATGTATGTATGTATGTATGTAACTGCATGGTCTAATACGTTGGATGAAGATCTACTTTCCAATCGCTATAGCACGGGTTGTGAGATTCTCCGTCAATGGTAAAGATGCAGAGTCATCGAGGAAAGATGCAGAGTCATCGAAGAAATCGAAGCCGAACGTCAGTAAGATTAGTATTAGTTATTTGGAAGTTGAATTTCATATCTATGTTTTAGATCTACAATTGTTCAATCACGATTTTCATTGTAAGTGCCGTATGGCTTGCTATTAATGAAATATGTTTGATTTCAAAATATATATATATATATATATATATATGTATGTATGTATGTATGTATGTATGTATGTATGTATGTATGTATGTATGTAACTGCATGGTCTAATACGTTGGATGAAGATCTACTTTCCAATCGCTATAGCACGGGTTGTGAGGTTCTCCGTCAACGGTAAAGATGCAGAGTCATCGAAGAAATCGGAGCTGAACGTTAGTAAGATTAGTATTAGTTATTTGGAAGTTGAATTTCATATCTATGTTTTAGATCTACAATTGTTCAATCACGATTTTCATTGTAAGTGCCGTATGGCTTGCTATTAATGAAATATGTTTGATTTCAATATATATATATATATATATATATGTATGTATGTATGTATGTATGTATGTATGTATGTATGTATGTATGTATGTAACTGCATGGTCTAATACGTTGGATGAAGATCTACTTTCCAATCGCTATAGCACGGGTTGAGGTTCTCCGTCAATGGTAAAGATGCAGAGTCATCGAGGAAAGATGCAGAGTCATCGAAGAAATCGGAGCCGAACGTCAGTAAGATTACTATTAGTTATTTGGAAGTTGAATTTCATATCTATGTTTTAGATCTACAATTGTTCAATCACGATTTTCATTGTAAGTGCCGTATGGCTTGCTATTAATGAAATATGTTTGATTTCAATATATATATATATATATATATATATATATATATATATATAATGCAAATTAGATTTTAACAATCCCTACTTTTAGCTTGAAAGTTAATTAGGCCAGTGAAAATAAAATGCCAAAATAAAGAATGGAAATTGAAATATAGACAAAGCGCGGTAGTTGTTGACGATCTTCCTCCGAAACTCAAATTTCGAAATATATCAGTGCCTAGAGTTCTCCAACTCTAGGATTTATCCTCCAATTATTATTAGTAAGTATTTCTCACAGTCTTAGAGTCTTCTCTAATCTCAAGATCCCACCAATTAATATCACCTCTCAACTAAGTGACGGAGAATTGGCCTTTCAACTCTTAAATCCTCTCCCTAAGAATAATTGTCTCCACAACTCAACTTAATAAACTAAATCTCAATACAACTTTTTGTAATATCACACCAATTGATTTCTTTGTGTGAGTCTCAATATTTTTTCTGTGTTTTGATTATGTTGAAGCCATCCTATTTATACTTAACTTTGGCCAAGCAAGGATGATGGAGACAATCACAATATGAGACAATTCTTGATCATGTATGATACGCTTTGATATTGCATGTACTTTTACCATGTAAATATAGTCAAAACAAATCAAATCATAATATTCAAGGAATTTTAAAACCCCAAAAATTTTGGATGTGTCTACCGTTTCGTTGTTAACTTTTATTTTAATCCCGTTTATTCTGGAATTTTTTTAATTTGGTAGCACGTGAGCTCATAGGACCGTCGAGAGACTAACATGGGTATTTTGATAATTTTATGTTGCTAATTAGTATCTACCTTTATTCTTTTATGTGGGTTAATTATCAAATATTGTGTTAATTATTTTAAGAATTTTGAATACCTAATATTACCGTAGTTATTATTATTTTCATTTGAGTTACTTGGATTTATTTGAGTTTCTTATATTTATTTAATTATGGGTGTAAATATGCCACTATAGTTTAACCCTAAGAAAAACTTGGACCCAAACTCTTTTCTTCCTTTCTTTTCTTCTCCCCCGCGGCGCACCCCCCTCCCTAATTTATTCTCCTCACAAAAACGTCCCCGACCCCCCTTCTCTCTCATTTACTCCTTCCACTTGGCCTCTACAGCAACAGTTGGCCACCACCCACCGCCACCCTCAACCACCTCAGCACCATTGTGACCGTTAGAGCACCACCAAACAGCCACCAGCATGTAAGACCGTTGTTCGGTTATTGTATTTGGGGTTTATGAGTAAGATTGTCGTATTCTCAGGGATGGTATATCAGGTTAAGATAATTGGTTTGGTAGGGTTTCAATGACGAACAGTAGTAAATAACTGAATTAATTAAACTAAATTAAACAAGAATTAGAAACAACAATCACTAAGGAAAACATGAATCAAAAAATAAAACTTAACCTAATCTAACATGAATTGAAGATCAAAACTAAAAAGAAGAACTCATATTGAAGAAAGCAATTAATAACAATAAATAGAGAAACTGAATCAATTACTGAGTTTAACACTGAAAACATTAACCTGGAAACTGATCTTGAATCTTGAATCTTGAATCTTGAATCTTGAATCTTGAATCACGAATCTTCTTCTGAACAAACAAGAAAAAGCGTGATTTGGATTATTAAGACTTCCTGAATCCTCACTCGAAGGGAGAATTCGGGGAACCTTAATTCTTCTCTTCACTAAAAAGTGGAATTTTTTGTGAATTAATACTAATGAAACCAAAGCAGCGAGATAGCAGGTAAGAAAGAATAATGGAAAGCTTGAATTGAATTGAAACTTGAAAACGTAAATTACAATAGGTAGATTGAGAGTAAACTAAAGAAAGCTAAAAACTCACTAACTATTCTAAAACTAATAGCAAAAACTAATGAAAAAACTAATCATAAGTTCCCTCTATATAATAGTGTATATAAAGTAGGAAATAGGAAAGGAAAATAAAAATAACTTCCAAAACCCTACAGCAGCCGCCGCTCCTTTTAAAATTCCGGAAATTCTGGTCGTCACGGGCGCGACCGATTCGGCGGAAAGCTTTCGTTAATTTCGTGTTTTGAAGGTCGGGGCGCTACAACCTCGGTCGCGGGCACCACGACCTTCTGCTCAATTGGCCGCGGGCGTTACGAGGTTGGTCGCAGGGCTAAACTTTTTCGGAAATTTTTGTTGAATTGCCGACCATCGTCACGGGCGCTACAACCTCGATCGTGGGTGTCACGGCTTTCTGTGCAGTTTGTAGCGGGCGCCACAACTTTCGTCGCAGCCGCTACCACTTCGGCGGAAAATATGGCTTTCCTGCTGTCTTGTTCGCAGGTGTCACGCTAGGCGTAGCACATGCGACCTATTTGGAGTTGGGTTTTTGAATCTTTTGGCACCCCTTTTTTCGCTATTCTTTGATTTAACCTACAAAAACACAAAATCATCATAACTAATTGATAATTAAGGTCCTAAAACAACCAAAACCCTTTATTAACGGTATCAATTCGGCTCGAAATGAGACCGAACAACACTAAAAGGAAGGTCTCGTGAGGGTTTATAGAAGCTATACCCACAAAAGCAAAGTAAAAAGGAAGAGAAGTAACATCTAGAGACTAAGAGGCAAACCGAACAAGATAAGCACAGAACGAGGTCCACACGCACGGTCGCGAATCCAATTGCTTAAACAATGCTTTTATTCAATTTAGAACAACTAACAAGAACAATCAAGGCTCCTAGTAAGTTCGTTACCTAACTTCACATTTTTCACTCCACTCATGCATATGCTTGATGTGTTCCTTGTGCTCAATTCTAGTGTTTTCCGACCCACTTTTGCTTAAGTCAAAGTTTAGTCGGTCAGAACTAGCTACTCACATACCTATGCTTATTTGTTGGTGAATTATGGTGGTTCCCTTCCCTATTTCATGTTGCCCTTGGCTTGGTGAGGGCCGCAGGTTACATAAGGAATGGTTCCACAATTATTTCCTTCAATTATTTTTGGTGTTGGTTTGTTCGAGAATTGAACGACCCTAAAAGGAGTTTACTCTTCCCATATAGATCCTCTCCATGCACATGCAAGGTGCTCAAGGGATATGGGTGTCGCACCACTCATACTGATCTATGCAGGTGAACCAACATTTTTAGTTTTTCTTTTTCTCAATGTTTTTGCGTTAGTATTTTTCGGGAATAAGAAGGACCCACACAGGTTACTCCATACGGAACAAAGTGCTTAAGGGGTAAGAGTGTCGCACCACTCATACTAGCCCGTGTAGGTGTACCAACATTTTTTCTTTTTTCCATTTTTTTTATTTTTCATAATTAGCACATGGATATACAAGATGCCGAAACCTTCCTCCTAAACTAAAACCATCCCATTAGTAAGCCAGAAGTGAAATTTCTAAGGAAACCACATGCCTGCAAATACCGGTGAGGTTATTATGTTTAGGTTAGGCAGCAACTAGGCCTGAAGCCTATCAAGCACTCACTAACCATCCTTAACTAAACAACTGCACTATTCAAGCTATCATTAAAATAACCATGTATACAAACTACCTCTAGCTTGGGAAAAATTTTAAAATTTTTTGCCTTTTATCAGTAGTAACCCAAAATTCTCTCATCCTGAAGTCTGTCAAGCACGTGTGCCACCCCACTCCCACACAAACACTCTACAATGTCCTCATTGTGCATAAGGTGACACTACACAAAAGAAAAGACACACAAAAGAAAAAGAAAAACACAAGCCGACATGGCCACCCCCACTCCCACACAAAAGGTGAACAATGTCCTCATTGGTAATAGAAGGAAGCAAACAGCCAAAAGGAAAGAAAGAAAAAGAAACACACCAAAAGAATAAAAAAGAAACAAATGAAGCTAACTCACTAACCTTATTAGAAGTAGAAAAGAAGGATATTACATGGATGACTTCTTGTCAATTGACTCACTCCATCTTATTGGACAATTCATGGTTAGGAGAAACAATAAAGAAAAATCAAGAAAAAAAAAATCAGATTTACAGTGTATACAAGAATCTCGACGTACCTTCTTTCAAACATTGGATGGATCGCAGAATGTAATATACTCCACGTCAGCACTTTTAGGATATTCTTTCAACCTATGCCCATTCAATTTCCACACAGAGTTATTAGATGGGTCCTTAATCTCAATCCCACCTGAAGGGAACACCCGAGTCACAATAAAGGGTCCAGTCCACCTAGATCTCAGCTTTCCAGCAAACAAATGCAACCGAGAGTCATAAAGGAGTACCTTTTATCCCGGGGAGAAGGTTTTCGTATGAATGATTTTATCATGCAAGATTTTAGACCTCTCCTTACTCAATCGCTCATTCTCATAGGCTTCTCTCCTCAACTCCTCAAGCTCACAAAGTGTTAGTTTCCTCTCCTCACCAACTACTGACAGATCAAGGGTAAGGGCTTTCAAAGCCCACTAAGCCCTATGTTCAAGTTCTACAGGCAAGTGACAGGGCTTCGCAAAGACATCTCTATAGGGTGACATCCCAATGGGGGTCTTATAGGCCATTCGGTAGGCCCATAGGGCATCAATCAGCTTAACAGACTAGTCCTTCCTATTCCTAGACACCGTCTTCTCCAAGATCTGTTTTATTTGCCTATTTGAAACTTCCGCCTGACCATTAGACTGTGGATGGTAAGCGGTAGTGAGCTTGTGTACAACTGAGTCCCTCTTAATTAAGGCCTCAAAAGATCTATTATTAAAGTGAGTTCCTTGATCACTAATAATGACTCTAGGTACTCCAAATATAGCAAATATATATTCCTTATGGGATTTAGTGATGACTTGAGCATCATTCTTTCTAGTAGGGATGGCTTCTACCCACTTAGAGTCATAGTCCACAACAAGGAGAATATATTCATTCCCAAAAGAGTTAGGGAATGGTCCCATGAAATCAATATCCCAATCAAACACATCAATAAAAATCTCAGGTTGTAAAGGCATCATGTCTCTCCTAGTAATCTTTCCCAAACTTTGGCACCTAGGGCACCGTTGGGCATAGTCATGGGCATCTCTAAAGATGGTGGGCCAGTAAAACCCACTCTGTAGGACTTTATAGGCAACTTTCTTCCCACTATAATGCCCCCCACAAAGTTGGTCATGGCAGAATGAGAGGACATCCATAATGGAGTCATTAGGTACACATCTCCTAAGTATTTAGTCAGGACAGTATTTAAACAGATAGGGGTCATCCCACACAAAATTCTTCACAATGTGAAGAAACCTGTCCCTGTCGTGCTTATCCCAATCACTAAGCATCTCCCCAGTCACCTTAAAATTCACAATATCAATAAACCAAGGTTTCACTCCCACACTAAAAAGTTTCTCATCAGGAAACTCAGCAGCAATATGGGTGGTGTTCACAGTATCAGACACAATCCTAGATAGGTGGTCTGAATTTCTCCTGTCTCTAATTTCACAGTCAAACTCTTGCAACCACAACACCCACCTAACTAACCTAGGTTTGGAGTCTTTCTTCTCCATCAAATACCTAAGGGCTGAATGATCAGTGTAAACTGTGACATGAGAACCAAGCAAGTGAGGTCTGAATTTCTCAAAAGCCTACACAATAGCTAAAAACTCTTTCTCAGTCACAGTGTAATTCAGCTGAGCATCATTTAAGTTATAACTAGCGTAATGAATAACCACAGGTTTTTTTATCAATTCTCTGTCCTAACATAACACCTACAGCATAATAAGATGCATCACACATGATAGCAAAAGGCTTTCCCCAGGTGGGAGGCTTTAGAATAGAAGGGGAAATGAGGGCATCCTTGAGTTGAATAAAGGCCCTCATACAATCATCGGAAAAGTGGAATGGTACCTCCTTAGCTAGCAGTGAAGACAAAGGCTTAGCAATCCTACTAAAGTCTTTTATGAATCACCGGTAAAAATCGGCATGCCCTAGGATTGAACGAACTTCCTTTATAGAAGTTGGAGGGGACAAATTCTTAACTAGTTAGGTCAATCTTGGCTTTATCTACTTCTATCCCTTCCTTAGAAATCACATGTACTAGTACAATACCCTTTTTCATCATGAAATGACATTTTTCCCAATTAAGGGCCAGACTCTTTTCCTGACATCGACTCAGTATGCGATTCGGGTTAGCTAAGCAAGCATCAAAAAAAGTACCAAACACAGAAAAATCATCCATGAAAATCTCAACATAATCCTCCACTAAGTCAGAAAAAATAGAGATCATGCATTTGTGAAAGATTGCAAGGGCATTACACAGGCCAAATGGCATCCTTCGAAAAGCAAAGGTGCCAAAAAGGCAAGTAAAGGCGGTCTTTTCTTGGTCACAAGGGGCAATAGAGACTTGGGTATAACCTGAATAACCATCAAGAAAACAATAATACTCATTCGCAGCAAGTTTCTCAAGCATCTCATCTATGACAGAAAGGGGAAAATGGTCCTTCCTAGTGGCCTTGTTTAGTTTTCTATAGTCTATGCAGACTCGCCAACCAGAAGGGACAAGGGTAGGAACTAACTCTCCCTTTTCATTCTCTACAACAATCAATCCAGCTTTCTTAGGGACCACATGAATGGGGCTCACCCACTTGCTATCAGAGATGGATAAATGACATCACTACAAAAAAAGTGACTTTTACCAACAGATTACCAGTGACAGATATTCTATCTGTTGGTAAAAGTGTATATTTACCAACAGATTAGTTATATGTTGCTATTATTAATAATTTATCAACACTAATAATATCTGTTGGTAAAATAATTTTAATACCGACAGATAAAAATTTCACTGTTGGTATTATTAAAATAATACCAACATTTATATTATTTGTTTGTAAAATAATTTTAGAACCAACAGATAAAAGGTTATTGTTGGTATTAGTAATGTGATAGTTTAGAATAAAAAAACAAGGCTAAAAATTACAAACTCAAGCCTCTCCTAGACTCCCACATGCAGTCTTCTTCGTTCCAAACTGCACCTCATTGGCTAGGATGAAAATTTGAACGCCCATTCTTCTCTCTCCCTCGCCCACCTCTCTCTTCCCCCAAATCTCATTCATTGCTAAATTCAAATTTTGCAGGTCCTCTTCCAGTTGAACCTATGATTCGGCTCAAATCGATCTACGATTTTTTTTTAATCTTGAAATTCAGGTAGATTGAGGAAGACAATTACGATTTCGCGAGTAGACTGCATTGACCAGTACTTTAGCATCTGATTGTTGTCCGCCTTCGACCAGTTGCGCGAATTCTTCCGTAAATTCTCGATTGGTGGAGTTATAACAATCTTCAGGTTCAATCCGATCCTTTTAGTTTGATATTTACTGCAGCTTTTATAGAAGTTGCATCCTCAACTGGTCATTTTTCAATGTTCTTGAAGTTAGGGTTACACGCAAATATGTTTGGGGTTGGAAGATTTCTATACTCGTCGTTTGTACTTTCGTAAAATTCTCGTTCAACGACTTCTTTGCTCTAAATTTCGATTTCAGTTTGTCATTGATTGCATTTGAAATTGGTGATTTCAACTGTTGATTTTTGTTGTGGGATGGTCTGATGTGTTTGAAATTCATACATCTATGAAACTAGTGTTGCGTCATTGATTTGATTTCACACTAACTGAAGAAGATCTGGATGGCCTGACTGATCTGATCCAGCAGCTTAAGGTACTTTTATTTATGAGCTGAATTACTGTGATGTTATTATAATTTGAATATATCTCTAAAAGCCATTATGTGGTTTTACAGGAAGAACTTATTAGAGGAAAGCTAAAGTCAAGCCCAAATGGGGCTCACAGAAATTTATGTCAAAGTGTGAATCAACTCCGAATCAGTCTTCACCGCTCCTTGATGAAGCTACCCACCACCATAGACAATGACATTGAAGAGGATGTCCATGCTCATGAGAATGATGTAAAATAATTGTGCAAGCTTCTTGGCATCACCATGGTAATTGGTTTAATCAGGATTTTATTAATGTTACTTTGGAGTTCCCACCAAAGCTGTAAAGGTTAGCTTGTTGAAACTATAACTATTGACAAGAGTCCTGCCAGTGAGAGGCCCTAATGTAATTGTACAAATAGTGGTTTAATTCTTACACTAGATATTGTAATTCCATGACTCTATCTGCCTTTTCTTTTATAGAAAGTCAAGGAGTATGTAGTATGCATGCTTTGAATGGAATTCTGTTTTGATGTTTTCACCAGAATGTATGCATTAACTAGAACCTTTCACGGCTTGTTCTTATAATGATATGTGGGCGCAGAATGGGAGTCTCTTTAATCTCCTAACGTGCATCTTTTTGAATTTTCTTAAAGAATCCGTCTTTCTTTTTAAATTTTTATATAATATATGTTTTTGAGAAAGGATGTGGATTGAAAGTGACTGCTGAGTTTTCATGAAATGCAGGTTCTTAAAGAAAGCTTTAAAATCTATTGCGCTATTAATGATGGTATTATTAACCTAGTGGATAAAGTAATTTAATGCCATATTATTCTGAACTTTAGTTTTATAAAAATAGATACATTGATTTTCATTGGTTTCTCATGACAGTTCTTTGAAATGCCAAGACATGAAGCCGTTAAAGTGCTTGAAATATACAGACGAGCTGGTCAGCAGGTGATGTAATTGATTTCCTTAGAATTTTTGGACGGTTTTATGTTTATTACTCGTGTGTGTTGGTGAATGGTTGGACTATAAAAAAATTCGCATTCTTTAAAGTTTTGGAACTTTGGGGAGGAGATGCGATTTTAAATGTCATGTTTCTGGCTAACAAGGTTGTTGAAATCTCAATGCAGGCTGCGAGTCTGTCCAACTTTTATGATGTTTGCAAAGGATTGAAACTTGCCAGGAACTTTCAGTTTCCAGTGTTAAGAGAGGTAAATACTTCAAGATAGTTGCTATATACTTTGAGTGGTAATATCATCAAAGATAATGACAGCCTAGCTCCCTGCTCGTTGTTTGCAGCCACCACAATCATTTCTTGCTGCTATAGACGAATATATCAAAGAGGCACCAAGGATGGTATTTGTGCCTAGCCAACAACTGATTAGTGCACTTTTCAAACTTGCTAGATGGAGGCATCTGTAGCATGCAGTTTTGAAGTCTAGTAGAAGTTTGGTCATGCATCAGTCTAATTCATTGGTGTTTTCAACTAGGAATTTCCGGAGAGGTTTTAATTGACTTACAGAGATGAGGATGCACCTCATGAAGATGATGTACCTACTTCTGAAGAGCCTCAAGAAATAGCTCCAGAGGATTTAGCCCACACGTCGAGGCTTCTAAAGCATCTCCTGCCCCTCCTCCACCTGCTGCAAATGTGGACTCTAACAATCTACTGGTGGGTATATTGCACCTAGATATAGAATGTGATTAATGTTGCGAATTTATGCAGGATATCTGTTCGTAAAAACTTATATTGCACCAAGATATATATTGTAATGACATATTTGTAAACAACATGCAACTAGTGTTACTATTTCCAACAGATATTTGTATCACCAACAGATGTATTTGATGGACAATGTCTTACAAATTAAATCGAAATTGTATTCCCAACAGGTAAAGTGTGGGAAATATTTTAGTGCCAAAAAATAAATTCACCAACATTTACATTTGTTGGTAAAGCTGATGTATCTCCAACAGACATTAATTGTTGGGATAAAATTCTTAATAGCGACAAAATAAAACTGTTGGCATTAGTTAGCAATACCAACAGAAGATAATATTTGTTGGTAATACTTTTACAATTAGGTTTATTTCCAACAGTCTAGTGACAGATAATTATCTGTTGGTGAAAACTTATACCAACAGATATTGAACTTTTACCAACATATAAGCCCTATTGGTAAAAGTCATTTTTATTGTAGTGCATCATGATTTAGCCACTTAAGGATTTCCTTCTTAACTACCTCCTTCATCTGTGGGTTCAGTCTCCTAAGGGGGTCTCTATGAGCAGTATTTTCATCCTCTAGGAAGATTCGATGCTGAACAATGGAAGGGCTAATCCCCTTAATGTCACCCAAAGTCCACCCCAAAGCTCCCTTGTTTTTTCTAAGAACCTCAATCAATTGGCTTTCCTGTTCCCTACCTAAGTTAGCGGAAATGATTACTGGGTAGGTCTCACTAGGGCCAAGAAAAGCATATTTCAGCTCAGCAGGAAGAGGTTTCATCTCAATAGTGGTGGATGAAGGTGTTTCGGGCTCACCTTTCTCAGGTTTGGTTTGAGATGCAAACAAAAATTCATACAACATGTTACCATCAAATATATCAGCATCACACAAAGAATTCACTTAATTAGAACTATTTCCTAGTGCAGCTAACTGATCAGCATAAGACATAGTTGCATCCACCCTACACATTCAGGGCTCTCACTCTCCTCAGAAAAATCACTTACCCAATTAAGGTCATTCTGCTCATGTTCATCAAAACCAATGGGTGACTTCTGCAGGTTAAAATGTTCATCTCCATGGTCAAGTTCCCAAAGGTTAGTTTCATCCTCCCATCCTTATAGTTAATCCAGGCTAGAGGTGGCAAGGAAAGGGCAGCCTAAAATAACGGGGATCTCATCTCTAGTACTCTGAACCCTAGCAGTTTCTAGTACTACAAAATCAACAGGAAACACAAAATCCCCAACCTTAATCTGGACATCCTCAACCACCCCCCTTAGGCACCCTAGTGGAACGGTCAACCACTTGCAACACCATCCTAGTAGGATTTACTTTACCTAATCCAAGCATCTCATACACATGCAAAGGCAACAAATTCACACTAGCTCCTAGGTCAAGCAATTCCCTTTCTATCAAACTATCACCTATGGTAATAGAGATAGTGGGGCATCCAGGGTCTATGTACTTAATAGGCATTTGGTTCGACAAGATGGAGCTCACATTAGAGGCTAGGAAAGCCTTCTTGAGCACTTGAGTGGCTCTCTTTGTTGTACAGAGCTCCTTAAGGAAGCGGGCATAGGGAGGAATTTGTTGAATGGAATCTAACAGAGGAATGTTCACCTTCACCTAAGAAAAGGTCTCCCTAATCTTGTCAAGAAATTTTTGGTCTTTACTTCCCCTTAACCTCTGAGGATAAGGTGGAGGGGGCTTGAAGGCCCCTTGAGGTGGTGGACTAGTCAAAGGGTTGGCCTTGGGTAAGGTTTTGGTGTGAGGAGGCTCAACTATAGTAGCTGGCCTCACTTCATCTAACTCATTCTCATCAGCAGTCTCATCAGTAGGTTCAACATTTATAATTCTTTCATTAGACACAACAGGAGATCTCATTTTCACTTATTATCAATTCCCTTCGAAGAACGAAGAGTAAGGACGACATTCAAACCTCTAACCTGACTAGGGTCACAAGAGGACGAACCTCATGCTTGTCCACTGGGGTTGCCTAGGCTTACCAGGAAAGGCACCTCTATCCCTATTCGCTAACAGCAACTGAGAAAAATTTTCATTCATCTGTTTCATCCTCTTTTCTAGGTTAATGTTCATGTTTTTCTCAACCTCTTTCAAGCCATTCTTCAACTCCCTAATCTCTCTCTCATGCCTGTCCTCATTGGTGTACCCGAATGGAGGTTGGGTTTTGTACACGCCAAATTTTGTACTGGTAAATCTCACCCGGGAAAATTGGGCCAACACAATCAGACTTCACTCAAGGAAATAAGAAGGCCATTGGGCCTTGCCCATTTTCAAGATAGGCCCAGCAGCGAGCCAAGCCCAAGGAAAAAGGAAGGACAGGCGGCCTTCCTATTTCCCACAGGCTTCTAGGTGGGCTGAAACCAGCGCACCCAGCCCATGGAAATAGGAAGGTCACGCGACCTTCCTCATTTTCATGGCCCAGGAAATGATTGCCACGTTGGTAATCCATGTCCAGAAAAATCAACGGCCATGCGACCTTGCTTTCTAATCCGGGTTTTGGCTCCCATGATCACCTCTCTTGACTTTTGACTTATGATTTTGAGCATGGCCGTATGGCCTTCCTATTTGTCTAAGGGGCATGATCTTTGGAATCATGTCCCCTTCCTTCCATCTCTATCCATCCACCCTCCACCTGTAAATACCCCCCTCATCCTCACTCATTCTTACCAACAATCATCAACAACTCTCATCATAATCCTTTCCTATACCTCTCTATTCTACTATCAATCATCTTCTATACTCTTCTTCAAGTAATATCATTCATATTCGTACATCAAACTTATCGAAGTTTAAAGTGAGGTTCGTCTATCTTTTTGTTTTAATAATGTAGTTTATTTCTATGTATCATTTTATTTGTACGTTCGTTTTGTAAAAACCTTCATTATTTTAATCTTGCATGTTTAGAATATAAAATTCGTGAAATTCGTTAAAGTTCTCCCCGCTCAATTTCATTTCAAGTTCGATTTTAGTAGAGTCTGTTTGTTAAACAGGCGAATTCGAGATTCATTTAATTCTCGAATTCGTAACCTTGCCCCCGGATTCGGAGTTCGAGTTCGTAGACCGGAGTTATTTTTATTTTTAGGTTTGTTGATTTCCTTAAATCGGCTAGCGACTCTTTCTTTATAATTTTTTTTATTATTTCACACATTTGTTTATTATATTGGAAAATTTATAAAATGATTTATATACCCCATATTCTAACTCGGAGTTGGTTTAAGAGAAAATGTCATAGAAATAATCATAGGTCACGTGGCTTTTGAATTTCTCTAAATATTTTCTTTTGGGCCAAAGAAGCACAAGGCCCAATAGTTGCAACATCACAGGCCACGCGGCCAGTGATGGGCCCTGTTGGTCGATATGCCCTCTTCTTGGTCCGGGTTCGAATTGAAAGTCGTGTCGAATCATTTGTACATTATTCCGATATAATTTCAAGTGTGTAAATAATAAAAAAGTGATTTTTAAACGAATAAAAGTCACCCCTCAGAAATGATTTTTATAAAGTAAAAATATCCTTGTTTAAGGATTAAGCTACTTTAGTCGTCTCCCGATCATTAAGTAGCACACTCAAGGTAAAACCGGTCGAGCTTTTCCTGGGGTCCTACAGATTGGCGACTCCACTGGGGACTTAAACTTAAAAAGAGGGTAAAACTTGAAAACATCGAGTTGATTTGAAATTGTAAAGGGAGAAAGTTGATTTATTTCACGTTTTTATTATTCTTTTAGGCATTTTGCATACCAGGCTACTCCACAGGTCTTTTGACACGGGAGCACAAAAGCGATGGTTTAGGATTAACCTAGGATCTTACCCGAGAGCGGGCGGCCATTACTTGTGTGATGCACTCTACATCGCCAAGCATTTGGTCTCTCTTCTCACGCATGTTATACTCCAAGGCTTTCTTGAAGTCTGACGAGCAACACCTCACACACTTTACCTATAAACTTTATATGGGTGAAGTGCACCGAGGCGAGAACATGTGGTACCTCATCTAATCCCAACCTTAGTAATCCATGAATGTATAGGCTTGGTTTAGGATACCCCTCATATTGTATGCTATGTGTATATATGTTTTCCCCTCCCCTTTCTTTATTGCAAAAGAGTCGACTCTAGTTTAGAGGCTTCGTTCTAGTCCATATAAAATTCATTGGGTTGAGAAGATTATTATTTAATCAATTAGGGCAAATCAATCTCAAACATTATGGTTAACCCAATGATCTGGTCCATTTATGTACGAAGATTAATCTAATTTACAAAGAAAAACGTAACTCCCCTTTGATGATATTATATGGCCCTTTGCGATGCTCTCTTAACAAAGGTCCAAAAATCTGACTAAAGTCCAACAAAGTTATAAATAACGTCTTAGACTGCATAATAGTCACTAAGCTTGAGCAAATTAATTTATAGATTTAATCTTTAAATCCATTATATTTATGTCGTCCTGTTGTTAAGCCCAACCGTATTGGATTTATTAGTTAAGCCTATAAATTAATTTTAACTCGCTTATTATTGGCTTTATTCAGTCCTTTACAATATCCATTTTCCTTGAGTAAATAAACAAAAAGAGAAAGAAAAAGTATAGGTTGTCGGTCTTGTTGACCATGACATTAGCCCGCATAATAGTCAAAGTAGCTAGGCTATCTAAATTTGTTGGTCCAAGTTAAGGATTTTCCCTAAAATAGTCGGCCTGTGGAATGGGCCCATCCGAATTGAGAAACACTAACTTGTGCTCTCTAACTTATGATTAGTTCACTATATTTGACTTTATTCGACCCTTTATGATGTTATGAAGTTAAGTCCATATAGAGTTAGGACATGCACTCCCAAGAAGTGGGTGAGTCATCTTTTCGTCAGCATATTGGCGTCAAGTCTGTTAGGGTCTCATATAGGTCTCTTAGGACATGTATGCATCGGGTACTAAGTGTCAAAATCAATCGTCGGGTTTCTAACTATATTTCCATGCAGGGCACGGTTGGAGATCGACTGCGAGCCCGCTGTTCGGTCTCATTTTGAGCCGAATTAAGACCGTAAACTGAGTATTTTTTTTGTTGCGATTTTTTTCACTTGATTCGAAAATTAGTATGATTTGCAGATCTTAATCCAAATTCATAGAGAAGTGTAAAAAAGTGGAGAAAAGATGAAGATTTAAGAGAGAATTGGAGAATTGGAAAGAAGATGAGAAGAAGAATTAAAAGAAGCGGCCCAATCGCGCGAGATCCGGCCCAAGAATGAGCGGAAGACAAAAACGCTGGCTGCGTTTTTAAAACGCAGGCAGCGCCTGAGACAGAAAGTGAGAAAAGTCGAGTAATACAAAACGTAGGCTGCGTTTTTCTACGGAAAACTCAATGATGGAATACAAAACGCTGGCTGCGTTTTTCACTCACTGCTTATAAAAAGACCTAGCCGCCGCGAGTCAGAAGAGAATTATCATAGTTATTTTTTTTTAGGTTTACTCGTTCTATGCATTATTGTTCTAGGGTTTAGTTCATCGTTTTTCTTGCTTTTGCTACCGTTATTCTTCGATTGTAATTCACTCGTTCAATCTTTAATGCAATTCAAGTTTTTAATTATCGTTCTTCTCGCTTTTTGTTTCTTGTCTTGTTACTTCGAGTTATTAGTATTAGTTCACAACCAAATTCCAATTTTCAGTGAAAGAGAAGGATTAAGCATTCACAAATTCTCCTTCCAAGTGAGGATTTGGGGAAGGGAATTCTTAGTAATCCGAATCACGACTTTTGTTTGTTCGGGAGAATTCGTGATGCTAGCAAGGGGAGGTAGAGTGAAGAGAAGACTGTCGGTATACTCTTTTCCCTTAATTTCATCGAATCTTTTAATTTTGTTAGTTAATACGTTATTTCGCATTGCCAGTAGTATAATTTTCTTCCTTGCAATTTAGATTGTTATTTATTGTTTTCTTGATTATGAGTTCTTCGTTAGTTTTAGTTTTTCGTTCTTGTTAAATTAGGTTAAATTTTAATTCTCGCTTCATGTTTGCTTTAGTAACTACTGTTTTCAATTACTGTTTAGTTTAGTTTTGTTATTATTTACTGCTTTTTCGTAATTTGAAACCCTACCAAACCAATCCCTTATAACCTGACACACCATCCCTGTGGAATCGACAACCTTACTCTTTTACCCCAATTTACCACAACCGAACACCCGCATTAGAGATCCGCGCACTGGTCGTTTGGTTCTGAATCCTTACTACGATCTATTTGCTGTTCAATGTCGTGTCATGGCTGAGGAAAGATTCCAGGCGATTCCCGTTCAGAGTACTGAAGCTAACATCACCAAGCATCTGGAAGAGCTATACTCCAAGATGCAGGGCCTAGTCTTTGCCTATTCTTTGGAACAGCAGCAAAAGATTGGAAAGTGGCTCAATGAGCAACAACAAGTAATGGATGACGTGATGCAAGCCATCACCAAAATCAACAGCAAGTTGGGCTTAAACACTGAAGATGATGATGAAGAGATTTAGGGGTATGAGTCTAAACCTGAGCTCATCAAAACATTAGCAGAGTCTGGGGGTGCTAAATCATGTAAAGGGAAGGCTAAGTCAGCCTCGGGAGTTCCCAAGCCTATGGAGGATCCCGCTGTGAGGGCCCTGGAGTAAAATTTAGAAAACATTACCAAAATGATGAGTACTGTATCGGCCTTTGCTGACAAGTATATAGAGGTGCCTTTACCCATCCAACCTGTTATGAAAATTGCTGACAAGATTGAGGTGTCAAACATTAAGTTCAAGCCATTTGAGAACCACACGCATCACATCGAGGAGTTTATGCGACTGGCACCACTCAATCGAATCGATGTCAGTTTGTAATCTACAGTTTTTTCATCCACCCTAGATGGAGAGGCCAAAGTTTTGTATCATGTTCTACCTCCTCAAACCAAAGCAGATTCGAACGAGTTATTCAAGGCCTTCATCAATCATTACAGTCGCATTCAGAAGAAACATGCCACGGTGGATGACCTGACCACCATGAAACAAAAGGACGACGAATCCTTGGAGTATCTCGAGAGGTGGCACACCAAGCTGTCCCACATCATTGAGACTATCCCTCTCCGCCTGTAATTGTCCACTTTCAAGCAGGGACTTAAAAGCAGCCTATCCCAACACTTGGGATACCACGTCATTGAGGACTTCGATTACCTGAAGGACATCTGCGTCCAGATAAAAGACATGAACAATGACAAGGCTACTGCACCTGGTTGGAAAGGTTCTAGTTCCAAAAGGAGGGCCACTAGTGCAACTAGCCACCCTCCTAAGATTGTTGAGACTAATTTCATCCAACGTAAAGGACCCTTTGTGCCAAAATATGAGACCTACACGCCACTTGATGTTCCTTATACTCAGGCTCTCAATCGACTGGTCAAGAAGGGTATCTTGGTTTTGCCCTTGCCAAAAGAGGAACCAAAGTTTAAAGGAAGGAATTGGGATGCCAACCAGTTCTATCTTTATCATCGTTGTTGGGGACATGATACTGAAAAGTGCTGGTCCCTCAAGAACCAAATAGAGGATATGATAAGGGCAGGGACACTTCCTATGCCAAAAGCAGCGAAGAAACCCAACAATAAGGATAATCCTATGCCTGAGCACACAAACGCCATCTTCAATGAAGTCTCTCCTTTTGACCCCTTCTACTTGATCACCGAGGTAGGCCAACCTATACCAGAGATATTTGAGATTCAAGAAGGGTTATCCATCCATGGCATTTGGGATAGTGACGATGATGATGAGTATGAGCATCCCAAAGAAGACTGGGTCGAAGAGGATGAACCAACTCGAGACGGTGTAATATTCCTCACCCGGTCTGACCGCCATAACAATAGGAACGCCAACACTCTTGTGGTTGTTCCTAATCCTGCCCCAGTAAGCAATGACAATTTGACTCCTCCCGAAGACCCTTTGTTTATCCAGCTGAAAAGAACCAAAGCAGAAATCACCATCTCGCAACTGCTATGTTCATCACAGGTTCATAGGCAAAAGCTACCAAGTGCTTTCAATGACATAATTGATTCCCGTACAATGATTCCTGAACCCTTGGTCGCCCACGTGACTACTAACCAGGGGATAATTGCATTTGGAGATGAAGATCTACCTAAAGGAGGAGCATCTCACAACAAGGCTATGTACCTTACGGTGTATGCTCTAACAAGACTATTACTCTAGTACTAGTCGACAACGGATCAGCTGTAAATGTATGCCCTTGGAGAACGGCACAAAAGTTAGGGGACAAACATCAACATTTGATCCAAAATGGTGTACAGCTTCGAGCTTATGACAACTCTCCTTGGAAGTCAGTTGAGTCCATAATTCTACCTATTACTATGGATCACATCACCCATAATATTGAGTTTGTGGTGTTAGACATCCCGACTTCCTTCAATTTGCTCTTAGGAAGCCCTTGGCTCCATGAGTGCAATGCCATAGCATCCACCCTGCACCAGAAAGTGAAGATGATGGTCCAAGGACAAATAATCACAATCTCAAGAGAAACCATCAATGCAGTCGATCTTCACTCCTAAACAACCAACGCTGGAAGTGGAACACAGTTCCATAGATGAAGAGTTGTATAACTTCGAAGTGGTGGCGATATTGAGAAAGGTTGAAGCCTCATTCGACTTCGATCCGTACTCAAACCCTAAAGTCCACTCAAGTCTTAAGAAGTAAGGCTACTTTCCCGGGATGCCACTAAGGAAGAACCCAAAGAACAAGATTCCCCCTGTGATAAAGACCTTCAAGCAAAAGAGGAGATTTGGCTTAGGATACAAGCCGACTGAGAAGGAGGTCAAGCTCGCGAAGATGGGCCATTGTTGAGCAAAAGAGGATGAACAATCCTCCCAAGCTATACCAAGTGAAACCATATCCTTCCACTCTGAACAGACAATTTGTCAAGGAAGGAAACGACTTCCCTTACTATGGTTTCCCAAAACCAATTTACCTGGCCAGGGAATACAGGTAGCTGGATTATAAATTTTCAAGGACTATTCCACTGAGATGGCTACTATTTTCATCCCCACTCGGGACGAACAACTACCATTAGAGTGGACTCACCTCGCTGGAAGTGGCATATTCTGCATACTGTTTGGACAAGAAGTTGTGCAAGAGAAGATTGAGGCTGATGTTGTCATCACTGCACTGTCCAACCTAGGGTTTGATCCTAGTCTTATGATTGCTGAAGATGGAGAAGCTAATGTGGTCTCATAGGTCGATGCTGAAGAAAATAGTTTCATTCTGTCTGTAGAAGAGTTCGTTCCTAAGGTCATAGAGCTGAGTCCTAGAAGTCTTGAGTCGGGCGGGGCTAGCGTCGAGTTTACTGGCGATGTACTACTTTAGGCACTGTCCACCTCGCTGGAAGTGGCATATTCTGCATACTGTTCGGACAGGAAGTTGTGCAAGAGAAGATTGAGGCTGATGTTGTCATCACTGCACTGTCCAACCTAGGGTTTGATCCTAGTCTTATGATTGTTGAAGATGGAGAAGCTAATGTGGTCTCATGGGTCGATGCTAAAGAAAATAGTTTCACTCTGTCTGTAGGAGAGTTTGTTCCTAAGGTCATAGAGCTGAGTCCTAAAAGTCTTGAGTTAGACGGGGCTAGCGTCGAGTTTACTGGTGATGTACTACTTTCTGCATTCAATAAGATGAACATTTCTACTTACTCTTATTCTTCTTTCCTTTCACTGAACTGTTGCGCCAACAATAACTTTGAATTTAATGAACCCTTAAATGAGCCTGATAATGAATATGAGCATAAAATGGCGGTTTAGAAGACACCATAAGCATAAATGTGAGTACAGAAGAACGACCTCGAGAATTGAAGTTGGGTAGCTCTCTAACGAAAAAGGAACAACTAGCATTCACAGAGGTTCTCAAAGAATTCATAGATGTGTTCGCTTGGTCTTACGAGGATATTCCAGGGATTGACACGGACATCGTAGAGCATACCATACCATTACTCCCTAATTCAAAGTCGGTTCGATAAAAGGCAAGAAGGATCAAACCGGAATTGGCCAAAAAGATTGAAGAGGAAGTAATCAAGCAGCTCAACGCCAAATTCATCAAAGCAGTCCAGTACCCTGAATGGATTGCCAATATAGTCCCAGTGCTTAGGAAAGATGGGAAGGTAAGCATGTGTGTTGACTTTTGAGACCTCAACAAGGCCAGTCCCAAGGATAGTTTCTCATTACCTCACATTAATGTGTTGGTGGATAACACTTGCGGACATGAGCTCCTATCCTTAATGGATGGATACATTGGTTACAATCAAATCAAGATGGCAGAAGAAGACATGGAGAAAACTTCGTTCACCACACCATGGGGAATGTATTGTTATGTGGTCATGCCCTTTGGTCTCAAGAATGCTGGTGCAACGTACCAAAGGACCGCTAACACTCTGCTCCATGACATGATGCATAAGGAGGTCGAGGTCTATGTAGATGATATGATTTTCAAATCCAAAAAAAGGGAGGAGCATGTTCCCAACCTCCGTAAATTCTTCCTCAGACTTGGCAAATACAAAATGCGACTTAACCTAGTAAAATGCACTTTTGGGGTCACCTCAGGGAAGTTGTTAGTCTTTGTGGTCAGCCAACGGGGCATTGAGGTAGATCCCTCGAAAATAAAGGCCATTTAGAATTTGAAGTCGCCCAAAACAGAAAAGGAGATAAGGGGATTTCTAGGGTGAATTCAGTACATCAGCAGGTTCATCTATAAACTCACCATGACTTGCGAGCCTTTATTTAAGAAGCTGAAGAAGGGGAGTAAGATAGAATAGGATGACCAATGACAAGCCGCTTTCAACAAGATCAAGGAGTATTTACAACATCCACTGGTCCTCATGCCGCCAGTACCGGATGAGCCTCTCCTCCTTTATCTTATAGTAACCAGCTCCGCAATGGGGGCTATGCTAGCATAGATGATAAAAGGTCAAGAGAGCACCATCTATTACTTGAGCAAGAAATTCCTGGAATACGAAAGTCGGTATGTTGATATAGAAAAGATGGCTCTTGCATTGGTGTGGGCCACTGAGAAGCTGAGGCATTACAAGCTCCCACACACCGTATATGTCATAGCCGAAAGCAACCCAATCAAATTTATCATGGAGCAACCCACCGTCAACAATCGCATTGCTCCTGGGTGCTCATGCCCTCAGAATTCAACCTCCAATACTTACCTCAAAAGTCCATCAAAGGCCAAGTTGTTTCTGACTTCCTAGCTGCATCCCCATCACAGGAACCATCAAGCACTCACTTAAAGTTCCCAGATTAGGATATCTTTCTCATCGATGAAGTCACCTAGGAAATGTACTTTGACGGGGCCTCCAACCAGATGGGTTATGGAGTAGGAGTTTTATTGATCTCACCAAAAGGAGCACATATCCATGTGTCTATGAAGTTGGATTTTGATGCCACTAACAATGCTGCAGAATACGAAGCGTGTATAAAGGGGTTGCAGGCCACTCTAGCTTTAGGAGTGCGCCACATGCAGGTCTTTGGAGACTCTAGCCTCATCATCAATCAGGCTAAGAATGCATGGAAGGTTCAAAATGAATGCCTTATGGCATATCATTAGAAGCTCTTGGGACTTGTCAACCAATTCGAGAAGATTAGCTTTCAGTACCTTTCAAGGGATCACAATGAATTGGCAGATGCCTTGGCTAAAATGTCTTCAATGGTATCAATCCCAGCAGGCACGCTCCAACTGCCCGTGATAGTAGAGTGACAATCTGAACCAGCATATATCTGCACCACAGACATTCAAGAGGACGATACTAAGGCATGGTTTTATGACGTATAAAACTTTCTGCGAAGGGGAGAGTACCCAGCCGAGCTAGATGCCCATGGACAACGAGCTATCACATCTTTAGCAGCACAATACTGCTTAATCCAAGATCGCTGGTGCAAAAAGTCATCCACGGGTATCAACTTGTTATGTATAGATGCCGAAGGTGTGGAAGAAGTCATGGCCACTTTACATGGAGGAGAGTGTGACCCTCACATGAATTGGCGTATGCTGGCTAAGAAAATTCAACGAGCAGGGTACTATTGGACGACCATGGAATAGGGGTGAGCGGGACCGGGATCCCGGTAATTTTTGGAGGTCCCGGTCCCGGTCCCAGTTGTGACCGGAAGCAAAGATTTGCTCCCGCTCCCGCTCGCACCGGGATCGGGAAATAAATCGGGAAACTTTTAGTCCCGGTTTTCTAATTTTTTTTTCACCCATTATTTAATTTATTTTCATTAAAAACCAAAATAAATTACACAAGTTTACTCTAATTTCACAAACGTAGCCGCCGATTTGTTTATATAGCCACTTTTCCGAAATGTTTTTTCCGAAAAAATTATCTAATACGTAATGTGTTTTTCCAATTTATTAATATTTAGTACGTAGTATTTTATCCGAAAAAATATACTATGTGCGAAATAATAATAAATAAAATAAATTTAAAGAGCGAATATAAATTAAATTGAACAAGATTATCAATCATATGAAGTCACTTAATTTGTTTAATATATATATATATATATATATATATATATATTAAACAAATTAAGTGACTTCATATGATTGATAATCTTGTTCAATTTAATTTATATTCGCTCTTTAAATTTATTTTATTTATTACTACTTCGCACATAGTATTTTTTTCGGATAAAATATTACGTACTACATATTAATAAATTGGAAAAAAGCATTACGTATTAGATATTTTTTTCGGAAAAAATATTTCAGAAAAGTGGCTATATAAACAAATCGGCGCCTACGTTTGTGAAATTAGAGTAAACTTGTGTAATTTATTTTGGTTTTTAATGAAAATAAATTAAATAATGGGTGAAAAAAATTAGAAAAACGAGACTAAAAGTTTCGCGGTTTATTTCCCGATCCTGGTGAGAGCAGGAGCTGGAGCAAATCTTTGTTCCCGGTTACAACCGGGACTAGGACCAGGAGTAATGTTTTGCTCCCGGTCACAACCGGGACCGGGACCGGGACCTCCAAAAATTACCGGGATCCCGGTCCCGCTCACCCCTACCTATAAGGATTGGTCAGATAAACTGTCGTTCGCTCTACGGGGATGTCGCACATCCATACGGGCTGCTAAGATACACCCAACAAGAGCGGGAGGTCACAAATACATTTTGGTCGCCATCGATTACTTCACTAAGTGGGTAGAGGTAGCCTCTTATGCCAAACTCACATCCAAGCAGGTGGCTAAATTCATCCTTCGGAACATCATATGCAGATATGGGGTAACTCATGAGATCATCAACGATAATGGGAGCCACTTTCAAAAGGAAGTAGAGATGATGCTCACCACATACCATATCTAACATCATCGATCTTCGCCTTATAGACCCCAAGCCAATGGAGCAGTGGAGGTAGCAAACAAGACAGTGGCAGGAATCATCAAGAAGATGACCATTACCTATAAGGATTGGCCAGATAAACTGTCGTTCGCTCTATGGGGATATCACACATCCATACGGACTGCTAAGATACACCCAACAAGAACGGGAGGTCACAAATACATTTTGGTCGCCATCGATTACTTCACTAAGTGGGTAGAGGCAGTCTCTTATGCCAAACTCATATCCAAGCAGGTCTCTAAATTCATCCTTCAGAACATCATATGCAGATATGGGGTAACTCATGAGATCATCAGCGACAATGGGAGCCACTTTTGAAAGGAAGTAGAGACTCTACTCACCACATACCATATCCAACATCACTGATATTCGCCTTATAGACCCCAAGACAATGGAGTAGTGGAGGCAGCAAACATGACAGTGGCAGGAATCATAAAGATGATGACCATTACCTATAAGGATTGGCCAGATAAACTATCGTTCGCTCTATGGGGATATCGCACATCCATAGGACTGCTACAGGGGCAATTCCATATTCATTAGTCTATGGGATTGAAGCAGTCCATCTAGTCGAGCTGGCAATCCCTTCGCTATGAATAGTGGCAGAGAGTCGATTGTCGCAGGCAGAATGGGCACGAGCAAGGTTTGAAGAATTGATGTTAATAGATGAAAGGCGGTTAAGGGCATTAAACAATGTGCAAGTGTATCAAAGTAGGATAACCCGTGCTTTCAACAAAAGAGCTAGCAGATCACGCGCTTTAAGTAGGCGATTTGGTTCTTAAGGAGATGAGGGAACCCGTACATGATCCAAGGGGGAAATTTATACCTAATTGGAAGGGCCCTTATATGATTAAGGAGATTCTACCTGGTGGAGCAGCCCATCTTGCTACCATGGACGGAGAAGATGTGATCCAACCCACAAACCTGGATCAGCTCAAGCGATATTACGCCTAATATAATCAAGCAACTGAAAAACCAGCTTTTAGACACTTGGTTTATATTTAAATAAGTGCTTATAAAGACAAAATTTGCAAGTGCACAATTGAACAATAATTGCAAAGAATGTCTTTTCTCTTTTATTTCATTAAGGGACAATACAAGTACATTGCTTGTTATTGAGAAAATTCAAAAAAAAAAATACAAGATTATTTAATGGCTAAAGCAGCTTCATTTCCTTCCCTTCCCTCAATCTCCTAGTCCTCTTTCACTATCCTTGCATCGCCAGTAGTCTTGGGGTCTGTCTCTTCGTCCCTCTGACTATCTGGTCCCGTTTCCGTGTTCTTCGGACGATGTACTCTCTCAGACTGTTTTCGCCCTTCGACCCTAGGACCAAGCCGGTCCTTTGTTGATGTCTTTGGGCCTACTTGGTCCTTTACTATGGTACGAGGGCCAAGTCTCTCCTTCGTAGATATTGCTGCATGTTCTCTTCTCGCCACCCCAGCTCGGCGGGATTCCACAGCTGCGATCAACCACCCTTGGTAGCCTGCATCAGCATAAGGAGACACGTGCGCCTTCGAAAGGGGTACGGATGGTGGGCCTTTTCTCCCAGTATTTCAGCCATGACTCTATGATAGATTGGCGAAGTTTCAAATGCTGGGGGGCTTCACACAGCAATTCGGGATGGTTTACTTCTACCCCAATTGCCTTCGCACCCGATCTGGGAAGTAGTAGGTCATATGTGTCAAACCAGCAATGCACTCATATGCATTCCGTGAGTCGCAAGTCACATAGTCGGGGATGTGCCACCACTCGATCCATCACACAATGTCCCGAGGTTCTTTTAGCAGTGCGATCTATGCAATAACCGAGCGTATATCGGTGTACTTTCTTTTTCTCTAGCAATAATTCGCCAAGGCAAAAGATGTCTTGGGTTCCTTCATGAGGCCCAAATGCTCCATCAACTATATCTTCCCAACGAAAAGAAGTAATTAGCAAGGGTTATAATTGCACACCATGTTACCCCAAACTAAAAGAAATGGCCTAGATTCATTACCTGTAATAACAAGGAGCTTCCACGGTACTGGTGCTCGGGATTAGAGTCATCCAGACTCAACATAGTTTCTGCCAGCATCAAGGAAACTGGATTATACCCCTGAGCCATATCCTCAACGACCTGGATCAGGTTGGCTGGATCGGTTCGTCGTCCTCCATGGTTTGATAGTGTACCTTCTCGCTGATTAATGCACTTCCAATAATGCGAGAAGGGAGGCACAACAGCTCCTTGTAGTCCTTGCTGGAGTCAGTGGACGACGGTGGTGAAGTTGGGGGAGCATAATGATTCATCCCCAGGATTGAGGACCATTCCTCCGACAGCGAGCATAGTTCCTTCATCCCAAAGTGAAACACATGCATCTTAGAATCCCAGAAAGTTATAGCAGCATGAAGAAAATCAAAGTTTACATGCACCTGCCGCAGGCTCAGCAACTGCGTTAGCTTATATCTTCCAAGCTCTCATTTCTCATCCTTGGATAGAGTACTCATCCAAGTTGCTAGCTTCTTCTCGAATGCCATCAATCTTTTCTTTTTCAGGAATTTAGTGACTCTCTTTGATATCTCACAAGTTGGAGGATGATGAATGCAATGCCAATGTTGAAGGGGTATTTATACTACTCAAAGGAGCTCAAAAATGGACTAAAATCATAAAAAACGGTTACATAGTCATTGATGATCATATCCCTTGATTTAAGTCATCATGCAACGGTTAAAAATAGAAAAAAAGAGAAAAAAAAGTAAGGCTACGCGGCCTTGGTCGAATATAGGCAGGCGCGCGCCTTGCCAGGCCCAGCCCAGCTCCTCTCTGGCCCAAAGCAAGGCCGGGGGCCTTCATCTTTTTTGTTGGGCTTGGAATTTTGCTCCAACGGCCCATGCGCATTATCTTTTTCGAGTTTTCAGTCAATCGAATCAAGTCATGTTCTGAAATTTATGCCCGATAAACTTTGGCACTTAGGTTTTTGTTTTCTTTTTTATCTTTTTTCGTTTGGGGAAGCGGGATGGATCCCATTGCATAAATAAAGCATGAATGCATCAGATCACATAGAAAAAAAATGACTCACGATACAACACGTTAACAGAGTCTTGCATTAATCAAAATACAAAAAATATAAAACAGTCTTGCATAAATAAAAACATGAGTCTTGCATTGTCTTGCATAGTATGTAGATGAAGCCTTCAATTGAACCACATCAGGGAGCTCGAATCACCGCGGTCCTCAGCCATGTCGTCACCAGCATTCGAAGGGCAAACATTTGATGTGCCTGCATTTCCGAAATAAGTATCCCATGAATAATAATCGGGAGCAGTCGTAAGATAATAGCCCGCCAGGGTCGGTAGCAGAAGAATCGGAGGCGTCAGAGGAGGTGAAGGCACCAGAGGAGGAGAATGAGTGCCTCATGGTTACTCGGGGACAAGAGATGGGTCTCTCGGAGGCAACAGCAGAGGAGACGAGTCCTTGGGCGGCGATGGCTCAAATGAGGTAGCTTCTGGCATAACCGGAGACGTCCGCGAAGGAGATAAACCAGGAGACTCCTATGAGGTAGCTAACCAAGAGTGCTCCGGAACATACCAACCGAAGGATGGAGTCGACCAAGCGGACTCAGTCACATGCCCGGGGGCTAGCTGTCTCAAAGAAGTAGACCCTCCCAACAAGGAATGTTGAGGTGCTGACCACCCCTGTAGACCGGTTGGCCACGAAGACCCTACATCGCACGTAGGCACGGGCCACCCCGCAGAATGTGTACCATAGTCCTGATACATGTCAAGATCACCTAAAGAAGGAGTAATGGGGTCTGCAGGATGTGAGGCAGCGTCATCTGCTAGGGCCTGAACGCTAGAATACCCTACAGATGCATCTGAATCGCGATCCCTCACCACTATCTCGCGGCCACGACGACCCAAGCGCACAGAAGCAGGAGTCCGGCAAGACTGTGAAGGCCGATAAGTGGCGCTAGACTCCGAAGTATCGTCCACCCAGAAGGAAGGAGGTTGAGTATCGCCGCCATACCCGACACTATGATATGAGCCTTCCTGACCATAAGGCTCCCCTAAAGACATCTTAGCCATGTCTTCCTCCATGTGTTGGGAATGGTGAGAAGGAGCCCCAGAACCGTTCCAATAAGAGCCAGTAGAGCTTTGACCCTCGATCAAAATGCCTTTCCCGCGACCTTCGGGAACCGGTGCTAGAGGAGCATGGGAAGAATCGCCCACTTCTTCACGAGACCGGGCTTGAGAAGTATATTCTCCAGCTGATGAGCGACGGGGTGCTTCCCTACGAGAAGGACCAACATTTGAATGTCGGGGTGGGGCTCGGGGTACAAACTCTACATTAGCCTCCATATCCGCGCCCTCGGCTGCAGTGCCCTGATATCTACCTGAGCCAGTGAACACTCGGTGGAAATGCTTCTTCATGGTGTTCCACTCCTTAACCATGCGCCGAAAACGCGCCCACCTCGGCTAAAAGAAAACAAGACCAAGTCAGGATTATTAACGAGTAAAGAGGAATAGTGATGGTCAACGCAGAAAAGGAATTACTAGTTTTCGTTCAAATTCCTGCAGCGCGGAGCATGAGTTACTCCGCTCCTCCTCTAAGAAGCCTCCTATCCTCTCTTCTCCGACAAGAAACTCCTCCTCAACAGCCTTGCCATAAGGTCCTAGCTAGCAGGCGCGCCGAAAACGAGTCAGCGTAATCTACAAGAATGGGAACAAAATAGGGAAAGGACACATACCGCCATAAAAAGCCAACCAGCTAAGGTACCGATCAAGCTCCTGGGCAAAGCGATCTGCTGGGACGTCCTTGATAAATTGCTCAAAATCTTGACCTTGAAGGGCATCCCTCAAAGGGTCAGTATTCAAGCATTAAGGATCGAAAGTCCTCTCTAGAGGATCCACAGGGATGAAGGACGGATGACGCTCCAAAATTTCCATCGTGGCGCGCTCCCCGAGGTACTAAACGTGACCCGAAGGAGATTCCATTAACACACGGAGGCGTGTGTCGTGATCCACGTACTAACTCCAAGGGTGCTGTGAGCCGTGCCAAGTCGAAGCCTGCCTACGAGCGCTAGTTTACCTAGGCTTGCGAAAATGAGTTTAAGGACAAGACCAGCAAAAGTGAAAAAAGGAAAGCAGGAGAAGGTCATACCAGTGTAAGGTTATCTAAGATACCCCGCACCTCGTCCACAACTTCTTGTCTTGTATATCTCTGATGGTCCAGCGTTCGGCGGTAGGAACCGACCTACCCTTCTTGGAGAGAATGTTCAGTAAGCGATTGTAGTCGCAGGCCCGCGACTGCATAAAAAGTAATTCGCACATGACATAAACAAAGAAATTAAGGCACAAAAATGTGAAGCATCTTGGGTACGCACCTCGAGCACCTTCCATAATGCTGGGCCATACTGAAAGTGTGAATGAGCTGGGTGCACAAGGATGGGTTCGTCATTTTGAGAAATCTGCACCCCTCCACGAAGGCCATCAAGAAATATCGTATAGGCCGCTTTGCCCTAGTTCAGCAGACGGATATCATCGAAATTCAGCAAATTCCCCATCCAAGTCAGGGGTATGTTGTCGCCACGGTTGGCAAAAATGGTAGAGGCGATAAAGTAGGCGATGAACAAGAAGCGGCGTTGATCTAGCGGCAGATTGGGTTGTTGCCGCGAAATAGGGTTTCGAAATGCGAATACGCTAAGTTTGATAGACCATGCCCATGATGGAGACGCACCAGCACTAGGCCCAACATAGCCATGACTCCCGCAGAAGGATCCCTGAGGAAAGTCACATTTGTCCACCCCAACAGAGACCGGTGATCATAACAAATTCAGTGGGAGTCAACGTTATTTCACCCACTAGCAAGTGAAATGAATTGGTCGTATCCTAAATCTTTCAGCCATGGCCCTTCCCAGGACACGATGGGTCTTGTAGTTCCAAGCTACCAGACACGACCAAAAGGTGGAAAAGCCCATAACTGCTAAGGTGTCACGTGCAAAGTCCCCCAGGGAATCGACAACCTTTGTGAGCCTTTTTAGACTTCCATAGGTATTTAGGGAATCCTCCTAAAACACCAAATAAAAAAGGCTAAGAACTACAAAACATGAACTCGGGTCGCAACCCGCAGCGGGGCTGATTTTCTACTATGGGCCAAACCATGGGAAAGTCCCTAGGAAGGTCGCATAACCTTCCATTTTGGGTCGTCTCAAGCAAAGAAAACAGAAGCCCCATGAAAATAAGAACAAAAAGGCCGCGGGGCCTATGATTTCTTTTGGGCCATCAGGTTGTCTCACATGAACGAATGGCCCAGTAAAAAAAAAAAAAAGAAGGTCGCATGGCCTTCCTCAAAGCACATGCCCGTTTTGCAAATTTCTGGGTCGGAACCCAAGCAAGCCCAGCGAGCGTGGCCGCATGGCCTGTGCTGGGATTGGGTCCGTGTGTTTTCGGGCCAATGTCTCATGATTTTGGGTGTTTTGACACCACGCAAAATTAAGGAGGTGCATGCAAGTGTTCAAATGACTAAAAGGTACCGAGCACGCAATTTAAAATTATCTAACATCGACCGGACAGGAAAAAAATAAAGATTTCTGCTTGCTCATTTTACGCTAAAATAAAATCCGGACAAAGAAAGGTTCGATGGTTACCTTGATGTGTGATCAATGATACCAAACATGATTCCAATTGCGGAGAGTCAAATCAGCAGCAGTAGTCTCGACCCCGGGAACAAAGCTTCTCCTAGAAGAGCCTTCATGGGCCCATCCCGCTGCATGGGAAAGAGCCTTCATGGGCATCCTTTCTCAAATAGAAAACCGACAACTTTCAAGCAAAGAGATGAGAGAGCTACTTGAGAGCCTCAAAGGAGTGAAGTGAAGAGATGTGAATGAATGAATGGAAGAAGTAATGCATTTATAGAAAAGGCGAACGAATACGTACTGTCTGTTTTAAGGACCCACCTCGAGATGCTAAATGCATCTCATTCCCAACCTCATCTTCTTGCCCTCCAAATTAGAAGCATGGCCGCATTGCTTCGTGGAAAGCACAAGTGGTGGGCCCCACATCAGATTCCACCAACGAGGAAAAAAAAAAAGAAAGGTAAAGTGGACAGGCGACCTTCCTCGGCCCAACACCAGCCCAAGCCCGCCGAACGAAAGCAAAGGCCTTGCCCAAGAAAAAGGAAGGCTACGCGGCCTTCCTCGCTGCAATTGGGCCCGTCAGCACAAAGGTAAAGTCTGATCCAATTTTGGTCCGAAAAAAAAACTAATACGATATTTTCAAATGCTGTTTTGTAGGATACTTGTCGGCTGCCGTTAAAAAAGCACTGACCTTGCCTATCATCCAGCTACCGCTAAAAAGGTTGCCGACACCAGGTTGCCGTTAAAAGAGCACCATCATCATCCGGCTGTCGCTAAAAGGTTGCTGATACCACGTTGCCGCTAAAAGGGACCGACATCTTCCAGCTGTCGGTAAAAGGTTGCTGACACTAGGTTACCGCTAAAAGGGACCGACAACTTGCAGTTGCCGCTAAAAGGTTGCTGACACCAGGTTGCCGCTAAAAGGGACCAACATCTTCTAGCTGCCGCTAAAAGGTTGTTGGCACTAGGTTGCTGCTAAAAGGGACCTACATCTTCCAGTTGTCGCTGAAAGGTTGACGACACAAGGTCGCTGCTAAAAGGGACCGACATCTTCCAGCTGCCGCTAAAAGGTTGCTGACACTAGGTTGCCGCTAAAAGGGACCGACATCTTCCAGATGCCGCTAAAAGGTTGCTGACACCAGGTTGCCGCTAAAAGGGCCCAACATCTTCCAACTGTTGCTAAAAGGTTGCTGACACCAGGTTGCCGCTAAACGGGACCCACATCTTCCAGCTGCTGCTAAAAGGTTGCTGACACCAGGTCGCCGCTGAAAGGGACCGACATCTTCCAGTTGCCGCTAAAAGGTTGCTGACACCAGGTTGCCGCTAAAAGGGGCCGACATCATCCAGTTGCCGCTAAAAGGTTGCTGATTCTAGGATATCGCTAAAAGGCCACCAACATTTTCCAGGTTGCCGGTAAAAGAGCAAAAACATCACTCACTTTCCAAGAGCACCGCCAGTCACAACTAATCAGCACCTTAGGCTACTTTGACCTTCCTCCTATTCAGACTCTATCAAAGTGGGGGCTCTCTATAGACGCCAAATTTCATACCGGTAAATCTCACTCGGGAAAATTGGGCCAACACAGCCGGACTTCACTCAAGGAAAATAAAAAGGCTATTGGGCCTTGCCCATTTTCAATATAGGCCCAGCAGCGACCAAGCCCAAGGAAAAAAGGAAGGTCAGACGACCTTCTTATTTCCCACAGGCTTCCAGGTGGGCCGAAACCAGCATACCCAGCCCATGGAAATAGGAAGGTCACGCGTCATTCCTCATTTCCATGGCCCGGGAAATGATTGCCACGTTGACAATCCATGTGCAGGAAAATCGACGGCCATGTGGCCTTGCTTTTTAATCCGAATTTTGGCGCCATCCTTTTCCCTCCACTCAAATGCAATCCCATGATCACCTCTCTTGACTTTTGACTTAAGATTTTGAGCATGACCGTATGGCCTTCCTATTTATCTAAGGGTCATGATCTTTGGAATTAAGTCCCCTTCCTTCCATCTCCATCCATCCACCCTCCGACTATAAATACCCCCCTCATTCTCACTCATTCTCACTAATAATCATGAACAACTCTCATCATAATCCTCTCCTATACCTCTCTATTCTACTATCATCCATCTTCTATACTCTTCTTCAATTACTATCATCCATATTCTTGCATCAAATTCATCTTCCACCACTTATAAATAGCCTTCATTTCAAGGTCTTGATCAAGCCGCGTTCAAGAATCCACCATAAGGAGTTCGATCCTTCTTTCATCTTATCGAAGTTTAAAGTGAGGTTCGTCTATCCTTTTGTTTTAATAATGTAGTTTATTTCTATGTATCATTTTATTTGTACATTCATTTTGTAAAAACCTTCCTTATTTTAATCTTGCTTGTTTGGAATATAAAATTCGTGAAATTTGTTAAAGTTCTCCCCCCTCAATTTCATTTCAAGTTCGATTTTAGTAGAGTTTGTTTGTTAAATAGATGAATTCGAGAATTATTTAATTCTCGAATTCGTAACCTTACTCCGGGATTCGGAGTTCGGGTTCGTAGACTGGAGTTATTTTTATTTTTAGGTTTGTCGATTTCCTTAAATCGGCTGGCAACTCTTTCTTTATAAATTTTTTTTATTATTACATACATTTGTTTATTGTATTGGAAAATTTATAAAATGATTTATGTACCCCATATTCTAACCCAGAGATAGTTCAAGAGAAAATGTCAAAGAAATAATCATAGGTCACGTGGCCTTTGAATTTCTCTAAATATTTTCTTTTGGGCCAAAGAAGCACAAGGCCCAACAGTGGCAACATCTCAGGCCACACGGCCAGTGATGGGCCATGTTGGTCCATGTGCCCTCTTCTTGGTCCGGGTTCGAATTGGAAGTTGTATCGAATCATTTGTAGATTAATCCGATATAATTTCAAGTGTGTAAATAATAAAAAGCGGTTTTTAAACGAATAAAAGTCACTCCTCGAAAATGATTTTCATAGAATAAAAATATCCTTATTTAAGGATTAAGCAACCTTAGTCGGCTCCTGATCATTAAGTAGCACACTCAAGGTAAAAGCGGTGGAGCTTTTCCCGGGGTCCTATAGGTTTGTGCAATATTGGGTTGGACAAGAGGCCCTCTAGGAGCTTGATAAGCTCCCTGATGTGGTGGTCGAGCTCGAGGAGGATAGTTTCCTTGGAAACCTCCGCTTGGATTGGGTTGTCTCAACACATTCTGAGTCTTAGAACTATAGGAAAGTAGGGGATTCTTTCGATACCCCTGGTGGTGGTAAGGCTAGTACTGGTCTGGCATGGATTGTTGATGCATAGCATTCACATTCTCAGTGTTTATGGCCAGTTGTTGAAGGTAAATAGGGCAGGTAGAATAAATATGGTCAATACTCAGGCACAAGGCACATGACACAGGCGATGGGGGGTTAAGGGTAATAGTTTGATCCCAAGAGTTAACCTGAGCATTGGACAGTTGGGCACCTAATGACTCAACTCTAGTAGTGCCCAATTGCATTGTTCTCTCAGCCATGTTCTCTAGGAAGTTCCAAGCTTCATCAGCAATTTTATCCATGAAACCCCCTTGACACATTGATTCTAGTGTGACCCTAGTGTTCTGGTCGAAACCCTCGTACACGATCTGACACAGTCGAACCAAGTTAAAATCATGGTGAGGGAATCGGGACAGCAAGCTTTTAAACCTCTCAAAGGCTTTCCAAAATGACTCTCCTGACTCTTGTCTAAATTTCAAAATCGAATTCCTTAACTGCACAGCTAAGGAGTTGGGAAAATACTTTTTCATGAAAACTTTTAAAAATCTGTCCCAAGAGGTTATGGACCTAGGTTTGATGTTGTACATCCACCACTTAGCGGTGTCCCTAAGTGCAAAGGGTAAGTATTTTAAGAGCACATAGTCTAATGGAACTCTAGGAGGAGTTACCATGCTCATCTATTCCTTATACTTAGAGGTCCAGATCAAAGCTAACCCAGTACCCATGAAGAGTGGTAGGTTTTAGGTATGGTACTGCCTTGGGTCAAAGGTCACTCCTACAGGAAAGGTAGGTAGTACAAAACATGAAGGTGGTGGGTCATATGATGGGTATAGTTGGTCATTCATAGTCACTCTACGTGCTTCCTCGACCATCTTAGTGGTTCTACTGAGGGTTCCTCTTTCTTAACCAATCTATTAGTAAAAGGACTATGAACCCAACCCTCATGTTGTTGTACTTTCCGTCTTTTTCTTGATTTCTCAATTTTTATTTTTTTGTTTTTGTTTTTAAAGCTAATCTAAGAAAGCAATAAACTATTCACACACAAACCAATAACCTAATCTTCCAAATAACGTCATCCCCGGCAACGGCGCCATTGTTCTGTTGTTGTATTTGGGGTTTATGAGTAAGGTTGTCGTATCCTCAGGGATGGTGTGTCAGGTTAAGGTAATTGGTTTTGTAGGGTTTCAATGACGAAAAGCAATAACTGAATTAATTAAACTAAATTAAGCAAGAATTAGAAACAACAATCACTTAGGAAAACATGAATTAGAAAATAAAACTTAATGTAATCTAACATGAACTGAAGATCGAAAGTAAAAAGAAGAACCCATATTCAAGAAAGCAATTAATAACAATAAATAGAGAAACTGAATAAATTACTGAGTTTAAGACTGAAAATATTAACCTGGAAACTGATCTTGCATCTTGAATCACGAATGTTCTCCCGAACAAATAAGAAAAAGCGTGATTTGGATTACTAAGACTGCCTGAATCCTCAGTCGAAGGAATAATTCAGGGAACCTTAATCCTCCTCTTCACTAAAAAGTGGAATTTTTGTGGACTAATACTAATGAAGTAAAAGTAGTGAGACAGAAGGCAAGAAAGAATAATGGAAAGGTTGAATTGAATTGCAACTTGAAAGTATAAATTACAATAGGTAGATTGAGGGTAAACTAAGAAAACAAAAAACTCACGAACTATTCCAAAACTAATAACTAAAACTATTGAAAAATCTAATGATAAGTTCCCTCTGTATAATAGTGTATATAAAGAAGGAAATAGGAAAGGAAAATTAAAATAACTTCCAAATCCCTACAGTAGCCGCCGCCCCTTTTAAAATTCCGGAAATTCTGGTCGTCGCGGGCGCGATCGATTCGGCGGAAAGCTTTCGTTAATTTCATGTTTTGAAGGCTGCGGGTGCTACAACCTCGGTCGCGTGCGCCACGACCTTCTGTTTAGTTGGTCGCGGGCATTACGAGGTTGGTCGCGGGCGCTAAACTTTTTCAGTAATTTTTGTTGAACTGCCGACCGTCGTTGCGGGCGCTACCACCTCGGTCACGGGTGTCATGGCTTTCTGTGCAATTTGGAGCAGGCGCTACAACTTTCGTCGCAGCCACTACCACTTCGGCGAAAAAATCTCGCGTTCCTGCTGTCTTGGTTACGGATGTCACGCCTGACGTAGCGCCCGCAACCTATCTGGAGTTGGTTTTTTGAATCTTTTGGCTCCCTTTTTCCGCTATTCTTCGATTTAACCTAGAAAAATACTAAATCAATATAACTAACTGATAATTAGGGGCCTAAAACAAGCAAAACCCTTTATTAATGGTATCAATTCGACTCGAAATGAGACCGAACAACCACCATCCAACGCCCTTCCTTCCTCCCTCTGGTTTTGGTCGAGCATCAACCACCGGACGACAACAACCACCGAACACCACAACTCCCGGCACCAGATGACGCCGATGACCACCCTAACCGCCGCCCAAACCACCGTCGCCACCGAGTCCGTCCCCGCCAATCGCCGCAACTAACACCACCTTCTGGCCAAACCACCATGACGTCGTCGAACACCACCCCACCGCCGCCACTGATCGTCGATGATTGCCCTAGCCCAGCCAACCCGCCAGTCGACGTCCCTACTGCCAGCGCCGGCACCCACCACCGATTGCCGGTGCCGCCACCAAGCCCTGCTGCCACCTTCACCCTCCCTTTCTCTTTTGATAGTATAACACCTTAACCCATGTTTATTATTTCCATGTGTTTTTATTATTATTGTTATTATTATTATCATTATTATGGTTGTGATTTATTTGTATTTTTTAGATTTTAAATCTGGTTAAATAATTAGCTTTGTTTGTTTTGCTGATGTGCTAAGTATATTATTTTCTTGTGTAAGTATGATTTTGATATTATTTTATGTAGTTAATTAAGATAATTTTTGTGGTTATAAAAGTGACGTAAAAGTTTCATTAAAATGTTCTAATATTGGTTTTAACAACCTTGTTGTGCATTATTACTAGACCTGGGCAATGGGACCCGACCCAAAAAATTGTGGGTCAGTGCAACATTCTTTTAAGGTGACCCGGCCCGACCCGAAAATACCGGGGCCCTGAAGAATGGACGAGTCGGGCTCGGGCCAAGGGTTTGTGAACCGGGCTGGCCCACCGACCCGCTAATATATATGAAAAACAAAACCCAGAAATTAGGCCCGCCTGACCTGGCCCACAGCCCAACCCAGCCCGCTCAATGCCTAGGTCTAAAATGCATGGAGTATTCAAGGTTTTTGTTATAAAAAAATCCAGGTTACACAATTGCTGACCCGCTTACCCGGCCCGTGGTCCACCGGGTCAGAGCTCGGGCCAACAGTGCCTGACCCGAAGGACGGGCCGGGCTGGGCCATGCTCGAGTCGGCGGATCGCAAATTTCCGGCCCGCTCAATGCCCAGGTCTAATTATTACTAGTATGTTTAGTTTTGATATTAAAGGTTTGGTCTTTTATTGTATTGATTAGTTTTAATAAGTAAAAATGGTACCTTTTGAGTGAAAATAATGATCTTGGGAGTATTGTGTTGTTTGTAGCTTTGATGAGTAAAAATGGTCGTTGTGTGAGGTTATGGAGTAGTCTAATTGTGTGGTTATAAGTTGGGATATCAAGATTTAAGTCTTGGGTTGAGATGGTTAGACCTAAGGTTAACTATACAAGTTAAAACAAATCGGGTTTGACTAATTCGTTATGTCATGTCTAGACATTCACTGTTAATTGTGTTGTGAGTTTCTAATCAAAATCCTTAGCTTGGGCATAGGGATGGCAATGGGCAGGGTCTGGGGCGGGTCCAGCAGGACCCGAACCCGGACCCGTCTAATTGTTTTGGACCCAGACCCGCCCCGAGACCCGATGGGTCCCAAAAATTTGGACCCGGACCCGGACTCGCTGGGTCCGCGAGTCCATGGGTCCTTAGCGGGGCCTTATTGGGTGCAACACTCTTTTGTGTTTTTTAACTAGATTTATCAATTTATCGGATTAATTTTATACGTGCGTAATTGTATAATAATGACTATTCTATTTAAATACACAAATTTTCAAAACAATAAAAACATCTAGCTCATTGTACGAGGCTATGAGCAAAATTCAACATAAAAACATTACAAAAATCATTCACACATCAATCAACTCTAAGAGTACAACTATACAACTTAAAATATTAAAAAAAAACACACACACAAAGTTCATGATTATCGTATTATACAACTCTAAGAATACAAATACACTAGGGTTTCATTTAATATATATATATATATATATATATATATATATATATATATATATAATATGACGGGTCCATGGGTAGGGTCCACGGGTCCGTGCCTGGACCCGGATCCGGACCCGTAAAATTTTTAATGGACCCAGACCCGCCCCGAACCCGATGGGTCCAAAATTCTTGGACCCAGACCCGCCTAAATGGGGCGGGTTCGAGCGGGTCTGGGCGGGTCCAAGACCCTGGGCTGCTTTCGTGATAATGTCGGATGGCCCTGTATCCTATTCTCCCGCTTGCTCTGCTTTTGCCATCCCTACTTGGGCATAAACTTATGGGTTAACTTTAATAGAAATTTTACAGATTGAATGTTTGAGTTGTATAGCCCGAGCTATGGAATGTTAAACAGGAACATGTCGAAAGATAGGCCTACCTGTTGTGTGCTATCTTTGAACCCTTTGGAGTGTGAGTTAGGTTATGTGATCAACATGAAGTCATAGTAAACTCCCCGATGTTTCAAGAAAGTTATGAACTAAGTTCATATGATGTCGTGAAGTCAAGTTATGACCTGTATCAACTAAGTATTATAAGCTGCCCTGTTTTTCTATTGTTAATAAATGAAGTTATTTTTAAAATTTATGAAAAAAAAAAATCATTATGTGGTATTAATTATAGACTCTTGAAATGTTGGGAGCCCTTAAATGTATTTAAGGTTTGGGTTGGGAAAGAAGTTGCATATATTAACTTCGTTAGGCTGCATTAATTTTAGAATTATTATTCTAATTATAGGTTCGGGTTAAACGACTCGTTAGTGAGCTTAAGTGTGTGTTTCTTGAAGTGCCGAGAAGGCCTACAGGTAATGTTTATGCCCTAACATCCCCTCGGATATCCTTAAACTGTTTTGTGATTTTTCCTGTTTTATGAGACATGGATTCTGTAAGGAGATTTTCCTATATAACTTGGTTGTCTTTTTTAACTGTTTGAAATGTCGTGATCTGTCTTATCTGTTGGAAAATGTTGTGATCTAACTTCATTATTGGAGATGTCGTGATCTGTCTTAGAGAAAGACTGTCTATGGTTAGGTTTTGAGAAAATTGGGTAGGGTTCTGTTTGAATTTTGATGACTGATAATTCATAAGACATTAATATCCAAAGTGAAACATTAAGTGGATAAATTCTGTTAGTTCTCTCGAGCAAGGTTTGCGCACGTGTCGGAACTATCTGAGGATCTAGTATATTGTTTAATGTCTGGGATTGGCCGTCCAATTTCGGGACCATCTGGAGACCTGTGTCTCGTCCCTTATCTGAATCAGGACCATCTAGAGACCTAATGTCTCGTCCCTTGTCTGAACAGAGACCGTATGGAGACCTGATGTCTCGTCGCTTGTCTGAACCGAGACCATCTAGAGACCTGATGCCTCATCCCTTGTCTGAAATGGGACCATCTGGATACTTAATGTCTCATCCCTTGTCTGAATTCTGATTCTAAAAACAGAGACCTCCGAAAGGTCACCCGCATAGTAAAACTGAACGAGTTTTGATGAGGAAACTATTCTAGCTCTAGGGCTTTGATTCTGACGTTGGTTGATAATAGTTTTCTTCTAGAATAAATTGTTAGAATCATGAGTCGATTGAAGTTGTAATGTTTGAATTTGAGGTTTGAGTTAAGTTTGTTTTATGTTGACTAGTTAAAGTAATTGATGTTAATTGGCTCGATTTAACTGTTTTTGTCTTGTATCTCTTCGGAGGTATGACAGTAATGCCCGACTAAAGTGAGACTTCTGCTGTTAACTTTAGTAAACGTTTAACGTTTTAAATAATTGGATTTCCACGCCGTTACAGAATCTTATTATCATATCAATTCATATCACATAGAAGGAATATTGTCAAGTTATTATTAACAAGATATTAAATCATAAAGATATAACATATCATCCAAATTCATACAATCTCCTTTTCCAAATTAATTATGATCTTGAAATATCATAACAATCAAATAATATATTGTCTCCCTAAATAACTTAATTAATGATTTGATGTGTATTTTCATTTAGATAACTCATATGTCATAATTAATTTATTCTGTTTGTCTTACATCAAAATAATATCAACTATATACTAAAATTAACTCAACAATCTCCCCCTTTTTTATGGAAGATAAAACCCGATAAAGTTCTTACAATTATTTCACCTTTAAATTGTTAATTTTATGTTTCTCCGCCTCTTTTTTTTACATCAAATAGATATCATTATTATTGAAAATGAATTTGTCAAGCTTTCGTAATCAAATTGAGATATTTAATAACAATGTATGGATGACCCCCCCCCCCCAAATAAATGCACCCATATTAATATTAAAAACAACATCAAACATCATGAGAAATTATATTAGGTGTTTTAGTTCCTTTTGGGACCCAAGTTTGAATGATCCTAAGAGTCATATTTTTATTAGGACAATAATAAGCATGGTTCCAAGTTTTTAAGCAATATTTGCATCTTTTTGAACTTGGTACATGCGATAGGATTTAAAAAAGTTGTTATAACTTTTCTTTTTATAGACAGATTAAATCTAATACCTTCTTTATCAAAAGATACTTTTTGAGTACAAATTAGTCAATCTAAATTTTCTTGTCCTTTTGAAAATATAAGTATAACCTTTTTATGGTTGTCACAATTCAATTGTAACTCATCTTTTTTTTTTTCCAACAAGTGCAATTTTTTCTTTAAAAACATTCAAACTCTCTGACAATAAATCATTTGATTTTCGTGGTTCATCATTTTCTTGTGATTGAAAAATGATTTTCTTTAGCCTTTTCACTTTAGAAATACGTTCTACTTGACATTCAATATAATAAAACAAGATTTTCATTAACTTACGTTTAGAGAATTTGTTAAGAGAACAATATACCCCGCTTGACATATCGCACTGAGTTACTTCCTCTTCTTCATCACTATCACAATTGCCATCGATACTTGTCTCACCATCATTTTCGATCAGATTTAGACTCTTTTTCCATTAAGCACAATTAGCTAATCCGACTTTCATTGTTTGAGTCGCTAAGAGTATTGTTCCTTTTTTATCCATCAAGATTTACATCACTTGGTTGTTTATATATTAACACGAGCTTTTCCCTAAGGCTTTTGATTGTCTCATAAGAACAAACATGAGTAAATATTCGTCATTTAAACCATATGGTAAAATATATAAAACTCTAGAGTTTTTCAACTTCTAAAATCATGACTATATTCATTCTTTGGCTTGTCGACAATGACTCCATAGTTTTTCATCCATGTGGGGGTAAATTGATCATTAATAATAATGTCCCAAAAATTAAAATTGATGGATTTCATAAATGATTTTTTATCCTACACTTCCAAAGAGAAAAGTTAGTACCATCAAATGTTGGTGGATGAAAGATCGTGCATTTAATAAACTAGCCAATTGAAAGTTACTTAGGTCAGTTTAAATAAAATTTCGAAACAAATAGCGGAAATCGAAAGATAGACAAAACGCGGTAGTTGTTTACGATGTTCCTCTGAACTCAATTTTCAAAGTACGTCACCGCCTAGATTCTTCCAACGGTAGGATTTAACCCAGAATTACTATTAGGATGAATTTCTCACAATCTTAGAGTCTTCTCTACTCTCAAGATTCCACCACTTAATATCACCTTTCAATTAAGTGTGGAAAGTTGACCTCTCAACTCTTAAATCTTCTCCCTAACAATAATTATCTCAAAAACTCAACTTAATAAACAAAAGCTCAATACAACTTTTTGTAATCTCATACTTAATAATATTGAAGCAAATGAAAGCTCTTTTTTTTTTGTGCGAGTCTCAATATTTTTCCGCGTTTTAATCACATAGAAGCTCCTCATATTTATACTTAACTTTGGCCGAGCATCATGGAGGCAATCACAATATGAGGCAACTCTTGATCATGTATGATATACTTTGATATATCATGTACTTTTACTATGCAAATATTGTCCAAACAAATCAAATCATAATATTCAAGGAATCTTATTATCATATCAATTCATATCATATTAAAAGGAATATTGTCAAGTTATTATTAACAAAATAGTAAATCATAAATATATAGCATATCATTCAAATTCATGCAATCTCCTTTTTCAAGTTAATTATGATCTTGAAATATCATAAAATCAAATCAATTAATATCTTGTCCCTCTAAACACAATTAACTTAATTTATGACTTGATGTGTATTTTCATTTAGATAACTCATACGCCATAATTAATTTATTCTTTTTGTCTTACATCAAAATAATATCAAAAGTAATTCAACACAACTTTTGTATGTCAATAATCCCCACTTTAGTTTTGGATTTTGGTGATCCAAAAAAAATAAAAATTGTATTCTTCTGGGACACCACTAAATTTATACACTAAATATCATATATTTTGTCGTCTTGCATTTGATTCAAACTTAGCACAATACTTCCCTATGATTTTTAATGAATTTATTACGTTTGTCTCAAATGTTTTCGATTTCTTTTACGATTTTTTATGATTTTTTTCACTTTTATTGGTTAAAAATAATGTAATAATTGCTCAGATTATCAATAAATAATTTAAGAATTCTTTTAGTAACTGCACTTTATAACCTTTTTGGGGAGAGGAATGAAGAAAATAAAAACAATATGGGCTATGAATGAAAAAAGTTTTAAAAAAAATGTGAAGGTAGATTTCATATTAGTGGCATACAATTTTTATTTTTTTTTTGGACTACCAGAATACCAAAGCAAAACAGAGATTATTGCCATATAAAAACTGAAAGTAGGGATTATTAGAATTAAATTTCCTTTTGAAAGTTTTGTGATAAAGTTAATTAATGTTTCAAAAAATATGTAAAATGATTGGTAGGAAAATTATTGACATATATTGTTAAAATTAACTTTTAATATTCTATTCAATGAATATTACTCCCTCCGTCCCTTTTTAAATGTCAAATTAACCAATTTTATAAAATCAAGGTGTCTTGGAAATAGAGTGAAAAAATTATACAAGGATAAATATACCCTTCATTTAAAGAGAAGAATAAAGGAGAATTTTAAAAGGTAAAATAAAAATCACATTCATTAATTAAGGGTAATATGGGTATTTTAATTGTTGGAAATGTAAAATTGACAAATAAAAAGAGACAAGATAGTTAGAAAAATTGACAATTATTAAGAGATTAAGGGAGTATAAGTTAAATAAAAAATTAAATATATAATATAAAATTAATTATTATAACATCAAATAAGAATTAGAAGGATGATTTCATCAGTCCGCCGACTCTCCAGCTAATTAAATCAATATGATTGGTAGAATAATCTTCCAACGTTTGGAAACAAAAGTTGCTTCCCACCATGTCTCCTCCATTACCTCCTTGCTCGGCCACCTGTCCTCCTCTAATTACACTGACTAAAAATTTTTAGACGGTTCAATTTATCTGTATTTTTAATTTTTGAGGCCCCAATAATCTATTTTAATTTATATTTTAAAAGAAATTTAAAATTTTGTAATGTATGAAATGATTGATTACGTTTTCAATAGAAAAGTTAGTTTTTACCTTTGTGAATGATGATAATTTTTTGTAACATGCTATTATATTCAAAAATTAATTGTATAATTGATAACTATGTAACATGTTAAAACAAATGACCAGACAAGTCACGTTCTAAAGTTTCAGAGCAGTATACATTTCAGTAATCTTGAACAATTTGGTTTATTTTTCACCATACTTACCCTTTAATTCATAGTATGGAAGGAGGACTATGCAAGATCAATGGATCAATCACATCATGATGATGAGGGGGTAGCTAAGTTAATTTTGCTAAGTTCTATATTTTAACACGCCTCCTCATAAAAATGCTTGAGTTTGAAGTGCCGATGTTATAATTCTACAAAAACATTGTTTTATCCTTGCGTAGATAAATATTTGGGTTGTTAATATTTGAACCTGCGATATCTTACTTAGCCTCACTTTGATACCATGAGAACCATCTCAAATAAAAATTTAAAGCTCATAATTAAATTCCAAATGATGGTTTTATAATTTAACAATGCTCCATTGTTCTTTCCAAAAAACTTTAGTTCATCTTTTTCGAAAAATATGTCGCATTCTAATAGTTTCTTTTTCAAAAAATATTCTTCCACATACTTCATTATATTTTTTAGGCATACTTTTTCAAGCTTACAAACATATAAAATGTGTCCAAATAGTACTAATTTGATCAGGGTGTGATTTGTATTGACATGCCAACACATGCTAAACTTCTTATAATTAATAATTTTTGTAACTACCAAAAAAAATTGATATTGACATTTATAAGAATTACTACTACTTGGTTCCTATTTATGTGACTTTTTAACTAAATTTTTTCATTCTAGATTATCTATGTTTTTACATTCTGAATAACATATTAATTACTACTTTTCTTATTGTACTATTAACATTCATTGAATCAATTAAGCATATCTAATTAATTTTCTCACTAATTAACCTATAAAGTTTTGTGATATTGATTTTCTCAACAAGCTTTAAAACAACAACAACAAACTCTCAGGGGCAAGATACTTGTGGCGCTGGCGCGCGGTATGAGAGATCTAGATGTAGACTGCCTTTCTCCTCGATTATGACCTAATGTTCGTGGAGAGACTGATTCATGTGGATCCAATAAATACCTTTTGAAAAAAAAAAGAAAAATGTAAAGAGTAAAAAACATAAAGAGTAATTTGATGAAAAGTAATCCATTCCTTAAATATCTTAGTCCAAGACATTTATTATCCTCATTTAAAAAAATGAAAATGATAAATATTTTGAGGCAAGACATATTTTAAGTATCTTGGCTTTGTATAAAATTTATATATTAGTAAATTAAATTAAAAAATTACATGATTGACTTCTATAACTATAATAATACATATAAATGGTATAAATCGCATTTTTGTCTATATTTTTTAAAATTTACAATAAAAGGTCTAAAATATGCCTAGCTGATCGGGTTCATTTATTAGGACGTTAGTTTTAATTGTTGGCTTAGCCAACACATTCCAAACTTTTTTTATTACCTCCGCTTTTATTTAAGTGTCACCTATGTAACTGTGTAAGAATCTTTGACCGTTAATATCTTAATTTGTATGATGATTTATCAAACAAAATTGATATTGCTGGGTTCGTAATAAAAAATACTATTCAAAAAGTATAATATCATATTTTTTATGAAAATATTATATGAGGTAGTAATTGATAATTAATAGTAACTATTAAAAAATATAAGATTGAAAATGATAATAAAATATTACTACCTCCTTCCCAAATTATGTGTCACTTAGGACATAATTTACAAAACCAAGAAAACTTCCCATTTACATTAAATTTCATCATTGAAAATGAGAAAAATGTGAATAAAATGATGAATAAAAAAGAAAAATGGTAAATAAAAAAGAAAAATTGAAGAAAAAAGATGTATTATATAATAAGGTTAATTTGATAAATTAATAATTAATGTGATATTGAAATTATAAGATGACAAATATTATGGAATTATTCGAGTAATTTTGTAAAGAACAAGACAATAAATATCTTAACCCAAAATACGTATCATTACGCTTAACAAGGAGAGAAACCTTAAAAACTTGTGAACTTTGATACTTCTAAATTTTAAAACGGTACAAATCTGAGGGATCAAAAGATTTAAAAACAGTACATATTCATAAACAATTTCTGATATAGTATTAATAGCTTTGATTTTAATACTTGTACCAATTTAGAGCATCACCTATTTAGATTCCGCGTTGACCCCAAAAATAATATTCAAAACAATATTATGAAAAAATAAAGAAAACGTAATTGGATTTAGTAATTTTGAAGAAAAGTTTGGCATATTTTAGCGCGGCGTTGCCTTGGTGGGAATTTCTCTCTGTTTTGAGAGAGACAACTTAACCATGGCGGGTGGACTCTTTTCTTTCCCAAGATCACTCCCTTCGTCATCATCATCGTCATCCATTCATTCGTACATTACGAAACTTGTTCTGTTCCTTACGGTCCTCCCCCTCGGCGTTGCCGTATTTGCATTCCTTCTTCATTGGAACCGCGATTCCGTCACCCCCAACGTCACCGTTGACAGCCATTTCCTGGGATTATATGGGTCTCCACCCGCTGCTCCTGCTTCCACTCCTACTGATTGTGGTTCCCTACTCAATCATTCATCACCTTCCTTCCCTTACTTTCGCAATTGGGAGCTTCATCAGGATCCTCCTCACCTCAAACCCAATGTAGGCCTCCTCCTCCATTTCCCATTTTGTTTGACTTCTTAATGTTCTTCTTTCTTCTTTCTGGTTTCTGGGTTTTGGTTTTTTTTTTTTATGATTAGTCGACCGGGTACTGCATTGATTCAATTCGGCTGCTCACTTTGACGTTGACCTTGTATTGTTGTTTTGCCTTTTGGGAGACTGACGGTGCTTTATTTATTTTTGTTTTTTGAAAAAAAGGGTCAAATAGATAGATCAACTTTAGCCAACTTTGAGATTGGTTGATTCTCATATGAATCCATTGTTCACCTTCAAGTCGAATGGGATGATGTCTTGCCATGAGAAGCAACTCTTACAAAATTCAAAAGCTACTTAATTTGGGTGGATTATGTTTCAGATCGGTTCAGTTTTGAGTCTGACAACAGTTTTTGTTGGTCTAATCTTGCTGGAGTAGTTGGTTATGTATGAAGTGTTCTGTTATAATCTAGACTAAGTCACATTGTCTCCATTGTGAGAATCTAGCTAGTATCTGCTCTTTGCTTGCATCATATGGAACTGGCGATCAAATTGTCATGGTGCTTTTTTTCTGACAACATGCATTGTTCATTGCTCAGATTGCGATAACAACAAGTACCTCTGCAAGCTTGAACCAGATTCTTCCATGGATCTTCTTTCACAAGGTTATTGGGGTTACAACATTTTACCTGTTTGTGGAAGGAAAGGCTGCATCCTCTCAAGTCTCAAGTGTTTTACAATCTATTCCTGTAAGTTTAGCTCTATTCTTTATAAGTTCTTATCTGTTACGCTTTTGAATGCTTATTAAGTCGTTCAGATTGTAGTGTTCCCGTTGGATTTCTCTGACATTGGAATCTGACAATTTCATAGGGTGTCAAAGTAATACCTAGAACAAAACAGCTGGAGGAACAACAAGCTAAAAGGTGAGCCCATTTACCATAGAGCAATCTCACATTACTCTATCTGACTATCAACATTCACCATTTTCTTTGGCTGTATCTTCTCTTATGTCCTGTACTACTGTGGTCAAGGCAATGCTCTAGCCTAATTGCAATAAGTTTGGTTAAGGCTTGTAGCGTTAGCTGTTGTTTCTCATTTTAGCGAACTAATAACAAGTGATGATATTGCACTTTAAGTCGTCAACCGCATTAGTATTCATTTTATTTTCAGGTGGTGCTGGTTTTTCCCTTTGTATACAATATATTATGATGACCTTTCGTTTAGCAGTTTGCATATACATACATTTGAATAGTACGGAAGCCTACATGATGGAGTGTCAGGTTTATGCTCTCTTCCATATAGATTAGATTTCTAGAACTGGAAGATTTGATAGTGTTAGTATGTGTTTTTCCTCATTCTACAGTCGCATTTGGAATGAGACATGGTTGGCAAATTTCTTTTACAAGCCATGCAACTATGAGCTCTTTGTAAAGCAGACTCTGAACATGGAGATGGCAATTGCCAAGGCCAGGGTATGTATATGTTATACAGTTGAGGTGTTGCTAACTTTGCAATGTAGTTATTTTTGGGGTTATATATGTGCTGATCTGATTTGCCACATTCCAGAGTGATGGTGTGGACTGGATACTTCATCTTGACACAGACGAGCTGGTACATCCTGCTGGTACTAGGGAGTATTCTTTATGGGAGGTGCTTCTTAAAGTTCCTTCAGACGTGGACATGGTTGTATTCTCCAACTATGTGAGTAATTCTTCTTTTTATTAATTTATTTGTTTTAAAATTAAATCCTTCGGCTGAGTTCTATTTTGGTCCATCTATTGATGTCCTTGATGCAAAGCTATTCTACTCAAGGCATTTAAAATTTTTATTCATCTTTATTAAAGTTTGTGAAAAGTCAATCAAGATAAAAACTCTCAATAATGAGAGTGAGTGCAAAATGCAGCATGAGATCTTACATCTCTTTGTAGCCTTGAATTATTTTACTCTACAACAATGACATCAACCTCTCTTTGTGAAGTTTGGATCCTGATCATTACCTGCTCTGCATTGACAAATAACTTGGATGGTGGTCTTTCCGCATGCCTTTTAAGACAATTTGCTTGAATGGGGGAAAGCAAGGCAGTTCAGCTAAGCATTTTGTTTTCCTTGTCAGGAGGGCGGTGTTGAGCGTGATGACATCCAAGACCCTTTCACTGAGGTAAGCTTTCCGTAACCCCAGACCTTTTGTATGTGCTACTCAATTCCTTGGCTAAGCTATGTATTACTCAGAAGGCGTCCCCTTTTAGACACATCACTTGTGGAAGCTTCTGTTTGATAGCAGTTTTCATAGATGACGCAAATGGGAGGTTGGGGGGGGGGGGGGGGGCGCACAAGCCAAGGAATTTACAGCTTTGCCTCCAGTCTGGCTTCTGATTATCGGAACAAAACTGGTCTAACAAGTGCTTCATGTAATTCCACCAATTTGATCAGAGAGCTACCATTTCCATTGATTTTAATATCAGAACTGGGGATTCATTCAGTCAAAATTACAGATGATTTCCTTGACAGTAGGGTTGACTTCGAAAAGTTTTTGCCCTTAGGTAGCTTTGTGCAATTACCTATTAAATTGGGAATGAGTGCTTTCCCCTTGAGTTAGGATAGCATGATTTAGATCATATATTTCTCACAGACATGTTTTTGCATCTTGAGCTAGTTAGCATAAAATGATTTAGATGTTAGATCTCTCGTAGACATTTTTTGTTCCTTGAGCTTGGTGATTAGATGTTAGATTTCTTGTGAACTTGTTTTTGTACATTGAGCTCTGAAGTAAGACTAAATGACAAGTTTCATGTAACACGTACTTATAATGTCTCGATGTTCAGTAACAAATGAATTTCTCAGGCAAGTTACCCCAAAAGGTACTTGCACAGCTGATTGATAATCTGGACTGATTTCGTTAAAAGTAGATAGTTATAATTACCACTGTCAGTTTGTGCTTTGTGTAGCTGATGTAATAAAATGTGTTTTTTTGCATATGGAAATAGGTATCCCTGTTTAAGAAAAATTATGACCATCTTGCAAAGGATACATATGACCTCCTGTACAAAGAGGCAACTCGCAACAATCCAAATTTCTTTTTAACCTATGGGAACGGCAAAGCTATCGCTCGTATTGAAGATGATCTCCGTCCTAATGGTGCCCACAGATGGTACAGCTATACAAAGACACTCAAGTATGATTTGCTCTCTCTTCAGTATCTATTTCTTATTGCTTTAACTTGTCCCCTGAGCTTTATCTAGCACCGGAAGTAAAATATTGATATGTAAAGATGCCTACAGACTGGTTTGTACTGTTACTTGTTCTCTTCATCTACTTTTGGTGGAACTATGAATATGCATGCTTTGGAAATTACTTGCAAAAAGTGAATATAAGCATTACTCTTTTATGGACATGAGGAGGCTTGGAGTATCAGTATAAGTAAAGATTATATGGGCAGGTATTGGCAGGCTGCATTTGATGGGGGAGCAAAAGGAAAGATTGATGGGGTAGAGTTTATGCCAAATATGTATTTTCTATTTCATGTGTTTAGCCGGTTGTATCATGAAGGAACTTTTTAGATTTTTAGTTGCCATTGAGTTTCTAGGTCATGCTCCTTTTATTTTCATTAGGTTATCCTTGGTCACTTCCTCGAGTGATGTGCACTGATGCTGTTGTGTACATGTATTCTATTTTACAGAGAGATTAAACTTGGGGAAGCCGTAGTCCTTCATTATACATATGCAAAATTTTCAGACTTGACTTCTAGACGTGCTCGATGTAATTGCAAAATTACAAAGGAAGCACTTCAGCGATGCTTCATGTTGGAGTTTGATAGATCAGTACGTTTGTTATTTCAATCTCTTTAATTCTACAGTTTTGCTTTTTCAGCCTCTATTTCTATCAATTTTTTTTGTTAGAACGTATAATTGACTATCAACTTCTTTAGTTACTTCAGTCTCTTTAATTCTTTTGTTAGACTGGACAAACGATCTGAATTACTTTCTCCAGTGAGTGAGGGCATATTGCGATTTTTGTTACAACATATAATGACTACCAACTTCATTTTGGACTAGTACAGTAGTACTAGTAAATAGCTACATATAGAACATTGATCCTCCACTCTACCTAGGCAGGGCTGTTTGGCGAATTGATTATTTTTTATGGGTCAAAGATCATTTCTTGCTGTTATATGCACATTCTGCCTTCCTATTAGGTGTGCTTCTCATTGTTGAATATCGAATGTACTGATGGCAGGCATACATAATTGCTTCAACTTTAACTGAGGAACAAATGCGGCAATGGTAAGTACAAAATTCATAGCCCTCTTGCGCACTTTTTTTCACAAGATGCTACATTAATTTAGCCTTGCCTTATTTTATGGTGGCATTCTTGTTTTCCATCCGTATTTGTCAAGCAGTTTACGGAAATGATTACTTCTTCTAGGTATCGAGAACACGTTGTATGGGGAGATGAAGAACTAAAGATGAAGCTCTTACATAAAGGCGTTTTAACTCGCATATATGCTCCCATGGTAAGTTGAAGCAGTTTACAACAGACCGTTGGTCATTGTTATGGTATCGGATCAGCTACAATGTTCCCTTCATGCTTGTAGTCAGTTGAATATACCTCATGCTCCTCATGATTTATTGCACAAACAGGTAATCATTCGGGCTATGAGAGAATCGGGTGTGTTTACCTCTGTAATTGCATCTGCTTCCACAAACGTCTCAAACAATGAATCCTCATCACCCATTGCAAACACTACCAATCTAAGCACGACAGAAGCATCATTGACTCCCTCCAACAATACAGGTGACAATCAAACCAGAGTATCTCAAACAATCACGAGGAAACTTCTAGAAGTTGCTCATGTTATACAGTACAGTCGCCAATTAGCAGCAGTCCCACCATTGCCACCTCCTCTACTACAGGTGTAGATAGATGCACTCTGCAAATGTCATTTTAACTCATGACGCTCCATCGTCTGCTTTTGTACGTCCTTATTTCTTCTCAAGGATTTCTAACTGCAAACACACGCGTATAATTATGTGCGCGCGCGCACACACACACAAGATTTACAAAATCAAAACCAAAAAAGCAAGGGGGGGGGGGGGTTGGGCCAATTTGTTTGTTTGTTTTTCTTTTTTCTTGGGGAATTTGACTTTGGAGTTGAACACAAATAGGAAAAGGTTTTTGTAGCGAAAACGAATCACTTGCGGAAACTAGGGAGAGGAACTTCTGAGTTATTTAGCAAGATGAATAGAGTGACGCAAGCTGTATCAATGTAGGGGCATTTGGTTGCTCAAACATTAGTTTTTAGATGGCCGGGTAGTCTAGTGGCGATGATGTTTGTAAACTGTGTTAAATGGTTATGCTATTTGTAATTTTATGTAATTACATGATTGCTGTCTCTATTTTCTCCATAAAGCTATATACATTACAGCCCATTTTGCACATAATTGGAATTAGAATGAGAATTTATTTGGAAATGATAATTTGTTTATGAATTTTCTAAGTTCCTTGTTTGTTATGTACTAATTCAAAATGAGAATGAGTGGGATGAGACTGAAAATAACCACATATTTACTAAAATGTGCTTAATTTAAATAGGATAACGTAATGTTGGTAATATAATTGAGTATGATGATAATGTTCCTATTTAACAATGACTTATGAAATATCAATATCAATTACAATCCTCACGGTAGTAATAGACTAGTACGAGTTGGGATTTCTATTCCCATTTCAAATCCCTCTTTTTTTTACAATTTCTATAAAATAAATATGATAATTTTATTACCAGTTTTTCTATTCTCATTCTCACCTCCCAACTCCCTCGCTATAAACACCAAACCCCCCAGGGCGAGTGCTTTGAACGTAAAGTCTTCTTTCAATGGTTCAGACGGATTTAATCCGCTCCTAACCAAATGTCAAAATAAAAGTTCTCATCTACCATTTCTATTGTAGAGCATCTAGAAATTCAAGAATGCGATTCATGGTCTTCAAAAATGAATTTTTCAATCACTTGGCTTGCCTAATATGGGCAAAAATAATATCATCAATCATTATGCCTTTAAAGAGACAAACACGATATTGGACTAATTGTCTAAACTAAGGGCTTGCTTGGGAGGAAGGAGGGGGGGGTTTAGGAGCGGTTAAGGAGGGTACTTACTCATTCTTACCCTGCTTGGGAAGAGAGTGAGAGAGGGTAAGGGAGAGTAAGAGGGAGTGAGATTTACACCCCTTTACCCCTCTTAACCCTTATTTTTTTAACACCCTAATTTGGGGTGTAAAGAGGTGTTTGATTAAATTATAACATACATACAATAAAAAATGACCACATTACCCTTAACCCTAATTGAATCATAACACACATCCATCCCTCTCCAACTCTCTCTCTCTCTCTCTCTCTCTCTCTCTCTCTCTCTCTCTCTCTCTCTCTCTCTCGCACACATACACACATCACTCTCTCTCTCATCTCTCTTTCTCTCTCTTACACGCGCACACACACACACACATCTCTCTCTCTCTCTCTTTCTCGCATCTCTCGCACTCTCTCTCTATCTCACATCTCTCTTTCTCTCTCTTACATACACATATCTCTCTCTCTTGCACACACCCACATTTCTCTCTCTCTCTCTTGCACACACATATTTCTCTCTATCTCTCTTGCACACACATATTTCTCTCTCTCTCTCTCTCTCTCTCTCTCTCTCTCTCTCTCTCTCTCTTTCTCTTTCTCTCTCTCACATCTCTCTTTCTCTCTCTTACATACACATATCTCTCTCTCTTTCTCTCTCTTACACACACACATTTCTCTCTCTCTCTCTCTCTCTCTCTCTCTCTCTCTCTCTCTCTCTCTCTCTGTCTCTATCTCTCTCGCATCTCTCTCTCTCTTTGTCTCTTTCTCGCATCTCTCTCTCTCGCTCCCTCCCTCCCCTCTCTCTCTCTCTCTCTCTCTCTCTCTCTCCCCCTCTCTCTCTCTCTCTCTCTCGGGTAGAAAGAGAGTAGAATGAGAGTTTGGAGAGAGAGGGGGGAAGATGTAGAGAGAGAGAGAACGGGGAAGGGGTAGAGAGAGATGAGAGAGAGAGAAAGGGAAGGGAGAGAGAAGAGAGAGGGGGGAAGGGGTAGAGAGAGAGAGAGAGAGAGAAGAGAGATAGAGAGAAGAGGGAGGGGAGGGGAGAGAGTAGAAAGAGAATGAGTATTAGAGCAAATGTATGGGTATTATATTGAATTGCATATAATGTGAAATGGCAAATATGTCAATTACCATTTTACTCTTATGAACTCTCCAAATTGTTCTCCCAAGTAGGGGTAAGTAGTTTATCCTTATGAACCATCTCATACCCTCACTGTTATTTACTCCTATGAACCCCTACTCTCCATTTTAACTCTCCTCCCAAGCAGAGTGTTAAGGATGACAATTACTACATTATTTTACTAGTTTCTGTTTCACATTTGCTCTTGTTAGGAATATTAAGAGCCGAAATGAAAATAAGATTACTAATAGATATCGAGACAAATAAATATAAGATTAAAGAGGATAAAGATGTAACTTGAAAATTAATGTAGGAAAAATTTACGGGTGGCACAAGTACAAACAGATATCTTCCTTATTGGTAAAGATTACTATGACCGATCTCATCCAAAGATTTACAGAAAGAGAGTATAACTCACATAAACTTTCACAATGTTTTTCACCAATGGAAATACGAAATACTGAATTTTTGAATACTTAAACATCCCCCATGGGCGGTATCCCTAAATTTGGATGCACCAAACAAGGTAAGCAAAACCATATGTTTATAGGGAGAAACTCCCTCAAAGCCTACCTTGATCCTCACTTTAGTTAGATTTAAAATATAATATAAAAAGGAAATTCAACATAAAAGGAAACCTAAACATCGTAATACGATAGGAATCGAAAGATCATGTGATCAATGACATTGAGTTATTTTAGGACACTTTTCTAATAAACTCCACATTGGATCACTACAGTCAACAAAAGATTTAAAATTTATTCATCGTTGAACAACCTTTAATTTGAAAGATAGAACAATGATGGATCAACGAACGATCGCATGATTAGACTCTGGACCCTCCAAAAATCTCAACAGTCACATGTTTGATCTTGCCAACGAGCTTCTCCTTACCGTATGAATTTTCCAAAGGTAGTCATCCCATAACCAATCTCTTGTACGAACCCCAATTTCACAATATCTAAAACCATCATGGCTCTAATAGCACTTGTTAGGAAAATTATCAGAGCAAATTTATCATAGCGAAAGCAAAAATAAGATGGTTACTAGATATCGAGAAAAATAAAAGAGTGCAAGATAAAGGGGAACAAATTTAACGTGAATCCCAATGGGGAAGAAATCATGACGACGCAAGCACAAATAAATCCACTATTGGTGGAGATTACGATTAGCAATCTCACCCTGACATCTATACAAAGGGAAAATAACAACACACACAAACTCTAACAAGTTCTCTCACCACTGATAATACGAAACATTGAATTTCAGACTACATAAACCTCCCCCCATGGGAGGTGCACCTAAACTTGGTCACACCAAACAAGGGAAACATAACCCTCTAGTTATAAGGAGAAACTCTCTCTAATGCTACATTGATCCCTACTCCAGTTAGACTTAAAATCTAATACAATTAGGAAATCCAACATAAAAAAAAAAAAACCTAATAATATCCTAATAATATGATTAGGAGTCAAAAAACTATGTCTAGCAGTGAGGATTTCTCTACAAAATCGGTAACTTTGTTGGCGCATGATTTAACTCCAACCAGGGAGCATTTCCAATCTGCGCTGATTTGGAAGCTTGATATTCAGCCTAAATTGAAGTTATTCATGTGGCGATTGTCTCAAAAGGCTCTTCCTACCAGAGTTAATCTCTCTAGGCATGGTATTAATATGGTGCAAGCATGCCCTCTTTGTATGCGGGAAGAAGAAAAGAGTGATCATGTTCTCATTCATTGTCATAGATCTAGAGAGGTCTCAGATTTTGGCACTCACACATAGTACTTCGTCCTTCCCCTTGGGGTAACAAATCGAACGAGATACTGCATTCTCTGTTGCACTTTTGAAATGGGAAAAATCATCATGAAATAGAATTGTTGCTTTACGTTGAAGTGTTTGGAAGGTCAGAAATGATGTGGTGTTCCATAATAAAGAATTTAATCTTGTTCCGACGTTGGTTCCTGCTAAGATAGCCTCGATCGAATGGAAGATCAAACAAATTTGGTAGCACAATTTCAAGATTCGCTAGTTTTAAGTACTTGGTTACTTAAAGATAACCAAGGACTTGGGAATTTTCTATCAAAATTTTCTTGAAGTCTTAGAAGGTTATACAGATGCAAGTTGGGTCACTAGTGCAAGTGACAACAAATCCACAACGGGTTGGATATTCACCCATGGTGGCGGCGCTATTAGTTGGGCGTCAAAGAAACAAACTTGCATCTCTAATTCAACTATGGAGGTTGAGTTTATAGCCTTAGCTGCAGCATGAAAGGACGTAGAATGGCTTAGGAATTTCCTACTGGATATAGAGTTGTGGCCACAACCGATGCCATCTATTTCCTTGTACTATGATAACAAAGCTACAATGTCTAGAGCATACAAAAAGGTGTATAATGATAAATCTAAACATATTAACTTAAGGCATGAGTATGTAAAATAGCTCATTATGGATGAAATTATTTCCATTATTTATGTTAAGTCTTACAACAATTTGGCAGATCCTTTAACAAAGGGCTTGTCAAGGGATATGGTGAAAGGTACCGCTACTAGAATGGGCTTGAAACTGTTCTTTGAAATTAATTAGTGATGGAAACTCAACTTTACTTTAGTGAAAACTGAATATAAAATTTAATGGGTAATAACGAGTTACTATATATCTTATGGCATTGAGAAAAGCATTTAGTGCATAATTGCTACAAGCAAGGAGGACGAGTGTAACTCTTAGTGAAATCTTAGTCCAAGTAGCCAGGACATGGTTAGAATTGAAGATTTCACCTATATGAATAAAGAGGTGGTGTCGCCTGTAGCAAGAATGTTGAGGGGTCATTCTTGTAATTATTCATGAAACTAGGATGAGCACATGACCATAGTGGCGGATCCAGGATTCAGAGTTAGTGGAGTCAAAAATTAATTGGCTAAAAAAATAAAATTTAACGGCACTGAAAAACTTAAATACTAATTTTCTGACCACTTTCTCATAAAATCTTTTTGTTTAAGTTTGGAGGACAAAGAAACGATGGATGGGTGAGTGAGTGTAGTTGTGTATCTTGTTTTGCTTAAAAGTTTAGATTTTTTTTAATGCTTTGGTCTTTGGAGCGAATGGGGATTGTGTTGGCGAAGATGAGTTTTTTTTTTTTTTTTTTAAATCCAAAGCAACGTTTGAGATCCGGGAACAAAAATCATAATGATAGTTTAATAATAAATCCAAATTTTTAAAAACAAAATCGAATAGAAAAATAAAAAGTCACACAAATTTACAGCTATGAAGATTTGAACTCACAACTCATTAATAATATATATGTCCACAAACCACTAGACTAATTACTTGTGATATATATATCTCTACACTTAATTTGTATACATTATAAACATATTTCTTTTAAAATGGATTTTTTAAAACAAAAAGTCGTCCTTTAGGGTCAATGAAGGTTCAAACGCGCATCTCAGAACATGCATATACATGCCCTGACCACTAAACTAGCTATCAATTGATGTCTATAATTGTAGTTAATATATATATATATATATATATATATATATATATATATATATATATTTTTTTCCTTTCTAAAGCAGAATTTTTCCCCAAAATTCCAGTGGAATCGCTTGACTGCACTAACTATATACTAGATCCACCCCTGATGACCATAATAGTGCTTAAGCAATCTAAGTCCCATGTGAATTAAGATTGAGGTTATGTGTGTGGTATTTCCAATTTCATGTGAGAGTGTTGGTTTAAACAACTAGTCACCTAACACTTTGTTGAAATTTAATTTAAAATACTTATACTAATTAAAGGTTTAAATCGAAAGATATCTTTTTGTCTTCATAACCCAAATTTAAAGGAATATACTTATCAAATACAAAACTAGTGGGGGATTGTTGATAGTTTTGATTTTTGAAAGTAGAGAAAGTAGAAGGTGAAAAGTCGCACATCGGTGGTGGAAAAACTTTTCACTAGTTTATAATAGGGAGTACTACCTGGGCAAATACTTAGTTAATGGACTACTATTGGGCTAGTAGTGGTACAAGGTTCAATGCTTCCGCACACACACACGCACACGCGCATGTCGGTTGTCGGCTTTTGGCGCCTTGTTAAGTGGCACTTAGCACTTTGCACTCTTGTGCGCTGTGCCAGAACACGGAACATATGGTGGACTCAACTTCACTATATAGTTTTCATTTTATTATTTATTTGATTTAATTTAAATAAATAATTAATTTTAAAATTATCTAGTAATTTGTTTCCTGAATAATAGGAATCAGTTTTACAGTTTTATCTGTAAAAACTGCTTAGCCAACTGACAACCTCTCTCTCTCTCTCTCTCTCTCTCTCTCTCTCTCTCTCTTCCTCTCTCTCTCTCTCTCTCTCTCTTCCTTTACCTTATTTCATTCACAAAGATACTATGGAATTCTCCGATTTGCTTAACTGAGTTTTTACAAGGCTTGATTAGTCTTGGAGGAATATTTGTTGATCTAGAGAGCATCTGAGTGATAGAAGGCAAATAATTCCTTAAAGACAGTGAATTCAATTCACGTTCAAGCCTTTTCTTCGATCTCAAAATCACTCAATAGTTGAAGCATTGACTATAAGAAATGGTGCTCATGCATGATGTTGTTTTAGTTGCTTTAAGCATAAACATTTGGAAGGTGATAATTTGACCCTTATTAATGTGGTGAAAGGCTCCTCTCAAGTTCCCTCGAAGATTTCTACTCTGGTATAAGATATTAGATTCTTTTTAATTGCGTGATTCGGTCATCATCACTCCTATGTCGTGTGAAAGAAATCGTGTTGCTGATTGACTTTCAAATTTTGGCATACTATATATTTCATCATCCTGTAGTTTGGTTTGACAACTGTAAGCATGTAATGTTGATTTATGTAAGATAATTGAAGAAGATATTCTTAGTAGAACTTTTAAGAGATGGGCTACATAATTATTATGTTACGCGTTCTAATTAAGAAAAGCAGGTACCAATCCTGAAAATAAAGTACGTACATATACTCTTTTTTTGAGAATTAATAAATTATGTAATGAGTTAAAAATATATCTTAAATTTGTGCCAAAGAAAAAAAGGGTTTTTGGCTCAAAATAATCTGAAGTCGGAGGTCATTGGCTGAAAATAATCCAAACTCATGTTTTGACTGAAAATAATCCAAACTTGTAACTTATTTACTCGGACTAAACCGAAATATATTTTCGGCGTCCAAATGCTAATTGGGCAGCCTAAACATGGGTTTCTTTAATTGATTTTGGTTTTAAATTTTTTTTAAGCTTATTTAGACCCCAACTCATTTAAACTTATAATGATGTGACAATGGATTAAAAATAAAAACACTCGGACTCAACTTTTATTATGTTAAAGTGTTTTTATTTTTAATTCATTATCACGTCATTATAAGTTTAAGTGAGTTGATTATTTTTTATAACTACAACATCAGATATAAATTGCATAAAATTATACTTTTATTGATTATTTTTATATTTCAATAAAACACCTAAAATATATCGAACGGATAAGGTCGATCCAATTAGGGTATCAATTATGCTCATTTGCGTAGCCAATGCATCCAAACTTAAATTTTATTGAAAATTAATACTTACTATTAAAAAAATTAGTGTAAAAGATCTATAAAACACGAATTTGCTAAAGGATAAGATATTTAAAGAGTATCTTAGGACAAGACATGTGTCACCATCTTATACGTGAAAGATTATTTAACCTTAAGGTAGCTAGGTTCTCTTCATCATATCTTCACTTGTATAATAAAACCAAATCAAATCAAAATTGTTGCTATCACTAATATTTTAGTATTAGCAATGATGTCATTCTTAATGTTATTGATAACCTAATATTTTAGCTCTCGAATAGGAAGCTAATTAGTATGAGAGATGATGATAAACTTTGGCCGTACGAGATGTTTTTCACCATGTCGATCAGTATCTCTAAACCAAACTTTTTTGAAAATAAAATCTCTTTCAGAATTAAGAATGCACTTTCACCTTTACAAGTAATCAGTAAATCTACCAGAGTAATACCCTGATTATGAAAATAATTTTGTCAAAGGTACCTCTACGCACTTGCCTAACGTCGAAACAACATAAACAATCATTCTAGTTTGCTTGCTTCTTTTTAATTTTTTTTTTCTCCTTTTCTTCAATCACGGGCACAAGTTATATGTTTAGTAACGACTGAACAAGGCGTGAGTTGTTAGACGTAAATTAATTTCTCATTTAATTTGAATTGTTTAGAAGCTATGATGTTTATCGAATTAATTTGAATTTATGTCGAAAAATAATTCAACTTTGAATTGATATTAGGGGTTGCATTCATGAACTTGTTTTTTTTTTTTCAAAGAAAGGTGCAAAACAAATATTTAAGCAATCTTTTTTCTAAGTAATCTCTCCAGAATATCCTCACATAAAATATTAGAATGTTCACCACAAGGACCCAAGATTCCAAATTAAAGCAAATTAGGTTAAATGACCAAATTTAACAAGCCAATTTATAGTTGCATTACCTTCCCTATAAATATAGATATAGAAACTGAAAAACATGAACTGATGATATGACGAATAAATTGGATGATATGGATTACCAACATTTCGGAACAATAAAATATAAGCTACTGTTTATATGAACAATTTTAATACCAAAACTACTTTCAAGTCATGAATGTTTATTTATGATCTACTTCCAGCCAAACACGCTTAACAGAGGAGTTCCCAACGGGTGAGTTACTTTAAAAGAAGGTGCACCTTGGTGATATATCTAGTCATTTTAATCCTCTTAAGCCACACTTAACTATATACTCGGGGTGTTACAATCACCCCTACGTAAGCGCACAACGTCCTCATTGTGTCACAATCCACTCCAGAATCTCTGTCGCGCTAGGTGACTGCCCATAGATCTCCCATCCACTGGCGCAGCTCACGGCCATGGGTTGGCTCTGATACCGTCTATAACAGTCTAACGCCGCAGCCCCTCCCAGGCCACAGACATTATCGATAACTGTATCAAAGATCGCTTACTGGCCCCACAAATCACCCAGAATCTTTCCAACATGCTTCGTCCTCGCTCATACGCTGCCTGGGAAAACATCCCAGGAGGTCACCCATCTTGAAACTACTCCCAGCCTACTTAACTGAGGAATTCCAAACGGATGAGCTACCTTAAAAGAAGGTGCACATTAGTGAGATAAGTATTCATTTCAATCCTCTCAAGTCACACTTAACCATATCCCCGGGGTGTTACAACAACCCTTTGATAAAAATTCATATCGATCAAATGAAGTTTAATAGGAACGTAACGAACAATGAGATATCGATATGAAACACACTCACAAACAAAATGATAGTAGAAAAAAAAAATGTTTACTACTCTGATGATGACAAGGATTAGTAGTAAGATATATGACACTGATATTGCGACACTACAACACCTTAGTAGGAGCAGAGAGAGAAATATCAAAATCACAAAACACCTTGCGTAACCAAATTATATCTACGATAGCATAGATAACAACCTTGTATACAACTTCAATAGAGGATTTAGAAACCATGGGTGGCTTCTTCGATTGACAAGCAATAAAGTTCAGGCCAAAGAACACCGCACAGCCAATAGTAGATGACACGAGTCTTTACAGCTTGCCTAATCAACACGAAAGTATGCCACAATAATAGACAGAGCAATAGTTGGATGAAGAAAGATCCCACGATCAATAGCTACCCTGGAAATATCTAAAATTGCACTTTAATTAAATAAATGAGAAATGCGGGAGACATATATAAATTGCAAAACTACATGAACTGCATCTGTAATATCAGGTCTATTCATAGTCAAATGTCACAAACCACTTACCATCCAAGAGCGTCAGGGTGGTCCAAGCGACAATAAGAGTGCTAATAGATTTATAGGTATGAATGTGAAATTGACAAATACAGCCAAAACTGTATCTGCATTAAGACAAAAACCAATCAAATGATGAACAAACAACCTACATTCGTAGGAAGTAACAAAGATCACTAATATCCGTCTCAGCAAATTGGCGAGAAAGAAGACCAATAAAGTGGAACAATATGTAATCTAAGTTTCATGCGAGGATAATATCATCAACATAAGGGAGCAATATGAGGATATTTGAATGGGAGTCATTAGCAAACATAGACACATATGATTAGTTGCAATGAAAACCATCAGTAAATGAGAAGCTACTAAAGCAATGAAACTAAGAACGAGCTTATTTAAACCCATAGATGGCTTTCTTAATTAAGACAACTATTAAAGATGACTAGGATGAGAGGAGTCAACAAAGCCAAGGGGTTGACGCATGAAAACCTACTCAATAAGTCTACCACGAAGGAAAGCATACTTCACATCAACATGATCACTACTATATTGTGACGAATTAGTGTCAAGATGGATGACCTCATGGGAAGTTTTCCCAAGCAGCGTGTGAATGAGAACGAAGCATGTTGGAAAGATTCGTGGTGATTTATGGGGCCAGTCAACAATCCTTGAAGTCGTTATCGGTAATGTCCGCGGCCCGGGAGGGGCCGGGGCGTTACAGTTGTCTACTAGACAATTTTTATTTTTGAAGTCTCATTTGTCTGCTCATTCCCCTTTTGTATAAGTTGAGGGGTTATAATAAAGGATAGACTCTTGTTGTAAATAGTCTTATATCAAGTATAACAATATGGATTAGGCTCCTAGTTGGTGTAAGTCTTTCTAATTATTCTCATAATCTGCTACGTTGCTCAATTTATATGATATTGAATTTAAATAGTTAGATAGTGCTAAGAATAATATATAATTAATATGACACTATCATCTAGTTTTATAGTATGATATTTTATTATTTAATATTCCTAAAGTATAATATATTAATTCAAAAAAGCCTAATTATTGATGAAATTTGAGAGGTTTATGACAAGTGCGATTCATGATAGAACCTTAACCCTTTAGTAATTTATTAAAGTTATGTTTAAGATTAAATTATGATAATTATGAGTCTATGTTTAGTAATTAATATCATTGAAAAAAATTGTACTGTTATTATTCGTATATTTTCGTATTACAGATATATTTTAATATTAATTTGAGGGTTCAAAAAACATACTAATTAGAATATACATACACATAACTTGCAATTTTTTTTATAATCATTAATTAGAGAAACAAATTAAAATGAATTTTTATTTTATATATTAAGAAATAGGTTTGTAACTATATTCGCTAAATAAAAATAGAGTAACGTTTTGTCACTTTTTTATCTATTAGTAATCCTTGTATATAGTACATATTCTATTAAAAAATATCTTGTAATAATTCCACTTTGAAATTTGTTCATAAAATATTTTTTAATGTAACAACAGTTATACAAAAAAGGTGGTAGTCAAGTGACAACCATTTTATCTTCCATACTTTCCACCGTGGTTAAGTTTTGGTAGAAGTAAAATATTTTCTATTAATATACTTTTGAATGGAGATTAATTATTTAAGTTTGGAGTAATCAATTTTATAATTATACATTATTGCAATGATACACACTGACTGCAAGTTAATATGTATAATGTCTGTACATACGTCACTCATGTCTTAATTTAATGGCTAAGAATCAGGACCTGTAACTATAATGTGTTAGTAATATAAATAATTGTAAATATCTTAAATGAAAAGGGTTCAAATCGAGCACTGTAGTTCAAATTCTTACACACTAGATACCAACGTTTTTGTATACGAGATCATGTGATAGTTTATCATGTTTCGGAAAATTAAATTAGCTTGACCATAACAAATTAATCACAAAAATTTGGATCTTAATTATTGAAAATATAAATTTAGAAAAATCATAAAACATAGATTATAAAAATATACAAGAAAATCTAGGATATGATGTGAAGATTATATCATGGAATATCCTAGATATATCAAGAGGCAATATAAGAAAAAGTTAGAATTTAGAAAATGACAAAATATAAAGGAGGTTAAAGAAGATAATTTCTTTCATCACCTCCTTGCTGGCAGAATATAAGATGTGCCTTGCTCATCAACGCGAAGCTAGGGTAAGAAATCCAAAATTAAGCGACATTGCCAAGTTGAGTCAATAATAGACAAGGATATATGGTGGAGGAATGGTCCCGTCAATAAACCCGAGTAGCTTATGGGCAATTAGATGTGCAACAAATTGCTGGTGTCATGTCAAATAATCTTCAGGTCTCTGCAGTAGCTTTGGAGCTATAGTAGTAATATTCGGAATGGAAGAAATGACAGGGCTAAGAATATCGAAGCCTCTAGAGCCAACAGACCTAAGATTAAGGGCTGCCATGAGGGATCAACAGGCGGGGTTGAGCGAAAAGTTGAATTTGTTCTTGAGCCACCAAACTAAAAACTCGTATTTACAATAAGGATGAACCTGGTTGCTACCACTGCGGGAGTGCAGTGGCGCTCTAGTTGAGGTGCTGCATTAGGTGGCATGGTTAAGAAGGAGGACACCAAGCTAGTGTCGGTTGTAGCGACTGGGGCAGGCTGGAGTGGGGCAAATATAGCGAAGGGGAGAGAGAGGGATGACAGGTCTAGGAGGGAGGTGAGCGAATGGGAAGGTTTGGGCGAGTGGTGTTCGTCAGGAAGATGATTGGGGGAGATAGGGTCATGACTAGTTGTGGTGGCAACGGTGGAGAGCGATGGCGGGGTTGGTGGCGGTGTTTGAACGGAGGAGGGAAATGGGTCAAGCCCAAAGGAGGCACTGGACGGAATGGCCATGGAGAAGACGATTACTACAAAAGGTGAGGAGGCAGCGGGAAGAACCTGGTCATAGGGCTGATGGTCAGCGGCCGACGCTAGGGTCCAATGGTAGGTCGAGTTTGGTGAAAAAAAAAAAGAAATGCTGAAAAAATGGATGGAAAAAGTAGTTGTCGAGGGTCTAGCGGTGACCGCCGGTCTGGGCGTCACGACGGCGAAGGATCAGCGACTCGGTTTTCGCCATGAGTCAAGCGACGCTAGGTTTCTAGTGAGTCAGGTGGCCGCTAGGGCTTTCGAACCCTTTAATCAGTGCAATTCTTCCAGAACTACTTTCATGAAAACAAACAGGGGGGGGAGTTTAAGACAATTGATGAAAGAGAATGTTGAAAAATTATGGGAGGTAATTTTAAAATTTTAGAATTTTATGTATCGAACCCACTCTGATACGTGTGCAAAAATAATTACGAAAATAGTGTGGGATACTTTGTAATTGAAAGGCTCTGGGTTCATATATCTATATTGAGATACATTAGTATACAAGGTACAATGAAATTCTGGAAAACTCCATACAAGGATGTGTCCTAGAATGTTTTACCATTTTACCATAATGTTGGAGTATCCTAGAATATTATATAACTTAAAACACATACAAATTAAACATTGAATGTTGTTCATGAATTGTGGAGTTAACAAGATCCTATAAGGAGCTATTCCCACCACCATCATATATTCAATATCTCCCTTGTAAAATTCTCCATTTCCTCATCTAAATATCAAGCTTTATTTTCAAATTTAAGTACACTTCATTTCTGTTACACTCATCTAAAATATTCAAACAAAACATTCATCAAGGATCCTAATTCTTGGATGGATTTGAGTGAATTATTGGTTCAAGTAAATTTATCATAGTTTCTCATATCATACTTTTATATGTGTTTCCTCTATGTTGTATTTATGTTTTGGTACTTTGAAGAAACATTTTACCCAACTACTCATTCAAAATAAAAATATTCTAATATCCCTTGCATTCGCTGAAAAGTTGCATCTTCCCTGTCTATTCATTGCCTTGGTAAACAACTGACTTGTTAAAGAAAGGTAATTAGAGCTAGGCAGACTATGTTTGTTCAAATAAATTCATAATAGTGACAATGACAAAGGATGGACTGTTGGGAATGAACTTCTAACATTTGGCAAATTACTTACGAGTATACATGATATATATCAATTGCCTGGGATTTGCTAGCTAGCTAGGCTCCGTTTGAGTATTTGTAATCAGCATAAAGATACTCTTCTCTGAAAGAAGGGATTTTTGACACCTACATAATAAAGCAAATTGTCTGCTCCACAAGTTTTTTTTGGTTGTTCAATGTTCATCCAGTAACTAGAGCTTCGCCCGGAGTAACCAGCTGGATCCTATCCGGGTGGTGCACCTCGCTATGGTCTGTGGGAGACTACAAACAAGGATATTTGCATACTCCAGATCTCAAACTCCAGAAATGCTTAAATAAATCCAAGTTGCTTAACGTTTGGACCAACCTCCCTTGGAGTCAGGCCCCATAATTAAGTACTACATTACCCTAGACAGCTTTGCCTTAATTTTTGTCACTGAACAATGGTGGATGAGAACGAGAGGAAGGGGATCCAGAAATCCAGTGAGAAGAGGAAAGAAAAAGAGGAAGAGGTGTGAGAGATGACAATAAGCTGCTCACCATATCTCCAATCTCTAATAAGCGATTCACGGGCTATTTTCATCGTATATCTAGTTACTCCATCATCACTATAGTATTCATCACTCCTTCATCCTAGCTCATGCTCCCATCAAACATGGTTGTAATTTACAACCATGTTTGATAGGCGAAATTTGCCTCACTATGAGCATGTAATTATCAAATTTATTATGGGGACTGGTAATACACAGAGTTTTTTAATTTGACTAGTATTATATGAGATCGTATCTTTTTATTGTGTGCGTAAAGATTGGGTTTCTATTTAATTTAACTTTTAAGCTATATTTTTAAATGAAGCATAACAATCTCACTAATAAAATGTCAAAATATATTGACAATGTCAGCCGGGGACGCATAATTATAAACATGAAACAAAAATGTATAAAACTTCACTAGTTAAACAAAGAATGATACCCTTCGAGGCGATGTGGGTCGAAGACGAGGAGTTTGTCGAGATAGTTAAAAATAGGTGGAAGGACACAAAAGGGAATACTCTTCTATCTGAAAGGCTTAAACTTTGTGGGAACGAGTTTGCTGTTTGGGGAAAACACAAGTTTGGGGGATTGGAGGAGAGAATAAGGGACCTGAGGAAAAGATTTCAAGAGCTTAGCCAAGGGATTCCCTCAACAGATAATCTGGAGTTGTTAAGAGCCACAGAAGATCAGCTGGGAAAATTGGAAGTTGCAAAAGAGACTTATTGGGCGCAGAGGGCTCATCACCAGGCCCTGAAAGATGGGGACAAAAACACTGCATATTTTCATGCGAGAGTCAAGCAATGAAGGAAAAAGAATTTAATAAGGAAGCTCGTAGATGAAAGGGGGGTCTGTCATACTTCAAAGGAGGCATTACAGCATGTTGTAGTGGAGTATTATGAAGAGTTGTTCAAGTCCAGGAAGCCAGAGCTAGAAGGCAAGACTTTTCCTGAGTTACATGGCAGGATTAATGAGGAGATGAGGAGGGGTCTGGAGAGAGAGTATACGATATGTGAAGTTGAACAAGCTTTAAAACAGATGGGTGCTTTGAAGGCTCCTGGACCGGATGGTTTTTGTGCCTTATTCTTTCAAAAATATTGGGAAGTTGTAGGAAAAGAAGTTGGAGAGATGGTGCTAGGAGTTTTGAATGGGGGTGCAATGCCAGTTGATATAAATCATACGTTGGTCTCTCTAATCCCAAAGGTGAAAGATCCCGACCGCATGAAAGATATACGACCCATAGCACTGAGCAACGTGGTTTATAAGCTTATTTCGAAGGTAATTGCAAATCGTTTGAAGCCAGTGCTAAGAGTTGTGATTGATGAACGTCAATCTGCTTTCGTCCCGGGGCGGCTGATCTCGGATAATACGATGATGGCTTTCGAGATTTTTCACTACTTGAAAAAGAAGAAGACGGGGAAGATGGGCTGGATGGCGGTGAAGGTGGATATGAGTAAGGCCTATGACCGGGTTGAGTGGGATTTCTTGGAACTTATTATGAAGGAGATGGCTTTTCCACGAAATGTAGTTTCCCTGATTATGGAATGTGTGCGTACAGTGACCTATTCTTTTTGCATAAATGGGGAGAAAATAGGGATGGTCAAGCCGGAGAGAGGCTTAAGGTAGGGTGATCCGATGTCACCGTATCTTTTCCTGATAGTTGCTGAGGAGCTCAATTCCCTCATTCAACGAGCAGTCTCGAGAAAACAATGGAAAGGAATTAGTATTTGCAGGGGGGCGCCTTCAATTTCTCACTTGCTTTTCGCTGATGACAGTATTTTCTTCCTAAAGGCGAATGAGATTGAAGCACATGTACTGAAACAGATCCTTAAGGATTATGAAATGATGTCTGGCCAACAAATTAATCTGGAAAAATCGGAGGTTTATTTCAGTGCAAATGTGGGAGAAGAAAGGAAAGATGCAGTCCTTAGCAGATTGGGTATGGTGGAAATGAACTCAAAAAAGAAGTATTTAGGTCAACCTCTTACAGTGGGACGTTCGAAGAAGGTTATCTTTGAAGATTTAAAGAAGAAGGTTTGGGCTAGAGTTCATGGGTGGAAGGAGAAGTTCTTGTCACAAGCCGGGCGAGAAGTCCTCATTAAAGCAGTAATTCAAGCGGTGCCAACATATGCGATGGGCATTTTCAAGCTCCCTGAGACTTTCTGTGATGATATGCAGAGTATGATAAGTAATTTCTGGTGGAGCGGCGAAACAGATCGACACGGAATTCACTGGTTGAAATGGACTACTATGTGCTCTCGTAAAGAAAATGGGGGAATGGGGTTTAGAAGTCTCAAAGATTTCAATTTAGCTCTATTAGCCAAGCAAGCTTACAGACTTTTAATTCATCAAGAGTCTTTGGCTAGCAAGGTAATGAAAGCTAGGTATTATCCCAGGCACAGTTTGCTAGAGGCGAAGAGTGGTTTTAACCCAAGTTATGTATGGAGAAGCCTTTTAGAGGGCAGGGATCTATTGCTGAAAGGAATAGGATGGAGTGTGGGTAATGGCGAAGACATCAAGGTGTGGAGGGACAAGTGGGTGGAGGTTGATGGTGTTTTTTTCATGGGAATTCCGGCAGAAGGTCAAGAGGAGTGGAGAGTGAAAGACCTCCTTAGAAGTGAAGAAACAAACCAGTGGGATGAAGGAAAACTTAAGGATGCTTTTTCAGATGATGTTGTTCAAGCGATCAAAGCTCTCCCAATACCTACCAACAAAGTGGCAGATCAGGTGAGATGGGTGTACACCAAAGAAGGAGAGTATACAGTTAAAAGTGGGTATCATCTGTCAATGAGTACAACAGAAGAGTCCTCATCGGAGAACCAAGAGAAGTTACTATGGAAGCAGATATGGCGTCTGCAGATGCATCCCAAAATCAAGAATTTTTTATGGCGTTTTGCAAGAAACTTTCTGCCGACCTTGGTGAATCTCCTCAAAAAGCGAAGTGTTAAGGAAAGTAGATGCACAATTTGTGGTCTTGCTGAGGAGGACCAGAAACATGTTTTCTTTGATTGTAGCTGGACAAATAGGGTGTGGGAACTTCTGGAAATGACAGAAGTGACACACATTCAAGGCCTTAGTAGTAAGGAGTGGGTTTGGAGCATGCTTCAAAATCTGAAGGAATCGAAGGTTGAGTTATGTTGCTATGGCTTGTGGAGTATTTGGTGGGCTCGGAACGAGGACACAGCCAATACTCGACGAGTTGATCCATCTTTTGTAGTTGAAAGAGCTAGGAGGTTTTATGGGGACTTCGTGCAGAAACTGGAAGAGCAACAGCAACATGTAAGACAACCTTGTCAAGTGAAGTGGAGGGGCGGAGATAACCGAGCAACTTTATTGAACTGTGATGCGGCTGTTGATTGTCAGGGAGGGAGAGTTGCCTTTGGATGTGTGGCAAGGAGTGGGGATGGAGCTTTTCTTTGGGCAACAGCGAGAAGGTTGGAGGTGAAATGGTCGGCTGAGTTTGCTGAGCTAAAAGCGATAGATCTGGCCTTGGGCATGAGTGTGGAGAAGGGGGTGTCTCAAGGAGTGATTGAAAGTGATGCCCTTGGGGTTGTACAAATTCTGACTTCAAAGAACCCTGGCAGAAGAAGCATGGCACTGGAGGTTCAAGAAACCCTAAGTAAGTGGGAGGCGAGCCAAATCTCTGAAATTAGGTGGGTTAGACGTACTGCTAACCAGGTTGCTCATAGATTGGTGTCTTGGGCTTTGTATAATGGGCCGAGCATAGTTCATTTTGAATCTTCCCCTCCCTTTTTATCAGATGTAATCACTGAGGATATTCTCAATTTGATGGAATGAATTCTACTGTTTGTCTAAAAAATTTAAATGACCAATGCAAATTTTACTGACGACATTTAATTCCTCAATATGATAATCTTGTCATAGAGTTTGAGTGATTTTACATGTTTACTATTGATGGAAAACCACACAACATATATGATCATAATGTGAAATTTTATCTTCATTAAATGTATAAAACTACACCAACTAAACAAAATTCTCATTAAAACAGAGGTTGATATATAATCTCATATAAAGGAAAAATAACATTATTACATATCAGGAGACGTATTTTATTTGTTGAGAAAATGAGACAAGGCAAATTAGCAGAAAAGCAATAAAAGTGACACCTAGTATATTTGATGCTACTAAAATTCAATATATTAAAATTTGAGATTACTATAATAAAGTGTCACGTAAGAAAACAACACTCTTTTGCTGCCACATAGAAAAATCTTGTAGCAATGCACAAAAATTATTTTATTAGCATATTGATACGTCAACTCCTTCCAACTTCTTACAACACTTTCCAACTTCTTCCAAATTTGACCAGTTTCTTCTTACTCTCTCCGGTTACCATTAGTTTTTCCAACTCTTTCCAACTCTTATTATATATCAATTAAGACAAATTAGAACTATTTCCAACTCTTTCCACTAATTTTGATTACTTCCAACTTTGACCAACTCCTTTACAACTTTGACCAACTCCAAGATCTTTTTCCAACCTAAAAGAACATGCTATCATCCTAATATCTATAATCTAGCTTACTACAAACCAATTTTCTTAATAATATGATTGGTCATGTGGACTAATAGCTAATAGCTAATATCTATAATCTAGCTTACTAATCTTGGTGATTAAAATATGAATTGATAATCCTTTTGTGACTAACCACTATAAAAAAGAACTAAATTTTTGATTGATAGTATAAATTTAATAGTTTAGATTGATTAGTTGAGCAACAACAATGTGCAATCCTAATCTATTATCCTAATTATTGTCCTCATATGTATGTTGCACTTTTTAATGTTGTACAAAGTAAAGATGGATAATTCAGCAAAAATAACAAATATCAACACAAATATTATTAACAATTTGTTTAATGTACATTTACAACCAAACTATTTGTCATCTCATGCTAAAAGCTAAGAATCCAAGCCCAGAATAACTCCACCACTCAAACAAGCTCAGGAAAGAAAAGCATAAAAAAGAAACACAACGGACCATTATGCCAACAAACTAACTACACTATTAACCTTCAAAGAATCGGACCATTCCAAGGGGAAAAAATTTCTTCTTTCAATGTCACCATTATCGTTTATCTTAAAAAAAGGTGCAGGTGTATATGTATGAACTCAAAGCTGTTTAGGTACCCACCAAACCCTAAGGCTCTTGTCAAGACTACCACTATAGAGCAAAAACCCACCCCCAACAACATTAGGTGAAGCTTGCAAGCACTTGACTGGACCATCATGTCCTGTTATGGCTCCAACCTTGATGAGCCCTCCAAGCCCCTCCTTCCCTTCCTCTCTTCTCCATAGACAGATACTCTTATCGGCCGATCCGCTGCACAAAATCTCCCCCATGTAACACAGGCATAACACTGCCAATTGATGTGCCTTAACTTCCACAACCAATTTCCACTCTTTCCCATCCTTTGTCCTCTCCCAACCCATCAAGTACCCGTCTGACCCTGCTCCGAAAACTGTCTCCTGACCCGACCCGGATGCAATCACAGCATTCAAGGACACATCTTTATGCCCTTCTAATGTGCCCTTCAACCCATGACTTCCCCCTTCCTTCTCCCACACCTTGATCTTTCCATCTGCCGAGGCAGAGTAGAGTATATTATTGCTCACAATCAACCCGTTAATGGCGTCATCATGGGCTTTAATTGACTCCAGACACTTCAAATCAGATAACCTCCAAACCTTGAGGGTCTTATCCCAAGAACCTGAATAGATCAACCCTTTTGAAACTGCTAAACAAGAGATACTGTCCGCATGTTCAATCCACAATTTCTTATGATGCCTTCTGATTTGAACGTAGTTGCTCTGTTTCATGAACTTACCCAGATAATCTTTGGTAGTGGGCAAAGTATCAACCAACCGAAAAACATTCTCGGACCTTCTGGAAACCTTCCAGACCCGGATCCGACTGTCTTGGTGGGCAGTAAATACCTTATTGCCCACCGTTATGAGAGCTTTAACAGAGCCATCCCCAGCTCCGAATTTGGTAAACAACCTTAAATCGGGTTGTTGCCAAACAATTATGTCTTTGCCTTGGGATGCACTGAGGACAAATTCCCCACATAAAGCAAGGCAAGAAACGGATCCAACATGACCAGAAAGGACGTCGAGGAGTTTGTATGGTTTTTGAGAGGGACAAGGGGTGGGAAAACACGGGAATTCCAGGCGGTCGGAGAAAATTGTGGGGGTGTCGTCGGATTCGCTGGCGGAGTCGCTGCTAGTAGTGGAGGTGGTAGTGGTTGATGTGTAGGAGAGTGGGGTCGAAAGTGAACGTCTTGGGTTCAGAATAATGGAGCTCATACTCATTGAATTCATGCATGACATTGTTTGTTAGCTGTCGAGAGAGAGAGAGAGAGAGAGAGAGAGATTATGAAGAAGGAAAAAGGAGAGAGGGGGGTGGGGGAGCGGATAGAGCCTAGAGGTGAATGTGAAGGAATTAAAGAAACGGAGCTTACCTGGACTGAATATTTAAATGTTGCCCAGCGAAGTCCAACGGCTAATTTGAAAATAATCGACAATAAGCCTTTCTTTTTCCTTTTTTTTGGGGGGTGTTTACGAGGGGTTTTTTTTTTTTTTTTTTTTGGGTTGTGAATGGATGTTCTGTGGTGTTTTTTTTTTATCAAACAGAAGGATGTTGTGTTTTTTTTTTTTGAAACCAATGAAGGATGCTGTGTTAAAATAACATCATTGAGTTTTATTTTTTAAGAATTTATTAATTATGCATATATATATTTATTTTGATTTATTGAAAATTCATCCCATACTATCTTTTGTTTCTCCATTTGCTTGGGCTAGTTAAATTATATATATATATATATATATATATATATATATATATATATATATATATATATATATCATGGTACAAAGGGTGAGGATCGAAATATGTGGATTTTAATGAGGGCATTTTGGGAAACTTATAATTGATTTTTTTACTTTTGTTTTTAAAAAATAATGTAATATTAATGTGTGTATTAATGTGTATGTTTGCATTGATGACTCTTCTTTTTTTCTTTTTATTCTTATGCACTATTTTTTTTATTCTTTTAAAAAAGAAAACTATTTTTTTTAATTTTTCATTATTGTCTTTTTCTTTATTCTTTTAAATATAACATTGGTAATATTTTCAACAATATGTATGGTTTAATTTACTGGCATTATTGTCTTTTTCTTTATTCTTTTAAATATAACATTGGTAATATTTTCAACAATACGTATGGTTTAATTTACTGACGCACCGTGCAACGCACAGGTCTAAGTACTAGCTCTAAGTGATTATTGGGTTTTATGACCAACTGGATTCTCCTTGAGAGTGAAGTCATTGCAGAGAACACTAACGAATTCTAAACTAGCATGAGCTATGTCAATGATCTGAGCCACGTTTGGGAGAAACATGGCAACAAGGGTTATGTCACATGACTATATATAGAGTGTGTTTGGCCAAGCTCCTTGTAACACCCCAAAACCCTTAACCACAAGATTAACTTAAACCATCAATTAAACCTGTGATTAGCGCAGCGGAACACCAGGGTTGAGGTATTACCGTCGTCCCCACTCGGGACAAGGCAAACACAAACATCAAACATAACCCAAAAATAAAATATACTTAACCCTATACAAAACAATCACCAAACTTTGAAATACAACACTCCATACTTAGGAACCATCAAAACATGGGAATTAGACTTTATACAACCATCAAAGATATATATAAAAACCCTTTCCATATATAAAACGGCCTTCGAAACCATAAAGACCACCGGAGTCGGCCAACAACGACATTCATGACTACCTTGGTCGGGAAAACTCCTACTTTTGCTTATCCTTGCCTTTAACTTGCAAGCTCGAACCGCCTAAAACAAAACATTAAAACATACGCAAAAATGAGCGGGGAAACACTCAGTACACGAACCTCCAACACGTCAAACCGTTCGAAAACGGTTTTAGTGCCGGCGTTTAAATTCATTTTGAAAACGGGGAAAGGGATAAACAAGAATAAAATAACTTGATTCATCAACGTAAAAGGTAAAGTACATGAAAGGTAAGGTAGATACTAAAACATAAGTATTTGGTCCCTTACGATCGATGCAGTGCATTTCACACACGCGCATGCCCAAACCGATCGAAGTTTGGATTGGGTGACGATCGAAGCGATCTGGACACTGCAGTCGAGTATCATACATAAAAAGAGAGCTAGCACCTATAAGTAACTAGCACAAAGAAAACATAAAAATGGGACCTTTTAAAACCGTAACATAAACATTAAAGCACAACTTAAAATAACCATGAAAACATTAAATGATAATAAGGAGCGAAAAGTTGGACAATTCGCGTACCGTGGGTAGTAGAAAGATTTGGCGACGTGCCTCGAGCTTGGGACGGTTTGGGCGACTTGGAAACTATAATAAGAGCATAAGAAAATTGAGAGTTTAAATAAAGTCCTTGCATTTACAAGCTAGGATGAAAGTAATTAAAACTTGATAACTTAAAAGGGATGAGAAAATAGAAATTTCAGTTTTTGGATAAATCGATGTTTTGATGATAACTTGAGCTAGGAAACTCGGATTTTTGACGAGTACTTTTCGGAAAGGGAAAATCACGCCCTACAACTTTGTCAACTGGCACGAAGGCTAAAAATGAAAGGAAGGGCTCGGAAAAAGGTCCGGACAGAAGCAGAGCACTTGGAATTAACCATACGGCTTGGAAATTTAAAGCGAAACTTATGGTGAAACTTGAATAGGATCAAAGAGACTTATGATGTAAAAAACCTCCTTAATAACCAGCTTCGATGAGCATAGAATTGGAGTCCTTGAAGGCTTAAGAAGAGAAGTTGCTCGGTCATCGAAAACATGAAAGGAATGTTGTCAAGCGACGGAAATTAGATAAGGACATGATTATGAATTTTGGAAAGTTTACGAACCGATGACCGGTGATTTGAAAACATAGAAGGAAAGGTCCTTGGACTATATAGACACTGAGGAAACCCATAAACTTGTTAGGAAGTCAAGGTGTCACTCAGCCATCAACACCACTTAAACGAACTCAAAACCTCATCACTTTTCCACATGGTTTGCTAGTATTTCCATAAACCTTTAGGAGGTAATCCCAAACACTAAAATAGTTTAAATCAACTTTGAAAACCTACTCAATCCATCTTAACAATGACACAAAGGTCGACATCTCATTAAAGCCTCCTAGGAGCTCAAAATGCAACCTTAAAGTTAGAATTAACTATTAAAATTCTGGGCAGCGACTTTGCTGACGGCCCTCCTTCTCAGCCTCACATCTCACTCACCCGATATCGTATGGATGCAAACTTTATGTTTCCGGAAAGCGTGAAGAACGACCTAAAACTTTTATGTTTATCACTAAAGCCAATAAAGTCTCCAAATGGACGAAAACTTAGCAAGAAATTACTGACTCAGAAAACGTATATAATTGCACCATTTCACGGTTTTGCTCGTATCTCGGGCTATACATATCGGATTCTCGAAATTCCAAAGCCTAGAGTTAGATAATCACTTGGGCTATCATTTCCAGTAAAAATCCGGGCAAAATTCACATTTTTCATCCTCTGTAAAAATCAGATTCCCAAACAGAAACTTTAATGCCCTTAATCCCACTTCTAATGTTTGTTTAAGCTTCTAAATCATACCAATACACAACCAAACTTCAAATTAGCTATACATTCATCATATTTCCAGAAATGAACATTCAAAACTTACTTAAATAACATCATAAATCTCACATGCAACCATGGATTAAATCATGCTACTTGAAACAATGCTTGTACTAGCATTCCTTCCCCAAATTCTTACCAATTCATATCATTTAAGCACAAAATCACAAAATTAACATAACCAATACTTATAATCAGTCCCAAAATTCAATATTCCTTCAACAAACTCACATGCACAAAGAAATCCACCATTACCTTTGCTACCTCAGAATATCCTTCAACCAAATTACCTCCTGCGTCAGTGATGGAGTATATGGTGTTTTGGAGTCTTCTATGCTTCATTCTAGCAAAGAAAAAGCTAGAACAAGTGTCACCCATTGCTGACTTTTCAATCTTGCACTGCTGAGCAATTAGGGATTGGGCTGATTCCATTATCCGGATGTAATTTTGTTTTAGGGCATCCACAGTAGATTTCAATTCAGTATTTAGTGGATCATCTGTGAGAGTTTGTTGAGCATTGTCAAGGTCTTCCCTGAATTTGATTTGTTGTTGTTGAATGTCATGATATTTGGATCTGTGCAGATTCTTGAGCTCACCTTTGGCTGACTTGATGATGCCGCGAAGGCGGAATTGCATGGTGCCCTAATGCGTAATCATCGTAGCTCGCTTGATGATGGGAAGAAATTCAGGGTAACTTGCCCACATATCACAGAATTTGAAGTTGTTTCGGGGTTGTGGTTCGTCCATCAAGGTAAAAACAATCGCTTTATGGTCTGATAAGGATTGTTCGTAGTAAGTGGGTCTAGTATAACCCATCTCTAGATTCCATTCCTCATTGATAAAAAGTCGGTCGATCTTGCTAAGAACTGTATTGTTAGTCCAGGAGTATTGTGCACCATGAGAGTGCAGTTCACTGAGCTGACAATCCTCGATGCATTCCCTGAAGGGTTTGAGCTCAATGGTTGCGTGCCATTAATTCTGTCTTCTGGTTGTAAGATGGCATTAAAATCACCACAAACACACCAAGGGCCATTAACGGTGGAGCAATCTCTCTCAGATCATCCCGGAGAGGTATTCTATCCTCCGTTCTATTAAAACCATAAATTAAGGTAGCATTGAAGTCAGCCTTTTTGAAATTATCTCGTACCTGACAGTGCATATATTGAGGGTGGACTTTTAAGATGGTTACCCGATAGCAGCGAGGCTTCCAAGCTAAGAAAATTCTCCCTCCATGATGAACCTGAAAATTGGAAGCTGTATTCCATCTTTTGAACAGACCTTGGGTGAGTATATTCTCTTTGTCTTTCTTGACTTTAGTTTCCATCATACATACAAAGTCAGCATTAATTTTCTTGAGAAGGATCATAAGATCCCCCTGTTTGATGGGGTCATTCAGACCCCGAATGTTCCAAATGAGGAACTTCATTGTGGTTGTTGAGCGCCTGGAGATGGCGTTTCAGCAACCTCATCTTCTGCATCATCATCTTCTGAGTCTTCTTCATCAGTGAGAGCATGAAAACGGTTTGCCACTGGTGTTTGCCCAGCATCCTGTCTAACTCGTGAAGCTGCTGTTTTCTGTGTCACTGCTTTTTTCTTTTGATTTGTGTTTATCCGGATATATCTATATATTTGCTAGAGCAAAACTTGTAATTTCATTAACAAAAATACAACAGCGGGGCACCCTCGAGTTTATATTCTGTTTCTACAAACCAAATTAATTATGCTATTATATTTTCTTCTATGCTTAGAGTATGCAATCACTCTGGTTTGTATATCCATCTGTACTTGTTTGGCGATTTGCTGAGGGGTTTGTCGTCTTCCACCGTGTATGATTATGTTCCTTTGCATCCAAATTCCTAATGTAGTAAGCGAAGGCACAGAAAATAGCTCGATTAAGGCTTATGATTGCTCTGGAACCATCCTCATGAGTTAGCCAGTCAATCATGTTCTCTAGAGAGAGCCCAACACTGAATTGAGATTGCTGACTCCAGGCCCCAAGCCTGTCAGAGACCTCCCTGGCGAATGGGCAACTGCTAACGAGGTGGGGAATGTCTTCCTCGTTTCGGTCACATAGCACACAAGTTTTGTCATCATTGTCACTCCAGCGAGCAGTGCGAGTTCGGCCGACAATTTTTTGTGCAACAAGACCCAAGTAATGAAGTTATGACGAGGAGTAGTGAGCGGGCACCAAGGAATGATTGTCTAGTCTGGGCTTGCTTGAACATTGAGCAGCCATAGGTAACCTTGGTTAACACTATATTCCCCATCTCTGGTTGTACTCCAATGTCATTTCTGCCTAGGTTGACAGCCCCATTTAATTATGTCTTTGATCTCGCAGTTGTGTTTCCAATGGGAGCATATATCATAAGGAGGGGAATAACTCCACCACGATTTGTTTTTGAGATATCGAGAATGGATCCACTTGACCCAAAGCACCTCCTTTTGGTTTTGGATGTCCCAAACCAACTTTGCAATATGTTCTTTGTTCCAGGCTACCAGATCTTTCAAGCCAAGACGCCCATTACTCTTTGGGGTGCAGATAGTGCTCCAAGAGACCAACGGATTTCGCCTATGTTCGGTTGTAGCTCCCCACAAGAAATTTCTATAAATCTTGATGATGTTATTAGTTACCGAAGAGGGAATGAGAATAATTCTCGCCCAAAAGGTGAAAATACCCATGAGGACATGGTTTATAAGAACCACCCTACCCGCATATGAGATATTCCTGGAAGACCAAAGCCTGATGCGAGCCATGATTTTATCCAGGAGAATGGAGCAGTCATTAGCGGTGAGGTTACTTGCTGAAATGGGCATGCCCAAACAGTTAAATGATAATTTGCTCATTGCATAGCCTATCTCCTGCTTAAGAAGTTGAGCATCCTCGTCATTGATACCTCCAAAAACCACTTCGGATTTTTGATTGTTCGTTGTGAGCCCTGTGACCGAGGAGAAATGAGAGAACGCTGCCTTTATTTTCTGGATGGAACGGCGATCATCTGAACACATAATTATGAGGTCATCGGCGAACTTGAGATGCGTAAGATTCAGATCCTTGCACCTGGGGTGATGTTTGAAATCCTGCTGAGTATGGTGTGAGATGGAACGAGATAAATATTCCATTGTGATGACGAAGAGAAGCGAATAAATTGGATCCCCCTGTCTGAGGCCATGGCCACCACGGAACTGCTCAGAAACTTGGCCATTCATGCACACCGAGAAGGATGTCGTGGAGATACAAGTCATTATGCACTTAATCATCTATTGAGGGAATTTAAGATGGTGGAGGGCTTCACTGATGAAATCCAAGTAAATCGAGTCAAAAGCTTTTTTAAGGTCAACCTTCATCATGCATCTCGGGGTTATCTGAGTTCGGTCCCTTGCTGACATTCACCAACAGGAAATCATAGCAAGAGAAGCACTCACCAATATTCAGGAAGCTCTTGCAAATGACAGGGAAAATGAGCAGCTGCAGGTAGAAGAAAAAGAAGCCAGACAACAATATGCTTCTATCCTTCATTCGGCCCTCCTTATGAGACGGCAACATAGTAAGATAGATTGGACACACATGGGGGACACTTGCTCTAGGATCTTTTTTGTAAAGCTGAGGAAGAACAGAGCCCAAAAGTATGTATATGCTCTAGAAAATGATAATGGGGTAATGACATATGGCTTCTGCGAAGTAAACAATATCTTAAGAACCTTCTATCAAAAACTCCTCGGGCAAACACAAGAAGCAGTAGAATCCATTAACAAGGAAGTGTTTCAACAAGGGTCGATCCTTACAGTAGACCAACAGATTAAGTTGAGCAGGCCCATTACGAAGCAAGAGATAAAGGATGACATTTTCTCCATTCCAAATGATAAGACACCGGGCCTGGATGGCTACACTAGTGGCTTTTACAAAGATAATTGGGCTACTATTGGCGACCTCGTCTTTGAAGCAGCACAAGAATTCTTCATCACTGGGAAACATTTGCAAAGATGGAACTCGACGAACCTTACCCTTATTCCAAAAGTTCCCAATCCTACAAAAGCGTCAGAATTTCGCCCGATCCCTTGTTGCAACACCTTCTATAAGGGTATCACAAAGGCGCTGGCCTCAAGAATAAGGGAAGTGCTTCCAAACTTAGTAGATATGAGTTAGGGCGCCTTCATTCTAGGGAGAGAGCTCCTGCACAATGTACTCCTTTGTCAAGAAATAGCTCGAGGTTACACGCGAACAATGACCTCTCCTAGGTGTATGATGAAAATTTACCTAAAGAAGGCCTTTGATTCAGTTCATTGGTCATACATCATCGAAGCATTATCTGCGTATAACTTCCCTTCATAGCTGATAAAATGCATCAGTACATGTATTTCTACACCAACCTTTATTGTGTGTGCCAATGTTGTCCAATCCAAAAGCTTCAGAGGTGGTCAGGGGCTCCGCCAAGGGGATCCTATGTCCCCCCCCTTCTCTTTGTCCTAACGATGGAATACTTGTCCCGATTTCTCAAGTATTATGTAGAAAAGAACCCAAGATACAAATACCACCCGCACTGTAGACGGCTCAAGCTTACTCATCTAATGTTTGCAGATGATCTAATTCTCTTTACATCAGGTGAGACCTCCTATGTTCATACTCTAATGGAAGCTTTCACTCATTTCTCGAATGTAACGAGGCTTACTACAAATCAAGCAAAGTCAGAAATGGTGATAGGAGGGACCCCTCACGAAAATGCTACTGCTCTACTAAATATCACGGGCTTTGCTGCTGGTGTTTTACCTTTCAAATATCTAGGAATGCCAATCTCTTCTTGCAATTACACCAAGGGAGATTGTGCCATCCTGGTGGAGAAGATAATTGGAAGAATAAAAATGTGGAACACCCGAAATATTTCTTATGCAGGAAGAACAACTTTGATCAATTCAGTACTTTTGGGAGTCTACGGTTTCTGGGCGAGAATTATGATCATCCCAAAACATGCAATTGATGAAATTGAGAAATACACCCGAAATTTCCTATGGGGGGCTTCTCATAGCTACAAAAGACCACCTTTGATCACTTGGCAGACCACCTGCACGCCCAAGTCTTCAGGAGGGCTGGGGATTCGCAATCTATCTGTTTGGAACAAAGCAGCAGTGTCAACCTTGGTTTGGGACATCCAACATAACAAGCAAAACCTCTAGGTCAAATGGATCAACACGAGGTACATCAAAAACAAATCATGGTGGAACTACATCCCCCCTTATGATATTTGCCCATACTTCAAGAGGCTATGCGAAGTCAAAGACGAAGTTAAATGGATCTGCACTCTAGGCATGCCTTGGCTCTGGGGGAATGAAGATCATCCCAAGGTCACTATTCTCTACAGATGGGTGCTGAACGCTCATCCTGGCCCCCACTGGACAGAAATTCCATGGAATCCTTTGGTCATTCCCCGTCATGCATGCATTGCATGGATCCTTCTCCATGGGAAACTTCTAGTCAAATAGCGCACCTGTAGCTGGGGGCGCCATGATGATACGAGCTGCACAATTTGTCAATCAGAGATGGAAAGCTTCGACCATCTCTTCATACAGTGCAATCTCTCAGCAGGGGTCATAGCCGATATCAGTATTTAAGAAGGCTGTGAAATTTTTGCTCAACCGTGGATGGCAGATCTCATTGGAAGAATGACAGAGCTACAATCCAACCGAAGAACTAAACACTTGGTTTACTCTGTTTTCTGTGCTTTTGTCTATCACATATGGGCAGAAAGAAATGCTAAGAAACATGAATCAAGATCACGTCATTCTAGTTTGATCTCTCGCCAAATCAAGGAGGAAATTAGAACTAAGTGTCTTAGTGTTGCAAAAAACAGCAGGAAATATAGAGGTTTATTTGATATAGCTCTCAGAATGTAACCTAGGGTAGGGAAATCTCCCCCTGTGTTGTATTTCTATCTGTCTGTCATTTTAGCATGATCTTGCTGCAGAATATATATATATATATATATATATATATATATATATATATATATATATATATATATATATATATATATATATATATATCAACGAATTCATTGAAAAGCGCGTTAGGGTAACTAGGTGAGAAGCAGAAATCACAACATTTTATTTTTCCTTTAATGTTTAGTGGTGGATATTAGGGAGTGTTGCCCTAAATATTAGGGAATGTAATAACAAGGTATGTGATTTCTGTTTAATTTGTCACATTCCCTTCTTAACGCGCTTCTCACCAGAAACATTCCATATATATATGTGTGTGTGTGTGTGTGTTATTGGTGCAATAGGTTCCCCGTCGGTATTCATATCCCAAAACGAAACTCTCCTAATTAGCATCCAGTTTCTTCGATTCGTTTTGCCTGTTTACCCGTTCAAGTTAGCGATTTCGAATTTGTTTGAACAACCGTTGTTGTAAGGAGTTGGTAAAAACTGTAAAAAGTTGTAATGATTTGGTAAAAGCCGGTAGGAGTTTAGGAAGTATGTAGAAGCTTGAAGGAGTTGGATGGGGTAAGGAGTTGGAAGTTAATAATTCGAACCGGGCTTGTCAACTTTTTACCTGTTTCGATAATCGACTCAAACTTACTCAAAAATTCTAGATTTTAATTTGAACAAAATTTTCCCGACCTGAACCTAAAATAAACCGATCCCCAAAATCCTGTAAATTAGAGGGTCAGAATCAACGCGCCCATTTGACCCAAAACTTTATTTTTTTAAAGTTCAACTCTATTAGAATTTGTGATTTGTCGTTGAATTCATGACTGTTAAACTATAAGTGCAATTTCTTCATTTTTTATTTCTCTAATTTAAGTTAAAACATTTACAATAAGCCATCGTTACTAGAATATAATCATGTTTTATTATGTATATAATACTAAAATTAGTATTTGGGGACAATTTTTTTGAAAGGAAAATGAAAAAAGTTCACAATCATAACCCGTTGACTCGAGAGTGAAATATACCAGACGTATTTACCTGAACTCGAAATACATTAGGCCCTGAACCCAATATATGCACATTATCGTTAACACGCCCACCTGCTCACACAAATTAACAAATCTAATTCCAACCCAAAGAGTAGACCAATAATAATTGAAAGTTCGACTGTCTTTTATCTCAGAGCTTGTTGTTCTTGTTAAATCATAAAATGATCAACTACATTATATAATAATTTGATTTTCCTCACCCTGGCAAAATTTTGGTCGCCTCGATAACTCAATTTTGTCCATTCGTAAAAAATCAGGTGTGGTCATCAAAAGTTCGTTTGAATTTAAAAATTGGTCAATTGGTCCTCATTTGGTTTAAAATCGGGTCGGGCCCCGGTAAGGAAAATCAGGTTCAAGTTGTCCAAATTTTCGAAGAAAATCTGGGTTCGATTATTTTGGACAATTGGACAATGTCTAGATTCGGATTGTGAGTGAACTTGAATCGGCTTGTAATTACCTTTACATACAATCTAGACATTGGACAATTCGAATATTAGACAATTGAACATTGTTTGGTCATTCCAACACTAAAGTATGATTTTGCCTATATATATAATTCGGAGGCCGGACATCTGGGTCTGTACATTGGACATCCAGGTTAGGGTCCAAGTATGGTCTTAAGGCACGGAATGCTTATCGAATAGGGTTCAGATAATTAGTTTTGATCGGACACGCAATCACCTGGACCCGAATTTTTTGGCTACACATCTACTCAAACTTGTAATAGTGAAGGGCAAGGTAAATAATTAATTGCTGAAATAAAGTTAGTTTAAAGTTCAATTTTGGGACCATATAGAAAAGGAATCCATGAAGCAATAAGCAAAGTTACTGTTGTGCTGTCTCCTTTGCAAATATATAAATAAAAATAATTACTGTTAGTTGCTATTGGCTGTAATCCATGACAAAATAGGCGTTTTGGGGGACCATGTTAATTACAAGGCCAATTTCCCGTTTCAACAGGATCGGAAGTTGCAACACACAGAGGCTCCTCTCTCCTAATTGTCGACCGTTAACCACTCATGAAATACCAAATGTGTGAATTGGGACTTCTCTTGTGCACTTTTCTTAGTTTCTTTACATCTAAGTTTTCGACATTATTTTACTTTTCCTCAATTAATTTTTTTTTTCTCAAAATACTTGGTTGCTTTCGGTCTGTTTACCATCTTTTTGCCCAAGTAAAGGCACACATTGGTTGCGACCTCTCTCTTTAAAATAAATGAATTAGTTAATCAAATGTAAAGCTGAAAGTTTTGTTGTTGATGGAGGTAACATGCATGTCTGTGTAAATAATGTTGCCTTTTTAGGGATTTGGGTGATAGATATAAGCATTTGGGATAAAATATTTTTAGTTGGTTCTTTTATCTTTTCTAATTTGAAATATATGAATTAATGAACATGTCCACAAGTATAATTGACTTCATATTCAGATCTACTCATGATAAAGGCAATATCAAACATATATAACATAATATATGTAAAAAAAATAGGGTTATTAGAATTAAATAATTCAATTTTTGAGCTAATTTAGATATGATGAACTGAGTTTTGAAATTTAGACTTGACAAACTATACTCAACATCCTATTAAATTGAATAAACTTTCACGGATTTCAACTCGTCGAATAAATAACTTACGACAGTGATCGATCAAAGTGTTTTTTTCTTTATTTTTCACCTTTTAAATAGTTTACATAAACAATCACGGTCACTTTTCATATGAGTTGAAATCAGTAAAAGTACAATCAATCTAATAAGATCTTAAGTACAGTTTATCAAGTCCAAATTTCAAAGGTCAGTTTGTCGTATCCAAATTGTCCTAAAGGTTGGATTATTTAATTCCAATAATCCAAAAAAATATCCATAAAAAGAAGTTTTCATAAGATTTATAATTAACATACATATATGTTTTTCCTACAATTTAATTTTTAAGTGGGAGTACTTTTATTTATTAAATAATACCCATTTTATCATAATGCACCTAATTAACGTGTTACATTGATTAATGTAAAAATTATGCTATTATATTTGATAGAAAATAAGGCATGAGACTATGTTATTAGGGTATCAATTTATGTTTATAATTTAAAATTATGTATAATATATAGTTTGACATAAAGTAAGATAATATATATCTTTGTTCCATAAATACATATATCATCACTTATTATTATTTTTTATGTGCTATAATGGTATTGTTAGGATCTCATGACGTTGTCAGTAGCACAAAAAATAATAAATGTCAATAAAAAATAAAAATTGACACAAAATGATTAACCTTCAAAAACCCAAAATGGGAAAAAAAACACAATACGGTATCTCAAAGGATTAACAACAGTGTTTCAAAAATTTTGGAATCTTTACACTCTTTTTCAATCTCATTAGAGTTACAACCTAAGAACTCAACACTCACATTTGATATGCATCACACAACTTCCTCAAGGACACAGAGATTACTTATTAATCTCTTGTAGTATAGACGAGATACTCCCAATTGCTTGTGATGAAAAATAAGGAAACGTCATTGTAATGACGATACCTATATGGCTAAGGTGATCCAAGATAGCATGTCTTCGCTGCTCCGAACAAAATTTTGAGACTTATTGTCTTTCGAGGTTGTCACTCTATGTGAAACTCTATTTATAAAGCAGATTGACATGAGATTACTAACCATATCCTCAAATCAAAATTGGAGGTCGGCAAACTTGCTGGTCCAGATGTGTTGAAGATGATCATTTACTTCAATAACTTGAGTTGGTGGAGCTTTCCTTTTGACCCCACCTCAACCTTTGACATCATCCTATGCTCGTTGCACAATGGATTCCAGTCCTTCATGATGGATTACACCAGGTAAGGGCATGGGTATAGCTTGTTGAAGCTGCAGGAGATGCTCATAGCTTCTAAGAAGGACTTGATTGCTTCTAACGAGCCATACAAGATTATTTCCATGGTAAAAAAGGGAAAGCGCCTCAAGAGGTTTGCCACGTCAAGAAGGGCCTTCAAGATCATGAAGACTATCATAAGGCTATTACGTAGGTCTAAGATCTCTAAGAGAAGGCCTGCCTAGAATACCAGACCAGCTTGGAGTTTGAGAAAAGAGATTTCTTAAATCAGGTACATACGTCATTGAATGGATATCCTTATTATCTCTATTTTTTGGTATTGAATACCAGCTATAAATCTTTCACATTTGTCGAAATGTTCAGGATGAAAGCTGATAAGTACATGGGACAACATGGATAGAAGTTGATCTTAGCACGAAAGGAAAGCAAGGAGTTGCTAGTGTATGCTTTAAGATTTTAGTTTATTGATCTTTTCCTTTCGAACAAGTACTTGAACCCAATAATTGGTTATTTTGTTCATGTAATTAATCAGAAATTATATTTTTGTTTCATGTTTAGAAAGCATGTTTATTCCTTTTGAAATTGTAAAGGTGACGCTTTGATATTTCTAAGGAATGAATTTATTATGATACTGACATTGACTCAATGACTAGTATGTATGAGATTAACGTAAACATGTTCATCACATTCAAATGTAAAAGTGAGTTGATTTTTTGACTCAATCTATAACAATTTTGGTTTGATTGCTTAAGTTATTTTTATTAGAATAAACATCCATATGCTACATGTTCAGTCTCGTTCCGAGCCGAATTCTTCTCTTTTATAGGGTATTTTTGCTTGTTCTAACCCCGTTATTATATATTAGTTATGACAATTTTAGGTTTTGTAGGAAAATAAAGAGTTAGAAGGAAATTGGGCTTAATCGAAGCTTTTTAGGGAATCCCGAGATAACCCCAGCCGACCCGAGTCAACCTGACCCGACCCGAGTTAAACCGAGCCGAAAACCAAAATAAAACAGAGGAAAGAGCCAGAATGGAGTCACGCCCGAGTTGCACAGGTTCTCGCCCGTGACCATGTTCTGGGCGTCAATGCATCAACCATAGCAATCGAGCTTAGCACCCGAGTCAGCCGGGCGTCCCGCCCGTGACAGGGAGGGTCGCGCCCGCGACCATGTTCTAGGGTGTCAAGACATCGGCCAAGGCTCATGGACCGGTCGCGTCGCTGGATCGTGGTGTCGCACTGCGATCGATTGGTTTCGCGCCCGCGACGCATGCTAAACAAGCGACGGATGACGATGGCCAGAAAGGGGTCGCACCCGCGACCTGCCAGAAATCTGCGGAAACTGCTGCGCGTGTGCTGTGTTATTTCTAGGGTTTTGGGTTTTTGTTTTCCTTCTTTCTATAAATACCCATACATTTACCACTATTGTAACCAAGTTTTTAGTTGTTTTCATAGTTTAGGAGTAAGATTAGAGTAGAATTAGGTTTAAGTGCTTTCCTTTAATTGTTCTTCAAGTCTTTAATTGTTCTTCAAGTTTTCTTCATTTCTCTTGCAATTTGTACTCAATCTCTTTCAAGCAAATTAACCATTGAAGTGTTTACAAAGCTTTCTTTCTTTCTCTTCCTCTCTCTCTTTCTCTCTCTTTTTCTCTCTCTTTGGTTGCCATTGATATTTGATTTCAAAGCTTTCTAGTTCTAATCACACCCTATCCACTTTTAGTGAGGAGGAGAATCAAGGGTCACAAATTCTACTTCCTAGTGAGGATTTGGGGATCCTTGATAATCCAATTCACGTTTTCTTGTTTGTTTGGGGGAAAATCCAAGTGAAGATTGAAGAATTAGTGAAGATTTTGGTCATCGAAGGTATAATTTCTTGCTCCCAAATTCATTGTTCATTCTAGTTGTAGCTTTATTGCTTTCTTATTTCTTGCTATTTAATTGCTTTCATGTTTTATTGCTTTCTTGATTATTATCATGTCTAAATTAGTTTAATAGCTTTATTTACATAATTTACCGCTTTCCGCACTGAAAAATCCCTATGCAAACTGATCTCCTTATCAAGCCTAACACCAATCCCTGTGGACCGACAACCCTACCTTACGAAAACCGCAAAGAACAGTAACCGAACAATGGCGCTGTTGTCGGGGATGACGTTATTTGGTAAATTAGGTGATTGGTTTGTGTATATATAGTGTATTGCTTTCTAGGATTTTTCCAGAAAATGTAGTGAAAAAAAAACCAAATATCGAAAAAAAAAGAGAGATGGCCTGTTTTATCTTCCCTCAAAATGAGCAAGAATTATTTTATGATTATCGTGATAGATTAAATGATTATCTTACTTATTGGGTTCCTCATTATTATATTTTCTCTAATTGGGAAGTGTTGTTATTAATGAGGGTTTGAATTTCGAGACCCGTTCTCTTTTGAATTATTTGATTTCAATGTTGAAAATGAGTATCGGGCTTGAGAATTATTTGATTGGTTTTATATGGATACTTGTCAATTTGGGAAGACTTTTTATTCATCGGGCTCTTGTTTTGGTAACCCGTGTGCTCTTCATGCTCAATCTCACTATGAGAAACGATATGTGAAAATTTCTTCCCTTTCCCCTTGTGATGATTTGCATATTCAATCTCCATTTATGGATCAACCGAGGGAAACGGGCTATGAAGATTTGTATGTGAGTACTCTTTTCGTTCCTATGCATGTCCCCTTCCCTTGTGATCGATTTGAAACATCAATTCATGCTTCCGACTCTTTTACTCATGTTGTTGACCCGACCTATAGTGAATATATCATGGATTATGTGCAACAACTAGATAGAGAGCAAAGTGAGTTCGGTGAAAAGCTTGATTCGATAGTTTCTACAATGTGTGAAACATGGCCTGAGTATGTGCACATGATAAGACCCTCCTCTCCCGAGCAATTTGCTTCAAGTAGAGTTGAATCTTTTTCCCCTGATATGCATGCATATTGATCCCCCTTTGTGTGAAAATGGTGATAATAACTCCCTTTCTTCGTCTTTGACTTGTGTGCCTCATTCTCATGATGTAGAAACTATTCCTCATGATGCATATGTGTGTGAGTATGAATCATTTGTTGAGGATATTGAACCTGAACATGACACTTTCACTTTTGATGTTCAAGATGCGCATTTTTATCGTTAGCAATCCCGATTCACCCTTCATGTGATGAGTTTGAGATTGTTGATGATGATGATGCTACTTTATGTGATGTTTGCATGTGGTACAATCCTACCTTTTCTTTGCACACTAGTGATGATGTTAATGAATTAGATGATAATATTGGGTTGGAACTTGCTTGTGATGATATTGTTGAGGAAATTGACAACTCTTTTATGTGCTTTGAATGTGATGATGTATCCCCTCCGTCCAATTATGTAATCCCCATTCATTCATTGAGTATCACTCCCTCACCCAACCATGCAAACCATGAGTCTCTAGGTACCTTAAAAGGGTATGATCCCCTCCCAGATCCTTATTATATTTACCTAGAAGACTTACCTGGAAAAATCATGTTTATTCATGTATTTCATCATTTTAGTGATTTTTCTAAGGCTTTTGATAAGATGTTGAGAACACTTACCTATTTTGACTCATTGATTTTTGTGTTCTCATACATCCATCATTTTGAGATGCTTTCACGGATGCATGACTTGTTACTCCGGGCGTTGAATGGTTCTGACATGGTGCCCGATATCTTGAGGTGGGAAGGAGTGAGCCTATTGATAAGAAGCCTTTAAGGTAATATCCTTCCTCACCTTTCTTGTACAGTTAGTGAGTATTCTTTGTTTTCTTCTTTTGTTTTCTTTTTGTGTGTTTCTTTTTCTTTCCTTTTGGAGTGCTTGCGTACCTTACTTCTTTTTTCATTGAGGACATGGCAAAACCTTTTTGTGTGGGAGTGGGGAGGGGGGGTAGTATGCATTCCGGCTTTTGAGTTTAAGAAAAGAAAAGAAGAGCGGGGTTCATTTTGTAAATATTTTGGTTTTTAGTGCTTTTGTTTGTAGAGTCTTGTATATATTTTTATTTTGTTTCTTTTAATCTTGCATGCCAAGTTCTAAGCATTTAGATGAGTTTAATTTGTATATCCTAACCTTATGCTTGGTGCTTTTGGATCGCAGATCGAGTTGTATTTAATTGAAGATCTTGAGGTAACCTTCTTCCGCCCTCTCTTTGAGTGTATATATTTTTGATACATGTTGCATGCTTGTTTTTCCTTTTGGGTGGCGAACCCCATGTGTGTGATTGTTGGGATTATCTTGTTGTTGGAGTCGTGTGGGCTCGGGTCGCCACTACTTTTTATGGGATTAGTGTTTTGTATATATGTTTTTCTTAGGTTCTCCACCCTTCTTGTGACACCCTTCTTCTCACAATGGGGACATTGTGAAGTTTTGTGTAGGAGTGGGGGGTGATATCTTCCATTATTCATGGTAGATCACCTAGTTTGAGTCTTCTGATTTTGTTTTTTGTAGTTTGTGTCTAAAATTTGAAAATTTTGTTTGAAAGAAAAAAGGGAAAAAGGTTGTGAAAAATTCCCAAAAGTGTTTCTTTTTCTTTTTGAAGATGTTTTCGTTCACAGTTGTGTAGGTAGTTGTCTAATTGACTGATTCAATCGTTTAGAAGTGGCCGATATGAATAATGATAGGCCTTAGGAAGGATTTCTGTCATGATTATCTTTATTAGACCTAGACATGGAATGTGAAAGCGGAATCCTCACTTCTTACACACCCCGATTGTAAAGTTCTTTCTTAAGTTAGACGGTCTTAGTTGTTCAAATGCTCTTGCTCTTAATTAATTAATTAATTAACTACTGTCGGGCCTACCAATTTGGGTTGGTATAGGTGGCACAACACCCTTTACCCCTTAAGTACAATGTTTACGAACGGAGTAACCCGGATCAGGGAGGGTAAATCCTTTGCGAAGGTCGGTCTGATTCCCGAAAAACCCGACACCGACGCCCTAAAATATACAAAACGCACTGACCGTGAGGTTTAATAAAGAAAGAAAAGAGCGAAGAAAATGAAATGAAAAAAAGAGAGTAGAATAAAGAAAACAATAGAGAAACAAAAAAAAGCAAAAGAAAAGAAAGAAAAAAGTCGAGAAATTGAAAGAAAAACAAAGAAAGAAAAGAAAAGATGAAAGAAAAACAAAAAGAGTGAAGTTAGGATAGATAATCTCGAGCTTGAGCATGAAAACAACTCTGATTGTCTGGTTTAGGTTAGCAAGGATCGATTAGGGCCCACTTGCACTTGTACACGAGGAATTTTGCTCATCAGGAAGTGTTTTGGTCGAAAATCTCAGGGATTGGCAGTTTTCCAACCTTTGTGTCATTGTTTGTTTATATTTGCTTCTTCCATTTGATTATTGAGGCGGGTTGCGGTACTAAGTGCATGATTGGGGACGAGAATATCTTCTTCGCCTTTGTTTTGTTTTGTTTTTGGTTTTTCACCACTTTTTCTTCCCCCTTTTCTTTTCTCGTGGCTTTTGTGGCTAAAGCTTCTAGAAACCCTCACGAGACCTTCCTCGTCCACCCGGGCTGCCGGGGGGTTTAAAGGGCTTGATGCATGTGCTAAATGCATCCACGATTCCTGCAAGAGTGAATTAGGGTTTTTAGTTTCTTTGTCTTTGTCTCTGTCTTTATCTTTGTTTTTAGTTTGCTCGGGGCGAGCAAACCCTTGTGTGGGAGTTTTGTCCAGTCTCGTTTCGAGCTGAATTCTTCTCTTTTATAGGGTATTTTTGCTTGTTCTAACCCCGTTATTATATATTAGTTATGATAATTTTATGTTTTGCAGGAAAATAAAGAGTTAGAAGGAAATTAGGCTTAATCGAAGCTTTTTAGGGAATTCCGAGTGATTTCCCGAGCTAACTCGAGCTGACCCGAGCTAAACCGAGCCGAAAACCGAAGCAAAACAGAGGAAAGAGCCAGAATGTAGTTACCCCCGAGTTGCACAAGTTCTCGCCCGTGACCATGTTCTGGGCGTCAATGCATCAACCAAAGCAGCCGAGCTTAGCACCCGAGTTAGCCGGGCGTCGCGCCTGTGACAGGGAGGGTCGCGCCCACGACCATGTTCTAGGGTGTCAAGACATCGGCCAAGGCTTGCGGACAGAAGCAGGTCGCGCCCGTGACTGGTGGTGTCGCACCAGCGAAAGAGTTTTATCGCGCTCGCGACCGGTTGGCTCGCGCCCACGAGGCATGCTGAACGAGCGACGGATGACGATGGCCAGAAAGGGGTCGCGCCCGCGACCTGGGCGTCACGCCCGCGACCTGCCGGAAATCTGCGGAAACCGCTGCGCGCGTGCTGTGTTATTTCTAGGGTTTTGGGTTTTTGTTTTCCTTCCTTCTATAAATACCCATACATTTACCACTATTATAACCAAGTTTTTAGTTGTTTTCATAGTTTAGGAGTAAGATTAGAGTAGAATTAGGTTTAAGTGCTTTCCTTTAATTGTTCTTCAAGTCTTTAATTGTTCTTCAAGTTTTCTTCATTTCTCTTGCAATTTGTACTCAATCTCTTTCAAGCAATTTTTTCTATTGAAGTGTTTACAACGCTTTCTTTCTTTCTCTTCCTCTCTCTCTTTCTCTCTCTTTTTCTCTCTCTTTGGTTGCCATTGATGTTTGATTTCAAAGCTTTCTAGTTCTAATCACACCCAATCCACTTTTAGTGAGGAGGAGAATCAAGGGTCACAAATTCTACTTCCTAGTGAGGATTTGGGGATTCTTGGTAATCCAATTCACGTTTTCTTGTTTGTTCGGGGGAAAATCCAAGTGAAGATTGAAGAATTAGTGAAGATTTTGGTCATCGAAGGTATAATTTCTTGCTCCCAAATTCATTGTTCATTCTAGTTGTAGTTTTATTGCTTTCTTATTTCTTACTTTTTAATTGCTTTCATCTTTTATTGCTTTCTTGATTATTATCATGTCTAGATTAGTTTAATAGCTTTATTTACCGCTTTCCGCACAGAAAAATCCCTACGCAAACCGATCTCCTTATTAAGCCTAACACCCATCCCTATGGACCGAAAACCCTTACTTAGAAAAACCCAAAAATACGCAACCGAACACTACATCATGCTGAGGTTTTGGATGGTTTGGACTTTGAAACACTAGGTGTTTACATCTGATGAGTCAAATGACTTTATCATATTTTCCCTTGAATTAGTGAGCAACTAATGAACTTTAGGTCGGGTATATATTGAATATACCTGGCTCTGCAAGAAATTAGTACCAAAAGTGAGCAAGAATATTTCATTACATTGTATTACGATCCTAGTGGAAATAGTTATGCCATTTGATGCAGATGCATTAACATGACTTGGAATCCTTTAAAAGGTTTAAATATTTTCTGGTTGAGGTATAGAAACTGCTTGGCAAGAAAAATTAAAGCCCTTCAAGAGAGTCAAGGTGTCGAAGTTTTGAGCCAAGAGTTCGTTATCCATCGTAGAGATCATGAAATCGTTTCACAACTCTTATTCCTCTAATACCACCATGTTTGATGGTAAGTTATATAGATGGAGCTATACCCTATTCAATACGGTATGATTGATGATTCATGAGTCGAAAACATTATATTCGCTTCTAGGGCACGTTCTTGATAATTGTCTGTCTATTCTGATCTTTTTTACCTTCAAAGCAGCTGGAAAGACACCATATGAGCTATGGAGAGGAATTTTTCCTTGTCTGTTCCTTTTTATTTGGGGTTGCTAGAGTCATTTATAGGTTTGACCTATTACCATCTTGTACCCAGGTCAGATGATGCTTTCTTTGTGGATTGTCCAAAAGAAACTAAAGATGTGTATTCTTCACTCATTTTGAGAATAAGTGTTTGTGTCTCAAGCTGCTTTAATTTTTCCTTAGAGATCATGCTTATCTCTAAGAGAAAGAGTGGGAGATTTTTTAAAAAAATTGGTGAAGTTCATAAGTCGCAAACTACTTTCCTATATAAGCTTTTGCTTTCTAATTTTCACAAAGTAGAGGATTAGACTTGAGTAGTCATGGATCAAATGGATGAGGCTCAAGGGGTTGAGGATCAAACTCAATGGGTTGAGGGCCAGTTGAGTACAGAACAAGTAGATAAACCTTTTATGAACAACCTTTGAAAGCCATGATTATTTTCGTTGACTTAGAATCATGAAAATTCAAAAATGGACTCCGTGTAACATAACCGAGTTTTGAACTTGGGGGTTTTTCTGGATGTGATTGAGCTATCAGGAGATCAAGGGATCATTATGGTAATGGATCAACATGAATAGTTAACCAGGTGATTATGAGGCTAGACTGGTTGTTACTGGCTCACATTCATGGTGGTGACTATGAATAAACCAATTGACCAGTGGAGGCCCATAAACCATAGGTCCATTAGGATAGATGGAAAAAGGACGTCAAAGCCCTCTTTCTTGGATTTGATTCCAGAATTGGAAGTGCGCGTGACATGTCCCAGAAGTTTTGAGGCTCCTAAAATTGTTGGGAAATCCCTTAAGTTGCTGATTGTCATTAGTGATCTTTAGCAAGCACATGGAGTTTAAAATCAATGGATAATCAGGTGATCAAAGGGTTTGATCTGTGAAGAGTCTAGAAATTCTTGTAGTTGCAAGAAATTCAGTGGGAGCATGTTTTAATTTGTCCTTTTCTGGTCCTGTATGTGATGACATACTCTGAGATGAAAATGACTTTCCTGGTTTAGTCTCTTGAGACTAAGGGCACATGGATTTTAAAATTTTTAAAGGACCTCGATAAAGCTCAGTGCAATCTTGGAGGTAAGAACTATGGAGATAGAGCACCGCGTTTAATTATTTTGAATTAAACAACTTATGACGATAAGTTATTGAAATAGTTTACCAAAACTCCAAGAAAGGATTTGATCCAAAATAGCATCAATACATTACTTGGTAAAACAGAATGTAGTTGAAATTTGAAACCTAAGAGTGGATGTAAAACCTAGTCCATTCTTTGGCAATAGAATTAGGTATGAGTGCTATAATGAGTGTTGAGCTACCCATGGCAAAATGTCTTCAGTTTGTGTGGTCAAGTCTTCAATAGAAGTAAAACGATGGACTACTATATTTAACAAACTCAAGAGCATCATCAGAACTAAAGAAGCATCTTTAGTTTGTGAAGACGACAAGTGGCAATGTGTAAAGAGTTACACTAGTGCCTATTTCATGACAGACAAAGATGGTTACAATCAGTCTGGTCATGTCTATAAGGAGAGGGAGAAACTTGGAAAGGTTCCACACATGACTCCTCTTTACAAATCTATTTTAAGTCTTAGTGCATCATGACTTGTTTTGGAAAATTGCCTTGGTGACTTTGTGTATGGAAGAGTTCATTGAAGGACTTAGTGCCTAGTGTTGCACAATAGAAGCTTGGATTCCTTTTTAGGGCCATTGCTCGAACTAAATAACCTAGGGCATAGAACAAGTTCACACACGTATGTCCCTTGGAAATCATGTGACTTGAAACTTGTTCGAGGTGAGTAATTAATAATGTGCAAGGTTCAATATAATATGAATGTCGCATTCTAAACCCCTACTGCTTGGTAAGTGTAATGGTTATGGTTAACTTACATAAAGGTTATGTTAATGCGATAGGTTATGAGACGCATTAGAGAATGCGGGGATTTACTACTCTTGTATGAAGAATTCTTGAGTTGTAATCACATTGGGGAATGCAACTAACTTACTTCTCATGTTTACACTAGGTTATGAGACGCATTAGAGAATGCGGGGATCATCATATTCGGATAGTGATGATTGCAAGCAATTAGCATGTAGGATTGATGTAACGATCTAGTTTTCATTATCATAGGGACATAAGATGTCACAGTCAATCAAATGGGTGAAATGTTGGAGAACATTTGTTGAACAGACCCGCGGTGAGAAATTCTTTAAGTTATTGTAATTGTCGTAAGAATTCTCACTAATTAAAAGAAATTCCTCAATCCTATGTTCTTTACTCTTCATACATTATTCGTCATTACTTTGGAGCACGTCCGAAGCCTTTGGTAAAAGTAGGTGAAATGGGCGGTGTCTGGGTTGCTCTTGGTCGTGTAGTGATTTGTAGTTAAACAATATTGCATTTTCCACCCTCTCTGACGGATATATGTCTCACAGGCCACTCGATGAGTGTAGACTAGAAAGTGCTTGGCCAAGCATGGATGGATTAACAATTGATCATCTATCTTCAAGTCTGACTCGGAGATCAAGAAATATTCGGGCTAAATAAAGATGACAAGGACTTATGTTATCCGGATCCCAGACATTAAGAGACAAGAGAATTTGTACATTGAACACTTGTGGGACAAGTGGAAGATTGTTGGGAATGTCCCGGTAATGATCAATTACATCCAAGTATTCAAGCCAACGTGACACGGTGATTAAAGTCTTTGTTAGAAGATCTATAAATCAGCGATCGAACAGTTTAATCACAGCCGTGTTAGTTAGTCCCTTAGGATTACACAAGCCAGTAACTCAAGGTAAGAATATGTTAGAAAAAGGGGTAAGAATAATAGGGTATTGGTCCAGGGGAGCATCAGTACCCTTGGGGGTGAAAAGGAGGCACCGCGGTGGGTGGCAGGGGCCATCACAGTCCATGATGGTCTTCTGGGCAGCAGAATGTGATTATGCTGCTCACCACAGTCCGTGGTGCGGTAACCGCGGTTCGTGGTGAACAGCAACGTGCGCGTCCCACTTTGAAAGGTTTCTTCTCTTCTTCCTCTCCTTTCCCCTATAAAATGGTGGTCCATTAGGATGAAAAAACTTGTCTTTCCCTCCTAAGTGGTCACTTTATAAGGCTAATCTCCATTTTGAGATTTAAGGGATCCTAGAAAACTTTCTAATTGAAAGCTTCCGGTTTAGGATATCCGAGGTGATTCGCAGGTCCTCCCTATGATTGGAGAGACGGCTTGTCTATTTGATACGATCAACATACTCTTTGTCTCTTATTGGATTAGGGTTAAATAGTATAGTAGTCGAGCAGAAAGGTGTTGTGTGGACCTTTGTGGAGGTTTCCACTTTCGAAAACTTTTGCTCAGAGTGTTTTGAAGACGGGGCGTTCAAGAGTACAAGGCCAGTCGAGGCTATCGTATTTAGAGTAAAAAGGTAATAATTGAGTCCTTTCTATCTTTTATTTCTGTATTTCTTTTGTGTTAGTTTAGAGTAGATTAGGTTGATCCTAATAGTTAGGATTCCTTTTCGCCCCGAGTTGGGGTTGGTTAGATTAGATCGAGCTCACCACTCTTGTGGCCTAGTTAGGACAAAACCCACTGATCCATCAGTTAAGGTATACTCCGCAAATTGGATCAAGATGGATAACTCTTTTCAAAAGGTTCTTTCTAGTAGGAAGAGCATTATTGAGATATAGCCATAAGAAAATTCCTATATTAGGTTGTAGATCAAGCTTCCATATCTGCCTGTATTCCCAATTTCCCATTTGTTTGATTGGTTAATGTAATCTTGAATAATGTGAAGAGCCATAATTATTATTTTGGTGGGAATAAATTTAGGAAAGCCAAAATTATGCTTGGTGGGCAAGTTTCATATAATATTGAGGATTCTTCCAAGATTGTGTTTATTAAGGAAATATATTATATAAAATGGAAAATATTATATTGTTACCAAATTGTGATGCGACAATCACATGGAGGTTGATTGATCACAATGGGAATATAATATTACTTTCAAATATAATTTCAAATTATTAGGAAACACATGGTTTTTGAAAGGTTAATATTAGTATTAATCATAGTATTATATTGTAGTCTTCTACTAAATAGAGCTTTGGGTTTAAGCGTTATGGGAGTGCAATTGAGAGTGTTTCATCTGACCACAAGAGATTGACCTATAGTCTCTACATACATCTCTGAGGGAGTTGTGTGAGACTCATTTGTGAGTATTGTGTTCTCAGGTTGTAACTCTAGCGAGTTTGTGAGAGATTGTGGAAGTATGAGAATCTCTGAAACACTGTTGTAATCATTTGATAGTGAATTATTCGTGGTTTTTTCCCGGTTTGGGTTTTTCCAAGTTGATTCCTTGTGTTGAATCTTTATTTTTTCGCCCTTATTATTATTGTTTGTCCGCTAACAACGCCCTGAGAATCCTAATAGTTACACACTATTCGCTTCCACAACCACATATGCAAACTTGATGAAAACTTCTTAACAATTTCCCTAAAGGAAAAAAATAAAAACCAAGGGGTGATTATCTTTTACATATGAGGAGCTCATCCTGTGATGCGGTGGACATGGAGTAAAGGCAGCTTGGAGTGGGCCAGCAGTTCTGCCAACGCAAGGTGAATTGCCTAGGAGAACGCGACAAGGCCTGTCTAGATCTTGATTGAGTGTGAAATTAAAGGATAAAGGAATTAATCGTTTTCTTGAAGAATGAAGGAATTGATGAAGGAATTGATTGAATGTGAAAATAAAGGATGAAGGAATTAACGAAGAGGACGAGAAAGAGAGAGAAAGAGAGTTAGAGGGGTAGATTGTGTTATATTAGAGGAAAGAAAAAGGACATTTTCGTCTTTTTAGACGTATATCGTCATATTTCAATCATGGTGCGATTGGTTCTTTCCCAAGAAAATGTTTCCCGAGAAAGTTTTCCCTATGAAAACTTTATCTGGGAAAGTTTTTCATGGGAAAGAATATCTCACCATGTTTGGTTTACATTTGAAATCTTAGGAAAGTTTATAAGAAATTTTTAAGATGTTTGTTTAAATTTGCATGTCTTCTATGAAAGTTTAGGTCAAATATCAAAACTATCTTTATTTATTAATTTATTTGATAGGACTTGTGGGGGTAGTTTTGGAAGTTTATACATAAAAATGTTTCCCTTCCCCTCCAACCCCCCTATAAGAAACTATTTTCCCTTTGAGATGGAAAACTATTGGGCCCCACCGTGAACATTTCCCCTCCCAATTTCTAACCAAACATGTAAAAGTTAGGTCAACTTGAAAAAATTGACCAACTTTCTCAGGAAACTAGATCAGCCAAACGCACCATAAAATAACCTTATGTGCCACCTCCTATCAATTTTTCCTACGGTCGTTCCCAATTAGGGGACCTGACAGTACATTAAAAAAAATAGAGATCTTCCCATCAGTTTTCATAAATATGTGCCACCTCCTATCAATTTTTTTGGAGAAATTGGTCACATTAATAGGATGCAAAAATTAATTAGTGTGAAAGCAAACAATAGAAACTAACTAATTGGGTACAATTCTTTTTAAGAGGGTGAAATCAGACTAGTCAAATTATTTGAATAGTAGTTTACAAACGTTCAAGCATGTTGACGATGGAGTACATTGAATGGCAAGGTATAATACGATCTATTATTACATCCTATCACGTCTTTAATTAATTAATTAACACCGCCATTAATGAGTTTTAATTCTAAGGGTCTCCAAATGTCAATATTTGATGAATAATTTCTCATATAATATTTTATAATAAATTACAATATCATACTTTTTGGATACTATTTTTATTACGAATCTAAGAATCTAATTTTATACGATGAATCATTATATTTATTAAAAAATTCATGGTTAAAGTTTTTAAAATTTAACACATAATTTCAATGCGACATATAAAATAAAATAGAGCGTTTAATCAATTCTAATTGATGCTCCATGAAAAAATTATAATTAATGACCGTCTTTCATAGTTTAAACAACTAGGTTGTCGGCAATTTTGAACAAAATATTTTGGAGTATTTGGGGTGCATGAAGGCTGAAAGACCGTCGCATGTTGTCGGATGGTTAATTATAAATTAATTATTAAAAAATGGGAATCTTTCTGCGAAAATTAAATGAATCTAAAAATGCTTTAAAAGAAAAAAGGTAGTATATGAGAAAAATTGGAGATCAATGTCAGCGAGAGTGAGTCCAAAGCCCTAATCATGATTAGCACTTGGAATCATGTTTTCACTGATGACTGAACTCTACCACTCCTCCTGCCTGGTTGGATTATTAATTTGATTTTTGCATGTAGCCAAAACAGAAGCGCTTGCATTGGATTAATTGTTTATCTTACATTCATCTCTTTTTAGCTTAGCTACTGGTGGCCTTTGCTCATAGCCACATATTGGCTTCTATTAAGTTATTACGGGACATATTATTAAAATATCGTACATTCTTGTGACAACCACTCTTGTAAAAAATTTATGTATCTTACAAACTCACGAAACTCACGAAAAAACCACTCTTGTAAAAAGTTTATCTTACATTCATCTCTTTTCAATTTGTTTAGTCGTCCATGGTACCTGAAGGTTGCTACAAACTGAGGAAAAAAACCACTCTTGTAAAAAATTTGTTACAAAAGGTAGCTAAATTTAGCGTATTCCAACAATATCCAAGACATTAATTGTTATATGGTACACCTTTGTTTACTTACTTATATCCAATAAGACGTTAAACAAATTTAGTAAATATTTATTATAAAATTTGTCATAACATATTTTAAATTTATCAATTTCTTTAAACAAATTCATTACATTAAAAATTAATCAATGTTAATACATGTGGTGGATCTAAGTAAATCTATCACACTCTAGACCCAAAACAGCAAGCACTATGATTAGTAGACAACAAGTATTATGATTAGTACATAGTCCTATTTTTGGTTCTCATTTTTGTTTATTTGTATTTTAAAGTTGTTTTGAAATGCTGAGGCACAAAATTTTGTATTCTTTTTAAGGAAACAAAAAAAGTATAATTAATGATTATAATCACTAGACCTTAAAATAAAGTTAATATTCCATGATTACCGTCATCTAAGGTCATATTATTTAGAATGGTAAGTTAGACTTATGTTATCATTTTTTTTATCATGCCTTACCTGTATAATCATTCATGAAGGAGCAAGATTTATATCCTCTCTAGTTCAAGTCTTGGTAACTATAATTATCATGTTGACGATCATCACAGCTCCTGGATATTATTTTCATTGTGGGTTTCCTTTGCATGCTAGCCTATTGCATATACACCTTACTGGGGACAACTAGAATGAAACCTATACAGTATATCATAATCGTTAATGAGATTTAAGACCATGAAGTATTTGTTAGTAATAATATCTAACAATAAACTCATAATAACAGATACAATATCAATATAATTAGTTGAGATATATATAAGTCAAAATTCAGGTGCAACTCAACTTATTTTTAAAGTGCAAGTTGTTTTGAATCTTAGTATACTTACCATATGAAATTACACGATATTACAAGTTGGTTAGATTCCCAACCTAATAAATTGCTTCAACAATATTAATTAGTAACGTGACATATGACCTTAGATATATTCTTTTCTTGTCTGACGACACCCATGGTTTGGTGCCATCATGATTCCATACTTCGCCCAAGGGAAATGTCTTTGGCTCAGGAATAATTGCAGAAGTAAAGTTAGACTTATACCATATATATATACTCCCTCCGTTTCATATTAATTGTCATAATTTTGACTTTCACGGTCTTCAATGTCATTTTTTGATTCATAATTTCTTACTTAATATGTTATTAACAATCGCAATATTATACATTTATGATAGTACTTTTCGTTACGAATTTAATGTCGGTAATTTTATATAGCAACTCATTGTCTATATTGTGAAATCTATGGTCAAAATTTTTAAAATTTTTAAAATTTAACAGCATAATTTCCAAAGACGATAGTTAATATGAAATGGAGGGAGTATATATATATATATATATATATATATATATATATATATATAGAAACGCTCCATGAGGGCTCGGCCGTACGTCCTCTTGTTGCTGCGGATCTTCCATGCCCTCAGGCAGTCTAAAAAAGGGCCAAAACAAGCATCCCTCACGACGCTCGAATAAAATGCGCCCACCTTCGCATGGAAGGACAACATTATTACACCCTGAATACTCCCACATGACTTAAAGGGGTCTTCCTACAGTAAGGTCAAAAGAAGAATCTAAGGTGTAAAGTACTTCAAGCAAAATTCAAGGTAACTAAGGTTGCTTTAGGATTCTCGGTACAAAGGGTGAGGATTGAAATATGTGGATTTTATTGAGAGCATTTTGGGAAATTTATTATTGATTCTATTTAATTTTCTTTTAAAAAAATATGTAATATTAATCTGTGCATTAATGTGTATGTTTGTATTGATGACTCTTTTTTCTTTTTCCTTTTTTTCCCTTATGCACTATTCTTTTTCCTTTACTCTTTTAAATAAGAAAACTATTCTTTTTATTTTACATTATTGTCTTTTTCTTTATTCTTTTAAATATAACATCGGTAATATTTTTAACAATACGTATGGTTTACTTGCGTCCTGTGCAACGCACGGGTCTAAGTACTAGTATATATATTGTTGGGTTTTGTGGCCCATTGGATACTCGGTGGGGTCCAGAACCAGAAACGGGAGAAGAATCGGCAACGGAGAGGAGACGCTGCCAGTAGGAAAATGGTCATAGGCGTTGCCCCCTTCTTCCCAGGCGCTATCGGTGTGTGTCACAGAAGCAAAGCAACACCAAGACGCGGCCAGCGCCAGGGTCCTTCTCTCACCAATAGACGCGGGGGGGTTTTTCCTTTTTGTTATTTAGGTTATTGTAGTTTAACCTAGTTTCCTTCTCTCACCATTAGTATAAATATTATACATGTACCTCCACCATAATCACGGCGACATAACGGATGAGTGATAGAGAGTCAGAGAGGGAGAAAAGTGTATCCCGAGAGAAAGATTGAGAGTTGTGAGTGAGAGAGATTGTTATTGTAATCTCCTCTGCTGTGGATCGCATCACACCCTGTGGTAGTGATCAGGTTGTACTCCTCCTTTCTCATAGTGTATTATTTTCTGGCTTTCGCCATCCGTGGGTTTTTCTTCAAGTTCTTCGGTTTCCCACGTAAACCTTGTGTTCTTTTATCGCTTATTTCCAGTTCCTGAATTTTGTCGTAATTTCCGTCTGTAGACGCTGAATTTTGTATCGATTTTATTTTCTTTTTTTAGCGTTAGTTTTAGAAAATAGGCTAACCGATAAATGGCATGCAAGCCCCTCACCCACCTAAACCCGAAAGAGAAAGGCAAAAGCCCAATACCAGTGCAAACCCGTGCGGTTCGGTGGCCGAGCTCGGCTCAACCCATAGAACCTGGTTCGATGGCCGAGCTCGAGTCACTCCAACCCACGTAACCCGTCTGGGTTCTTGGGTCCAAGGCCCATCTTCACTCACGTGAACCCGTTTGAGTTCGATTGCTCTCTTTGGCGCGGCGACTAAAATCCTAACCCTAGAACGCGCCCCCTATCCCCACTCCACTATAAATTAAACCCTTCTTTCCCTTCCAAAAAACACACCAGAATATACTAGGAGTATTGACACTAGTATATTCTCTCTCTTCTCTCCCCTTTGCATGCTACTTCACTAAAGGTTAGCGTGATTCTTGTATTAATGTATATAATGTAATTTTATTTTCTTTTTCTTTCGTTTCTTTGCATGACATTAATGATAAACTCGTGAAATTTATTCAGTTCCTCCCTCTTTTTCAATCTTTCGCTTTAATTTAATTCTAGTAGAGTCTATTCGTTTGAATAGGCGGGTTTGACGATTTTGATTGTCAAATTCGTAACCTTACCCCCGAATCCATCTTTGGGTTCGTAGGCCGGAGTCTATTTCTTTAACGGTTTGTTGTTTTTCTCCTAAAATTCAACTGGCGACTCTCTTTTGCACCTTGTTTTCTTCCTTTTCTTTTTTAGGGTTTCTATGACTTTTCTTTACGTTTATTCGAGAACCCAGACGGGTTCCTCACCTTTCTCTTTTCTTTTTTTTTCCCCTTTTGTTTTCCTTTTCGTGGGGGTTAATGATCAAGAACCCGCCTTGGTTCCGCCGAACTCGCGGGTTTCTGGTTGTTTTTCCCTCCTTTTTGTTTCTTTTTCTTCTTTCCCTAAAGGTAAACCTCGAGTACTAAATCGTTTTTTAATCTGTTAACTCAAACATTCTTAAAAGTTCAACCTTATTTAAGGTTAAGCAATCCTAGTCAGCTCCCAATCACTTTTAAGTAGCACCGCGAAAAAGGTCATCGATCGATCAATTATTCGGGGTCTACAGATTGGCGACTCCACTGGGGACTTAAACTTAAACAGAGGGTAAAACTTGAAAGAATTAAATTTTAGTGTTTTTTGTAAAAAAGGAGGAATTAATTTATTTCACATTTTTTATCATTTTTTAGGCATATTGCATACCAGGCTACTCTTGGGCCTTTATGGCTGGGGAGCACAAAAGCGTTGGTTTAGGTTTTAAAACTAGGAATCAACCCCGAGAGCGGGAGGTCACTACTTGTGGGATGCACTTACATCGCCAAGCATTTGATCTCTCCTCTCCCCGTGTTACACTCTAAAGGTTCCTTGAAACCCAAAGAGCAACACCCCACACATTCTTCCTTGAATTCCATACAAGGAAAATGCACCGGGGCGAGAACATGTGGTACCCTATTCATCTCCCTAAACCTAGAAAAACCTTGAATCTAAAGCCATGGTTAGGCTCGTCCCGCATCTGTATGTCATGTGATTTAATCCTGTAAAAGTCGAGTCCCAGTGTCTAGCCCATTCATGAGTCGGGAGTCGTTCTAGTCCGCGTAGGAACATGCGAGGTGCGTTTTGGCTTATCAGAAATCCAGACGGGTTTCTGGCCTGTCAGAGCCGACCCATTCGCGTCAATTGTCCGTCAGTGTGGGTCGTAGCGTCGAGCAGACGGGTTCTTGGCCATCAGGACTGGCCCATCTGCTGGTAATTGATAGAACGGGACCCAGTTAGAGGAAGAGGAACCTGCGAGTTTCTAACCCACCGCCTTCTCTCTTCTCTTCACGGACAGCCCAATGCCTTGCTGATGATCTTATTCGGCCCTTTATGATATTCCCTGAGTCTAATCCCCATTGCGTCCGTTACTGGAATCTGAGCCCGAAACCGAAAGCGATCGTGACTCGATCTAAGTAAGGACCCAATAGACGATTAATATTGTCAGTCCGCATACTAGGTCCATGTAGAGTTAGGACATGCACTCCCATAAAAGTGGGTGAGTCACTCTTGTGTCAGCATATAGGCGTCGTGTCCATGTCCTAGGTTCATATAGGTCCGCTAAGTCATGCATGCATCGGGCGGGTGGCGTAAAAGTTCTTTCGAGCACTAATCAGTTTCCATGCAGGCAAGATAACAGACCATCTCCGGGCCCGCATCCGTGACCCACAAACCGGCAGGCTTATTCGCAATCCCAATTACAGACCGTCGGCTCAATCCAGTGAATCCACCATGTCAAGATCTCCTAACAACAACCTTTTTGGGGAGAGTTCTGGTGACAAGCTACCTGATGGACTATATGAGAGGATACAGGAAGCAATTGCCTTCTGCATGGCAGATCAAGAGGACAGAACCAACGAGAAACTGGAAAAGAAGTTCAATGAAAATCAACAAACCATGAATGGCGTGCTGGAAGCCATTAAACAGATCAACAAAAAGCTCGGCATCGGACTTGAGGAAGAAGAGAACTATTATGACACCGAATCTGAGGCCGAGGCAGATGATGGGGTTGGAGAAGGTCACCCCAAATCCAAAAGTGGAGGCCCAAAACCCAAGTCATTTGGTGAAGTCAGATCCAAATCTGCACTGAATAACTCCAGGACTTCGGAGGACCCTTACGTCAAGAAACTTGAGGAGAAGGTTGACATGTTCACTAGAAGGATGATGAAAACTGATCCGACCTTCACCGACCCCTGTATGGATTTTGCCATCCCCAAACATTGTGTATCGAGAATAAGGGACAAAGTTGAGGTGCCAAACATGAAATTTAGACCCTCTGAAAATCCATCACATCACTTGGAGGAATTCTTGAGGCTGGCTCCCCTCCATAAGGTAGAAGAAGGTCTCTACACCACAGTCTTCCCTTCCACTCTAGAAGGTAAGGCCAAGGTATGGTACCAAAATCTACCCCAGCAAATTAAGACCAACGCAGATGAGTTATTCAGAGCCTTCATAAGCCATTTCAGTCGTCTGCAGCAAAAGGAGGTCACTGTGGATGATTTAACTTCCATGAAACAAAAGGAGGATGAATCGTTCCTCTCTTATTACGAGCGATGGCATTCCATGCTATCTGAAGTTGACGAGTCTGTCCCCTTTAGGATGCAACTAAGCACTTTCAGGCAAGGAATTCATCCCCGCATCACACGGCATTTTGGTTTCCAATCCATCAAAGACTTCGAGACTTTAAAGGACTTGTGTGTTCAAATTGAAGCTGCTAACAATGAGAAAAGCACACAACATTCTGGTTGGAAGGGATCTAGCTCCAACAGGAGGGCCACTAGCGCGCCTAGCCCCCCTCAGAAAACTGTTGAGACTAATTCCATCCAACGAAGGCAATACACTCCGAGGTTCGACTCTTACCACCCGTTGGATATGTCTTATGCCAGGGCATTGGAAAGGCTGGTGAAAAAGGGGATCATCCAATTGCCCCTGCCAACCCCTGAACCTGAAATTAAGCCTCCGAAGTGGGATGGGAACAAATACTGCAATTTCCATCGCAGTCGAGGTCACGACACCGAAGTATGTTGGTCTCTGAAAAATAAGATCGAAGGGTTAATCCGAGACGGTGTTATTCCTCCACCAAACCCGTCTCGAAAGCCCAACAACAAGGAGAACCCATTGCCCAATCACACCAATGCCGTCCTTTTGGAGGAGAACGTTTTCGATCCGTCCACTCTCATCACCGATATGGGTCAATTTGTCTCAGTTCTTCTCCCGCTTACAGAGGAACTCATCATCAATGGTATTTGGGACAGTGAAAGTGAAGAAGAAGGCGAAGAGTCCACTGACCTTGAAGCCAATAAGCATCCATTATATGACTCTTCTGACGAAGGAGGGGATGTGGAAGAAGTAACAATTCCTCAGGCTGCAGTTCTTACTCGGTCCGGTCGCTACTATAACAAGAATACTACCTCGCCAGCAGCGACCCCTAATCCCGAAACGACGGAAGCCCCTACACCTCCACCAGAAGATCCTTTCCTCACGCAGCTGAAGAAAACAAAGGCCGAAGTCACAATTTGGCAGCTTTTATGTGCTTCGCAAGACCATAGGCAAATACTGCTGGATGCCTTCAATAAGCTCATGGTCCCTACCTCAGCATCACCAGAGGATATCATCTCTCACGTTACCTCCGGGAAGCCTACCATCACCTTCGGGGATGTAGACTTACCCGAGGAGGGAGGTTCTCACAACAAAGCTCTTTACCTCACCGCCATGTGCTCTACTCAAACCATACCACTTGTTCTCGCGATGCGGTGGTTGCCACAATGTCTGTCCGTGGAGAACCGCGCAAAAGTTAGGAGTTCAAAAACAGCATTTGACACAAAATACTGTTCAGCTGCGCGCATACGATAACTCCCCTCGCAAGTCGCTAGGATCGATTGTGCTTCCCATCACCATGGACTATATAAGTAAAAACGTTGAATTCGTCGTTCTGGATATTCCGGCTTCTTTCAACATGCTGTTGGGAAGGCCCTGGTTACATGAGTGCAATGCTGTCGCCTCTACCTTACACCAGAAGGTGAAATTAATCATTCAAGGTCAAGTGGTCACGATCTCAAGCAAACCCCTCAGCGCTGTTTTTGACCCCAAGAAACCCACACTCGAGATTGAACATAGCTCAGCTGACGAAGAGCTACACAGCTTTGAGAGGGTAGCGGCTTTGAGCCAGGATCAAGCTCACTTTGACTTCGATCCCTACTCAAACCCTAATATCCATGCTATATTGAGGAAGCAAGGTCATTTTCCGGGGATGCCACTTGGCCGAAATCCCAAGAACAGGTTGGCGCCAAATTTCAAGGTGTTCAAAAACAAAGGAAGGTTCGGGCTAGGCTACAAACCAACTAAGGAGGAAGTAAAACTGACGAAGCTAGCCATGGCTAAACAGAGAAGATTGGACAACCCTCCGACCCTATACCAAGTCAAACCGTATCCATGCACTCTTAATGGACAGTTCTTGAGAGAGGGTGATGACTTCCCTTATTACGGCTTCCCAGAACCTCATTACCTAAAGTCTCAGGGTATCCAAGTGGCGGGATTAGAAATCTTCAATGACTGTGCTGTCACCACGACCGCTACATTCATCCCGCCCAGGAGGAGCCGTCCACCTTTGGAATGGACTCACCTCGCTGGAGGTGGCATCTTTGGAAAGCTCTTCGAACAAGAGGCCCACAAGGAAGAAGCCGTCGACCCAGTCATCGCCGCGCTTTCTAACCCGAGCTTTAATCCAAGTCTGCTGATTGGAGAAGATGGCGGCCACCATGAGATCACCTATGAAGAGAATAAATTCACTCTGTCTGTAGGATAGTCTGTCCCAAAGGTCATAGAGTCAGGTTCTAGTAGTCCTAAGTTGGTCGGGGTAAACCCAGAGTCTGTTGATGTACCCATTTCTGCATTTAATAAGATGAACATTTCTGCTTACTCGAGCTGTTGTGCCAATACTGATAATAAATACAATGAACCCTTAAAAGAACAATCGACTGGTTAGGCCAAGCAACTAGAATGCCTCTCTCTAGACACTTGGCTTTAACCCAGATGAGTTTAATGTGGAATATGGATGAAGAAAGAGCGACGACAGTTTGAGAGTGTTGAGAAACCCAGATGGGTTTCGTGGCGAAGTTAGAATGCGAAGATCACATGCGTAGACGGCGTCGCAAGGATGCTAGCGAAACCCAGACGGGTTCCACCGACCTAACACCACCGCCAGACGGGTTTTTGGGCTCAAATACTGCACTGTTACCAAACCAGGAACCCAGACGGGTTTCTGGGCCCTGTTGCCACACTGATCCCCAAGCCAGGAACCCAGACGGGTTCGTGGGCCATTGTACTCCCTTCCTCGGCCCATCTGCTGTAGGCCAAAACTCCTTTCGGGCTCTCAACTCGGGCAGTTTTCCATTGGGCCCGATTATGGTCGCGATGCGGGTCCACGAGCTAATTATGCGTCTTCGCTAGCCCTGAAACTGTAGTTCGAATTTACTTAATCATCTTTTTTTGTTTGGGGAAGTGGGAATGATCCCACCATGTAGGTCGCATATTGCATTACATAAGTTCCACGTCTCCCATCATGTAGGTCACATATTGCGTTGCATAAGTTCCATGTCTCCCACCATGTAGGTCGCATATTGCATTGCATGAGCATCATATCAGTTTTAATCATAAGGTTAAAAAAAAATTTAAAAAAAAAAGAGTCCATGACCTTTTTCTAAAAATTGACCTTTTTCCCGGCTTAACTTGCTTCAATTAGGAAAATCTAGATGAGATCTCAAAAGTTTTCAAAAACCTTTTCTTCAAGCCTGCTGATTTTGAGACAAGTTATAGAAGACGTATCTGGCCGCTTTGACTATCTTAGAAGGTATAAATGTGCGTGCCGCAAATCTTTGGGCTAAGCTTAGTTGATTGAGCCCGTCCCGTGAGTCCACATTGCCTAAAACTTGAATTGATTACTTTCATCAATTCCATGATCCCTTGAGCGACTCACCCATTAGTTGCATCTCTAGAACTTGTTTTGCATCTTGCTTGAGACTACATGTTTGCATAGCACGCTGTGACAAAGTGATTAAGGCATTCAATTTTCTTAAGCTACATAGCCAAATAGCCTTCCCTGCATTGTATTTACCGTTCTTTTTGCCCCGCCTAGCCTTTGTTCACCCCTTTTTTTTTTCATGATTGAACCCTGACAATACAAGCCTTAGCCTATGATATCCAGTACCCCTTGAGCCTTGCTTGGTTGGAAGAGAGTCTGTCATTTTTGGAAGGAATAATTGGTTTGGTGTGAGCAAAATATGAAGTCTGGGAGAATCTGATATCTTGAGCGAATTTGGTTATGCTGTTCAAAGTCGAAGTTGTAATAGAAATTTCTTCTCCCTGATCACCCAAAAAAAAAATAAATTATAAAATTAAAATGGCGGTTAGGAGATTCAACTTAAAGTCCAGAAAACTTTGACTCGGTTGTATTCGGTTGAGATGTTTTAGGATGGAAGATGAAACGCTTTGCATACATTAAGTGAGAAGGAGAGTTTAGAGGATTTCATTGAAAATCAATCCAAGCATGGCTTTTAACTCCTCATTCCCAAATTTTACCGCTCCTTACCCTAGCCTAAGCCCCGTTACAACCCGAAAAAGTCCTTTTGATTGTCACTTGTGCATTGCATACCAGTAGTGGAGAGCGAGGTTCTTACCAAGCTTATGGTAGTTTGCTTATTGGTTTGAGCATGAGAGAACCTCACACACATATTCAAACTTGAGTGTTTGAGTGTTCATTCCTGCCTGTGTGAGGTTCGCTCTTTCTGGCTAGCTTACGTCCATAACCAACCACGCATATTTGCATTGTTCTTCGAACTGTTGGCGGACTTATGCCTCTGAGTTACTTGTTCTCTCCTTAAGATTCAAAACTTCTTCCTATCTCTTTCGAATCGAGTTTTGATCTTGTCAGTTAATCTTTGTGCTTGCTTGTTAGTTCGACTTTGTGTTGATCAAAATCCTTTATCGGATTGTTTTCAAAGATATATAGAAAGTCATAATCGCATTGCATAACACCATCATTACATGAGCATTGCATCAATGATCTGCATTAGTACATAAGTATAGAAAAATGCATTTAGTACATCATTGCATAGCATTGTCCTAAGTACATAGCAAAGAGTCGTGTATAGCATAGCATAAGAATCCTGCAGACGATCGTTCTCGATCGTCATCACGCTGGACCTGCTGTCGCCACCGCCACTAGCGTTATCACTCTATGGACCCGCTTCCACGGATCCGAAGTAAGTGTCCCATGGTAGTAAGAGGAGTCTACCATCTCTGTATCGCTACGAGGCGGATAGGTGCGACGCCGGCACCACCGCATTTTCGAGTGACGCCGCTTAGAAAAATTCAATCGAGTTTCCATTAAGCGGCATTGTTTGAATCAAAAAGGAAGCAAGTCACTACAAAGAACCATCAATTGACTCGGTTTAGCAAGAGTTAAATCAAATCGCCACTAAGCGGGGCTATGCACAAGCAAGGGGACAAATCGGTGAACGATGCCTAGGTCCACAAAGTCTACCATGGAAAAATTCAAGAAGGGCAAGTCACTACGACAACTATCAATTGACTCCCTTTAGCAAGAAGCGCACTAAATCAGGCTATGCGACAAGCAAAGGGATCGAATCAGCCTAAAAGCCAGGACGAAAGACAGGGGTGGGCCTTCTTTTATTCCATCTGGGCCGGACCTTTTCACCTCACCCGACTCACGAAAAAACAGGAGAAGAGCCCAACACTTGACCAAACCCAGACGGGTCTGCTGGGTCGAAAATAAGCAATCGAGGCTGTTTTCGAGCCCAATACAAGCTTATGCTCATGCAGTTATGCTCAACTCGAGCCCGTTTTCGAGACACAAACCGACAGGTAAATTCTCTGACCCATTTTGAATTTCAAATAAACTGATGCCTTCTCTCTTTATTTCTTGCAGAACAACGCACGAAATACAGCGGCCGTCATCGGGCCTAACAATACATGACATCAGCCGTCGCCGGGCTAATACGCGACACTTCACATCAGCCGTCGCCGGGCTAATACGCGACATTCACCATCAGCCGTCGCCGGGCTAATACGCGACATTCACCATCAGCCGTCGCCGGGCTAATACGCGACATTCACCATCAGCCGTCGCCGGGCTAATACGCGACACTTCACCATCAGCCGTCGCCGGGCTAATACGCGACATTCACCATCAGCCGTCGGGCTGTACGCCGACATTCACCATCACCGTCGCTACGCGACACTTCACATCGGCCGTCGCCAATACGCCGACACTTCACATCGCCGCCGCCGCTAATACGCCGACATTCACCATCGATCGTCGCCGGGCTAATCTGCGACATTCACCATCACCGTCGTCGGGCAATCGCGACACTTCACATCGGCCGTCCGGCTAATCTGCGACATTCAACATCACCGTCGCCGCTAATACGCGACATTCACCATCACCGTCGCCGCTAATCGCCGACACATCACATCAGCCGTCGGCTAACTGTACGCGACATTCACCATCAGCCGTCGCCGGGCTAATACGCGACACTTCACCATCCGCCGCCGCCCCGCTAATACGCGACACTCACCATCAGCCGTCGCCGGGCTAATACGCGACATTCACTATCGGCCGTCGGCCGAACTGTCTGCGACACATCACATCACCGTCGCGGGCTAATACGCGACATTCACCATCGCCCGCCGGGCTAATACGCGACATTCACCATCAGCCGTCGTCGGGCTAATACGCGACATTCCCCATCAGCCGTCGCCGGGCTAATACGCGACACTTCACATCAGCCGTCGCCGGGCTAATACGCGACACTTCACCATCAGCCGTCGCCGGGCTAGTACGCGACATTCACCATCAGCCGTCGCCGGGCTAATACGCGACATTCACCATCAGCCGTCGCCGGGCTAATACGCGACACATCACATCAGCCGTCGCCGGGCTAATACGCGACACGTCACATCAGCCGTCGCCGGGCTAATACGCGACACATCACATCAGCCGTCGCCGGGCTAATACGCGACATTCACCATCAGCCGTCGCCGGGCTAATACGCGTCACTTCACCACCAGCGGCCGTCATCGGGCCCTAACAATACATGACACCATCAGCCGTCGCCGGGCTAGTACGCGACATTTCCCCACCAGCGACCGTCATCGGGCCTTCACAATACGATTAACACCATATCGACATCGACGCAGGACCCAGCTTCCAAGCGACAACAGCGGCCATCGTCGGGCCTTCACAATGCGACGAGGGCCATTGTCGGGCCTTCACAATGCGACAAGGGCCATCATCGGGCCTTCACAATGCGATGAACATCATATCTACATCGGCGTAGGACCCAGCTTCCAAGCGACAACAGCGGCCATCATCGGGCCTCCACAATGCGACGAGGGTCATTGTCGGGCCTTCACAATGCGGCAAGGGCCATTGTCGGGCCTTCACAATGCGACAAGGGCCATCATTGGGCCTTCACAATGCAATGAACGACATCTCAACATCGACGCAGGACCTAGCTTCCAAGCGTCAACCAGCTTCAGAACAGGCTTCTGATTCATATCCAAGATCATCAAGACTACTTTGATCATCGTTTTACTCAAACTCGATCAAAGTGGGGGCTATCTGTAGACGCTAAATTTTGTATCGATTTTATTTTCTTTTTTTAGCGTTAGTTTTAGAAAATAGGCTAACCGATAAATGGCACGCAAGCCCCTCACCCACCTAAACCCGAAAGAGAAAGGCAAAAGCCCAATACGGTCTGCAAACGTGCAGGTTCGGTGGGCGGAGCTCGGCTCCAACCCATAGAACCCGTCGGTTGATGGGCGGGGCTCGACTCCAACCCACGTAACCCGTGCGGGTTCTTGGGCACAAGGCCCGTCGCTCCACGTGAACCCGTTTGAGTTCGATTGCTCTCTTTGGCGCGGCGACTAAAATCCTAACCCTAGAATGCGCCCCCTATCCCCACTCCACTATAAATTAAACCCTTCTTTCCCTTCCAAAAAACACACCAGAATATACTAGGAGTATTGACACTAGTATATTCTCTCTCTTCTCTCCCCTTTGCATGCTACTTCACTAAAGGTTAGCGTGATTCTTGTATTAATGTATATAATGTAATTTTATTTTCTTTTTCTTTCGTTTCTTTGCATGACATTAATGATAAACTCGTGAAATTTATTCAGTTCCTCCCTCTTTTTCAATCTTTCGCTTTAATTTAATTCTAGTAGAGTCTATTCGTTTGAATAGGCGGGTTTGACGATTTTGATTGTCAAATTCGTAACCTTACCCCCGAATCCATCTTTGGGTTCGTAGGCCGGAGTCTATTTCTTTAACGGTTTGTTGTTTTTCTCCTAAAATTCAACTGGCGACTCTCTTTTGTACCTTGTTTTCTTCCTTTTCTTTTTTAGGGTTTCTATGACTTTTCTTTACGTTTATTCGAGAACCCAGACGGGTTCCTCACCTTTCTCTTTTCTTTTTTTTTTCCCTTTTGTTTTCCTTTTCGTGGGGTTTAACAGTCAAGAACCCGTCTTGGTTCCGCCACGAACTCAGACGGGTTCCTGGTTGTTTTTCCCTCCTTTTTGTTTCTTTTTCTTCTTTCCCTAAAGGTAAACCTCGAGTACTAAATCGTTTTTTAATCTGTTAACTCAAACATTCTTAAAAGTTCAACCTTATTTAAGGTTAAGCAATCCTAGTCGGCTCCCAATCACTTTTAAGTAGCACCGCGAAAAAGGTCATCGATCGATCAATTTTTCGGGGTCTACAGATTGGCGACTCCACTGGGGACTTAAACTTAAAAAGAGGGTAAAACTTGAAAGAATTAAATTTTAGTGTTTTTTGTAAAAAAGGAGGAATTAATTTATTTCACATTTTTTATCATTTTTTAGGCATATTGCATACCAGGCTACTCTTGGGCCTTTATGGCTGGGGAGCACAAAAGCGTTGGTTTAGGTTTTAAAACTAGGAATCAACCCCGAGAGCAGGAGGTCACTACTTGTGGGATGCACTTACATCGCCAAGCATTTGATCTCTCCTCTCCCCGTGTTACACTCTAAAGGTTTCCTTGAAACCCAAAGAGCAACACCCCACACATTCTTCCTTGAATTCCATACAAGGAAAATGCACCGGGGCGAGAACATGTGGTACCCTATTCATCTCCCTAAACCTAGAAAAACCTTGAATCTAAAGCCATGGTTAGGCTCGTCCCGCATCTGTATGTCATGTGATTTAATCCTGTAAAAGTCGAGTCCCAGTGTCTAGCCCATTCATGAGTCGGGAGTCGTTCTAGTCCGCGTAGGAACATGCGAGGTGCGTTTTGGCTTATCAGAAATCCAGACGGGTTTCTGGCCTGTCAGAGCCGACCCATTCGCGTCAATTGTCCGTCAGTGTGGGTCCAAAATTCGAAGGAACAAGGAGACTGCAGTTGAAGGCGGTCCTGATTTAGCACGGGGTAAGGGATGTTGAGTATCCCTACACGAAGACTGATGAAGCGATGAGCGATGAGCGATGAGAACTTCAAAAGGGCTAAAGAAAGAGAACCAAGGCTGCCTGAGTTCGAGGTGGAGCAGGTTGAGGCTCAAGGTGAAGCCACTAGAGCCTGCAGTCAGAAGCAAGCAGCTGATGGTGCTCAAACAGCTCAGGTTGATGAGCCTGAGATCGAGACTGATGTTCCTCAGGAGGAGGAAGAACCGAGCATGGCAAAAGATCGTCCTAGGAGGGAGATCAGGAGATCGGCACGGTATACTGAAGAATGGGTGAACGAGAAGGGCCATGTAAAGAGTGACTGTTGGAGAAAGCTGAGAGACCAGAAGCCAGGTGGTAAGGATAACCGTACCAAAACTCGTACTGCAAACTATGGTGAGTACGATTCAGATGCAGAGGGGTTATGTGTAAAGGATGATGGTAGAACCCTGAAAGAGGTTCGTGAAATTCCTAACATAATCTTCAATTTGATTTCTTTGGGTACTCTTGAGATTAACAGTTGCAGGTACAAAAGAGAAGATGGTGTCCCAAAAGCGTGCAGGGGTTCCATGGTTCGGATGAAGAGAGCCAGGAAGGGCAGACTATACACCCTACAGGGATCTACAGTGACGAAAACTGCAGAGGCGGTCTCAATCCTTGATGAATCGACAACATAGGTGGTCTCAAACAAGCATCCAGGCAGCGGTATATGATGTTTACCACTTGAGAGCACTACAAGGCTAAACCCTGTGGAGGGGTGTGTTGATGGCGACAGTGAAGATGTTTATCTGGACCGATGACTCGGATCATGGTCCAAGGTGGACTTTGTTGGGTTCTGTTGCCCATTGGATCCTCGGTGGGGTCCAAAACCAGAAATTAGGAAAGAATCGGCAACAGAGAGTAGATGCCTAGCGGGAAAACGGCGCTACCAGCGCCTACTTTGCGATGTCGGTCACAGGCACTGCCCCCTTCTTCCCGGGCGTTACCAGCGTGTGACACAAAAGCAAAGCAACACCAAAGCACGGCCATCGCGTTTCAGGCGCCGCCAGCGCCAGGGTCCCTGTTTTACAGTGGCAGGGTTTTTCCTTTTTGTTATTTAAGTTATTTGTAGTTTAACCTAGTTTCCTTCTCTCACCATTAATATAAATATTATACATGTACCTCCACCATAATCATGGCAACATAATGGATGAGTGACAGAGAGTCAAAGAGGGAGAAAATATTGAGAGAGAAAAGAGTCTCACCAATATTTTCCCAAGTGTATCCCGAGAGAAAGATTGAGAGTTGTGAGTGAGAGAGATTGTTATTGTAATCTCCTCTGTTGTGGATCGCATCACACCCTGTGACAGTGATCAGGTTGTACTCCTCCTTTCTCATAGTGGATTATTTTCTGGTTGTCGCCGTCCATGGATTTTTCTCCGAGTTCTTCGGTTTCCCACATAAACCTTGTGTTCTTTTATCGCTTATTTTCGGTTCCTGAATTTTGTCGTAATTTCCGTCATCTCAATTTATTATTTTCGATTCCGCTGTTACGTTGCTATTTTCTCTAATATATATATATATATATATATATATATATATATATATATATATATATATATATATATATACACACACACACACAAAAATGATAAATATCTTAAATCAAGATGGTTAAAGGTTATTAACAATCTTGATTTTCACTTAAATCATTTCAAAAATGTTATAAGTATATTTAGATCATAAAACATTGGGGGTTATTACCACTCATAAATTGTCTAAAAATATTTTCTTATTTATATTTTTATAGAACTATGGATAATGTGCACATTTTCTGTTATGGTTGTTGTTATTAAATTGTCATTTACATTTTTTTGGCATAGCTAGTGAATGATACACATATAGTTAATTGATAAATATAGGTAATACTAGAGAACATCTTATTTAAAATAATAAAAAAATATGAATTAATAACAATTTAAGATGATTGTTAATTAACAATCTTGATTTAATACACACACCATCGTCTGTTCATATATATGTATATATATTCATACTTCTATAACACATTATCATTACCAAATTCACATATCTAACCGGCAATATATAAATAATTTATGCTTTCTCGATTCATTTGCAATCTTTTGTTTGACATATACACATCAATAACATCAACTTTTCATTAAAATATCTTTCCTCGAAATTATACAGGATAATATAAGAAAGATGAAGTTTACTTGATGAGAATAGGCAAAGAAAGTTAACAACTGATACATGAAAAACAAGGTTCATGGATGTGTTGAATTCTCTCTACTATCCATGCTATTAGGAAAGAAAATTTATTGTCAGAAATGTCACTGTACTTTTTTTATTTACCAATTCTACCCTTGTAAGTAAAACTTTTGTCAAAAATACCAATTCCATCAAGGTAACCAGTTACTGCCCGTGAACATCTATAATAATAATAAAATAAAGGGTTATTGGACAACAATAATACGAACTTTGGGGGTATTGACCGATAATAATACTAACAATTTTGTTGGGAATTAGTGGTACCAACTATGGACCTATTTACCAGCAGTAGTACATTGCCAAGTTGATAGGTAATTAACTCGATGAAAAGACGACTTCTCGCCTAATTGTGTGAGCTTAAAGCTGGAGCAAGTTGTAAAAATGTCAACCGTCAATTTTTTTTGCCATCTATGCAGCATTGATCAATTTATCTAGAAAACAATCAAATTGTTGTTTTTACATTATTGTATAGCAAAGTTTGCTAATGTTGCTTAATTGGCAAAAAAAGTGACCATTTACGTTTTTTTCAACTGACTCTGGTCTTTAGTTCAGACAACTAGGCGATACATCATCTTTCTGCGTAGTAAGAAACCTACCAGCTCGGTCGTGTACTATTGCTGGAAAATAGGTCCATAATTGGTACCGCTAGTGTCCAACAAAATTGTTTGTATTATTATCGGCCAATACCCCTGAAGTTAGTATTATTTTTGTTCAATAATCCTAAAATAAAATTTGATTCAAAAATCCCTCCAATATCACAACTCAGACGATGTTTCTTTTCTTCTTCTTCTTCTTCTTCTTCTTCTTCTTCCCTCCCCTCTCCCTCCATCCTGCTAACAACCCTAGAAATCATCAATGAAATTCTATAACCTATGTATCAAAGATGCAAGGTTCAGGTAGCTTGTTAGATTCTTGAAGAAGAAAAAAGGTCATTGGAGTCGTGAAATCGTCCAATAGATATGTAATTCAGCGATGGAAAGTAATTCTCTATATAAAAAATAAATTGTCATTGATTATTGCATCTAAAGGCTATAACATTATACTTGTTGAGGTTAGGAAAACTTAAAGAGATTAACTTTTCGGTACTGCATGGTTCATTAAGAATTGGGCAAAAGTGTTTAGCGGCGTATGATAATGCCTATGTTTCATGGACTTTCCGAATATTATAAATGTTTCTTTTTATTATTGTCTGAAGCTTCATTAGGGATTAAGAAAAAGTTCATTATTGGTTGTGGTTAGGTCGATTTATTTGATTTTGCCTATGTTTTGTCTTGTTGGAGAATCTGATTTTTTTGGTGGTGTTAAAATAGGATGTCATCAGTACATGAAATGGGCTAAGATGATGATGGTAGTGATCACATTGTTGATGATGACACGAGTATGGATCAGACAATGAGGATGAAGAAATTGTTGAGGTTATGCAGAAAAGAAAGCGGATGAATGTAGAACACATCACTGAGTTGGAGGAACTAAGACCTGATACGAACAAGAACATAGGTGGAAGCAACACAGTTGATGTTAGTGAGATGGAGGCATATTATCAAGATTCAGGCAATGTAGATAACCTAGTTAGTAGTGAAAATGATGATGATTTGAGAAGGAAGGGAAAAAAAAGAAGAAGAAACGATACTTGTTGGGATTCACCCATGAGTAAAAATGTCTCACATCGGAAAAAGTAAAGAGAAAGAACATGGTATATAAGTCAAGTGGGCTACTTCTCTTAACACCAATTGGCTTTAAGATGGAACCTCACTTAACTTGTGCACCATGGGCGTTGGTTGAAGTGGACTCCCGTCTTGGATCTCCCCAACAAGTGGTATCAGAGCCGATGGTTCGTTCGGCTGGGCGCACGCAAGGTGCGGGAAGATCACCATGGACAGGAGCAGGAATCATGGCGCGTGGGCGGCTAGGTCTCCTGAATGCACAGAGTGGTAGCATGAGACTCGGGTGGAGTAGGGTGCGGCTCTGTGGAGTAAGGTGCGGTTGGGACTCTTGAGGCAGAGTGGTGGCATGAGACTCGAGTGGAGTAGGATGCGTCTCTGTAGAGTAAGGTGCGGCTATGATGGGCTCCTGATGGTGACTTGAAACCTTGGCAAAAAGAGGCTTCCAATCAAGGGGAGAGACTCATGTGTGAAGGGGAGATTGTTGGAATTCACCCATGAGTAAAAATGTCTCATGTCGGAAAAAATAAAGAGAAAGGACATGGTATATAAGTCAAGTGGGCTACTTCTCTTAACACCAATTGGTTTTAAGATAGAACCTCACTTAACTTGTGTACCATGGGCCTTGGTTGAAGTGGGATCCCGCCTTGGATCTCCCCAACACTTACATACAATCCTAGTTCATCAAAAGGGGAGGTGATGTAAGGTATTGTTGTTTTTTTTTTCTTCATAAATCATCATCAATTTCAGAAGAGTATTGTGCCTTGATGCTTGTTTCTTAAAAGGGCCTTGGGATGGCCCACTTCTAGTTGTCGTAGGTTGAGATGCTAATAATCAAATGTATCATATTGCTTGGGGCGTAGCAAAAAAAGGAGTGCAAAGAATCATTGATAGGGGCAGATCTGGCTTATCACAAGTGGAGTCAAGCAATCGTAGGTCGAGATGCTAATAATCAAATGTATCATATTGCTTGGGGCGTAGCAAAAAAGGGAGTGCAAAGAATCATTGACAGGGGCAGGTCTGGCTTATTACCAGTGGACTCCACTGGAACTTTGAAGAGAAAAAAAAAGTTGCTTTTGAAAAAGAAGTCATATATATAATATACATACATACTATGAGAATAAATAATCATTAAGGGAAGATTAGTCAAGCGGTTTGTGTGTGACTCTTCTAGTAGTAAGGTGCTAGTTCAACTCTTACTAGATGCAGCGATTGTGGTCGGATTACTAGCCATTTTTCCAACAATTTTCAAATAGTAGGAAAAAGGATAGTAGGAAAGTTTAGCAACAGTGGTTGGAATTTCCAAAAGTGATTATTCTATGGTTAAGGGTTAGGGACGACAATAGTTAATGATTCAATTGCTAATTAAACATAGATACCTAGGTGTGCCTAGGGAGTGTGATCTAGGTTGAAAGGTTTTACTCTAATCGGCTTAGGAGTGGCTTGAATGTTTTACTCACTACTTATGGTGGGATGATGGTCGTTACATACTCCAACTAGAATTGGCAATAAAAAAAAACCCTAATTTCTCATCAATGGTTGACGCAGTCGATTGAGACAAAAAGAGAAGTTAGAGGCTCGATTGAGATTTTGTTTTTGAGTGTGAGATTGAGTGAGAGCCAATGCAATTCAGGTCTTGCTCAGATTGGGAAGGAGTCGATGAATTTAGAGAGATTAAGAGTGGATGAATGAGATTCAAACCTTTTTTTTATAACGCGTAATTGTTGTTTAACATGATGCCTACGGAATGAAATACTTTTTACGTTAAGCCTATTATTTGGAAGGACCATGATAACCATCTTAAATAATCTATATTTCACATTTTTGTAACTTTTATTAATAGTTTCTTTAACAATTATATATATTTATCAATTATAATGATATAATACTTATTAGCTAGGTCAAAAAATATAATAAAACCCTAATTTTATCAATCATAGTAGAAAATGTACATTTTATACATAGTTTTATATTTATGAAATAAATATAAATAAATAATTATTTTTATATTGTTTATAAGTTGTGGTAACCCTTAAAATAATGAAACATACCTTTAGGATGATTTAAATACACTTACATTTTATTTTATTAGTGATTTAAAAAAATGCAAGTCAAGATGTTTATCATTTTCGTATTTGGAATATGTTGCAAAGAACTTCAACATTTTGAAACTATATATTATAAATTGCAATGGGACCCCCTTAAGTCTCTTCCCTCCTCTATCTCTTAAATCTCATTAATCGGACAATATCAGACATTGATTTTATCTAATATAAAATCTATACCATTCATTCAAAAAAAAAATAACTACCCGATTATTATTTTTTATCTTTTTAATAATCCAAATAAAAAACAAACAACAAAAAGAATAAAACGAAAAAATAAATAATTAAGTAAATGAACAATAGAATTTATTTTCTATGCAGACTTCTAGTTCAATTAAAATTATTGTTAGTTATATAATTTTCATTTTCGCAAAAAATTTCGACAGACTCCTATTTCAATTAAAATTGTTGCCAGTTTATCTCAGATAAACTATTTAAATTAAAAACCATAGTTCCCTTCCCTATACCTACGCTATTATGTATAAGTTTATTTTTATTTCTTAGTATACAAATATAAATAATATAGGAAAATATTTACTTTCATAAACATGCTTATTGTTTTAATTGCAAATTGCTAGGAACAATCTTATATTAACTTATACAAATTGTATCAAATATCAGTTTTTTTTATATAACATATATAGTACTATTCGAGGTGTGCTTCATTAGTTTTTTTTTTTTTAATCCCCATATTTGAAATTTGACATTTTTAGTATCTAAGCTTTAGGTAATGTATTTGGTTAGGGAAATTTTTTTTGAATTTGAGTAATGTAGGTAGAAATTTATAATTTCTATTTACGAATTCCTTTTATTTCTTTTACTTTTTATTTTTTTAATGTTAAAATTTTAAAAATTTTGAAATTTAAAAATTTATTAAAATTTATTTTTTATCTTTTTGAAATCAAAATCAAAAGCAAACAGCAAAAAGAATAAAAAATGAAAAAATAAATAATTAAGTAAATGAATAATAGAATTTATTTTCATTTGAACAAAGATTTAAAGAAATACAAACAGTTCCTAAAAACGAAAAAATGCAGTGTTTCTATTGTGCAACCTGGTGGGCATCAAGACAAGGTAGAAATGAAAAAGAAGCTTATAGTAAAGGGTTTAATAGAAATCGTGTTGGGCTTTCTTGCATGTAAGATTCATAGATCCATCAAAGCATTGAATTTGCAGCATCGTGTCTTACTTTGATGGACCTATGAATCTTACATGCAAGAAAGCCCAACACGATTTCTATTAGACCCTTTACTATAAGCTTCTCTTTCATTCCCACCTTGTCTTGATGCCCACCAGGCTGCACAATAGAAACACTACATTGTACCGAATCTGAGACGCTTCTAACTCCCATAGCACTATAGACCTCGCACAATTTCATTGCTGAGATTGCGCTACTTTTTGGTGAACCAGACAAATAAAGGAGAGTCGATATGACTCGTGAAAGTCATTTTCAACCATAGATTTTCAGGTCACAAACACACTCTACTTGTACACTAACAGGATCCAAACTCAACCTCTTTTCATGACATCTACAACTAAGATACTAGAACTATAAATTAACCTACTTACTACTATAAACTACCATGACGAATAACCTATATTATTATGTAGCAACTGGTTGTTGAGTACTTAAGTTAGTAAATGGATGTGACATAATTAATAATAATTAATGTCTTCATTTGGAGTTATGAGTAATTAAGTTAGCAATTAGGTTGGATTAGCAACAAGTTTACGCTACCGACTTCGTTGGATAACTTAATTAAAGGCAGGTCTCTAAATGCCAATTCAACCTTGTTGTGATGAACAAGCTCTCGGAGTTATATGCATGGGTGATCCACCGCTTATGACGTAGTAGATGTCGATCGTTGTGCATTTAGCATCCCAATCCCCAATAAGACGAACACCCAAGAAATCAAGATTGAGTTCATGGGTGTTCATTTTATAACTGGTTGGGATGCTAAATACATAACGATCCACATTTGCTACGTCACAAGCGGTTGATCACCCATACGTATAACCCCGACAACTTGTTCATCACAACAAGGTTGAATTGGCATTTAGAGACTTGCCTTTAATTAAGTTATCCAACGAAGTTGGCAGTCGCGTAAATTCATTCCTAATCAAACATAATAACTAACTCACTTACTAATAACTACCAAAATAATCCAAACTCGACACTTTTTTATGACATCTACAACTAAGCTACTTAAATGGTTGTTGAGTACTTACGTAGCAACTTGTTGTTGATTACGTAAATGGACGTGACATAATTATTTACAATTTATGTCTTGATTTGGAGTTATGAGTAATTAAGTTAGTGATTAGGTTGGGTTAGCAAAAATTTTATGCTACCAACTTTATAGGCTAACTTAAATAAAGGGACATCTTCAAACAGCAGATTTATAGTTCTTATGGGGAACAATCTGTCAGAGTTTTATAAATATGTCATCATGGCTTGCGACGTATGAAAGATGGTCTTGATGCATTTAGTTTGATTTCTTGGGTGTTTATCCCATAACTTCTTCCTAAATTGAATGCATCACTACCAGCATTCATACTTTGCAACCAAATGATGACCTATTTATAAAACTATGACAGTTTGTTCCCCGTAACAACTATGAATCTGTTGTTTGAAGACGTGTCTTTAATTAAGTTAACCAACGAAGTTGGCAGTCGCGTAAATTTGTTCCTAACCAAAGATAATAATTAACTCACTTACTAATAACTACCAAAATCATTCATACTCAACCCTAATTTATAACATATAAAACTAACCTACTTAAATTTGAATAATCATACACATTCTCAAGAATTATTTTAACTTCATTTAACTAATTATTTAATTAAACTCAACCCTAATTTATAACTAAATTAATTTAACTTAACTAACCAAACATATACAATCAATTAACCCTAACCACAACCCTAACCCATACAAACATATGCAAACATCCTATAACTAATTAAACTAATTAAACTAATTATTCATAACCTACTAAACCCTAAATTATTCAAGTAAATTACTCAAATTCAACAACATATATGAATTTTACAATTAAAAATAAACAATTTCAACAACATATACTCTTACATTAATAAACAACAATATTCTAACTTTAATTTCAAGCCCTAACAACCTAATACTATAATAAACTATAAACATTCATAATTCACCCTAAATATTTACATTCAAAACATACACTATTCTAAATTTGATTTTCAAACTATAACCACACTAAAATTACTCAAGCTATAATAAACTCTAAACATTCATAATTCACCATAAATATTTACATTCAAAACATACACTATTCTAAATTTGAATTTCAACTATAACCACACTAAAATTACTCAAGTAAATTACTCAAATTCACCCTAAAAATTTACATTCAAAACATACACTACCCTAAATTTGAATTTCAAACCATAATCACACTAAAATTACTCAAATTCACCTTAAAAATTTACATTCAAAACATACACTAGCCTAAATTTGAATTTCAAACTATAACCACACTAAAATTATTCAAGTAAATTACTCAAATTCACCCTAAAAATTTACATTCAAAACACAATTCTAAATCGAATTTCAAACCCTAAACTTGACTAATTCCTATTTTAATTAAAATTGTTGTCAGTTTATCTCCAGATAAACTATTTAAATAATCATAGTCCCATTAACATTACTACATGTTCTATGCAGACTCCTATTTTAATTAAAATTACTGTCAGTTTATATCCAGATAAACTATTTAAATAATCATAGTTTCATTAACATTATTGCCTGTTCTAAACCACTTTGTTTTCTCGATTTTTATGCTATAATGGGGTATGCTAAAATCCTTTCCCTCCTTCATTGCAGGATTCTCATACAATATGAAGTAATCACCGTTGATCTTTCTTAGTCCAGATTCAATTACAACCATTCATTCAAAAAATGCGTTTACTTTAAAAAAAAGATAATATCTTAAGATAAAATCACAACTATTAATTTATTGTTGGACTTTCATGCAATATAAAATATCTTTTATTTTTTAAAAAAAAAGGATGGATAACCGCCTCCCTAATTTATGGAAATAACTTCCCATATCTTTCGATCGGTAAATATCTCTGTAATATAATATAATATAATATAATATAATATAATATAATATAATATAATATAATATAATATAATATAATATAATATAATATAATATAATATAATATAATATAATATAATATAATATAATATAATATAATATAATATAATATAATATAATATAATATAATATAATATAATATAATATCATGCCAAAATTAATCCTATAACTAATCCTAATTAACAATTATAATATAATATTCTTTCAAAATATCACTGTAATATAATATAATACAATATAATATAATATAATATAATATAATATCCTACAAAAATTAATTCTGTAACTATTTCTATAATTAATCCTAATTAACAATTATAATATAATATCTTCCCAAAACTAATCCTGTAACTAACTCTGTATTAATTAAAATTTGAATGTTAAATATTAGATCCCCTATACCCCTAATATTATGATTTTTAGCAGTTCCGAATAAGTTATTCAGTTACCTAAATTTTAGGAATAATGTAAATCCAATGCCACCATAAATATAGTTGATTAGTTGGTTATCACCTCACACTCACACGTCCTTTCCATTCTGTTTCATCTTCATCATCATTTCAGTTTCCACCCCTTCAATTCGCTTCCTCTCCTTGTCCAATCTCACGACCTCATCCTTAGTCTTGGTTGTAAGTTTGTTGTCGTCGTATCCTCACCAACACCAGCACCAGCACCAACCAAGAAGGTCCTTAGGGTCCATGACATCACCTTTGTCAACCGTGAAATTCCTGTTGCCACAAGAACCGACTCTGATTGCAACCATAACATCATTTGGAACACCGATGACCTCGATTGGCGGTTACTGTGAAAGGTGAAATACTCATTTGGTTCTTTTGTCTCTATAAATTATTCGTATAGTGTAGTTGGTTTGTTCTTCTTTCGATCCTTAATTTTGGTTTTGATGATTTAGGTTTACTGTAACGCCCTGGAAATTCAATTATAAAATTCTAAAAGTCAAACTAACGGTAACAGCGGAAGTCAAACTTTATTCAGGCGTTACTGCCGTGTCTCCGAAGAAACACGAGGCAAAATAGTACTTAACAGCTATACTAACCAAAGCAATACCAACATTTGTTCAAAGGAAAACACACTTGTCTTTAAACTGAACCAACATAAAAACTAAAACCGCAATAGTTCAAACTTCAACCACACTAGTTTACCTAATAATCTCCAAAGACCGGCGCATCCTCACTTCTAATTCCCAACCCCTTCAATGAAGTCTGTACCTGAAAACAAAACATTTAAAACAGGAGATGGAACTCAATAATGTCTACCCCTAACTGTCAAAACAGATTAAAATTCATTTCAAACCATTTAGAGGAAGAAGAGAAATAATTCAAACCGTTTTACAAAGTAGTTCACACCCAACCCAAACACAACTTGATAATTCCAGTTTTCAATAAGCGGGTGGGGGTTTACAAACCTCCCTTCAAATCAATACTTTCACAAACTCATCACTAATTTTCTTTCAATTTCAATATACTGGATGACCATCAAAAATTTGCAACACGTGCTCGCTTAACCCCGGGGAAGACCTTTTTTTAGCACAAACTATCAGAGCTTTCTTGATCTCTTGATAATGTCTCTACAAGGATCTGTCCTGTCTCCAGGAACGCTATCCGGACCCGCATTTAGTCTCACTTGACTTATTAGTCCGGTTTAATCCTCAAAAAGTTCCAAGTTCCAAGTTTCCAATCAACCAATCCCAATTCCCAAAAGACATCAAACAACCTCATAAAATGACTGTCCTTATTTAACTAAAAATCAAAGGAATTGTAACACAACACTCAAAACAGACAGTCAACTTTACACAAAGTTCCCTTTGGGATGCAATTTCCAAAACAACTTAAATACAATTAAACAAATAAGTAAAGCGCATCCAAAGGGAAAATATGGCATAGACGTTACCTGTTGATCGTCACTTCAAGTCAATAAACCAACACTTGAGCTCACTACTCGAAACGTACCCAATCCGAACCTATAAAGATTAGATTCTAAAAAAAATTAATAACGATCTGACGAAGTTAGTACAACACTCCCCATAGCTTACCCAACCCTAATTTTATTAAAACGCATAAATAATACACTACGTACAAGAATTGTACAATTAACCTTCGTACAAGCAAGTTGTAACTGGACTGCCCACTACCTCCCCGCTGTTCGGTCTCTAACTCGACTTACCGACCTCCTATGAATTTAAACTCTAAGTTTCTGGAATCGTTGGGATGTCTACTAAAACTTTTATGTTGAACACCAGACCTATTCAACCTTGAAGAGACCTAGAATTAGTAAAATATACAATCGGTCCAGTTCTGACCTGCCCCTGGTAAACGGCTCCTAACCCAGGCTACACACCATGAAACCGCAAACCGTAAAATTCCTATGAAAGCTAACATCTAGGGGTACTTTCAATAAAAAAATCATGATTAAAAACCTCCTAAACAATTAATTGTATATCTTTAAGTACGACGCATCAAATCTGTCCCAATTCGGCTCGGTTCTTATTTTACACTGCCAACTTTTCCATAATTAATTTCGTTCATGTGTTCCAACTGGGGTACACACCCACGTTAAGGGCTCCTGTAGCCTTTCACACCACCCAAAACAATGATAAAGATCTCCATACTACATCTCCACAATTCACTAATTGTCACTACTTAGCCCCTGCCTTACTATTTGTCGCTGCTGCTGTTCTTCTTCTTTAAAATTTTTACTACTTATTCACATCAACATTTTGAACACCCTATCATGAAACATACCCAAAAAACGCAAACTAACAACATACAAACATACATGAGCAGCAAGGTTTGTAAGAAGGATAGAAAAACATACAGAATGGTGGATGGTTGGCGACGAGAACTTGGCGGCGGCAACGGCAGCGTGGTAGTCTGCTGGTGGCGTCCGGGTGATCTGCTGGTGGCGTCCGGGCAAGAACGACGGTGGTACGGCAGTGGGTGACGGTTGCTTGATGGTGCTTGTTGGTGGAGGTTAGAGAAATGGGAGGAAGGACAACAATGAAATGGTAACATGGAACGAAGAGGTCGGTACTGGGGGTTTCGGTTAAGGGTTACTTGGGTTAAGGGGAGATTAACCTTGAATTAGGGAGAGTTAACCTTGGGTTAGGGAGTTAAGCAATATTATTCTTACTACTAATAATAATGATCATACTACGGCCCTGTTCGGCAAAATTAGCGTTTTAGGTAGCGGATAGAGGTTTATGTAGCGGATAGCGGTTTAAGTAGCGGATAGTGGATAACTGTTCAAATGAAAATTGTGTTCGGTAAATTTAGCGGTTGAATTAACAGATTAATGTGAATTGACATAAAAGGATATCAATAATTTTGAAAGATAAAATTTTCAAAGGGTATTTTTTGACCGAAAAATATGAAACGCTATATCCTAAATGCTAAACGTTAACTTTATTAGCGTTTCACAAAACGCTCCTTAAAACGCTAAACGCTCCTCAAAACGCTAGCTTATCGAACACTAATATTTATGCAATTAGAGTTTTGACTTGGTTAAGACGCTAAACGCTACCCCAAACGCTACTGCCGAACACAACCTATAATAATAATGATAATGCCACAACACCACTGATAATTCCCACTTAGAAAATAACAATAATGGTATTAATAATAATTATAACAATAATAATAATAAGAAGGGTTTTTGGATGATAATATGCCGACCTTTGGGGGTGTTGGATTGTAATATACCAATCTTTACTATTGGACAACAATATCCTTGACCTTTATACCTAAGTGACATTATTATACCAACAGTAACTGAGGGGATGGTGAACCGGTCTCCATGAGCGCTAACATGGCTGGTGAAGGCAAAAGAACTATCCCAGGCCAATAACCCCATTAACCCCTTAGTTTTTTCTCACTAACCCATATTAAAAGACATTGATTAGTTGTGTGTCATGTCAGTATGAACACTAGTTCACCACCACGTTAGTCAATGTGCTAGGGCCGATTTCTTTTAATGTGGATTAGTGAGAAAGGCGGAGGGGTTAATGGGGTTACTGGGCAAGGGTCGGTTAATTTCCCTCCATCTTTCACGTCAGAACAAAGATTATTTAACCAGCCAGCACCTCGTTAGGCACTGTTGGTATAATAATCTCACCTAAGTATAGAGGTCAGGGATATTGTTGTCCAATAATAAAGGTCGGTATATTACAATCCAATACTCCCAAAGGTCAGTATATTGTAATCCAATATCCCTAATAAGAATAATAATAATAATGATAATAATAATAATAATAACAATATATAGCCAATCATAAGGTTAGTCACATAAAATTACCAATCTACCCTTCTTCCCAAGCGACGTCCCCATGCACACAATGACTCTTTTACTCATGTTAATCTCTCCACGGTCCTACGAGCTCAAGTCTAAAGATAAAATAATCATAGAAAACTTCATAATGTAATAGAGTCAAACGTAACACGTAATGGTAAACATATTAGAATTTTCGGGGTTTTACATTTACAAATTAAGTTAAACAGGTTATTTGATGCACTCATATCTATCACCAAGGAAACTGTCAAGATCGAGATCGGAAAAGCTGATGCTAGCAGCAATGTCCTCGAGGTAAAAGTTTTTAACAATTATGGATTAATAACAATGTCCTCGAGGTCCCATTGCAATTATAATATATAAATTCATTTGATTAATATTATTTGTTATCTTCAACTTTTTAACAATTATGGATTAATGTTGTTTTCTTTTTCTTCTATGTTACTTAGAGTATTTAATGTGTGTAGAACGTACCGTCAAGGAAAGCAACCGCTCATTGGTTATCAGTTAAATATGATAATGTATAACATACAGTAAGGGAAATCAAGCGCTCATTGGTTATGTTATCTAAGTATGATCATGTTATTTATGCGCATAATGTTGCACATATTGATTTATCAATATTCTATTGAAGGTGCAATTAATAGAACCTTTAAAAGAAGGGTTAACTATATGTTTGTATTTTACTTTTTTATAAAAAAATCTTATAGTTAATGAATAATGAACGATTATATTTGTGCATATAATTAAGTCGAAAAGATTTTGTTGGACAATGTTGCAACAACATATGTATATATAATTGGATTGTTTTTATTTTACATTTTCCATTTTATCTGCATTAAGTTGTTTGACTTACTCATATATATGCCCCAAAATGTTGAGTCAACATTTAAACTAATATAATATATTTTTTATTCTACTTCTCCTTAGTCAATTTATCTTTTTTCAGGTTGTTTTTTCATTACATTCAAAAACTTTTTGTTGGTGTAGTTTCTTTTCCATGATACTTTATAAATTGTTTGAATTTATAATTTGGCTTTTATTTCTTTCTTATTTTTTAATATTACAATCATCCACCTAAATTAACACACGTTCGGAAGAACGGGAAAAAACTAGTTGGTAAAAGTTGATGTCTATCATATGGAATTAACCTAGTTATATTATCTTAATAATTTATTCTGATGTTTAATATTATTCTTTTTTTTGGGGTGATGGATATTATTAAGAAAGATTTGAAGCAAATAATAGTGTTTTGTGTTTATTCAAATTGACTAATAAAAAATTTAATATTGTTCTTTGCTGTATGTAATTAAGACAATACTGAAAATAAATATGAATTTTAACATCCTTCCACTAATATGTTATATAAATTAATTTTGGAGACAATTTGTACAAAGAACGCACATAAATAATTATAATACATTTGTTGTGTAATTTTTTATCAATTTATAATCATTATTTGAAATAATAATTGTTATAAAATTACTCTGAAAAATAAATCAAATACAAATATTGAAAATTTCCTGTGCATTACACAATATATACTATACTAGTTTTTTTTTATAATTAATATCAATGCTTTATTCTATATTATTTTTGAAATATGGTATAATTAAATTCCTCTCATTTACTTTCTTCTCCCATAAAACGGCTCATTTATTACCATTTTTAACAACATTATTGAATTCTCACGAACAAGGTTATCTATTCTTTTAAAAAACAATTAATATATGTTCGTTATTAAAATCGATAATACTCACATATTTTCTATACTCACATACTTTATTTTGATTGGTGTTATGATCTATTTGATATATATATATATATATATATATATATATATATATATATATATATTTCATAATTAACATTTAATTACTAACCATTTATTATTAGATGATAGTGCTACGTAATTTCTTTAATATTTTATAATTTTAATTAAATTTGTAAAACTATTTCTTATGTACTTAACGAAAACAACTTTTCTATGAGCTTTTAGAGCACCCGCAATGGTGAGCATGAGTTATACTCAATGGATGAGGTGGAAGCAGTATGACCTATCAAAAAAGTTAGAGTTAGACTCTCCATGTTAATTTGTTTTCCAATGGTGAGTGCGAGTTTGATTGAAATAAGTAAAAAAAATGTGTAAGCCCCATATTTAATAGTTTAAATACACTATAATAGAAAAAATGAAAAAAATATGTCGAGAATCTCGTCATCGTCCTCGCGCGGCGAGCGCGAGTTCAAGTTTTTCTCACCGCCGACACTCGTCCTCACCGCTGCATTGTCTTTTTCGTCCTCGCCCACGCCACATCAGCGTTATTTCAGTCTCAAACTCGCCGTTGCCGATGGTCTTATATTTGCAATATATACACACATATTTTCTATAATCTTTCTTATATATTCCAATATTTGAAAGTAAGTATCTTTTTTGAAGATACTATTGAAAACTATTTAGAAAGGATTGTAGAGATGTGTGTGTTTAGTGAAACTAACTATTCAAAAAGTTTTATTGTTGTTCTCTATTATATTATCCAATTATCTAATTAAGAAATGTGATATTGGATGATAATATACTAACCTTTAGGGGTATTGGATTGTAATATACCGACCTTTATTATTGGACAACAATATCCCTGACCTTTATACTTAGTGAGATTATTATACCAACAGTGACTAATGGAGTGGTGACTGGTTAATTAGTCTCGATTCTGACGTAACAGGAGAAGGGAAAATAACCGGCTCTTACCGGATAACCCCATTAACCCCTCCGTTTTCCTCACTAACCCACCTTACAAAAAAATCGGCCCTAACACAAGGTGAACCGGTGTTCATGTTGATGTGAAACACAACCAACCAATGTCTTGTAATGTGGGTTAGTGAGAAATCTAAGGGGTTAATGAAGTTATTGGCTTGAGACGGTTTTTGCCCTTCGCCAGCCACTTTAGCGCGCATGGAGACAGGTTCACTACCCCCTTAGTTACTGTTGGTATAATAATGTCACCCAAGTATAAAGGTCAGGGATATTGTTGTCCAATAGTAAATGTTGGTATATTACAATCCAACACCCCCAAAGGTTGGTATATTATCATCCAAAAACCCTTAAGAAATTATAAACATATATTTTTCTTTTATTGATATTCATAATAACACAAAAAATTACCAAGGGGTACCCTAATATTTGGTGAAATGTTTTTTTGGTACCCCAACTTTTAAAAACTAATTTTGGGGTATCCTAACTTTTAGAATTAGAAATAATTAGGTGAACTTTCAGCCAATAATTTGAATTCACCGGTGAGTTTTAGGTGGAAAATTGATTAAGTGTTTTTGTGGACGAAAATGCCCTTTGTTTTTGTGAACGAAAATGATTTGAATCAATCGGAGTTTCGCCGGAAATTCACCTAGTAATTTCTAATCCTAAAAGTAAGGGTACCCCAAAATTAGTTTTGAAAAGTTAGGGTACCAAAAAATTGTTTCTTCAAAAGTTAGGGTACCTCTAAGTAATTTTTTGATAATAACATTATCATAGTTAATGGATTTTAATCTGTCCTTCTCACTACTCTTTCTCACGATCTCATTTTATTGTACGTCTCTCTCTCTCTCTCTCTCTCTCCCCTTCCTTTACTCTACTCTCTCTCACACACCATTTTAATATTCTCTCCCCCAATGGTGTGATCTAGAAAGAAGGAAGCTTGATAATTACAAGTTTCTATGTAAATTTTATTTTTCCATATATTTTTCCTTAAAATAAATAAGATAAAGAAAATTGAATGGAAAATGAATTTTTTTCTTCAAAATTTTACTTAAACTAAATAATATAAAAAAATTTACTTTCCTCAATTTTTTTCCACCTACTTATTTTTTTACTATATTTTTACAACCCAAAGATACCCTAATTCAATGGATCACTGCAAAGGTGTGTTTCTCACAAATAATACGGTACACCAACCTACTTACGTCTGCCATAAGTATAAAAAATAATTCAATTTTTATTTGATGATTTTGTGTAAAAGATTAATAAATTTAAAAAATATTGATAAATTTTATAATAATGTTGAGAATCACAAAGAACTTTATTATAAAAATTGATAAATTGTTTTTGTAAAATTTAACACCTTATTAGATCTTGATATATACTCTAAAATATATCACATAATGATTCGTGTGTTTTTCATTTTTTTAAAAAAAAAAAGTTGTTCGTTTATATTCTTTTATAAAATACTTATTCTCAGAAGAATTCTTTGATGAACCAAAATGGAGTGCTGCAGGGGGAGAGGAGTGACGAGCGATATTGAAAAATTAATACACTGGTCTACAAAAATATGACTTGCATTCAGCATAGCAATAATGAGAATACTACTTCATGAAAGCGATACAGAGATCAATAACGGCCAAACTGAAACCCAAGAACAAGCAAAATAGAAGCTACTGTAAATCCCAAATAGCTTCATCACGTTACATTCAACTAGCTGGCTTTGACGCAGCCAATTATTCATGATCCTCCTTCATGAAGCTATTTGATTCATATAATCAACCTGCCAAAACCAAAAAAAAAAAAAAATGTGATGATGGGGTCAATTAATTGTATACAATCAACAGCAGCACATATAGCTCATGAATCAGGATGAAGCAAAGTAGACAAAAATACATAATAAAGATTGGTTACATTAATTAAGTGCCACATTTGAGGCCAGCAGGCAAGGGCTTGCCACAGACTTGAAGGCAATGCTTGACTTTGGCTGCACTGAGAAGCTGCTGCTGGTCAGGGGTGAGATGCTTACACATGCACACCACATCGGTGCCTTTAATCACCCCACAGCAAGCCTTGGATGGGTCTGTCATGCTCCCAGGCTTTTGCACATATGCTGCGCAGTTTTTAATGAGACCTTCTAGGTCACCTTGACATTGGCTTTCCCCCACTTGGATGTTCCCACAAAACCCCCCAACCATGCCCAACACCATCACAAAAACTGCCACCTTATAATACACTGCCATTTTAGAATTCTGTCTATGTGTATGTAAGGATTTGCTAGATTGACAGAGATGTGAAGGTAAGCGTAATTGTTGAAGGTATTTATAAGGGGAAACTTCAAGTTCGGGAGTAGGAAATGGGGGCAGGGGTTTACGTTGATTGGGTAATGTTGTGTGTGCATGGATTAATGGATACTGTCACGATTGGGTGGTGTTGATGAACGCTTTCCTCAGTTTTATGGGGAAGGAATCAAGGAAAAGCTAATTAAGCTCAAGTCCATCCCATGGAAATACACGCAGCGTTGATGGTTCATGTACGTTGTTACATGTGAGCTTGCTTAATGTTGATTGGGTGCTTATTCCATGATTTTCTTACAAAAATTATTTTAATTTTATGGAAATACAGTTTTGATATATTAGCATAAATTTGTCAAAAATTACCAAAAATTACAAAAATTTACCAAAATGTAAATTTTACCCAACTGGTTTCTACCCATGAATTTGATACTCTCTAGAGTCTATCAAACTTATGGATAACTTTAGTTTTACAAAATTTACCAATCTTTGCCTAAATTTATTAAAAATTATCGAAGTTCAAAAATAAAAAAAATAATTTGATATATTAGCATAAATTTGTCAAAAATTATCAAAATTTACCAAAACTTATCAAAAATTACAAAAAAAAAAACAAAAATGATCAAAAATTACAAAAAATTACCAAAATTTATTTTTACCTAATTGCTTTTTACTCGTAAATATGAGTCTATGACGCACAGCAGTCGGCTTAATTCAGGTAACAGGCTACAATTGTCTACATTGTTGCATCTTTTCTGGCTTTCTTTTTTTTTTAGGAGGGGGGGGGGGGAATTGGGTTGTTTCCTCCCTTTCACACCATGGGATTATACTATTTCGGTTTTACAAAACATTCACAATATAATATGTAATAAGTTTTAAAAATGAATAAGTAACATGTAATAAGGTTTAAAAATCATGCAAGGTCACTACTTGTTTGTTAATGTGCCCGTAGTTATATGCATAAACATATTTAAAAGGCTCGTGTAACCCGAATGTGTCACTCTATATATATAAATTAAATGAGCACGATATAAAATTCAAAGTTAAATGAGCACTATGTATAAAATTCAAAGTGGCAATCGGTGAGTACCACAATTCGGTTTTGTTAATATTGTCAAACATTAGACTCGTTTTAGAAACTTCTCCAACTTGAACCAACTTCAAAACTTAAGAAATGAGTGAGTTATGTACTTTTCTTTAAGGACCTTTAAAACGAGTCACTGCCCATGAATGACAAACGGGGTTAATAAGAGTCAAAGCTAACACGTGATGATCCAAAGTCCTAAGAAAACGAATATAACCTCGAGGCCTGTTAGGGACTGCCCCAAAGGTTGATATTATTAGAAAAGACAAGAAATGGTTGGTACGGTTCCATTAACGTCGCTACTTAATTGATTTCAGGGAACCAACGGTCAACCAAAGGTATGGGGAATTTCGATTTAGAATGTGCATGAGACAAAAATGGAAAAGAAACTCTTTAATGGCGATATGCATCATGGGAAAGCTGGTGTTCCGAGGTTCACCAGTTAAAGCCCAAAATAACTTAAGCATGCTAGGGGAAGCTGACAAACCAAGGATCGTCAGTCAAAGCCCGAACCTTGATCAATCACGACCCGAGGGTCATAAGATGGGTTAACGCTCTAGCCAAGCGTTGACCAAAAGATAGGTGCACCTAAATTTTCAAATTGACCATGAATGCCTTAAAGGGAGACGTCCGAAGGGCACTACATAGATAACTTTTTACTCTAATGTAGTCAGGCATACTAGAAGGGTTTCTTTAACGCAACTATCTTTTCCCATCCTTAGCTTTTTCACTAACCCGATTATATGTCTCATGATAGGTACTAGCTCTCCCACAAATGACCTAGAGGAATGATGAAGAGGCATGGCAAGAGGGGATCGGGGCGGAAGGGTCTCGAGGAGGCCACACCAGAAGTGTTATGTTTCTTTATGACTTTCCGTATAATTGTAAAACTAATGATACCTTAAGGACTCGAATGGTTGCATGATCTACCATGATTTTAACGCATCGGCTTCCCTGCTTGACCACTCTTTTTCTCTAATGGGGTTGCACCGAAAAGCTTGTTCACCCATAGGCCTTGAGAATCAAGAGCCATGTCGGGAGAAAGCCCCCATACTAGGCACACCCGCCCCATTCTAGGAAACCCGAGCAGAACTCGAGGGATTACCTATGGGAGTCGGATATGAACTTCAATCGGTAAATGGTTGATGGTCCCGAACGCATCCAATCAACTAAGGCCTAGGCGGACCCTTAAACAAGCAATACTCGTGCTTAACTCATTGAACCTCGAACCGCCCCAATTACCATTGGCTAGAGTTTCACATGAACTTCAGATTCGGTGAGCACCACATGGGAAGATGCCTATCCTGGCATACCTACCCATACTGAGAAACCCGAGTCTGACTCGAGCGAGTAACTATAGAAGTAGGGAATCCCAATCAAGGATGGAAGTAGCCCCTAAGGCTCCGAATACAAAAGGTTATGCCTATATCATTGTCAGCCTGATTCTCGCCAACCCCGGGACTGACCCATACGCTTACATAATCAAAGTCATCCAACCAAAATGAATGAGACTAAGGAGGTACCTCAGTAACCAACAAAAAAAAAAAAAAAAGAGACATAGATGTTACAAATTTACTGACCTATTTACATCCAGCGGGTTTCATGATATAGACCAAGTGCTAGCTTGCATACCAGCTAGAGTCACGGATGAGATGAATGAATGACTCAATAGACCATACACGCCGAAAGAAACTTTGGACGCTCTCCAAGCCATGAAACCAGACAAGGCCCCGCGACCGGATGATTTCAGTCCATTTTTCTACCAAAAATTTTGGCCGATTATGGGCCATGATGTCACGAAAGTAGAGTTGCACATATTAAATGGAGGATTGAATAAGGGCCAGCTCAACCACACACACATAGTGCAAGTTTCAAAAAAACAAAATCATGAAGAAGTGGCAGATTTCAAGCCAATTGGATTATGCAATGTGATCTATAAGTTGATCGCAAAGGTGGTGACTTGTAGACTGAAGGAGATTATACCCCATGTCATTTCTATCAATCAGAGTGCATTTACTCTGGTGATTTTATCACAAATAGCATCTTTATCGCTTTTGAATTACTTCATGCAATGAAAGCAAGTTATAAAAGCAAGTACTCCCGTGTAGTGAAGTTGGATATGACAAAGACTTATTATAGGGTCAAAAGGCATTTTCTAAAGGAAATTATGCTCAAATGGGGTTCCAAGGAGACGTGGGTGCAGATGGTGATGAATTTTGTTGAAACATGTATGCTGTCATTGGTTATACACGGGGAACCTAGGAGTTTCTTAAGGCCAACTACGGATATTCCTCATGGTGATCCAAATTTTTCCTAGTGAGGCATCCAAGGAGGTTGCGATGGAAATTATATCCATTTTACAGTGGTAGGAAGCAATGTCGAGACAGAGATAAACAAGAATAAATGTCAGGTGCTTCGACATTAGTGTTTCTCAGGAGATGAGAGATGAAATAACTATTACCCTTTACATTAAGGAGGTTCTATTGCATGACAAGAGCTTGGGGGTTCCTACGAGAGCGAGGCAAGCGACCTCAAAAGCCTTTACTTCCATAAAGGATCAGGTGCTGAAACAAATCAAAGGGTGGTTACGTTGAGTAAGAACCTATCAAGGGCGGGAAGGAAGGTGCTAGTAAAGGTAGTGACTCAGGCAATCCCTACCTAAATCATGAGTGTGTTCAAACTCCCAACCGATTTCACTTCAAACCTCCAAGTATCGATTATGAAGTTCTCTTAGGGACAACAATCGTGAGAAACGGAAGTTACACTTGGTCTCAAGAGATAAGTTATGTAAGAAGAAGAGTGAGGGTGGTTTGGGATTTCGAGATCTTGAAATTTTCAACCTACCTTTGCTGGCTCCTCAGGTTTGGCGCATTGCACAGGATGAGTCGTCTTTGGTGTTCAAGATACTAAAGGCTAACTACTTCCCCAAGACCGCTACATTTGATGCATCATTGGGTTTTGACCGAGTTACACATTGGAGGGGGCTCCATGAAGCTATTGGGGTAGTCAAGAAAGGGGTACAATAGGTGGTGGGAGATTACAAGAGGTTGAATATTTGAGAAGATTATTGGATTCCGAGGCCTTGCTCCTTTAGACCAATCACGTTTGTTAAACTCCAAGCTCACTGGAAGAAATCTCTCTTTAATTCCAATTTTCACCTCGGTGGATGCCGAAGTAATTTTAAATATCCCGCTTTGCACCAATTGGCTGGAGGATAGCGAGATATAACATTTTACCCAAGATGACATCTTAATGTCTGAGAGAGTGTCTAGCATGCCTCAAAGCAATTCAAGTCAGATTGGGAGTTACTAGAAGGCAATTCGGAATACCTAAATCCCCTTTAGAATCAAGTCGTGCATTTAGTCAGTAGTGGTAGGTGCCTTTCCTATAAAGGCAACTAGTGCCAACATATTAAGGAGCAGAAATCTTATATACCCTCTTTGTCACGAGCAAGAAGAGACAGTGGTTCATGCTATGTTTAGCTGTCAGGTGGCTTGATCAATCTAGGAAGCAGCCATGCTTTTAGAACTAGGGATGCAAGAGAGATTCAGTCTATTTTGGACATGGTGGATGTGATTTCAAAAGGGGTTCAAGCTCGGTTGGAGATGATTATGACAATGTTATGGTCTTGTTGGAACACCAAGAACAAATTGGTTCATAATGCACATATGGGCAATCTCTTTTTTGAGCTTAGAAAAAGAGTGGAATTTGTGAGTGAGTTTCAAACAGCCAAAGTTCGACTTCAATCAGCCCCCCTGAATCTGAATGTCACCTGGGAGACTCCCCCCCTCCCCCCCATGGATGATCCATATTTCCCGAGGGTCCTTAGCATCGAAAAAAATAGCGAAAGTGGGTCCAAGTTATTTTCCTTCAAGTCAAGCTCGGGTCGCTTTTGAAGCCTCAAATCGACTATTTTGGAATTAAAGGGGCATCTTCGTCTTTTCACAAGGGCCGAGGTCGCGTTTGTGGAGCATCAAGGAAGCTCACTAGAGAAATCGAGTCCAAGGAACCAAGAAGAAAGAAGAAGGAAAGTCAAGGAAGGAAGAGTAGAATGAATGAAGGAGGAAAATGAAGAAATTGGGTAAAATTGGGCACAAGAAAAATACACATCTTCACTCATTTTATTATAACTCCTTCAATATATCTTTGATTGACTTAAAATTTGGTGAGCCTATAGTACACACCGAGAGCTTTTCATAGATGTATTATAAGCCCAAATTGGAGTTCAAACGAAGAAGTTATGCGCGTTGAAAGTCAGTTTACGCCAACAGACGCTACCCACGCCTAGGGGACGCTAGCAGCGCCTCTCTACGTTGCTTGACGCCCACTTTCTGGAGGGGATGCTGGCAGCGCCTCCCCCCTTTTCATCCCAAAACGCGTTTTTTCCGCCTTTTTTTGTTGTTTCCTTTTCCCCTTTTTCCCCTTTCCTTTATATACATGTTCCCCCACCTCCATTAGAGTAGCTTTGAAGCTTTTAGGAATTAGACTCGAAAATTCTCTGACTAGGAGAGTTTGTAATTGTGGGTTTTCAAACCCTAATCAATGAAAGCTAATCCTTTAGGTGAAAATGGCTTGGTGATTTCTCTTCTTTATGAGTGGGTGTTCTTCCTCCACTCTTTGTGAGATTTCTTGGGTGTTTCAAGACTCTTTGCTTGTGGAAGATCCTTGTGCAAGTAATTGAACATTTTAGTTCAATTAGGTGAAAGATTACTCTTTACAATTGTCCATATCTCTTTTGATTCTTGTTGTATTGTTGTTCATCTCCAAAACCCAAAACCCTAAAAATTAGTGGTAGTTTTATGAGTTCTAAATAGGGGTTTTCTCAAATACTAAGTAGTTAGTGGATCCCTGCCCTCCCATATGTATCTATTCGAAGGACCCCCAAGTTTCACGGATTAATGAACTTTGTGAATGTCAATTTTGACAATGGCTATCTGCTGGGGCAAGCGCATGGATGGGGCATGGTCTTAAGGAACTTCAAAGGCGAACTAGTGTATACTGTTGTATGTCATAGAGAAGGGTATAGTGGCCCCGAGATCAAAGAAGCAAGAACAATTGCATTTTCTATCAACTAGCATGGCAACTTGGGTGGAGGAAAATTATTGTTGAAAGTGATTACTTATCTCTAATTTCTAGGCTGAAGAATGACAACCCCATCAACATTGAACTAGGTTCTTTTATTTCTAGTATTTTGTTGTCAGCTGGTAAATTAGATAACTACATGTTTTCTCATGTACCAAGGTTGGGGGAACATGGTAGCACATGCTTTTATCTAGTCTATTAACTTTGGTGTAAGGCCGTGGGCGAATATGGGGTCACAACCTATTATGGATCTTCTCGATGAGGATATTTGTAACGTCAGTTTGATCATGGAATAAATTCCGTTGAGCTTTCCACAAAAAAAAAAAAAATCTTTCATATATAAAAAAAAAAATCTTTCATATATAACATATCATCTCATCAATATTTATAAAAGAAAATGTTGCGTCCTTAAGGATCTTTCATTTCATCGACTGAGTTGAACCTATATATTCCTTTACTATCACTGTATATTTCTTTAGTATGTCACTAAATTTAATGGAGCGCACAAGGTATTTTCTAATCTATTTCCATATATACAAGTTGATATATGAGTCTTTCATGTCAATGTGTTTTGTCAATTACGGGATGATTTAGAATTGTTTACTCGATTCTTAATTCCACCGAAGAATATATGTTTATTGCCAAAGCATCTAATCATCAATAACATCGTGAAAGTTTGACACTAAAACTTGAATATAAGTATGCCAAAGCTACTTTTCCATATTTCCACAAGTACATGTTTGTTTCAACTCTTACATTGGCCACAAGCATTGCCCATAATAACACGGACGTTTTAGCGTTTGCCGAGATAGAATGAAACCTTCTTAACTCTTACTTCTCGTGCTTATCATATATTTTTGTTGGAGTATTTCAAGAGTTAAAGAGTATAACAATTCAATCTATAAGCATAAAGTTGACCGGAGGTCAACGGAAAGCCAAATAAGCAAAATGGACCTAACATAGATTGTACCATGCTTGACACGACCCGTATTGGGGTCCAGATAATAGAATTATCCAGTACGGGTCCAACACGGATCGTGGTTGTTCACCACGAAACGTGTTGATCCAACACAGACCGTGTTGAGTGCAGTCAACCTTAATGGCGTAATCCCACGATTTCAGCTTTGGGATTGATTTAAATGGATTGATATTTGGGATTATTATTGACCGAGAAATCAGTCAATAATCACCCAATTATTATCCATGGACAAATCCCATGAATGATGCCCTTTCCTTTGGAAATAATACTCAATTTGAATGCTCCTCAAGTCCTATAAATAGTGGGTGCTTCTGCTCATTCAAACACACCATCACAACCTCTTCTTCCTTCTTATAGAGAACTTCAATACACTCCTAAGGTGTTAAACTGCAACAATATTCTTGTGAGTCCTTAAAAAAATCTTGTAACTTTGCTTACAAGAAGTTAGGCTTTAACCCCGAGTCTATTCGCAATCTCGTAAATAAGTCTTAAAGGGAAACGTTATTGTCCCCGACTCCTAGCCACCTAAGTGATCCCCATCTTGTATGAGACCGCTTTATTCGCATTCTTTTTCCAACAATTTATATGGGTTGTCTTTGAAGTGACCCCAAAATACTTGAAGTAGCTTTTGACAGAAACAAAGTCTCTATATATGCATATATACCCAACCAATTATTCATGCTAAGTTTTACTATGCTCGTAGAATTGAACCAATCTCCAGAGACACAACTTTACTTTTGGTTGTCAAGAGATGACTACAATAGCGTACACCTCAACTATGTAGTTATATGATTTTGCCCAGTCCATACTGGAACACATATAAATATAGAAGTTTGGCTAAGGCCTTATTAGTACTTTTTTTTTCGATAAATAGACCGTATTAGTACTTTAAATGTAAACTTACATCGAAAATATAATTAATAGTTTCTTTCTCCTCATGAGCATGTATCTTTTTTGTAACCCAATGCCATGCTAGGCACGGGCTCTATGGATATGCAAAGTATTCACAACATTTATTGAGATAGCTAGTATTTTGCTGTAACTAGTGTATATGAACAATATACATAAAGGTCGGACTCATTCGAGATAGCAAGTAATTAGTTTATGCTTTACTTAGCAGCTTGATGATAGGAAATTTACTAATCTTAGACGGCTTCATGTTTCTTCCCAAGCACCTGCGAAAAAAATTAAATAAACATGAAGGGAAGTTATTAGAAATAAAAATTGCCCATGGAACACTACAACAAAAGTGGTCAATAGTAACGCAACAAAAGTGTTACTAAAGGCTCAAATAGTGTTACCTTAGGTCTATGACAACATTTTGCAAAGTGTTACATTAGACGTGTGTTACAATAAGTTATTGTAACTTTTTTTAGGCTATTGCAACACTTGTAAAAAAAAGCGTTACCATAGGTATTTAGGCTATTGTAGCACTTCAAAAAAATGTTACCTTAGGTATTGAAGCTATTGCAACACTTGTAAGAGAAATATTGCCTTAGATATTTACCATTTTGCAACACTTATAAAAAAAACGTTACAGTAGATATTATTAAAAGCAACGATACCACCACCTATAGCAACATTCTATAAGTTATGTTATATATCAATCGATTTGTACCTGTTGTAACACAATTTATCGCTCTATAACAACAATTTCCTATTTTAGACGAATCTTGTAGAAAAAAAAATCCAAAATATAATAAAACATGCAAAGTTGTGACAATTAAAATAAACGCCATTGAATTAAGTAGAACGAACATTGGAGTATAATTACAACTGTAAATCTAAATGGTCCACATATAGCTTATTCTAAATGAACCTTTCACCATCCCTCCAAAAGATATCAAAGTTGGCCTTTACACTTGAGTAATTTGGACCTATATATTAAACGTATATCAACAAAATTCTATATATCTTCGCAAAATATGGATAAAAAGTCATGCATATAACCGATCCTTCAGCTTGAACTTGAACTTGAACTTCAATCAATATCTAACATTAACAAAAGTAACCTGTAAGACAAAAAAAATAAGATACATTTAGTTCATTGGTATAAGTTGAATCATTTTGCTTTCTAGGTTTCTTCTTTGCCCTAACAGTTTCAAACCCAAGTTTTGATCATCTAGGAGTTAAAAAAACATAAATAAATCAGAATTAAAATTCTAACCTATGTGATGATAAATCAGAATTAAAAATTCTAACCTACGTGATGATGAACTTTTTCTCGATTTGGAGGAATTCAGACCTGGATTTCCATCTGATTCTTCAAAAAAGCGGAACTATGATGACAATGAGGACAATGACAGTTGACAGTCTCATCTTGCTGTTACAATGGCTAATTGCAAAATACATGCATGCATGAATAATGTAGGCGACTCATGAAATATTATCGTGCAACTTTAAGAACAGATTTTGTAATCGTATTCTTTTCACTTAAGGCAGTTCCTTGGGCGCAGGCAAGCAGTAGCACTGTTATCAACATCAACACTGAACACCTTAATTATTTCTTGTCCATCCTGGGGCCGATCCAGTTGAAAGGTCTCACAATGTTGAACTCCAGACCATTTTCAGCACTCTCCGCTGTAGAAGCACAAAACCAGACATGAGCAATTAAAATCAATAAAAGTCAATGACAAGAATTCACCAATTCATACAATATAAAGCAAAATTCAATACGAATAATAGCTCACCATAGATGAGTCTCTCAATTAACTGCTTAGCACATGAGTAGGACCACCTTTGCTTCTCAATAGGGCCAAAGATGCAAGCAGAAGCTTCTTCTTTGAGAACATACTTGAACAAGACTCTTCACAGTTTTATTCTTCTTAAATTTACATAAAATTCTTTGATGAATGATGATGTGATTTGGTAAATTTTACTTGAAATGGCCTTCTGCTGTTATTGTTCTTCTTGCAAGTAAAAGTCTTAGATTCCAACTAAAAATGAGTTTTTATTTTCCTTGGATATAAAATAGAGTAGCCATTTTGGCCTAGTGAGCAAAGCATTAGCCTTTGCTATTTCTATTGCCTGACCATACATGCATTACACCACAGGACATACATGATACATAACTTTACTTCATATTAGTCAGAAGTCCAAGAAATGCCCAAGCATATCATTTACACCGAGATCCATATTAGTCAGAAGTCCTAGAAATGCCACCTGTAATGTTATTAAAAGACAACAAAAAGAATATAAGATGAAAATCAAATAAAAAACCTTAAAGTACAACAAATGAATATTATGAGATTAGACAAGTATAACAAAGAGTATAAATAAGACAAGAATATTGCCAAACCATTCTAGAAAAGTAAGAAATATGCAAGTAAAAGAGTATTGCCTAATCAGTAGTATGCTTATTTGACAGCAAAAATTGGGGCCTTGAATCTCCATCTAAGTTCAATCCAAGTGACCCCCATTTATTATCCAATAATTCAACACACTTAACTTCACCAAAATACTTCCAATAATCAACCAAGGAAGCCCAGGCAGGAATGGTACGGAAACGTACCTTGAAGATCCAGAATATCAGCAGCAAATCGTTTCCAAGTCTAATAACTAGTTCGTGAACTGTAGATATGAGATTCAACACCAAATTCACACAATTCCAACTAACCCAATCAATTCAACTTTTTCAATATAAGTTAGGGGACAAGATAGTGCAACAAAACCACCAAAAATAAGTAGCAAAGATTGCAAAACAAAATCAAACAGGGCACGGTTACAGCAGTAAGCAGCAACTCTAGAAGGCCTAGCGTGGGGTATTTGCACCACAGCACACCCTAAACTTGTACCTTTTGCAAGTAAAAGTGCTCTTTATCACTCGACATTAATTTTGAGCTCCCAAACATCCGCTACACAGCCAGCAAACCCAACTGAAAGGCTCTAACAGGTCAGAAACCAGAACAGCACAGCAGGCTAGTGTGAGATTCTAGTTTGATTTTCTGATGCAAAAGAGAATTATAATAACAGATCCCAAAATGTACAAAATTGCCAACAAATGAAACTTCCAAGTAATCAGTAGCAGTTTAAGCCGTTACCCCAGAAGCATTTAGTAGCCAAATTGCACAAAATTCTCAGACACGATCATGGTTTCAGCAGCAGAACAACTTGCCATTCAAAGAATTTTGGCACTATAATACACTCCAAGATAGTCACCCATTCAAACAACTTGACATTCAATGATCTGATTTTGACCTAAAAGGGGAGTTAGTAGGAATCAGATAGACACGGACAATAATTCCCTTCGTATCCTTAGAGAAGGAAAAGAAGTTCAACAATGAATCATTCTTCACCAGCAGAAATCATTTTCAATAGCATAAGGGTTTCACTGCAACCAAAATCCGCCAAAACAAGAGCATGATCTTTTAACCATTGGATGATAACAATAACAGGAAGCTCAAGTTAGTGCGACATTGTTCTTAATAACAATAACTAGTATTACAATAACAACTTTTAGAATCCATTTGGTTATATGAAATTTAGGAACTGGCTTAAAAGTTGGTTGTAAACGGGACAAGGGAATCCCCTCATTTAATGACAATAAAATAGTTAATATTCAATTAATACTGAATCAGATCATGGCCATAGTTCCATCAATTCAAGGAATTAATCACGAGATCAAATCAAAGCCAAAAGAACTCAATTTATGGAACCAGAAAAGTGAAGAATTGAAATTTCAAAAATGGGGTCATAAACAAAGACCTCATGGATCATTCACAAAGATCTAAAATCACCTTAATTGTGTCTGGCAATTGTATCTATGAATCAATAAAGGTGAAGAATGATGCAGCAGAACACACATGAATGCAATAAGTGAAGATTGAAATTACATGCTCTAAGATCACCCTCAACTCTCAAGTCTAATACTTCCAAGTTAGCCAATATATCTGATGTGATTATCATAATTAATCAAACAATTCCAACAATACTATAACCAATATACTTAGAATAGTCTAATACTTCCAAGTTTATTTTTATTTACATTCCAAGGCTACCAACAACAATTTCTGAAAATTAAGTACCAAAATAAAGGGCATAAGCCATTCATTCCCACCTAACGATCAGAATGCTAAAGGTGATTCCAAATCAAAAATCCAACTCATAATCAAAATGATAAAACCTACAATTCTTCATCTCAAACCTAAGACATTCCAAATCAGTAAACTAGACTACGAATTCATCAACTCCCATATCAACAAAATTCAATGCAAAAATGAAAGCAAAAAAAAAAAAAACTTATCAAAATCCGTCGTGATGAACAAATAAATTTCCAATTACTCCCTCTGTTCCGACATATCTGTCACTGCAGAGAGTTTCCAAATACCAATATTGCTAGAATACATAAGGTAGTTCTATAAAAATGAAAGGACTGACCCTCTTCAATTCGTTTTCCTTCGTCAATTACATAAAAACAACAAACAATATTTCACAACGACCAATTCCATAAAAAAGAAAGGGCTTACCAAGCTCTGTGCAAGTAAAATAGGCATGAATGAAATAGCCCTAAATCGGAAATCGCTAAGCAAGTCAAATAGGCCTGACTCCTAGTAAGTGAAATCAGACGCCGAGGATGGTCCCAAATCGAAAATCTTCTAGGATCGCCTAAAATCGAAAATCGTCGACACTCTAACCCTAATAGAAGGGTTGGAGCACCAAATTGGCGTCGACAACAAATGACAGGAAGCAAACAACAAAGAAAGAGGGACTGAAAGGTGAAGTCGGGGATGGCCTTGTATCAAAAATCACCAATACTAAAGAAGATTAATATTCGACCCCATACTCTGTGGAGGTTTTGCGTGAGACTCTTCAAACTTTTAGGGTTTGTATATATGGGGTGATGTTTTATTTATTTCGCCTGGTTAATTGCCACTAATTTAGAAAGAAAAAAAAACTGGCACATCTATGTTCTAAAATTGGTGCTTAAAAAATTTAGACACCCATCTAGTATATATCTATTGTAACACATAAAAATTAAAGGTTGCATTAGGTTTCTATTGTAACATATAATAATTAAATGTTGCATTAGGTATTAGTTTAGGTAACATTTTTTTTAAATGTTACTATAAAGTATCTATTGTAATACTTATGAAAAATGTTACCTAAATTAGTGTTACTATACACCACTTTTGTTGTAGTGGAAAACAATATTAAAAAATAAAGATATGAGCATTGGTGTTATACACTTTAGTATCTACCTTGGAATAAAAACTATATACTATACTAAATTAAAAAATTAATATAATTGAATTTTATAGGTATAGTATTATATATAAATTGTCTAATACAACATTTTTATTCACAATTACATCAAATATATCTAATGTAAACTTATTAAACACTTCATAATTAATAATTAGTCATTAATGTTAAAAAAATTAGTGCTAAAAAACAATATAAATAGAAAAATTTGAAGTAAAAGAACACTAAAGAAGTAAAGATGTCCAGGGGCAAGACATATAATCCGAGAATAATGTCTTTTCTGTCAACAATGACATTAGCCGTAACGCAAGAACTCACTTGCCTTGTATCGCATAAAAACCATACTATAAATGCATTAAATTTTACATCGTACGTAAACTAGCTTAGGCGCCACCTTGTTAATGATATAAATAACAAAATTGATGAAAGAAACTCAACAGCTTGTGCTCTGTTATTTGGTTAAGTTATTTTCAGGTAAAGATGGATAAATTAAAACAAGTTAGGATAAGTTGGGATAAATTACGATAAGTTAAAATACTTTTTTGGTGAATGTATTTTTTAGAGGGGATATTTTTTGGGGGAATTGTGTTAAGTTAGGTTAAGTTAAGAGAATTATATCCAAATTATATCCAAGTTAACCACAGAACAGGTCCTAAATGAAAACAAGGCCCATCATGATGAACTTACCAGTACTAGTAGATGATAGTTAGGCACCACATGCAACGCCACGGGGCAAGGGAGGCAAGTGACAAACCCTAAGAGTATTATCAAGTTTTGTTCTGCTAACCGTCAAATGCTGCCACTCTTCCAAGTTGTTACATAGGCATAAAGCATCAACGCTCAACACCTTGCAACATTGTGTGGAGGGTCTCTGCATTGGCCCCAACCTTGTCAAGTATGGCAAACATGCTGCTGATAGGTAAAACCAGTTCACACGACATTGATCAGCTTCTCCTGTTATGATGTTCCCATTATGGACTCCCACAATTATGCCCAAAACTAAGACTATAACAACTCCTTGCCATTTTCCCATCTTTAACTTTTATCGACTTCGTTCTGCTGGTGACTCTTGCGTACGTGAATGTGAGAGTGATTACTATATGCGGTACGTATTTGTAATTTTGTAGACCAAATGATTCAAGAGAAAGCTGAAATTTGCCACATGTAAAATTGCTTGTGTGAACTTAATGCATGGGACATGGACGCGTGCTTGCAGAGTGTCACTTGTCGAACAATGAGGGAGGCCACCACTTACCTGTGGATTAGCCCATTTTCTCTGGAATAATGTGTCGCCTCGTTTGATGTTTACTTTTGGTGTTTTTCTGCATCATATCTCGGTCTGTTTGTATAGTATTTTGGGATCATCGTACTCTTTATTAATTACTAGTACGGGGATTAAAACTAAAGTTCTGCAGCGTATTCATCCGTTCCATATTAATTGACATATTTTAAAATTTTTCATATATCGAGGTTTAACTAAAAAAACTATCCATATAATTAAGTAGCACTATTTTTCAAGTTGTTTTTTTCGGATATAATTAAGATGTAGGTAGTGAGAGAATGTGAGTAACAGTAATTTTTATTAATTGAAAAGGTAAAAGTTAACATAATTATTAAAGTTAAAATAATTAAATTAAGTATTGAGAAATGGAACGTGACAATTATTTTGGCACAAAAAAAAAGTTTAGTTTAAGTGTCAATTAATATGGAACGAAGGGAGTAGTAAATTTGGTGTAATAATATATATTAAATTTATTATGTTAAATATATATTGTCTTGAAATATAATAAATATGAAAAATAACAAATAATACAGTGTTATATAATTTATATATAGTATTATATTAGTTTTTGAAATACAATATATTATAATTTCGTTTTCATATTAATATAAAATGCTTTAAAACTTGTCAAATTTTATGAATTTGAACGTTTTTATTGTACAAATATTATAATTGTACCAAAATATATTTATAGAAAATTAATTTCATTTGTCTTCTCAAAAGAAACTTTTTGAAAGAACCCTAGAGGGGGATGAATAGGGTTATGAAAGTTTCTGCACAAATAATCACTTGTACAGGACGTTAGGTTCTTAATCTAACTAGATTAAGATTCAATATAATGCAGGAAAAAGATAAAGGACAATAAGCGTATACTGAACAACTTCCTTTATTATATTGAAATAGAATGAAGTAACACAACCTGAGATGAATGTCCTTAGGTTGTACACAGAACTGAGCGCCTTGCAGAGGACGCTTCTTATTTTATGAATAACAACACACACCAAATTCACCATTTGGTGTTTACTCTCAATCGATCCTAAGTCCGCCTAGGAATCGATTTCACAAGCATCAATCAACCCTAAATCCGTTAAGGATTGATTACACTCAACTTCTCACAATCACCAAATCTCGCACAAAATAGAAAACGCTATTTCTATTTCGAACACCCGATTTCTTCCATGGAATCGTTAACTTCTTCAATCTTCAATTCCTCTATTTATAAGTGTATTGATATCAGCAGAATAGAGATGTTGGGATTGATTCTTTCTTGATATTTTCCTTCTTTGTGTTTGCCTTTCCTTCTAATCTTGCTCCGATCTTCTTTCCTTCTTATGAGATTTCCGGAAATTGTAATCTTATCTTCCTTCCAATTTCTTGATTGATTATTTCCTACAAATCAAAGTAGATGCAATCAATTAGTCTGATTAGAAATATGGATAGAAAGATTGGATATTAATTTTCCAGAAAACTTCCCTATTTCGACTGCGCTTTTCAAAACTCCTCGCATAGGGCGAACGTCCTTATGCTGCCTTGGGTGAACGTCCTTATGATGCCTTGGGTGAATGTCCTTCTGCCTTCTTGAGATTTCTTTCCTTGCGCATTATATCTTTTCTAGATATTCGAATTTTGACTTTCATTCAAAACTGATCCAGTCGCCAAGGTCCTTGAGCCTGAGTCTATCAATGTCCTTGAGGGGTTCTAACACTTTTATTGTCAAAGAACGAACTGTATTCACCCGAATTCATTTGATCGTATTTACGTAAACCCAAAATACACCCAAGCCGTCTTTTTAATGCTAAATTTACGCAAACCCGAAATACACCACAGTCATATTTTTAGTGTCAAATTTACCCGGACCGGAAATAAACTAGATTCATAATTACACTAATCAGATATACAGTTGACCTATATTGTCTAGTTATTGTACTCAAGGGTAAAATAGTAAATTTGTGTTTGAACATAAGGTGTAAGACAAACTGCTGATTAATTATTATATTTAAGGGCAAAATTGTAACGCCCCGACTTGTAATCAAGGGATTATCAAAGTTTTAACTTAATTAACCTAACATTAGCGGAAACGTAAAAGTCAAGAGTATTACCGCCGCTTTTCTGAAAGTGAAAAAGTAAGGCATTTTATAAGGAGATAAATAAACATGAAATAAAATATTTATAAAATAATAATACTTAAGAGAAAATGTGAGGAAATAATAATTTAAAAGAGAAAGTGAAAAATGTTAACAAATAAACTATTGTCTTGGTGAGCCAACTATTAAAATTTAATAACCAAACTAATAGACTTTAACTATGTGGCGGCCTAATCTGCTACTCGTTTGTCCTTGCCCCAAATCTGCCCAAAACTCCTGTTACCACCTAAAAACAAAAACATTGAAAAACACAAAGAAAAATGAGACGGAACCCAGTATAACCGACACTGTAGCGTAAAACATTTTGAAAATATTTTATCGGGCGCAATTTAAACTTCATTTTATTTGCAACAGAGAGAAGGGGAGAGACGATAAAAAAATAGCTATTTAATTATTATCTGAATGGAACCCTTGATTGGTTTTAACCAATCTTGATGATATGTTATGTCTGCAAGGTAACCCTAGGATCCTATCCTTGTCCATGCGCATAGCTGGGCCGGCTACCAACCCAGGCTCCGGTACCGGGAGTGATGATAAGGGTCCACTATTAATGATAAAATATACTAAAAGCACGTAAATAAATTGTATATATAACTTAAAATAATTAATGAAAATTAAACATCATTTTGGAAGGTACAGTCATCGAATTATACCTGTCACTTCCCGACTTTGAATATGAAGGATGAGTAGAATAATTTTAAAATTTCTCCAATCTTTATTTATAAATATCATGGAAAATAGTAATGGTAATAATATAGTTAGTATAAGGAATTGTAATAATTAATGAATTTGAGAGGAAATAGAAAAAGGATAAAAAAAAAAAGAAGAATTACCTAGATAACTATAAATGAGCTAATTGGGAGGGCTTAGTTGGCCCACTAGAAAATGTTTATACTGTCTTTTGAAACCAAAATTAGGGAAATCAGAGGAGTTATTATTACTCCTTCCGTTCGTAGCACCAAAATAGAGAAGCAAGAAGAGGTGGGTGAGAGAGTTGTGCTTGGCGGCGAAAGGCGGCGAGGGTGGGTGGTGGATTGGGACGATGGTCGGAGAGCCACCTCGGTGGTCTCGGCGGGTCCGGCGAGCACAGAGGACGAAGAACCAGATGAGTTAGAACATAAATAGTAATTTAATATATAAACATCGGTTGTTTGAAAATTTCCACATAATTTTTACAACAAATCAAATGTATATGTGACAACATATAAAATAAATCGAGAAGTTGTGTTAGAGAAAATTTATTAAAACCATCAACATTTTAATATTTCCCAGATAAGTGTAATTATTATCATTTGTAGCTAGAGATATGTATAAAAAGCAATTCACGAAACTATTTAAATTCCCTTTTTTCAAAAGAAAAGTCGCGCAATGAAATATATTGTAATTTACAAAAATTCTTAAAAGCAAAGTTGAGTTGATTTACAAATCACAAGATTTTGAACTAGTTAAGATAAAAGCTAACTATCTCAAAACTTATAGAAATCTAGTAAACAAATTACATGATACTTCTCATAAAATATACCCAAAACAATATACAAGATGAATTTAAGCAAATATGTAAAACGCAAAAATAACATAATTGTATAAGAAAATTAGCAGAAACTATGAAACTTTTGTGACAAAACATGTAAAATTTTAATTTGAGTAGTTGACGCGATTAAAAAAATGACAGAAGCTTAATATCAATACTTCCGGACAATAAAAAAATTCCAAGTTTAATACTTATATTCGCAATAAATCAGTTTTATATATGGAAGACTAAAATTATTTTGTGTCGCAAATAAACCATGATATATAAAACATTGTCGTATATAATTACGTATGAAAGATAGGAAGTCACAAAACTATATTTGTTATGTATATTAGCAAAATTTCTATAAATTCAAGCAATAAAATAAATTATCAAAAGCAAGCTTAATATAGTTCATAAAATACAAGAATATAAACCAACTAAGATAAATACCTTGCTTTCTCAAAACACATAAAATTTTAATAACAAGTCGTTAGATACTTTCAATAAAATATAACCAAAAATAACTTGTAAATTCGATCCAACCATATTATCCATTGAAACTCAGATAATGATTTTGAAAATAAATTCAAGTAGTATAAGAACATAAATCAATTATCAATTGAAACGAAACTCATGAAAATTGAAGCAGAAATTCAAAGCGGGAAAAATGCAGAACTCAACCCAATTCAACAAAAACTGAGCCCATATCGTCGAATTGAATCGAAACCCATCGAAATTGAAGCAGAAATTCAAAGTAAGGTAGTTGAGCATCTTTTCTTTCTGTATTAAATTTAGGGTTTGTGGTTAATTTTCTTCCTTAATATGCTATTTTTGTGCAGTAGATGTGAAGTTGAGGGGTGTGAATTTGTGTGGGTTTTTTTTTTCAGATGTGGGATTTTTCGGTGGGTATTCACAGAATCCATAAAGTTAAATTATAGAAAATTGAATTGCAGAGAAAGAGGGCGAAGGCAAGAGAGGAAGAGGGAGGAAGGGTAGACAAAGTTAAATTCGATAGAAAAATAAGGGTATTTTTGTCTTTTTCAACATAACTTGTCGGATTTCAGCCAAAACACGCCATAATATTACCCCCAGCCACTTAAGTAAGTTTAATGTCACCCGGGAATGCATTAAAAAAAGTTGTGACCCGCGAGTCAGTTAAAAAAGATGTGTGGCACCTCCCAGCAATTTTTTGCTTTTGAGGAGCCATGAAAGCTTTTGTCAATGGTGTGAGGAAGAAGGAGAAGAAGAAGAATGGTGGCAAGGGGTGGCCATAAAATTAAATTAATAATACTACTTTGGTTGTATTAAAAGTAAATTAAAGTAGCATAAAAAAATTATTTGGTATGAAAAATGTGCACAATAGTTTAATTTATATATAAGAGCTAAAATTAATAAGTATATACTAAAATTTCACAAATTTTTAAATTATTCTTATTAAAGTTAATATAACTAATTGGAAAGTAAATAAAGTTTGGCTAATTAATTCGAATCATAAATCATAATTGAGATTTAAAATTTTAATTAACATAGTAAATTGAGTTTTTTTTTTTAAAAAGTAGGTTGTTACATAATTCATGAAAATAATTTGTAAATTCAATTAAGAGTTTACTATTACTCAAAACTTAAATGAAATCATAATCTAAAATATAAAAGACGCTAAAATTTATTATTGAAATTGCTACTATTAAAAATAATATTTTATGAATATAGTAATTAAATTTTGTAAAAGTTCAGTATGACGATTTAATTAATTTGAGAATAAATAAGATTAGAGTTTAATTAGTAAAATAGTTGTAATTAAGAAAGGATTAAAATTTTGGGGTGTTTCATATATAGACTAATGGATAACGAGAATTGAAGAAAAAGTTTGTTTAAAGTGCAAGCGTTACTTTCCATGGTTGTTACACAAATGGTTAGCCCAGTAGCCCATTGGTGGGTCTTAAATTACAACTAAAGTCCAAGGTTCACATGCCTCACGAAATTAGAAAAGGTAGAGACCGAGCTCTAACTACAACTATGAGGGTTATCCTTCTAAATTTTAGATCTCGTGAACTACTAGGAATCGGAGTACCTGCTTTTATGGAATTTTGTCGTATATTAGTTAGAGAGGGTGGTTTACAACCAACTAGACGAATTACTGTAGAAGAGCAAGTGACTCAATTCCTCTATATAGGACAAAATATCAGGAATCGTGCTACCAAAGCTTTTTTCTAGCATTCAGGTGAAACTGTGAGTCATCATTTCAATAATGTGCTAAAGGCTATCATACAGCTTGAAGCTATATACATGATACAACTAAATGGCGACCACACTCCATCGGAGAAATTCATTCAATAGTGGTAGGCCTAGTGTCATCCAACACCAAACAGAGCCAAATCACCCAAATAACCATTACAACCATGGGTAGGCCCAAACACCCAATCCAACAAAACAAAACTAGTCCAACCACTAAATAGAAACAATTAATTAGTCTCTTATACCTAATTAGCATTGTATATCCCGTCCAATGCACGGAAAAATTTTCAATATTTATATATAATTTGTTTTTGGAGTAATTTTATAATAATTATCATTAAACTAATAATTAGAAATTAATGAAAATTATACAACAATTGCACTATCATTATTTTTGTATTTATTTCATACAAATTGTCTTCAAAACTAGTTTAGATAATATATTGGTAAATAATACAAAAATCTATATTTATTTTTAATATTATCTTAATTACATATAATAAATTATAATAAGTAATGTTTTATAGTTAATTTGAATAAATGCAAGCAACTCTATAATCCCTTTGAATCTTTCTCAATAGCATGCAAAAAAAAATATTTAATTTTAAACATAAGTAATAAATGATTAAAATCATACAAACTATGTCTATACATTATAAACATAATGTTGTTGGAAACTTATTTTCATAAATAAATATAAATTTTTTTATAAAATTAATCAAAATTAAAAAGTTTAGAGAATTATAGATCATTACTATTTAGTAGTAAATAACTAATATTTTTAAATTTTAAAGCAATTGTAATTCTAAATTTAAGCTTATATCAACAATCACATCAATCAAAGAAAAGTTTCATTATTTTTTTGTAATAAAGAGAGATTAATTTACATTTTTAATCGTAATGTTATTAATTTATTTCTTTATTCACTTATTAAATAAAACATAGAACAATAGTATAGGTTAATATAGGTTTTCTATATACACTTTAATATCTCTTATATTTTACTTTAGTCTAATTTTTATATTGGGATGATATATTATAATTGTGAATTTGGATATTTTGAATTTTCCTTTTGAATATTTGATTCATTTTTTTTTTAATTCAAATGTCTATTTTTAAAAAAAAATCCAGTTAATGACTAATTAAGTTTAAAATTTGGAAGGTTGTGTTATTGTGGCGTTTTTGTAATCGATTTCTTATTTAATGTATAAAATAATAATAATAATAATAATTTATATTTAATAAAATGCATCTATTTTGTAGTGTATTCGGGCTTCAGACATTGTATAGTCTTTGATTATTATGGATTTTAAATGACAACAATTGGGGAATATTAATAATAGGGATGAGTTTATAACTTTGTTGTATAACCACCATTGAAGTGGAAAATTAAAAGTTTAGAATTTAGAAAGTTGGGTTGTTTTAATGTTAAGCAACCGATGATTTTTTTTTTACTATATTTGGTTATGGATTTAAATGCATAGAAGTAGTAATATTGATAATATCAAATAATAATATTAATTAGTATTAGTGATAAATTTGTTTTTTCCCCTTTTTCTTGAAACTTTAATAGGTAGTCACGTGGCATTACCACTTGACTTGAGATTTCGTTTTAATAATATTAATAGATAATATATAATAGATTATTAAACTATTGAACATTATATTTGTTAAACTTATTAAAATTTAATAATCTTAAATTTCGATTAAATAATTTAAGAAAAACACTTTTACATAAAGGCTCCAAAATCAACGTATGTAAAAGAAAATGGACATTGTGTTTAATTGTGTAATAAATATTTGTGCTCACATGTGTAATAACTAAGAAGGTTCTTAATTGATTAAAAAAAATAAGGTCATTAATTATGATTTTTATTTTTCCTTTTATTTGAAAAATTTTGATGATGACACATGGCAAAAGTTCCCATTAGAAAGTTTTGTTTTAATATATGTAATAGAATATTCCATTTCCTTGGATTCCTTTGAGAATCTAGCTTTCCTCGATCCTTTTCCCTATTTTACACCAACTCCTTAGATGGAGCCCCCACTTTCCATCCTTAAGCAAAAATATATAGTATAGCATTGAAGTTCACAACCAAATATCCTCGTGAGTATGTCGCTCCATCCTTCCATGAAGAAACCCTAATTGCAATCTTCCGTTTTATCTTTTGTAGTACAACCATCTTATCTACTTCTACCCCATCAAATACCACATCATTTCTCTCATTCCACAAGGTCCATATTACTGCGGACCATACCGGTTCAAATCTTCCTTCTCATTATGTTATGGAAAAATACTAACATCCGTCTTTCATACATAAGCCTCAATGATTGTGGTTGTTGTATCTCTTTCCCAAGATCCCTCATGAGTTCCAGCCAATTTTAATTTGAACATATTATTGAAAACTTTCACCTATAATACTAACTAATATAACGAATGTCAGGATTGTGTAGGGGCTATTGACAGAACACATATATGAGCAAAGGTTTCCCCAATAAATACACCTAGATATTGTGGTAGAAAAGACTATCCTACACAATATGTGTTGGCAACATGTACCTTTCATTTAAAATTCACCTATGTATTACCTGGTTGGGAAGGTTCAGCTTCAGATTCTAGAATCCTGAAAGATGCGTTAAGACGACGATTTCCACTAAAAATTTCAAAAGATAAACTATCAGTATATTATAAGTACTTGTTTTAGATATCAAATTACTAATAACAATTATTTTAAATTTTATAGAAAAATTTTATCTAGTTGATACGAGCTTCATGACCAAGAGTGTGTTACTAACACCTTATAGAGGCCTATGCTACCATCTAAAAGAGTACTCAAGAAACCCACCACGAAATCCTAAAGAGTTATACAACCTTCGACATGCCTCCCTATGCAATACAATTGAAAGATGTTTTGGAATTTTGTAAAAGAAATTTTTTGTATTAGATAGTGGAGCTGAACCTAGATGCCTGGAAGTACAAAACTAAATAAGAGGAGCATGTTGTACTATACATAATTACTTAATGGATGTGGATCCAGACGCATATCTTATTGAGGATGTAGACAATGAGCTTGCTAATGAAGACGATCAAGTAGTTGAGTATCATGGAGACATAGAATCTGATCAAGAAACACGAACCGACAATGGATAAAAGATTGCATTGCAGCAGCAATGTGGAGGGATTATTATTTATTTTGATTTTTAATAACTTCTATTGTTGGATATTATCATGATTTTTTCATTTTGTTCTTTAAACTCTCGCTAATATATATTTATTTTATTCCATAATGATGTCTTTGTTTTATTTTAATACATGAACACTAATGTTTTTTAAACTATGTTTTTTATGGCATTTTAGCATGAGGAAAAGAAAAAAAAAAGCGACATATACACCTAATCCAATCCTCGTGGTGAAGCTTGATGTTGAAGACAGGGTCAAGGTCCTTCACCGCGCATCCGCAAAGGACCTTAGGTTTTGATGAAAGCCAAAATCCGGAAAAGGGAAGTTGCCTTATATTATATAATCAGAATATGTATTTTGATTATATAATATATATTATCATTGTGTGATTTATTTGCAGATATAAATCATAAGGAAAGCATAAGGAAACCAATCAACAAGAAAAATGGAAGGAAGAAAATATTGGGAAATCTCCAAGAAGAAGGAAAGAAAACCAGCAGCAAAAAAGGGATGTGAAGCAGTGAGCAAACAAGGAAATAATCTTGTTTCCAACGGCTACCATCCTAAACAACTATCAAGCCTCTAATATAAATATGAGACTTGAAGATTGAAGACTAAGGAGATTCCACGAAAGTAATCGCGGAGAAAGAAATCCGGTGGGATTTCTCCGAGTGTGTAACCAATGGTTCGGTGGTGAAGGTAGCCAGTAAAGGACCTCTGGTGAAGGTATAGCCAAGGACCATGGTGAGCATTCGTTGTGTTCACATGTGGTGGAGAGATGATGTGTAGCAGAGCCTTGACGGACTAAGGCTGTGTGAGTTTGTACTTCAATGTAATCCATCATGTTCCAAATCGCCGCTAGGGTTTTTCCTACGACGATCCTTATCTGTAGCTGACTCAAGGACATTCAGTCTTGATCAGTGATCCTATCAGTAACTGCCTTCGGGTTGTTACTTCTTGTTTTGTTTTGTAAGTGTAACTTGTTCTTTGATTGTTATAAATCTAATGAGGTATTTCAGTTACACTGTGTTTTGATCCTTGGTTTGAAACCAAGGAAGTTTGCTCTAACGTCCTTACCTAGTGTGTAGATCTTAATTGTGAACTTCACCCCCCGCTTGGGCTCCAACAAGTTGTATCAGAGCAAGTCCACACAAAAAGAGACTAATCGATCTGTGGAAAAGATCACGGGGATAGTGAAAACAAAAAGGTAAGTCACGGACGTAGATGCATTATGCTATAAGGACATTGATAAGAAAAAAAAAGGTTAAATCATAATCCTTATGTCCTTCATCTGGTACAAAATTTGAGGTATGTCATTTGTAAACCATTCATTGATCAAATTGAATTATGGCATGAATTGAGGGGGAGGACCCTCTATTAGTACTGACAAGTTTATCAAGCGTTGCAGATTTCTAGACAACCTCGAAAACATACTAGATGTTATATCAAGGGGGAGATTCCCTATTGACCTTGTCATAATCCAAAAAGGGAAAAAGGATTTATTGTTGTTGAATTTTATCTTTCATCAAAAAAGAGGAGATTGTTGAAGACAAGATCAAGGTCCTTCACCATGCATCCGCGAAGGAACTTAGGTTTTGATGAAAGCCAAAATCCGGAAAAGGGAAGTTGCCTTATATTATATAATCAGAATATGTATTTTGATTATATAATATATATTATGATTGTGTGATTTATTTGCAAATATAAATCATAAGGAAAGCATAAGGAAACCAATCAACAAGAAAAATGGAAGGAAGAAAAGATTGGGAAATCTCCAAGAAGAAGGAAAGAAAACCAGCAGCAAAAAAGGGATGTGAAGCAGTGAGCAAACAAGGAAATAATCTTGTTTCCAACAGCTACCATCCTAAACAACTATCAAGCCTCTAACATAATTACGAGACTTGAAGATTGAAGACTAAGGCGATTCCACGGAAGTAATCGCGGAGTAAGAAATCCGTTTGGATTTCTCCAAGTGTGTAACCAATGGTTCGGTGGTGAAGGTAGCCAGTAAAGGACCTCTGGTGAAGGTATAGCCAAGGACCTTGGTGAGCATTCATTGTGTCAACATGTGGTGGAGAGACGATGTGTAGCAGAGCCTTGATGGACTAAGGATGTGTGAGTTTGTACTTCAATGTAATCCATCATGTTCCAAATCGCCGCTAGCATTTTTCCTACGACGATCCTTATCTGGACGTAGCTGACTCAAGGACATTCAGTCTTGGTCAGTGATCCTATTAGTAACTGTCTTCGGGCTGTTACTTCTTGTTTTGTTTTGTAAGTGTAACTTATTCTTTGATTGTTATAAATCTAATGAGGTATTTCAGTTACACTGTGTTTTGATCCTTCGTTTGAAACCAAGGAAGTTTGCTCTAACGTCCTTACCTAGTGTGTAGATCTTAATTGTGAACTTCACACCCCTCTTGGGCTCCAACACTTGATAATATGCTATCATGGTCAACTGCATGGTTGATGCTCTTATAGATGGTTTGATACATCAGCAACATATGGGAATGAGGGTACATAATATTTTTACAATATATGCTTATAATGTTATTGTTGTGGAAATGATAGAATTTTTTCATGACAAAATTTTATCAAAGAGAAAATAAAAAATAGATGGACGGACATTAAAAACACATTAGGACCAATCTATGATATTTTCAAGAGTAGCATGAGTGGGTTTGGCTATAACTCTCTCACATATACTAGGGAAGCACGAGATGAAGTTTGGGATGAGCTCGTTAAACTTGCTTTAATTTGGCAATAATGATTTCTTATTCAGTAAATTAATGTAGTGTTACTTATTAATTATTTGTACATCTCTCTCATGTGTTGTTTAGGTCAATCCATTTGCAACTGAGCTATGAGGGAATCCAATACGTAGCTATATATGATAAATTGGCTATACTTTATAGCCAAAAAAAATAACTGGGCAGGGAGCTGAAACAGCTTCTAAAACTAGAGAGAGGTTTCATAGTGGGGCTAATGTGCACATAATTGATGAAATTGATCAATTTATTTCTCAAGATGAAATTACACTAGAAAGTATGGACAACTCTCCAATTATTGGAAATGATGGAGCGACTCATAGGCACAATGAAGAAAGTTTTGAAGGAAAACCTACGTATAAAAGAATGAAATCTAAAAATAAATTTTCTAAGGAGGATGAGATTGCAATAATGAAGGAAAGGTTGGACAATATTGCTAATGCTATTAAGATATGTGATGCTGAGCGCTTTTGAAAAATAAATAATAAAATTTAAATAAATAACAATAGAAACAAAAATATATTCACAAGCTTGACACAGTTTCATATCATCATATTAATATGTGCATAAAATAAATTAAAATTTCACATTAACCAGATATTTATATCTTAAACTTATACTGATACCCAATTACCCAATTCATTGACTTACACTTTTTGTTTATAAAAAAAAAATACTCAGTAACTTGGTAATCCTCTGTCCTAATTAATTTTTCCTGTTTACTTTTTCACGGTCTTCGATGCACCACTTTGACTGCTAATTTTTCACGTTTTATCATAGCAAAACTAATAATATTGTATTTAAGTAAAAATATTTTTCATCAAAAATCTAAGAGTGGTAGTCTTGTATAATAATTCATCATATAATTTAATAATTAACGGTCAAAATTTAAATGTTGACCTAATTAGTCAAGCTTTGACAATTTAAGTGGGACGGAGGGAGTAATATTTTAGGGTTTTTGGTTTACTACTAAATTGGACACCCCTATTATGTTTTTTGGGACTGTTTTATGGTGTCCATTTGGTCCAATTAAGAAAATTTCTCTAAATAATATTAGAAAATCACAAATTTTTCTTTTGTTAGGGGTGTCTATGGACACCTCTAAATTATCCACATATCCGCCTCTGCTGCTGAGATAGGGAAATTCCATGTAAAGCCAACATCAAAATCTAATATTTGAAAATTATTGGGTGAAATGAATATCCAGACAGAGCTATGAGTACATGTATCTTTTCATCGTGAAGAATCTTGATATAATACATGCTTTACTTGATTGTCCAAGTGAGAACCCTAAACAATTTTTTATATATGAAAAACCATCCCAAAAAGTCATCCTACCAAATAGACTTGGTAAACACCCAAAAATTTGTTTTTGACTCATAAAACAGTCCAAGAGGTCAAACCATCTTTGCTAAAGTTATACCCCAATAACCCGAATGAGTAATTATACGTGTAGAGCTTAAATATGTTGTTCCTTATTAAATTAATACTTATTATTATTTTTAACTCCAATTTTTTTATTATTATTATTATTAATTATCAATTATAAAATACTTGAAATGTGTTGGCTACACCAACAATTAAAATTGACATACTAACGAATTAATCTCATCTGTTAGACACATTTTAGATGCATTTTCGTAAATTTTTTAAAATATAAATAAAAGACCATTTACATGTATTATTATAGTTATAGAATTCAATCATATAATTTTTTTTTCAATTTTATTTACAAATATATAAATTTTATACAATGGTAAGACACTTAAGATGTGTCCTCCACTGAGATTTGATGATTTTGGAACCCAAATATCTTAGCCCTTAAGCACGGGGAGATGTGTACCTATGATTGTGAGTGGGCTTGATCCACTATGGATCAATTAGTCAAAAAGCAAAGTTTTTTTTTTTTTTTTTTATCACAAAGAGGAAAAACCAAAATTTATTATAACTTATAACTCCATCATAATTCGTAAACAGTACGAAGAAATCCGCACTCAGAAGTTCTCCAGCATATAATAGTAAATTACAACAATTCTATCTAAAGCAGTCCAACAGAATACATAAGTACATAACAGTAGTGATATGATGAGTGACGACCATGAGCATACATACATATATAACTATTAAACAGAGGGATTATCAAAATGCCAGACAAAGGAATTATACTCGGAAATAGCAAGGCCAGTTTTGGGATTGTAGCTGTAAGTGTTAGCCAAGACATAGCCAGTAGCAAACCTAAAGATGCCAGTACCTCCAACAATTGGCATCTCTCTTTGGGGTAGGACAACTGGGTAACGACCCAACACGCTAATGGTGCTCCCGTTGTACTTTCCGAGTGTGAATGTGAATGTGCAGCACATTAGCAAATTACCCGAGCCGCTTACGGATGACTCGGCGTACATCCCCTGAGCCCGACCCACCAGCCTGGAGCCCACTTCTGGGGTTTCGGTTAACGGGTCATCCATCATCACCAGGGTCCCGAACCCAATTGTGGTTTGCTTCGATGGTCTCGCTATTATCACTGATGTTGGGTTTCGCCCATTCGGTTTGTCGTGGAAGTAGAACTGTAGTTTCGTTAGTTTTCGGGTTGATTTGGCTAGACTGTCCGTGCTGAGGGGTTGCGCGAAGGTGTTTGCTTGCCTGCCGGGAATGACCAGAATAAGAGGGAGGACAAGGGAGAGTGCCAAGGACAAATGGGAGTCCATCACAACAAGCACTGTACCCTTGAACAAATGAACCTTGATGGTACATGTTATATTTATATTGTTGTCGAAGCTCTGTCTTTTTTTTAAAATAAAGATCGTAAAATAAACAACACATGTAAAACTTGCCATGAAAAATAAGAGTTATTTTTTTAAAGATATAAATATTACTATTCAATTACATGTAAAGAAAACCATTTTTATTTTTTAGTCTTAAATATCATAATAAATGATTAACATAATAGAGAGTATGTGTACACATTATAAACATAATATTGTTGGAAACTTATTTTGATTGAATAAATATTAATATTTTATAAGAATAATTAAAAGAAAAAGGTTAGAGAAATTAATTATAAACACTACTATTTAGTAGTAAATAACTAATAATCACACATTTTAAAATAATTATTAATTATAAAATTTAACATGTCAATAATCACAAAATCAATCAAAACAAAATTGCATTAGCCTTTATTATAACAAAGAGAGTACATTTTTTATTGCAATGTTAACAATTTTTTTGTTTTTATAAATATTAAAAATATTTTTTTTATGGAAGTTTTACACTTTATTATTTTTTAGATTTTACTTTAATTTAACTTTTATATTGGAATTGATATATTTTAATAATAAATATGATAGAAGGAAGACTAACCAAAAATGAATATTTTTTATAAAAAGCTTACCTATATTATTTTAATTGTTTATTAATAATGGTATCTTAATATTAATTTATGTTAGACCTGGCTCAAATACCCTTGTGAGGTTCTGATACCAGTCGTTAGGATCGAGGTAAAATATAGGGTAGCTTAGTATTTGCAGCGGAAGATAAAATTATCAGGATGTATAAATTGAGAAGAAATATAACAAGATCAGTAATTAAAAGATAGAGAGTATAAAGACACACGATTTACGTGGAAACCCAAATCGGGAAAAAACCACGGACGGCAACGGAGCAATAATCCACTAGTATAAGGGGAGAGATTACAAGAAAGATCCCAAGGGGCTATATAACGTGAGGGGATCGACAGCCAGATCACAAGAGGTTAATAGCACAGGCTATATAACGCAAGGGGAACGATGGCAAAATCACAAGGAGTTAATAACGCAACGGGATATACTGAAGACAAAATAACTCTCTAAAGGACTCTCACAACCTAGGGATGGGTAGAGGTGAAGAATGCTCTGTGTGTGTGTTTGTCGTATGCCGTAAGTGTATATGTTGATAACAACCTATATTTATAGGAAAAACTCCCTATAAACCTAACTTGACTCCCACTCCAATTAAATTTGGAATCTAATACAATTAGAAAACCTAACATAATAAGGAAACCTAAATAATATCCTAATAAAATTAGGAAACGAATAATTGTGAGATCAAGAGGCTGATTTTGGGCCATAAACCCAACAATTTATTACTAGTTTTGTATAATTAACTTAAGGAGAATAAATCAAGAATTTAGAATTAATTACTTTTTAATTTATTAACTTACAATTTATGTATTTGATGGTGATAATATTTGTAATTTAGTCACCATTTTCTGGATAAGAAATAATATATGTATGTTCATTTTAATTTCATATGATGCCTCTACCATTTATGTAGTTATTCACTTACATTTTCTTATAGTAATGTTAATTACAATTTTATTTTCTTTTTACAATTACTAAAGAAAGCATAGAACCATAACATTGGTTTTTATGGGAGTTTCACACTTTAATATATACTAAATATAGTTTAACCTATTTTTTTTATATTGAGATTGACATATTATAATAGTAAATTTATTGGAATAAAGGCTGACTAATAAATATTTTTTTTCTAAAAGGGCTCCAATGAATATTAAATAGAATATTAATATATGTAACCTATATATATATGAATTTATTATTTTTGAAATTTTAAATTTTGGTGTAAGCAAATTATTTTCTAAAATATTTATTCATAGATTTGAAGTTTATTTTAGAAAAATCAAACCTATCAAATTCTTCCCCATAAATTTAAATTTTCCTAAAGTCCAAACAATTCACAAAAAGTTCAGCATGCCAATGATGTCATCATTTTGCTATCCATCCAGAGGACCATTTTCGAGGTATAGTGTCTGGTGGTGGTTGAGCTTGATTATTTAGCAAATTCAAAAATAATTTCTTTATTGTATCTGTCACTTTAATTTTATGTCACTTAAATTTTAAAATTTTGACTATGAATATTTTGAAGGCGTAATATTCTATTATAAATAGTTACTTTTATTGGATTCATAATGAAAAAAATAACATAAGAATATACAACAATAACAATCTCTAAAAAAACATATTTAAATGCGATTCAGAGAATCCTGATGTAAACAATTTTACCCCGTGCCCCCACCCCAATCCAGCCACACAAACTCAAGTTCACAGGGAGCCTCACATGATGTTCCAAGTTTAGGCGTTAGGTAAAAAGGCGAGCCACCACCATATGCATAGAAAATTGTTAATATTTGTTGTTTGTTGGTGTTAGATTATAAAATCATTCATGGGGCTTCAATCATCAGCTTAAACTTTTGGTTGAGATGGTAGTTAGGGCCGAATTCGAAGCGAATCTGATTTGCTCCGAAGCGAAAACTCCGAATCCGAATTCAACTAAAAAAATTCAACTTTGAATTTGATTAAAAGAATCCGATTCCGATTATAATTGAGACAGGTATGGAGGTGACCACCTCCGATCCCATTAAGTCCGATTAGCTCTGATTATAGTAATTAATATAATTTTTTTTTACAAAAATAAAAAATAAAAAATCGTAGTTTATTTTGACAAGTATGATATATTAATCGGAGGTAATCGGAGATAGAAGTAATTGGAGTCGGAGGAAATCATTTTACGAAAAACGTATAAAAACTAACCAGAGTCGGAGGTAATTGGAGCTAATTGGAGTCGGAGGTAATCGGAGTCGGGGTTGGAGTTGGGTACCTCCGATTAAATTCGGATTTGGAAGTCCTCCCACCTCCGATTAAGTAGATTTGGAGGTGACCTCCGCCTGCAATTATTAATTCGGGCGAAAGTGGAGGTCGCCTCCAACCGGTTGTTATCCCTATTTTTACCTAACCCCTAAACTTAAGTGGAACATTAGATGAGTGCTATTGTGTGGCTTCAATTTTCAAGTCCATGTAAAAGAGAGTTCGACGACGTTTGCCAAAAGCGAGACAAATCTAAACATTTGTAAAAAACAAATAAGGGAATCAACTATCCTACTTTTATATTTTTAATTTAATAATATACCTCTATTTTTTTTTTTGATAATCTGCGGCACAAAGCCCTTTTATTCAAGAAAGGCGGATAGTCTTTCAAACAAAGCAAAGCAAAAAGTTCAAACAAACAATAGAGAAGACCACTAAGAGAGTACAACCCCATGAAACATCACAGATCAGGATACAGCAATAGCTGCACTTCAGTGGAAGTGCACCCACATGACAGCAACTCTCAAAAGACATAATTCCAATTCAACATTCTCCTAGAAGCAACCCACATCGTCAGTACTATAGTGAAAGTGCTCCCAATTATAATAGTTTTTTTATGACAAAGAAATAAGTAAAGTAAGATATACCTCTAATAACATCATCATTACAAGATAACATTAGGGTAAATGTCATTTTATACTATAGGTTTTTAGTAATTAACTTTAGCAATTTCCACTTTTAAATTCTTAATATATCCCTAATGGCATCATTATTATAAGATAATTTTTGGTAAATGTCATTGTAGATTATAGGCTTTTTAGGAGGAGTAAATCTCATGTAAAATCGTCTCATCATAAATTTATTGTGTGACGCATGACTTTATGGTGACTTTTTATAAATATGTGGGTAACTAATTAATAATTTATTTGGGCTGACGCCTGACTCTAATAAAAGTCATCCCTTGATAAACTATTAGTCCCTTTAAGCCACACTTAACCATATATATATATATATATATATATATATATATATATATATATATATATATATATATATATGAAAATTGGATTCTAATAATCCCTACTTTCACCAATTGGACAATGGTGGACCTTATTTTCACTTTGTATTCTGGTGGTCCAAAAAAAAAAAAATGGATTGTAATGGTACCAAATCCACCTCCAAAAATACTTAAATACTACCTTGTTTTGCACTATCCTACTTGTTTTTACTAACACTATATTGTTTTTACTAATAATAAATTGGATTCTAAAAATCTAGCGCAAAGGCCTTTGGAATACGTAAATGCTCTCTCAAGAATACTTTTACTACTGAAGCTACTTTGTTTTGCAGGAATTTGAATTGGCATATACTAGCATGGGAGAAAAAAGGAAACTGGAGCAGATAGAGGATGTCATCATCCCTAGAAATAAGAAAAAAGCGCTTCATAGGGAAGTGATGTCATAAAGTTTAAGATTGTACTTACGAGCTGAAGAAACGTGGTGTGTTTGTAAACTGATATATTTTCTTATTGAATGATATGGTCTATTATGGCAAAAATAAAATAAAATAAAATAAAATAAAACTGCACTTGGTCATGTTCCTTATTTACTTTAATTTTGTTATGAGTATAGATTATTATTTATTATTTATTATTATTATTATTTATTATTATTATTATTATTATTATTATTATTATTATTATTATTATTATTATTATTATAACATCATCTTTATAAGATATTGTTATGGTAAATGTTATTCCATAATAGACCTTTCTAGTAATTATATAGTATTAGCAACTAAAAAAACTATTATAATTATTTTATTATTATTATTATTATTATTTTTATTATTATTATTATTACTATTATTATTATTATTATCATCATTATTCTTCCTTGTATAAAACTAAAAAAAAGGGACATGCATATCCCAATTTTGATTTGTTAAATTGCACTTTGTCATGTCCTTTATTTTTTTTTTTTTATATATAAGTATAGATTATTTTTGTTGTAATTATTATTATTATTATTATTATTATTATTGTTATTATTATTATTATAACTATATTTTCGCAATTTTGCTACACAGTTTCAATGTGTGTCATCAATGAATAGTTTTTAAATCAACAATACCATTAATTTTGAAGTTTCATTCATGTGATATTATGATAGGGATGAGTCCAAAACAAATATTTAACTTATATTGGTGAAATAATATAGCTTAACTATGTATTGTCCTAAGCTCAATCAAAGTGGTGGACCAATGAGTTGTTAATTTCATAGTGACTTGAGTTTAATTTTCATTAGTTTAGAAGTTGTTACCCGAGATTTTAACATTTAGTTTATAAATCAAGTTTGAACTAAATTTCTTTTAAGGTTTATTAATTGTGTTTCGAATCCTATTCTAAGCCTCAAGCACCAGATTAAATCCCAATTGATGGAGCACTTAAAATCAAATATGTCCTTTCTTAAGGCGCAATTATTTGGGTCTACAAAATTGGCGACTTCACCTTCGGGCAATTGTCGAGCCATGCCCGCATCCTCCTTGCTAAAGAAAACGGGAAGAATCGAAGGCGAAGGTACTCATCCGTCACTCCGTTCATCTTGAAAATGCTACATCTCTCAAGGAAGTTGGAGATGTGCTCTACTGGCTTCTCGGCCTTCAACCTGTGGAATTCGGTATTGCTTGATGTGGTTCAGGTTGACCGACTTGAAGTTAAAGGTGGCATTGTCGTCCAATGTCATCAAAACAATGGTCGAATCGCTCGTAGCGTGTCAAAATACATTCGTTTTAACCCCGAAATTAAGTGGAAAAACAGGGCACTCACGGCTGTGAGGGTATACGCCACGACCATGAGGCCTCTTTCTTGAGGAAGGGGAAAACGCGCCATAAGTTCCTCACGGGGGTGACCTGTAGTAGTCATGATCGTGAGGACCCTTCTGTCTAGAGTTGCTCTCTGGTGGTCACGACTGTGAGTACTCTAAGTCACGATCGTGAGGTCTTTCCTGCCCTAAACCCATATTTCATCTTTTGATGGGTCACGACCATGAGGACTCTAAGTCACGACCGTGACACCCTCTCTATTCAGGAGTTCAAGAGACTCCAATTCCTTGGCCTTGGGAGGACTTGGTCACGACCGTGACAGGTTTACTCACGGCCGTGAGGCTTCTGCTGGCTTTATGGGTGGGAATTGGGTGGGTATGGATGGGCTCGGTCCATACCCACGTTTTACCCAAAGATTACGAGACCCTACCCATACCCTACCCATGCCTCTTAATACCCACATGGATATTACCCAAATGGGTAATACCCAATTGGGTCATGGGTATTCATGGGTATCCAACTATTCAACTAACTATTCTTATTTCTATTCTAACGTTTTAGATAATAAATTTATATTTGGAGCTCAAAATTAATATTTGAACTTTTTTTAATTTATCCTATCATATTATAAAGTTTCAATTTAAATCGTTAAAATTGAATTTTAATTTAAAGTTTCAGTTAGTTATTGCGGCCAAAAATGTCCATATATATCACCATAAATGTTATCGAATAAAAAGAGTTAGGAGCTCAAAATTCATATTTGATCTTTTTTTAATCAATACTATCGTATTATAAAGTTTCATGTCAAACCGATAAAGTTGAATTTTGCCTTAAATTTCAGTATATAAACGCAATACTCGATATGCATATAGTTAAGACATCAATGGGTATATGGATACCCATGAATAATGGATACCCACACCAAATTACCCATTACCCATCTCTAATGAGTTTTACCCACCCATTATGGGTGGGTAAGGGTGGGTAATATATGGGTATCAATTCCCACCCCTAGCTGGCTTAAGTCCTCTTGAGGCCCTCAAATCTAAGGGTCTTGTCTTTCAACTTTCTCGGGCCGAGTTTTCTTGCGGTTCCCATTAGAATTCTGGCTCTTCTTCAGATCGTCTCTATTTTTGCCACTTTTTGAGCACTTTTCTCCCATTTGCACATTATTATCGAAGGTACCTAAAAGGGAAGAAAAATAACATAAGAACATTACGTTTGTTTATGGAACCGAGGAAAATGCTAAGGGAAAAGAATGCACTTAAGCTCAAAACCGAGCCTAAACAGATTCCTTTTATCAGTACTATGGCGCCCCTACTCACCTTTCGAACACAATTCTACCAATGCACCTGCAACCATTAGAATGAAGAGTATCCAAAGAAATTAGATTACGGGTTATGCTAGGAATATGACCAACCTTTTTCAAGATTTTTGTTAAACCTTGGTTTTACCACTTTTTATCTCGGTTTCTATTGTCTTATTAAACTTATCTAAGTCATTTAGTATAAGTTCAATAGTATTTTTTGTCATCTTTGCTAATTGAGACTAATTTGTTTAATTGTCTTATTTTTAGGTAATTTTGATATAAGTAATGATGGCACAAGAGGAAAGAGATTGGAGTTAAAAAGTGAAGGAAGTGAAAGCAAGCCAACAAAGTTATGCCAGAAAATTAGAAGCAATATTAGGTCGGTACAGGTAGTTGTGTCAGATTGCAGTCTTTTATTTTAAGTAGTTTTATTAATTAGAATTGACAGTTTTCAATTCAACGCTCTTTTACTTTTCTAGTTTCTCTCTAGGGCTTGAAGGGAGGTTTTGTCCCAAAGCCTCTCTAGGTTTAGATTCCTCAATTAATTAGATTATGTTATCTTTGTTCAAGAATTCATCAATTTCGCTCTTCGCTTTCGAATTCAATACCAAGTTTTTCATCTCTTTTTCTTTATTTTCTTCTATGTTTATACACCTGTTAGATTACTTTTGCTTCTTTTTTTTTCCGCCGGGTAAACAACAAAACCTACCCTAGGAATCCCTTCTCTCAAGGGTTAGATTCTTTTGCTTCTATTTAATTGCATTATTATGTTGGTTTGTTGTTAGTTTTGTGTTGGTTAGGTTGTGATTGAATTGTTCGATGGCTAATTGATCTTGTTTTAGGCCTAATCTATCCAAATTCATGCTTGTTGTTAGAGGCTTTTTCATGCCCACCATGTGTTCGATGAAATGATCGAGAGAGTGTTCATATGTATTTCTTTAGGCAATTGATGTATGCCTAGAGGTGAGGTTAATTTGCTAGTATTGGTAGAGAAAATGGTTAGGGTTTTGACATGAGAATGTTGAATTTTGACTAGGCTTATGGTTGTCAATTCTATAGTTTAATTAGACTAACTCTATGAGAATAGGCAGTTAGAATAGTTAAGCTAGCCCCTGACCCTCGAGAGACTCGGAGAGAGGGCTTGGGCAAAGTCTCTGACCCTCGAGGGAGGGCTTTGGCGAGTCACTGCCCATCGAGAGTGGGCTTTGGCGTAATTTAATAGTGCAATCCACCCCTATTTTGCTTGTATAAAATTTGTAGATTAGGTTCAAATTGATTAGTTTTTTAATATTGTTTTTGTTGCCTGAACATATTTTATTACTTTCGTAGTTGTAGTTATCATCACCATAATTATCACGTGGTTTATCTACCTAACTTGAAACACTTGAGTCAGTTCTGATTGCCTAGAATACAACTCCTTGTGAATACGACAATCGTACTCCCAAAAGTACGACAATAGTTTCAACAACGCCATCATGAGTTTTAATCTTGGCACCACACGTTACTGCAACCTTCCAAGTAATGTCGTTACACATCATAACGGTACTAGAATTAACAGTTGTATACTAGTCAAACCAAACCCTATGTAGACACATGTGGTATGTACACCCAGAGTTAAGAACCCACTCATCCCACGCTTCCCTACTCAAAGTTGACGCCAAGGCATCATCCATAACAATAAAACCCTCTCCTTCGGGTGACTAAGACTTAACACAATTAGAGGTACCTGGTTTAGTTTATTTATCTTTACCACCCCACTTCTGATCTCTCTTCTTTGCTCAACAATCACTCTCCACATGACCCTTCTTGCCATAGTGATCGCTGTTCTTGTTCCTATGAGAATTTCTAGACTTTGAACAGTGTTTAGACTTCCCTCTATTATCGTTCCCCCTACGGTCATTGCCCCTGCCCATGGCATTCAAGGCCTCACTGGTCTAATATGTACCAACATCATCGAACATCTTCTTAGACAACAAACTAGATTTAACTTTACTAAGGTTGAGGACACCAGGATTGCCATAAAGCATGATTTTCTTAAATTGTTTGTGTGATGGTGGTAGGGACAAAATCAGATGTATAGCCTTATCCTCATCATCATATTTCACATCGATCTATATATTCCAAATCAGTAGTAATAGAATCAAACTCATTAAGATGTGACTGCATAGATGTACCTTTAGGCATTCATAGTCTGTAGAGCTTTCCTTCATGCGGTACTTGTCGGCGACACTCTTAGTCATGTATAGTTCCTCCAGCTTAGCCTAGAGCTGCTTCGGTTTCTTAACCTCCATAACCAACCTCAGAACATGCTCTACAAGACACAACTAAATCCCTACCAATGCCTTTTGTTCAAACTCAATCGACTCTCTCAGCTTCAATTTCGCCCATAATTTCATCATGTAGCGCTTTAAATGCTTCATGAGTCATAGTTGTATCATGCTTCATGTTAGGGTACTTAATCACCTTCTACAGCCCGTGTTGGATGAGAACAACTCTAATATGTTTGTAAAACATTTCTTCCCATTGAATTTCAGAATCTCACACTTTATAATTGAAGTAATCTCAAACTTACATGCTAATACACTTCTAAAGAATTTAGAGTAATAGCCCTGCAAATTGCACTTAAAGCGAAGCAACCAGAAATAACATAAATTACAGCGAAATTCAGGAAATAGCAAACCAGCGAAGAAGAACACAAGATATTTACGAAATACCCAAGAACTAGGAGAAAAACCCACGGACGACGGTAGCCAGAAAATAATCCACTATGAGATGGGAGGAGGCAACGCAATCACGGTCATAATATATGATTCGATCTTGCCAATGAGCTTGTTGCTCAAGTGACATGAGGGTGGAAGGTTCATCCTCCCCACCAGGGTTTGATCTTTGATGACCATAGTTTCCATGGTGGGAACTATTGGTGCCCTTAGGAGGTTCCTTGTAGGCCTCATAGTAGTGTACCCCATCCCCTTTCGGCTGGTAGGCCTACTGGGATTTCCTTGAGATATGGGACTCATTAGCTGGTCTAACTTACCAATATATATAAATACATATATATATATAGGAGAACTGGATAGCAATAATCTCTACTTTCACTTTGTATTCTGGTGTTCCAAAATAAAATAAAATTGTATTGTAGTGATACCAAATTTACCTCCACATTCTTCTTATTTTTTTCATGCCTACCACATATTGTTTTTGTTTTTTTCATTCCTGCCGTCAGGAAGGTAATGAAATGTAGTTACTATTGAGGAATTTTTGTTGAATGTCAGTTACAACAAGGACGAAAATACAACAAAGCGCACATACAACACCTTAGATTGTTGACTAAAATCAAATCATCCAAGCTAGTGAGATTAAGAATCTCACAACAGGGAATTATTTTGTAATACCTCCAACGTATTAACCTCATAGTAACTAAATTTCATGACAATGAAGTCGAAACAAGTTGAGCAACTCCAAAGCAGTACAGATCACCTAATGAGGGCAGTATAGAGAAGCTGATTCCAAGTATCAGGAAGTCCAGCAAGACACCAGTGAGTGCACACTACAACTTAGCTTATCTATGAAACTTATACATGAATGTTTAATATTATATATGTTTAATTATGTTATGTATGAAACTGACAGGTGGAAAAATACGCAGCTGAATATTATATATATATATATATATATATATATATATATATATATATATATATATATATATATATATGGATAATATAATAATAGCAGCGACCGATAATTCAACAAATACAGTATGATTAGAACCTAGTCGATATCAATTTAGAATTATTTTAAAAAAAATTAAAACTGTGACCGATATGTATCCGTCGCTGAGTAACAGTCACTATTAGTGACTGTTATACGGCAACCGATACAGTATTGGTCACTATTTTGCGACGTATAATTTGCGACCGATAGTGTATCAGTCGCCGACCTTGCGACCGATACACAGCGATCGATACTGTATCGGTCGCTGATTAGTGACCGATACGTATCGGTCGCCGTGTCGTTTATCAGACGCAAGATTGACGACCGATATATATTGGTCGCTCGGTCCGGAAAACGACGGAGATACAGCGACCGATACGTATCGGTCGCCCGCCCTCTCTTGCGAGCGATAGAGCCCCATTGTGACCGATATTAACGGTCGCCGTAGCCCTGTTCTGTTGTAGTGGCAGTCGAAGCCACTGATGCCATTGTATGGACCTGGACGTGCATCTTTTCTGAGTTGTGACAATCTTGTGATGTCAAGTAGCTCAACAGGCTTTGATATGGTGCTTAGTATTTGCTTCTGCACCTTTAGAGCTGGTGGACCACCCCCTGGGTACCTTGATCCTTTCATTGGCAGTGTCTCGTTTGCACAAGTCGCATGTGTTAGGGTTTTTAATTATAAGAGCAATAGATAACAGCGGAAGCACCAAAATAAGATGACTATTGGATTTCGAGAAAAAATAAATAAGTGCAAGATTAAAGGGGACATAAAGATTTTAACGTGGAAACCCAAATCGGGAAAAAACCCAGGTGGCACAAGCACAAACGAATCCACTATTGGTAGAGAATACAACGAACGATCTCCTCCTGAGATCCAACAAAGAGAGTATTACAAAGATCTCAAACACCGAAAGAGATCCACCCGAAACTCTCAACAAAACCTCTCTCACCATTGGGAATACGAAATTTCTGAATATCAGAATACACCTCCTCCCATAGGAGGTACCCCCAAACTTGGCCACACCTAACAAGGTGAACAAGACCCACTATTTATAGGAAAAACTCTCTATAAACCTACATTGACTCCCACTCCAATTAGATTTGGAATCTAATACAATTAGGAAGCCCAACATAATAAGGAAACCTAAACAATATCCTAATACAATTAGGAAACAAATAATTATGGGATCAAGAAACTGAGTGATTTTAGGACACTTTCCCAACAATCTCCACCTTGGACTAAAATCAACGAAGGGATCCAAAATTTCTTCATCGCGAACGAACCTCTGAAAGGTAGAATTGCGATGGGTAGTCAAACCACTAAACGGTCACAAACTGGATCCAAAATTTCTTCATCGCCAACGAACCTCTGAAAGGTAGAACTGCAATGGATTGACAACCTGCTGAACGGTCATAATTTGGACCCTTCAGAAATCTTTACAAACTCCATATCTGATCTTGCCAACGAACTTCTCGATACCAACAAACGGATTTTCTAAATGTAGTCTTCTCATAACCGAAACTCTTACTTGAACCCCAACTCCACGAAATTCGAACAACCACGACTCTGATACCACTTGTTAGGGTTTTTAATTATAAGAGAATAATTGATCAGCGGAAGCGAAAATAAGAAGATGACTACTGAATATCGAGAAAAAAATAAATAAGTGCAAGATTAAAGGGGACACAAAGATTTTAACATGGAAACCCAAATCGGGAAAAAAACCACGGGTGGCACAAGCACAAACGAATCCACTATTGGTAGAGAATACAACGAACGATCTCCTCCTGAGATCCAACAAAGAGAGTATACGAAGATCTGAAACACCGAAAGAGATCCACCCGAAACTCTCAACAAAATCTCTCTCACCATTGGGAATACGAAATTTCTGAATATCATAATACACCTCGTCCCGTAGGAGGTGCCCCCAAACTTGGCCACACCTAACAAGGCGAACAAGACCCACTATTTATAGGGAAAACTCCCTATAAACCTACCTTGACTCTCACTCCAATTAGATTTAGAATCTAATACAATTAGGAAACCCAACATAATAAGGAAACCTAAACAATATCCTAATACAATTAGGAAACAAATAATTGTGGGATCAAGAAACTGAGTGATTTTAGGAGACTTTCCTAACAGCATGTGGTCTCCCCCATTCTGATCCACTGCTTTTCAATAACGATATTACTACTTTTCCCATTAATAAATGACTTTAGTACTAATAACTTAAGAATAACTAACAATATTTTTGTCATTTTGATGTATTTCTGTCTAAGATTTTGTGTTACATTAGTTTCTCCACTTTTATTTAAAAAAACGCCGAGCTCAGTTAGTCGGCTAATCGCTTTAGTTGGCCTATTCCGCCTTTATCCGCAAAGGATGGAGGAACTATGTCATCAAATTATACATATGTGCTCATGAAATTATATACACATGTTCACAAAATTCATTCGTGAAATATAAAAACATGGTACTGACACACGTATTATCCAATTTTCACGGAAAAATAGGACTACCATACAACTACTCACAGCCTCAAAATAATATATATCTTTGAAACTATAAATTAATATTCTTACGGAATTTTGAACTTTCAAAAGTTTAGAATTCAAAGAATAACCCCAATAACCATTTCATGAAAGACATAGAGTAAATAAAAACACGTACACTAAATTTCAGAAAGTTCGATCTTGAAAGCTTGTTGCCATGATGACCAACGTAATCAATACGTTAATTAATAAGCTAGTCTTATTTTTCATGAATTTAGGTGTATCAGGTGAATGTTAATGCAGCATAGTCCTTGCCAAACATATGTATGTACGTATGCCACAATCAGGAATTGATAAAGAAAAAAAATAGGATACTTACTTGTAATGGGTTGGAGGAAGTCCTTGGAAGAAAACTTTAGTCTTGTTAGGATTGATGTCAGAATCAACCCATTTTGCCCTTGTCGTTAATCCTTTCTTGAAAGCTTCCATGTCCTTCACTATTTTTCTCCCATCTTGGACAAAGTCCCACCTACATATATTGATACTTGTCAAGACCAAATTCCATGGTTACCTTCATATATATATGGAATCGAGCAAGTAGAGTTCTTAGATAAAAATGCCACTAAACTTTATAAAAATTGCAATTTTGACACTCGAAAAAAATGTAATGAAAATGTCATTAATTTATGTTAACAGTTACAAAAATGTCACTTTATCTGTTTTTTACCTGCAACAACCGGTTATATGTAGGTTTAGGGTTTAATATCTTCATTATGCATTAAAATTTCCCCCAAACCCTAAACTTTCCACCCAAATTAATTACCCACCCAAATTAATTACCCAACCCAGTTCATCTTCTTCTTTCTCAACTCTCCTCTTCAATCTCCTCTGCTTTGTCCACCATAACCCACCTCTTCCTCATCTCTTCTTCATTTTCTAGGCAAAAAAAAATTACGTTTTCAGTCAAATTCTGCATCTCTCTTCCTCGTCTTTTCTTCTTCATTCGTCTGGGTCTACCTTTACATTCTCAGGCAGCTCAATTTGACAGAAAACCTAGTTTTTTTTTACTGAAAAAAAAATTCGTCTGGGCCTTCTCAGGTAGCTCAATTCGTCTGGGCCTTCTTCGGGTCGGCGCAGACACCTGTCCGACCGTGCTTGAACCGCTTCCCCCACCTCACCAGTAGCATCGCCTACCTCAGAGGCCGCAAGCGTCGTTCCACGGCATGCAAACCTGAGACGCCGCGCTCAGGTTGCGGTGGGAAAAACCTAGTTGCTACCTTCACCAGCAGATCAAACAGCAGAGATACAAAGTTACAGCCGGGATCCAACAGTGGAGAGGGGGAGGAGATGATCGGATGGTGGTGGGTGGAAGAGGACGAGGAGGGTTTGGAGTAGGGTTTGGGTTTGGAGATCGAAGGGTTGAGCTTTGCAAGGGGGAGGGCGGTGAAGGGGGAGCCGTTGGATCGAGATGACCATATTCGCTGCTTCATTTGATGCGCGGAGATGGTGGCGGAGATGACGGCGGAGGTGGTGGCGGAGGAGGGTGGTGTTGTTGAGTGGTTTTGTTTGTGTTGGTGAGGAATGAAGAAGAAGAGATGAGGAAGAGAGATGAAGAATTTTCAGGGTCAGAATTGAAGAAGAACTGAGGAGAACTCAGCTATGGCGAAAGTTTTGGGAGAAGATGAAGAAGGAAGATGAAGAATCAGGGGGAAGGGGCCGTTAATTTATGTAGTAAAAAAATTTAAGGGGGAGGATAATTAATTTGGGTAGATAGTTTAGGGTGGGGGTTGGGGGGGGGGATTTTAATGCTTAATGAAGATATTAAACCCTAAACCTACATATAATGGGTTACTGCAGGTAAAAACAGGTAAAGTGGTATTTTTGTAATTGTTAACATAAATTAACGACATTTTCATTACATGTTTTTTTTCGGGTGGAAAAATTGCAATTTTTGCAAAGTTTAGTGACATTTTTATCCCAGAACTCCGAGCAAGTATTGAGATAGGAGTAGTATAAATTTCTCCATGCAAAAATTAATATAATATTAAAGTTGATAGAAAAATATTGGTTCAATGTCGACAAGATATAATGCAACATAGAACATTACTGAAACATCATAGTCCTACACATTACCGAAGCCATCAAAAAAAGTCACGTGAAGAAATGAGTTTAAGATCAACAAGAAAATATTTAAAGTGCTTGCATCATAATCTCATGTATACGCACGGTTATAAATGAGCTTTCCCGGGCAGTACGTAAATTAAACTTTTTCGTCCCTCTATTTTGTTGAGCTTTTTTTATCACTCCTTTTTTTTTATATGCTAGATGTTCATTTTGTTGTCATACAAATTATTATTTATGTTGGATGCTCATTTTGATTATGTTGGATGTTTATTATGATGTTATTCGATATTCATTTTTTATTATGTTAGATGCTTAGTTTAATGTTCATTTTTTTGATGTTGAATGTTCATTTGAATGTTCTCCTTATCTGTCATTCAATGTCCAATTTCTTGTTGCGGATATTCATTATGATATTGCGCAATGTTCATTTTAATTATGTTATATGTTCATTTTGTTGTCATACAAATTGTTGCATATGTTGGATGTTCATTTTGATAACGCTGGATGTTCATTATGATGTTGCTATCATGTTCATTTTGTTTATGTTAGATATTCATTTTACTGTTCATTTTCTTGTTGTTGTGGAATGAGTTTGGGAACTGGGAATGAATTTATTGCGTTTTGGCAACATACTGGTAATGAAATTAGTGCACTATGCCTTGACAATTGCAATCAACATTTTTCTTTTTATTTTCCCTCCTAAAACCACCACAACTAAATTTCCAAGCAAAAGAAAAAAAGAAATATATTACACTAATTTCAACCATTGATATTTGATCGTATGGTATAGATTACCTTTGCTCACATGCTCACGAATATTCAATACTTATTGGATTAATTCGTACACGCACTAAAATGAACTTTTTATTCAATGGTTTTAGGATCGTTTGTCTTGCTTAATAAAAATTAAGTTTTTATTTAATAACTTATCAAAATAATAATCATTGTACACACACTAGTTAACAATGAATTTTTTTATTCAACGGTTTTAGGATAGTTTTTCTTGCTTAACAAAAATTAGGATTCTATTTAGTAATCTTATCAAAATAATAAATCATTGTACATTACTCTACAAATAATTTATCTATTTTCAAACATTTTGATATGGTCATGACTCATATGTTGTAATTACAATAATTATTTTTATCAAACGGTTATATCTCCATGATCTGGATAATTTAAAATGTATAATTTTATTATTCATATACTCAGGGGTGGATCCACTTGTGTGGGTGTGGTGTCAATTGATGTTTTTTAAAAACAAAAATTGTGTAGGAAACAAAAGAGAAATATTTAGGTTATATATACTTAATTAACACCATATTGAATCATAAAGATGTGTGTAGCTTGTTGGTTTCCTTCCCTTGCTTGTATTAGGAACTAATGGAATATTAAGGTTGTGGATTCAATAAACTGTTCAAACAAAACATATATTGGTGTTTAGTGAAATAGAAAATTTCCTAAAATGCGAACTAACGTTGACCATGACGAATTTCATGATGCACCTAGACTCGCTATCTATTAAATATTTTAAAATTCAAATATTTAGCTTTAGTATATTAATAGATATAGATTATTATTACTATTATTATTATTATTATTACTATTACTATTACTATTACTATTACTATTATTATTATTATGTCAAAATAATTGCTGATAGTTGCACCAAAATAATTTAATTCAGCATTTATCTATTTTTTGATTGGTCGTAATCCCTACAATTAATCCCCTTTATCCATTCAGCGAGACCCACAAACTATACTATTATATTATATAAATTATTGTTATTATTATTATTATTATTATTATTATTATTATTATTATTATTATTATTATGCCAAAACAATTACTGATAGTTGCACCAAAATAATTCAATTCAACATTTATCTATTTTTTTATTGGTCCTAACACCTACAATTAATTTCCTTTCTCCATTCAGCGGGACCCACAAAGTTTACTATTAATATTCCATAGATTATTATTATTATTATTATTATTATTATTATTATTATTATTAATCCTAAACTCGTGCGATTTACAAAGTGTAACGAAATAGTTGTTTTAAAGAGAAAATCATGAATAACTAATCGTCGATACATAGTAAACGGTACGAAACATTAATGAAATTATTAAATGGAAAACATCACAATAAATTGTTCAAACAAAACATGTATTATTATTATTATTATTATTATTATTATTATGCGAAAATAATTACTAATTGTTGCACCAAAATAATTTAATTCAGCATTTATCTATTTTTTGATTGGTCGTAGGATTCATTTAAGGATATGTTTTCTAATTTCTTGAATTGTAAATAAAATCTGGAAAGAAATAGAAAATAAAATACAATTTAAATTTAAATTGAACACTACTGTTTGAGACTTAGTAGGACTCATTTTGAATGTAACTGTTGTCAAGCAGACGTGGATTAAGGATATATTTTTTAATTTCTTTAATTGTAAATAAAATCTGGAAAGAAATAGAAAATAAATTACAATTTAATGCGTTGTGATTGGTCTAGACTCCTTGAAATGCTCTCGTGGCTTTATTTTGTGGGGCCCACAATGATTTTTATTATAATATATAGATTATTATTATTATTATGACAAAATAATTACTGATAGTTGTACCAAAATAATTTAATTCACCATTTATCTATTTTTTGATTGGTCGTAGGATTCGTTTAAGTATGTATTTTCTAATTTCTTGAATTGTAAATAAAATATGGAAAGAAATAGAAAATAAAATACAATTTAAATTAAAATTGAACACTACTGTTTGAGACTTAGTATGACTTGTTTTGAATGTAACTGCTGTCAAGCAGACGTGGATTAAGGATATATTTTTCAATTTCTTTAATTGTAAATGAAATCTGGAAAGAAATAGAAATTAAAATAAATTTAATGTGCTGTGATTGGCCTAGACTGCTTGAAACGCTCCCGTGCCTTTATTTCGTGGGGCTCACAATGATTTCTATTATAATATACAAAATATTATTATTATTATTATTATAGGCAACACAAAAATAATTACTGTTATTTGCATCAAAATAATTTAATTAAGAGTCCAAAGCAGTCAAGGATTAGTGATACTTTTTTATTTTTTTTAATTTTAAAATAAAATCCCGATTGAAAATAAAAAAAATTGAAAATAAAAAAAAATATAATTTTCTGCGTATTGATTGGCCATATCCCCTACAATCACTCCCGTGAGTCTATTTCGTGGGACCCACAATGATTTTTATTATAATATATAGATAGTCAACACCAAAATAATTACTTTTATTTGTACCAAAATAATTTAATTCAGAATCTAAAGCAGTCAAGGATTAGTAACATTTTCTGATTTTTTTAATTTTAAAATAAAATCCGGATTGAAAATAAAAAAATTGAAAATAGAAAAAAATATAATTTTCTACGTTGTGATTAGCCAATTCCCCTACAGTCACTCCCGTGGCTCTATTTCGTGCGACCCACAATGATTCCTATTATAATATATAGATTTCGTTTAACATTTAAGATATTTCTCATTAATCACAAGTCTTTCATGTCTTGCATGACATCTTATGTGGAAAGTCATATCTCAGTCATACATTGAATGTACTCAACTTTTAATATATTATATAGATTTCTATCATAAAGAATACTAGTTAATTAATATAGTGACAAACTAACAATGTTAGTATTTTGTCTAATTTGTCAATTCAAAAAAAAGAAGATAATAAGCAGACACTATTAGGAGAATTTGTTGATTTTAAATCCAAAGCTTAATGTCTTTATAATTTTTATATTCTAAAATTAATATCGACTAGACTTGAACAACGTTGGACTGGTTGAAGTCCAAAAGATAACCCATCATATATTTGTTGGGTTGAATGTGTGGATACCAATTTTGGGTTGGTCTCTTTGTCCAGAGGAGTAAGGTAGAAGAGTTTGAGTGAGATTCAAATTGCTGATTTGTTAGCTGCCTCCTTTTATAATTCCTTGGCTGCAAGGACTCTATTAACCGTAAATAATTGTGTTAGCCTTGTAGTATAAATAGAGCCTATGTGCTAGGTTTATTGGTACCGCAATTAAAAGTATTTCATCTGACCACAAGAGATTGACCTGTAATCTCTGTGTCCCTGAGGGAGTTGTGCGAGATCCATCTGTGAGTGTTGAATTCTCAAGTTGTAACTCTAGCGAGGTTGTGAGAGATTGTGGAAGTCTGGAAATCTCTGAAACACTGTTGTAATCCTCTAATAGTGTATCGTTCGTGGGTTTTTTTTCTCGATTTGGGTTTTTCCACGTTAATTCCTTGTGTCAGATCTTTATTTATATTTTTGCCCTTATTATTGTTTGTATGCTAACAAGTAACAACGTACCGAGTATCCTAACTACTAGTATTAGAGCTTTGGTTGGAGCATTGTTGATTTGCAGACTGAGAAATGATGGCGGGTGCAATTGTGAAGATTCCTGAGTTTGATGGGAAAGATTATGCATGGTGTAGGATGCGCGTTGAGGATGTGTTCCGCCACCAAAAGTTTCATCTTGTATGGGTGAAGTGTCAAAAGAGATAAAACAGAAGGATTGGGAAGAGCTTGATGGTCAAACATTCAGTACGGTCAAGTCGACGCTAGCTCGAAACGTGGCTTTCAGCGTCAAGGATCAAAAAACGACGAAAGATCTACTGAAGACCTTACAAAACACATATGAGAAACCTTCGACAATGAACAAGGTATGAGTGTTGCGTCGTTTGTTTGAATTTAAGATGCATGAGTCTGGTGATATGAATGATAGTATGAATGAGTTAAATGTGATATTATCAAAAATTGACCTCCGTGAGATTTAGTTTTGACGATGAGATAAATGCTAATATACTGTTGGATACCCTACCTAAGTCTTGGGATAATTTTGTGACTTCTGTAAGATCTTCGATTAAGAAAGATTAGAAATTGAAGTTTGGGGAAATTAGAAACTCTTTCCTAAATGAAAGTATTTGTAGGAAAGATTTTGGTGTGGCTAAGTCTTCGTGGAATTCTTTGGCTATCAGGGGTAGGAGGAACAATGGAAGCCCAGCTTGAGGTCGATCTAAATCTAGAAGCCGAAACGTGGAGCACGTGTTCTGGTGGAACTGTGATGATAGATGTCATTTTTGTAGGGATTATCTTAAGCTTAGGAAGAGCAGTGATAATGACCATGATTCAGTAAATTCTGCTGAAGATTTGGGTAATGCCATAACTGTTAGTGTTGACGAGTCAGAAAGGAGTTAAGGTGATAGATTCAAGTGCATCCTTACACTCTTCATCTAGTAGGGAATGCCCTTAATTAGTCATTTTGTGAGTGAGAGGTTTGGCAGGGCCAGGATTGCAAACGACCACAACCTATAAGTGCTAGGAAGAGGTGATATGAACATTAAAACTTCTAAGGGTGGGACTTGGAAGTTGAAGAATGTTCGGTATATCCCAGGTCTGACCAAGAACCTTGTATCTGTAGGCCAACTAGATGAGGAGGGGTTCACGATGAGATTTGGAGATGGTCATTGGGTGGTAACAAAAGGATCTCCGGTAATTGTAAATGGTAGGAAGGAGGAAAGCTATATACTACCATTGATAATTCTAACAACCCTGTCCATGATTGTCACATGCGTGTTAGCTTCTCTTAAGAGAGAAGGGTACCAGAAACGAGAAGGTTTCCGATCGAGGCTACGAGAACGGATGGTCAATCGAAGAAAGCATCTAACGTGCACGGGAATTCGACAAGTTCAACACGAGGTAAAATTCCAATCCAAAATTCCCCTAAGTTGTTGACGATGATGCATATGTCAAAGTTGCAAGGGCGTGATCAATTCAAATTTGATCTTATTGATAAAAGAGGAGTTGATGGAAGGTGAATTGGGACCTCTATTGATTTTTGTTGAACAAGATCGAGATGAGTGCACTAAAGGATTCAAGGAGGTGTTGAAGTGGTAATTGATGATGTCCGTCGAAGTCTACGTTTACAATTGGTTTCCAAGTGGGAGATTGTTGGGTTGAATAAGGAGACCAATTTTGGGTTGGTCTCTGTATAAAACCCTGAAAAATTCGAATATGTTTACCATTAAATTATCCGACGTGCGTTTTCTTTCTGTTAAATATATATCTGTTTTCACATGGGGCTATTAGGACCGCGAGTGGGTTACTTCGAATTTTTAGTAACTGAAAAATATCAGTTATGGAATTTTCGGCAAAAAATTACCGAGGGGTACCCTAATATTTGCTGAAATGTTTTTTTGGTACCCCAACTTTTAAAAACTAATTTTGGGGTACCCTAACTTTTAGAATTAGAAATAATTAGGTGAATTTTCAGCCAATAATTTGAATTCACCGGTGAGTTTTAGGTGGAAAATTGATTAAGTGTTTTTGTGGACGAAAATGCCCTTTGTTTTTCTGAACGAAAATGATTTGAATCAATCGGAGTTTCGCCGGAAATTCACCTAGTAATTTCTAATCCTAAAAGTAAGGGTACCCCAAAATTAGTTTTGAAAAGTTAGGGTACCAAAAAATTGTTTCTTCAAAAGTTAGGGTACCTCTAAGTAATTTTTTGAATTTTCGGTTATCCGTTAATTTTATTAGGATCAATTTGTGAGATCTGTTTTAGAAAAAGTGTTGTTTTTAAGAGAGAGTTTTTATGAGATGTGTTAAAATAAATCTAGGTTTTTTTTACAAATTTTCCGACCTAGTTTCCCCGCGAAATACCCTAATTCCCCCCCCCCATTTGTTTTGAAAATTAGATAATTTCTCCCCAAATTTCTACCGTAGGCCTCTTCCCTCTCCCCCTCTCTCTCTTCCCTCCCTCTATTTAACTGATGGTTACTATTGGTTTCCATGCAAACGCCTCTCTCTCTCTCTCTCTCTCCCCCCCATAATATTACAGTACGTACGACTGCTACTGCTCGTTCCCATAATATTACTTGTATTTTTTTTAATATTATTAGCGCAAGCGAAATGTCTTATTGGTTTCATTAATATCTATACTTTTTATGATTATGAGTTGGACTTCTTGCAAATTCGCAGGAGAATCTATAAGAGATATTCGCGATTTATTTGAAGATGATGCCATTGATGATTACGAAGACATCGTGTAAATGAGGAACACTAGATCTAGGCTTAAATTTTATTTACAATATTCCTTTTGAATTTTGGCAACTACGATATGAAGAACTATTAGGTTTCATTTTGATAATTTGCATTTCATTAAGTGATTTCAATTTTGATATTATGTATTGTTTTACAATTTAGATAATCCAATGAATAAAATTTGAGGTTTTTCTGATATTGTAACTTAATTAATTGCTTGTGTACAACAAGTATAGTTTATTGTAATGAGATTTATAAGGTACATACTATCTTTACTCTTTCCAACAAATATTAATGTTTTGAAATTTTGTCAAATGTATTACCAACAGATGTATTTGTTGGACAATGTCTATTAAATTTGGCGGAAAATGTATTAACAACAAATAAAGCGTGTTGGTAATATGTTTAGTGCCCAGAAATACATTCCCCAACATTTACATTTGTTGGTATAGGTGACTTATCTCCAACAAACTTTAACTGTTGGTATAAAATTCGTAATAGCAACAGAATAAAACTGTTGGTACTAGTTCGTAATACCAACAGAACACAATATCTGTTGGTAATACTTTTACAATCAGGTTTATTTCCAACAGGCTAGTGACAGATGATTATCTGTTGGTAAAACCTTGTACCAATAGATATTGTACATTTATCAACAGACACTAGTAGAATTGGTGCCCAAAAACGTCTGGAATTGGCGTCTGATAAGGGTGTAAACAGAAGCCAAATTGGTTTTGGCGTCTGATTAAAACGGACGCCAAAACCTAGTACGCCTTTTTTAAAAAAGCGTCTGTAATTGGCGTCTGTTTGAATCAGACGCCAAAATTATTGCGCTCACGAGGCTGTCGTGGTCGACCAAAATCGGCGGCCTGCTTGGCATAAAGCAGACGCCGCTTTTTTATGTAGAAACAAATATCGCTTCATCCCAAACAGACGCGATATTTGGTTACAGAAAATTAAAAAAAACGTGAATTTCATTAATGAAAATAATTAGAATAAATAGTATATTTTGAGTGTTCTAATTATAAAATAAATCGTAAAATTTAAATTTTTGTATTTGTAATTAAATTGTTTAATAAGAATTGAAAATAATAATGAAAATAAATACATTTTATATAATAATAAATGATATATATTTGCAATTCATGAATGTACAATTTCATATATACATATATATATATATATACATTTTATAGAAATAACAACAATAAAATGATAATGAATATATATTTTAACAAATAAAAAAATATATAATACAACTTTATTAATGATGATTTTTACTAACTTAAATGATACAAACAAAATAAAAACCTAAATTACAATTAATATATGATTTCAATATTTTTCAATCTTGATATTTCAATCTTCAATCTTGTATCTTCAATCTTCACTCTCCAATGTTCAATCTTCAATTGTAAAATTTTCAATTCATCAATCTTGGATGGATTTGTGGTGTTTTGAAGGTTAGGGGAAATGAGAGAATTGATGAGAGAAGACAAAAGAAATGAAATGGAGATGGGAGGGAAAAAATTCCGAGGGAAGTTTGTGGGCTTTGGTATATATAGGCGCTGTACAAAATGGAAAACAGACGCCATTTTCACTGTCAGTCGTTTGGGCGTCTGTTAGGCGGGAAAACAGACGCCATTTTTAAAATTTTTCGAGGCATGTGGGCGCGCTAATTTATTATTATTACTATTATTATTATTATTATTATTATTGATACTATTACTATTATATATTCTTAATTTTAGTTATAACTAATTATGATGTATATATGTATATATTTTTTAGGTATAGTTAATTATTAATTATTATTATTGTTAATTATATTCTAATTTTTTCTAGGTAGATAATTTAAATTATATATATATGTTTCATTGTCGATTATGTTGTTAATTACAATTAATCTCATGTGTACGTACATGTTATTATATATATATATATATGTTAATTAAGTTAATTAATTTGTACCTATGTGCGCAAACATAATGAAAACAATTTCGATGTTTGGATTAAATAATGTACTAGCTAATAAGTACGAATGTAATTAAGAAAGGGTTTAAATGTTTAGGGTTTGTCACACGGCGGCGTCGTCATCATCGCTTTCGCTCTCCTCCTCATCGTTGCCATCATCACCCTGATTCTGGCGTTGTGTCAATTCTTTGAGGCTATGGAATAGGTATTGGCCTCCTGGGATACAACGACAATTTGGAAAGGTATGAAATACAATCAAAATGAATTAAGTAATTATTGGAACGTGTAATTAGTAATTTAATTTTGTGTTTATGGAAAAAAATATGCTTACCTGGGTAAGCATATAACGAGTCCTCGGGAGGAACGGTGGGCTGAGGTTGTGGGGTTTGAGAGACGGGGGTCTGACGAGAAGTACTGCGGCGGCGGGGCGGTGGTGGAGGAGGTTGTCCAGTGTGTGGCACTTGACTTCCAGAGGAAGATCCAGCAATGAAAGGGGCTTGCCAGCTCTTACTTGCTTGCTGCTGGAACATTGTTTGCATTTGCAGCATTTGTTGCATTACTTATTGCCTCACCTTTTCCTCAATGGATGCGTCAGATCGGCGCTGTTGTTCCTCTAATTGTCTCTGGAATTGTTCCAGCAGCATGCGCTTATCTTGTTCGCGCTGTTGCCTCTCTTCCTCGAGTTGATGCTGAAGCTCTCTGTTCATCTCCGTAATAGAGGCTCGGACGTCGACGCTATCGGTGTTATTACGACGTCGTGGACGTCTCCTCGATGAGATGTGGGGGAACTGCGTCTTCATAGCTTCCCCCACAACCCCCATGCCCACGACGTGTCCCCGACTCTGCAGTTGTTTGTCCAACCAGAACTCGTCTCCAGACATAATGGGAGTTTCTGGTTGACCGTCCTCCCGTTGCTTTGCCTCCATCTCTCTTCTGTACGATTCATAATCACTATGCATCGTCTCCTGGTCGATATAAAGAAAGAGTAGTTGAAATAAGCGAAGTAAAGTTAATGGTCCTACGTGTACGTACGATTATAATAACTTAAATATTGGATGATGAAGGTACTTACCCCAAACTGTCGGAACCTGTCGTGCACCCACTGATTGGTGCCCTGCTTCATATGGGTCGCTTCGAATTGTTCCCATATGTCAGGGTCTTTTCCATCGTTTTTTTCTTTCTGTATGTAAGTGCGTATATAAATTAAACGTTAAATTAAACCATAATTAAAGTCATAATTAACTTACCAACTTCTCTCTGACGATACCGAAGGAAACTGGGCCCCTTGTGTGCGATGGTGGGCCCTTATCTTGGTTCATCTTCCTTGCCTTGCTCATATTCTTGCTTTTTTCAACGAATTTGGGGTCTTGCCAATGAGCAATGAATTTCTCCCAAATCTCATCGTCGACAATCCATTTGGGTTTGCCTCTCCCCGCCAACCATCGTTTTTTGGATTTGCCGATAGCGTCGACGTACTGAACCCTCCTAAGGAACCAATCACGTATATAGGCCTCGTGTTGGTTCTCCCACCAATATTTTTTCTGCATTTAAACCATACATGAAGAATTAAACATGCAAATAAATTAAACCATATATATCATAACTTTGAATTAATAAACCAAGAAAATTTAAAGAGGGAAAAATGTTAGAGTTTTACCCAGAACTCATCGTATATCGACTCCCGCGTCCTCTTCGGCACTTTGCTCCATACCGCCCAGAGGCCTCGGAAATTCTACTTTACTATGTCCATGATGGCCCTGGTTGCGTGTGCCCCATATGGCGCCACACTTAAATAAATTTGAAATGAAACATCGATTAGATTGAGGGCATACAAAATTATATATATTTAAACGCAAATTAAGTTATAAATGCATAATCAAAGTTCAGATTGATACTCACGCGCCATTACAAGGTCTAATGATGAACTTCCCATCCGACGTTTTTTGAGCGTCCGCCCGAACGTCAAGTTGAATTCGATATCGTTCGGTGATATCGTTCCCTGATGTTTGGCTAGTGTCGCCCTCCCTTCCCTTGATCTGCGGCCCGCCTGCTCGACACAGGTTCCATCCTCATTTGGGTACCCCCAACATCAGTTTGGTCACCCCCATCATCAGTTTGGCCCCCCCCATCGTCTCGTTCCCTACTGGTGCAGTACTACCCGCAAAGAACGGCATGAGCTCCAGAGTGGATGGGTCTAACTGTGAAAAGAAGTTGTAGTTGCTCCCCTCGGGTTGAGAAGCAGCTTCATGGCCAGGATTAAACTGGGGAATGTATGGAGTCTGTGGGGCCGATGAAGAACCAACCCTCGCATTGGGTCTAGACCCACCACGGGTCCGAGGTCTGCGTGATCCGTCTCTTCTTGACATAATGCAACTGCAAAATAAAAGTAGAATAAACATTGAATTAGTATCAGCTTCCACGAAATAAAATAGCAAGTAATATGAACTAGTAATATAAAATTGCAAGTAAAATAAAAGTAGAATAAACATTGAATTAGTTTCACTTAGGCACACAATCAATTCGTTTCACTTAGACAATAGAATACATAATATGTGTTCGTTGAAGACAATTGTAACACAATCAAAATTCGTTTAATATATTGTTATTTAATAGTCTTCATTGTCTTCATCGTCCTCATCCACCTCATCATCGTCACCATCATCATCTTCGTCATCCTCGGTGTCTCCATCGTCTTGATTGGCTACATCGGACGTATTACCACCCACTATTAATTGTGCGTTGTCCATGTCTGCAACCTCATCGAACACCCCTTCAATAGCGAGTGCTTGTGATACGGTACCGTCATTGGGGTTGATCGGGACAACAGCTCTTGGTTGGTCATCTTGGATGGCCAACGGAAGGGTGAACTGCTTGTACTGTGCATAAGATGGTTTGTTTGGAACCACAACCCACCAGTTAGCTTTATCTCGTATGCCAGTCGGGTAATTCATGAACAACACTTGGGTTGCGCACCCTGCCAAGATGAATGGGTCGTACTTCCAGTACCGTCTGTCCTTGTGTAATTCAACAAACGGGCATAACCTTGGTGAACGTACACCTCGTACCGGGGTATTATCAAACCAATCACATCTAAACAGTATGCTTTTCTTGTTGATAGGCCCAACATATTCCAGTGCAATGACTTCTTGGAGAACACCATAGAAGTCATCGACAAATCCACCGCCACCCGTGCCTTTGACACACACCCCTGCACTATACGAAGCCACTGAGTTACTCCTTGCTTGTGTGTGAAATAAGAACCCGTTGATTCGGTAAGCACTCCAGGTGGTCACTTTAGGGGAAGGCATTCGGGCTAACTGATAAAGGTTTTCATGACGCTCATCTTCATAAAACCGAAAGGCATCCCAATTTTCCTACATTTGGAGTACCCGTTAGATGTTGAATGGTTTAAGTTTTGGTTACATATGGTCAAAATTGAAATTCTGTAAATGATTATTTTACTCACAGATAGCTGATAAAACCATTGAGCGAACTCTGCTTCAATTTGATCCAATTGAGTGTCCGTGGTGTTCGGAAATGAAGTCAACTTGTAATTCTTAAACAAGCTGCGAGGGAAACAAGCTCATTAATTACACCTATAATACATATCAATTTAATGAAGTCGTTAGTGAGCATTATTGCGTACTCTAAGTAGTGGTTGACTTCTTTGCAGTTCAGTAGAACATGAAGGTGTGCTGCTCTATACTCTTGATCGTTGAGCCACCTCGTGTTTACACCTCCCACAGGGCTCCCACTGTCCTTAAAAACCGACAATAACATAGGATCATCCCCTTCGTCCTCATTACGCATACTTGTTGATGTAGAAGACGATACATTATCCGTCCCAAAGTATGTAGATGCGAATTGGGAAATCTCAAACATGAGGTACGCTTGGGCCATAGATCCTTCTGGGTGTGCCTTGTTCTTTATTTTCTTCTTCAACCACCCGAAATACCTCTCAAAGGGATACATCCAACGATATTGAACAGGACCACCAAAGAATGCCTCCTGGACCAGGTGAATGGGCAAGTGTTCCATTACGTTGAAGAAGCCGGGTGGAAATATGGTCTCCAGCTTGCATATTATTATGGGAATTTCTTTTTCAAGCCGGACTAAGTCACTGTGCTTCAATGTTGTGGAGCAGAGGCTCTTGAACCATTGGCTTAATCGAACGATGGCTCACACATCATCTAGAAGTGCGGAGCATAACAGGTAACAATGTCTGCATGAACACATGACAGTCATGGCTTTTAAAGTTTTGAAACCTTTTACCTAATGCATCGACACAGTTAGCGAAGTTCGAAGCATAAGCGTCCGGCAAACGAAGATGTTGTGCCCAGTTACAAACGTCTGTTCGCTTATCCTCGGGAAGAACATATTTGGCTCTTGGCTGTAGGGGTTTACCGTTAGGACCTGGAAATAGATGGAGTTCCGGCCTGTCACATATGTGCTCCACGTCCCTCCTTGCATTTCCATCATCCTTTGTTTTGCCGTCCACCGTGTTTACGATGTTGTCCACAAAGTTCTTCTCAATGTGCATGACATCTAAGTTGTGTGGAACCATGTGATCCTTCCAATAAGGCAACTCCCAAAAGATACTTTGTTTCTTCCAATTATGAGCATTCTCTCTGAATCCCGGGACTACAAAGTCGCTATGGGTAGTCACCTTGGGGAAGTGCTTCACCTCTTCATAGATTTCACAACCGTTTTTCCTAAACGGTGGGTTAGTTCTATCTGAGCAAGTGTGCCCCTTTCGAAATGCCTTTCGATTTCTTCTCAAAGCGTGCCCCTTAGCAAGAAACTGTCGGTGACAGTCAAACCAAGAGGCTTTCCTCCCGTGCTTCAGACGAATTGCTTTCAAACCATCCATGCAAACAGGACAAGACATGGCACCGTGTATGCTCCACCCGGAAAGCATGCCAAGCGCCGGAAAATCATTCACCGTCCACATCAACGATGCCCTCATGTTAAAATTTTGTCTCTTGGAGATGTCGTATGTTTCAACACCCACCCATAAGCGTTGCAACTCGTCCACTAAAGGTTGGAGGAAGACATTAATTTTGTTTCCGGGGTTCTTCGGACCGGGAATAATACATGTGAGGAACATGTACGGCGTTGTCATGCACAATTCAGGTGGCAAGTTGTAAGGACTTACTACAACCGGCCATATCGAATAAGATCTCCCTGTCATGTTGAACGGGCTAAACCCATCTGCACACAAGCCCAACCTTACATTTCGCGATTCGCTCGCAAAGTCCGGATGCACGATGTCGAACATTTTCCACGAGGCGCCGTCTGACGGATGGCAAAGTACACCTTCCTCGCGCTTGTTCTCCGCGTGCCATCTCATATGCCCGACCGTATTCTTCGAGGCGTACAGACGCTGCAACCTAGGGGTCAAGGGAAAGTAAAACATTTTCTTGTACGAGACCCCTTTCTTTGTCTTGGTTGATGATTTCTGTGGCTTATACCTAGGATGGCCACAAAATTTACATTCAGTGAGATGTGCATCGCCCTTATAGTATATCATGCATCCACTAAGGCAACAATCAATTGTTTCATAGCTCATCCCCAACTTCTTAACCTTTTTTTTCAACTCATCGTAGTTTCTAGGGACTAGGTTCGGCTGGGGACAACTCTCGCTCATCAGTTCCATGATATCATTCATTGCCTGCTCCGACAAATTGTGCTTCGATTTCTGACTCATCAGTCTCACGACAGTGGACAACTCAGTATGAGTCGCACACCCTTCCCATAGAGGCTGTTGAGCAGATTGAAGCATATCATAAAACTTTTGAGCTCCTGCATTAGGCGCCTCGTTCGCCATGATGAAATCGTTCATCATCTCTTCCGTTCTGTCGATGAATGGTGGCTGATTCGGTCCCTCGTTTGTCGGTTCCCCCTCACCTTCCGCATCGTCACCACTGTCATCCTCATCATCATCGTCACCCCATTCTTCACCATGGCTCGTCCAACACCAATATTGTTCCATAAACCCTCGTCTATACAAATGTTCTTTAACTTCATCGAGACTATATCCGCTCTTATTCTTACACTTCACACATGGACACCGATACTTTCCAGTCCTCGGATACTCATAGGAATTACTCTTTGCAAATTGATCAAACATTTCTACCCCCGCAGCCCATTGTGCGCTGATAACTCTCCTATTCGGTTCAAACCTCTGGTACATCCAACGGCGATGTGGGGGCCCATCCATAATGTACGTGAATCTATTATTCAAGCCCACCATGAACTTAATTAACAATAAACATTGTGTTATTCAATAACATACTTAATTATTCACTACGTACGTATAAATTAATTATTCACTACGTACGTATAAATTAATAATTGGTTATGTATAGTAATTTTTTTATAGTTTTAACTTAATTATTAACTAAACAACTTAAATTATAAATTCAAAAAATAAAAATTAACCTAAATGTATTCATAATTGAAATCATGTTACGTATATACACATTACCTAATTAATTAAATCGTTAATGCAATTCCTAAAAATCATCCTAAAATATAACACATTTGCACTCAATCGAAACACATCATAATTTCCCACGTTATATAACATATTTCACACATACTAATTAACTTAAACATATTTTACATGCATTGTTACATATATTTTTTTTACACATCACTATATATAATTACTCATATTTAAATTTACCACAAAACATATAAAATTCAATATTGTGCTCAACCTAAACATAATTATACTTCTTAACATTATAAATTAAAACTAAAATTAAATCGATAACTAAAACCTAAACTAAAATATACATGCAATTAGTTAAACTACTATTTAAATTGAACAAATCTACATTACAAACCCTAATTTCACACTTAAAATTCTAATTCAACATCCAAAATATATTACAATTCATAGAAATTAACTAAAACAACTCAATTTTTCAACTTATATTCATAAACTATAATTGAACTCAACAAAACCAAAACAAACATACAAATATTCATATTATTCATTTTTCATCAAATATAATTTATAATTTAATCACTTTTCATAATATTAATCATATTATAACAGATCTGAAACAAAATAAACTGAAAAATTTACCTGATTTGCGGCGTGTATCTGCGGTTTTTTCAATCTCCTCTCCGTTTCTCTCTTCCTCCTTCGACGACGACAATGGCGGAATGAAGTCTGTAATTTTTTTCCCAATTTAAACCAAAATGGCGTCTGTATAGGGAAATAACAGACGCCAAATTTCCATTATTTATTAACCCGACAGTCGAGGCGCACAGTTATTCAGAGGCGTGTTAATTTATTATTTTTAAAAAAATATATTGATCAAAATGGCGTCTGTTTGCAGCCTAAAGAGACGCCAAAATAAAAAGGCGTCTGTTTAGGCTGGAAACAGACGCCATTCTGGTCAATAAATAAAACAAAAAACTTTGGAAAGTGCCGTTAGCAGAAAACGAAAAACAATAAACTAAATTTTACTTATTTTGACGTTTGTTACACACAAACAGACGCCGATTTAAAATTTATTTTTTTTTAAAAATGCTGTTTCTGGGATTTAGCGACTGACCAATTAACAGACGCCATTATACAGACGCTTAATGACCCCAATTCTACTAGTGAGATAATCCCTGTTGGCAAAAGCCATTTTTTTCGTAGTGAGTACCACTACTACTGCTGCTCGTTCAAACCCCAACCACCAGACCACCCCGACCCCAACCTTGCTCCACCTCTAACCACCCTCATTTCGATGCCGATCACCATCCCACTGCATTCCAACCGCCACCGCACCAGTTTCCGGCCATCACCGTCGCTTCAAACCCCACCAAGACCCCTCCATTCTTTTGTGTTCTACCCAGTTCGACCCTACTGTTCGACACCACCGGGAGCCACCGCCGCTGCACTGACGCTCCTCCCTCGACCCCGATGACACCCGCACCGGCATCCACCGCCCAGCTTCGACGAACCATCACCGGTGACGCCAGAATCCCGGGACCAAACACACCCATTTCTCCACTGTACTGTTGAGCTTCCATCGACATTGCCGCCGTCGACGCTGACCAGCGAGCTGCCGCTGCCACCCAACGTCGACCCGACACCGCCGCGAGCACCGCCCGACGCCGCCACCCTCTCGTTGTTTCCCTTCCCTAGTATAAACCCTAACCCTAAGTTGATTCCTCTGATTTTCCTTCACTGTTATTACTAATATTATTATTACTTTGATTATGATTAATACCATTTTGCTTATAATCTGAGTTTATTGTGTTATTCATGTCTTTAGTTCATGTTTTAATTTGATTGTAGTAAGCTTTTATTTTTGAAGTTTAAGTTAGTAATCTTGGTTATATTCAGTTGGTATTCTGCATATACAATATTCTGCATATACAATATTCTATTTTACGGTACTGCTATTATGAAATGTTAAGTAAAAAGGTATCTTTGTAGAATTGTAATCTTCTATTTATAAAAACATACTAAATATATTTTTAAAAGGTTTGATTTTATATTTTTAAATATTTAATATTCTATCTCACGGAACTACTACTATTAGACTTATGAAAAAAGTTGTACTTCAAATATTTATAATTTTTTAATTATTCACAAACTTGTCATTTTCATTTTGTTATTTTGATGTCAAAGTCCTTCAAGTTATGTTTTCTCTCTTATATTTTAGTCGACTTATTATATACTTGTTGATGCATGCACATGTTTAATTTAGATGGTAAATTGGTATCTTATATGTATTCTTCTATTTTGTGGCATTTACATAATGAATTGATACTAAATTTCTCCATCTCGAACATTGTTTCATCTTGTCAAGGACTCTTTTATTGTCTAATTTTGGCTATGTGATTTTTAATTTGCATGTACTAATATAACCCATAAATTATTAGAAATTTAGAAAGTTGATGGAATATTTGGTTAGTAAATGTTGACTGAAATTATTGTCAAATACTTCGAAAAGAAGGGCGTATTAGAAGAATATAAATTCAAAGGACTATTTGGTTGGTAATTTTTATTGGTAAGATTTATCAAATTAATTTTTTAAGCTAGCCCAATTTCTCTATATTTGATTGTTTCAGGCTCTTTTTTGTATATGTTATAATTTATGATACAACCGATTCCTAAATTTTTATAAATAAATTTTTCATAATGTGAATCATTTTCCCTCAAATGCCGATTATTTTGTGTCACTGTGTTCTCCCTGTTTTTTGTTTTCATTTTTTGGGTTTTAATAGGTTTTATTGATTGTTTTTCCATGAATATTCTAGAGAGTAAATTCCTCAAGTTCTTTTGCTTTTACAATTTTTTTTCTAGGTGAATTTCTATTATCTCCCGATGTTACAATTAAACTTTTATTTTTGGGTTCTTTTAGTAAATTTGTATCATTTTCCAATTAAACTTTAGATTTATTGTATGTTTTTAGTTCTAATTGTGGTTGAAGGCATGTTAATTTTATGATTTCTAAATTATTTTATTTGAATTTAAGAGATGCGACACTATTGCTTATATTTGGGATGAGAGGGAAATGCTTGAAGTTACTAATATTTAGCTAATTTTCGTATAAAGGTTTGTTTGGGAAATTCAACCCCAACTTTGAGAATAATAGAATATGTTAGAAATATTTGCAATTATTGAAATGTAATGTTTTAAAAATCAAATAACTAAGACATCCACAACACTTGCTTTAGTATATTGTCACGAAATTTCTATTTTTTAAAAATAAGAAGCATATAAGTGTAAAACCCCGAGTTTTTGGTCCAGGCTACCATTCGTTCCATCCGGCAGATCGTTGGTTTTGAGTTTAAGTTTCGAGGACGAAACTTCTTTTAAGGGAGTAATGATGTAAAACCCCGGAAAATTAGATTTTAATCGCCGTTACGTCGTTAGTATTATTTTATGTCCGTTAATTATTTCGGTGTTTAAATTGTTAACACTTGAGCTCGTAGGACCGTCGTGGGATTATCAAGGGTAATATAGTATTTTCTACGTGCATGGGTATGCATGGGAATAGGGGTATTTTGGTAAATTACATGTTAATTATTGATGCTTATGTGTTAATTTTTATTTAGATTAATTATGTGTTCTTTTTAGTATTACTATCATTATTATTAGTATTATTATTATTATTATTATTATTTCCAAAATTTTTTAAAAATCAGAATTCCTATTTACTAATTTTAGTAGCTGGTTAGTGGAAGCTTTTTCCCCAATTTTATTAACCTTACTAACTATTATTATTAGTCTAATTAAGTAAATGAGTGCAATTAGCAAACCCTAAACCTAAAAGCTCTCTCGTCCCTCTCTCTCTCTGAGTAACCGTCCAACCACTCCGACCACCGCCTGTAACCGCCGCCACCTCCGTCTCGCCGGAAACCACTCCCAGTAACCGCTCTGACCGCCATAACAACCACCGCACTCTCTTTCTCTCTCTATTCTCTTCCCTTCGTTCCTCTCTCTCTCACCACCGTCCGCCTCGCTGTGCGCCACCATCGCCGCTGTCCAGCTACCGCCGACGATCCCCGTCGACTCTCAGACACCGAGCACTCACCGGAGGACGTCGCACGTGCCCAGACGCGAGGTTTTTCTCCCCGTGACCGCTGCTACTGTGCCGCCGTTTTGCCTCGGTTCCGGCCACCACCGCCGCCTCTCGACAACCGTCCACCGCCTGTCGACCGCGAAGACACCACCGCCGCCTCCGACGTTGCCGGAGCCCTGCCCAACGTCCACCTTCCTGCCGCCAAAGTCCCGTGCGTAAACCCTAAAACCCTACGTTTTATTTCACCACGTTTTATTTCACTTAAATCTGTTTTCTTTTTACTATTATTCATATTACGTGTTCTGATTGTTTTATTCATTTTAGTATACATACTCTTCTTGTAGATAATTTGCTATATTGATTGGATAAAATGTTATAATTTAAATTAGTACTTTTGGTTATTGTATGAGATGAATATTGTGATTCCATGTCAATTGTGATTAGGGTTTGATTAGAGTTAGTGAAAATTATTTTAATTTCAGTTTATTAATTTCCCTTTGAGTTATAATACCTATAAGTCGGTCTACTGAGTATATCGTTGTTTTAATGTCGTTTATTTTCATATTCTAAGTAAATCGTTTAATTTTAGTGTTATTTCATGAGTCGTTAAATTTTTAAATTAGTATTGATTTTATATGAAAAAAAACTATGTGATAATTACCTAAAGAGTGTTTTACAACCCTTTTATTGTTTTATAAATTTTATAACTTATTATGCGTAATAAAGTTTCAAATGTTATATATTTTAGGATTACCGACTCGTGGATATATTAATATTACGTTATTATCGAGTTCTTTAGTTATTAGAAATGTTCAATTTATTTATATTTTAGTAAAATAGTACCTTGCTTATTTCTTATGCGTTTTGAAGTTTAGGGATTCATGTTTCGTTTCTCCTATTTCGATTATTAGTGTAAATTTTAAGTTTATGTGGTCGTTTGAGAATTAATATGTTATCGTCGCAAATTTATGTTAGTATATGTGTAAATCGACCTCAGTGGTGCTATGAGAGTGAAAAAGGAAGTAGTAGACCCTAGTAGGCTGGTTAGAACCTCAATTTGGAGTCCCGGGATAGTGTGGTTGGAAATTAGGATCGACAAACCCAAAATGAAACCCGGTCAGTTTGGACAGATTTCATAAGTCGTACGAAATCGGTCACCATTTATTGTGTAATTAATATTTAGCCCTACCTTTTGGTCTGGACATACCTAAGGATGTTAGCTTTCATAGGAATTTTGCGGATCGGGTTTTCGAGGTGCATATTATGAGTTACGATCCAAATAGCGCACCTAGGTCAGAACTAGACACGTTGTATAGTTGGCTATTTTTGAGGACTTTAGGATGTGTTTTAGGTCTCGAGGCCAACATAAGAATTTTAGTAGACATCCGGAGGTTTCCAGAAAGTCCAAAACCATACCCATAGGAGGTCGGGAAGTCAAGTTATAGTTCGTTTCGTTGGAGTATTGAATTCTGTCCAGTTTACTCTTTTGAAATAATGTGTTGTATGTGTAATTTATTAAATGGTTTGTAATATTGGAGTATTTGTTTTATGTAATAGTTAGATGATGTGAGATATGTTAAAATGTTAATTTATAAATGATGGGAACCTTATAGTGTTCCTAGGGGTGGGTTAGGTGGAAATTAGATTTTGCGTTAACTCCGTACGACGCGTTTTAATTTTAGAAATTTCGTTATTTTTTTTAGGCGCGTTATAAACCGTACGATCTAGTGAGCTCAAGTGTGTTCTGAAGTGAAGAAAAGATTTCCAGGTAATGTCTATGTCCTAAATCCCGCCGGGGTGCACTTTAATTGTTTTGTTGATTTTAAGTTATTTTACGGTTTGCATCCCGAAGGGATTTTATGGTGAAAACTGACTGTCTATTTTGGATGTCGAGTTGTGTTTTGAGTAATTAAATGAGACAGTCCTTTATGTGTGTGATTTGGAAATGGTTTTGGAAATTTGGAATGGATTGTTTGAGTTCGGAATGGTGTGATATTAAACCTGATTAATAAATCAAACGTGACGTAAATGCGGGTTCGGGCAACGCCCCATAGACCAGGATCTGTTCCTGCAGGGAGGTTGTCAAGAGATCAGGGGATGCCCTGATATGGTTATGTATTCGGGCAATGCTCCATAGACCAGGATCTGTTCCTGCAGGGAGGTTGTCAAGAGATCAGGGATGCCTAATAGGTGCTACTTCTCCGGGGTTAGTTATATACACGTGTGTGAAATGGATGGCCATCCGTATTATTGAGTTTGTGATTGATTGAGATTGATATTGAGATTGAGATGTGATTATTGTGAAGTCTTGGACTTCGAGGGCCAAATAAGCAAGGTCCGCCCGCTTAATAATTCTGAAAGATGGTTTGGTTGGTTGGGAAAGAAAGTTGATTTTGAAAAGGTTTGACTTGTTCACTTCTCCCCCAAAATTGAATTGAAATGGTTTTTAAATTGTTTTGACGGTTAGGGGTAGACATTATTGAGTCCTCCTCATGTTTTTAAATGTTTTGTTTTCAGGTGAAGAGTTCTGTGATGGGAACGAAAATTAGAAGTGAGGACGTTGAAGTTAGTAGCTTGAGAATAAAAGTTTAGTTATGTTTAGACTTGAAATTAGTTTATGTTGAGTTTTGTCTTTAGAATTTGAAGTTTCTTTCGTCCGTTAAATGGAAGTAATTAATGATTAGTTGTTAGTTTTCCTTTCTTGCCTTGTATTCCTTCGGGATACTAGCGTGCCCAATTAAAAGAAAAAGTCTTCCACTGTTAATGTTAGTCAATGTTTGACTTTGACCGTTAAGTTTAGAGTTTAATTTCCAGGGCGTTACAATAAGATATTAAAAACAAGAAGAATATATTACCTGTCTATTTGAGGGCATGCCCAAAATTGAGACTTTGTGTGAATTGGAAGTAGTGACTGTCAAAGTCAACAATAAAATTAAGTTTGAATTTGGAAAAAAATAATGAATATGAAGTAAAAATGTACTATATTTTAACTTGAAAGTGAAGATTATAAGAAGTAAATTTAGAGTGATGAGAATGTTAGAACGTCATTACCTTATGAATGTGACTTTTAATTGTGTGGAAACTATAAACTATAAAGTGATGCCTTTTTATATATTACTAATCATATGAAAGATGAGATTGGGCTTATAATTTAATTCATTGGTGCTTTTAATCTATTAATATATTAAAACAAAACTCAAATGAATGAGAAGTTGCCACGTGTCAACCAGCAAAAAATTATTCAATAAAGAAATTTTGTTGAAGCAATCTTTCAATTTCTAAATATAATAATATTAATAATTTAGAAATAATTTGGTATTAATAAAAATAAAAAAGAAATACCTAAAGTCATATATAAGTTACCAATATTTAATGCATACACAATTAGAACATTTTAAATTTTTCAAAACAGAAAAAGAAATACATAAGGTCATACATACATAAATTACCAATATCTAATACAAAACTAGAGCAATTTTTACTTTTCCATTCATCAATTTACTATTATAATATTATGACTAGAACCTTAAAAATAAAATATAATAATAAATTCTCAAGTACAATTTTCATGAAAAATATATACTATTGTTTTGTATTTTTTTTTATAACTATCTTAGGAAAAAAAATTCAATGAAACTACTATATATATTTTTAACAATAAAAAAATTAAAATTATATGTAACATACATATAGATTAAAAAGCTGAAAAAGAGGTTAAAAGTCACAAATATAAAATGAAAAATAATAAGAAAATAGAATTGTCACGTATTTATTGTCGTAACATTTTTTTCAAAAAATAAACATCTTTCTTACGAAGAAAAATAAAATAAAATAAAACCATTTATCCATAATTGTTATGGTCATGAAATAAAATCAACTCAACTGATAGTTTATTCCATAAAAAATAATATTTTTATGAGATTGGATTAATAATTATTATAAAATTACTTTAGAAAATAAACAACAAAAAATTATTAAAAAATTACCCGTGCATTACACGGTATATTAGAGACTAGTTTATATGGTAACTAAAGGCTATAATTAAATTGATAATTTGGAAGGTTTAGAGAGTAACAAAATGTTGTAATTAATTTAGAATTAGAAAGATTTTGTCTTTTGAGTTTTTGTAACTGATATTATGTAATAATATATAGTAATTTATATTTAACCAACCAATTTTTGTATCTTTCAACGTATGTTTGCAACATTTGAAGCCTAAGCATTGGATAACGTGCACCGGCAATGGGCAAAGTGGATATTTTGGTGAGGATCTTTTTTCTTACTTCTTTTGTGGAAGGTAGAAAATTTTGTATATTTAATAGATATTTTATATAGATGACACATGGCAATCAGCTAGGTACTATCCTTTTGTTTTAATATATTTAATAGATTAGGTTTCCATATTATATTAAAGTTCCATGTTAGTATCCTTCTCTCTTTTTTCTCTCTAGAAAACCCTAGCCTCCACTTCCTTGAAGAGGCTGCCATCGATTTTTTTGTCGATGGTAAGCCCCAATTTGATTGATTTCTACTTCAATTGTTAGTTTGGTTTTACGTTTACGCAAAGAAAGTTAGTCTCTTATTTTGTAAGAGTTTTTATTGTACCCTTATTTAGGGTTTTTAGTCTCTTTCTAGAGATTTATTGTACCCTTATTTAGGGTTTTTAGTCTCTTTCTAGAGTTTTTGTTCAGTTGGTGTGGTCTAATACGTTGGATGAAGATCTACTTTCAAATCGCTATAGCACGGGTTGTGAGGTTCTCCGTCAATGGTAAAGATGCAGAGTCATCGAGGAAAGATGCATAGTCATCAAAGAAATCGGAGCCGAACGTCAGTAAGATTAGTATTAGTTATTTGGAAGTTGAATTTCATATATATGTTTTAGATCTACAATTGTTCAATCACGATTTTCATTGTAAGTGTCGTATGACTTGCTATTAATGAAATATGTTTGATTTCAAAAAACAAAAAGTTTCATGTTACTATTATTTTAAAGCTTCATGTTATAATTATCATAAAGTTTCATGCTATTATTATTATTAGTTTCATGATTCTATTTTAAAGTTTCATGTTATTAATATAAAGTTCATGTTATTAGTTTCATGTTATTATTTTAAAGGTTCATGTTATTATTATAGAGTTTCATGTGATTATTTTAAAGTTTCATGTTATTAGTATTATGTTTCATGTTGTTATGTTGCTATATGAGTTAAGTTTGAGATCTTAGTTTAATGTTATTAATGTTGTGGCAATATCGTTTATTACTTTAAAAGTATCATATCGAGTTTATTAATATTCTTTTAGAAAAAGGTGTGCTGTGATGTTCATGTTTTCATGATAGTTATGCTCATTATATGGCTTACTAACTAATGAGAGGAGGTTAAGTTTGGGGTAGGGTAGGAAGTAGTTAGTTAGTGTTAGTAAAGTTATTGACTTTAGAATGTTATTCGAATTCTAGGTCCGAGCGAGATCGCGCGTTAGTAGCTCCTGTGACAGTGTGACGTGAAGCAAATCGATTTCAGTTAATGTCTATGTCCTAATCCCCATTGGGATGCTCTTTTATCTGTTTTGTGATTTTAATCTGATTTATGAAGTCTGCATCCCGTAGGGGATTTTCTGTAAAGTTGGACTGTCTGTTTTGGATGTATGTGAGTTCTTTTCTGAGTTCAGTAAAATGTGACAGTCTTTTAAACTCTGAGTTTTATTCTGTCGGTTTTGGAAATTGGGTTGAGTTTTTTTTTTTTGTTTAAAGTCTGACGTCTGAACTGCATAAGATAATAATAATCAAAGTGAAACCATAAGTAGGTTGCGACTAACGACCCAAAGACCAAAATATGTTTCTGCAGGGGAGTTATCAAGAGATCGAGGAGTCTCGATATATTTCTGAGTTTGTGCACACATTTGATTCTATTTCGGAGACTGACCATCCATATTCTGATTCTGGGGTATCTAAGATCCTGTTCTGATTCTGAGTTCTGATATTCTGGGGATAGGCAAATCCCGTCCGCATAATAAGATTCTGATTGTTTTCTAAGGAAATGATTACTCTGTTTCTTATTTCTGATGTCTGATTATGAGTTTAAAAAGTAAATTGAGATTTCTGGAACATTGTGTCTTTCTGAGTTGAAAGTTGGTGCTGTCGTTTCTAAGTTCTGTTATTCTGAACTCTGGTTATTTTGGGTTGGGATTCAAATGAGTTGCGAAAATGTTTGACTTGTTCCCCTCCCTTAAATGAATTGAAATGATCTTTAAACTGTTTTGACAGTTAGGGGTAGACATTGTTGAAGTTTTCCCCTCATGTTATCAATGTTTTGTTTTCAGGTGAAGATCAGTTATGTGATGGGAACGGGCTCTAGGAGTGAGGACGTTGGAGTTAAACGTTTTGAGAATAAAGTTTAGTTTATGTTCAGACTTGAAGTTTAGTTAATGTGGAATTTATGTTGTTCTAGAATTTGAAGTTCTTTTCGTTTAATTAATTTGAAGTTCGTAGTTTGTTTGGTTAATCTCTGTTCTCGCCTTGTATCTCTTCGGAGGTACGGCCGTAGTGCCCAAGTAAATAAAAGGGAAAAAAATGAATCTTCCGCCGTAGTGCCTAAGCTGAGGTCCTCTGTGTTCGATATGTTACAGCCGACTACTTCTAGTGAACGCCCTTCTGTCTTCACTCGTATAAGAGACACACCTAGCAGAAGGAGATCTGTTTTCAGTATAATCAAGGGTCATTATTAGCAAAAGCCTTCGGTGTTCACTAGGATAAAAGCTAGTGAGGAACTATTGGAGCCACAACTTTGTCAAGGAGACACTTCCGTGTTCGGGCGCATAGGAGTCACAAATGACGTTCAAAGCTCCGTCCCTTCTCGCATGAAGCGTCTCTCTACCTTGGATATAAAGACAGATGGTTCCCTTAGAGTCAAGAGGCGTATTGTGGTTCTTACAAGTCACCGAGTAAAAACCAAATCTGAAGAGGAATCCAGCCAAGAAGAAGTTGTGTCAGCCAATCATATTACCATCAAAGAACACCAAGGTCCCAAAGACGAAATAGAGCTTGTTGAAACTCCTAAAACCCTTGAAGATGGGGGGCAAGCAACAGTTTGAAGGAGCTAGATCTTAGGACGGTAGATAATCCTCGCCCTATTTATGTAAGCTCTTTGCTTACACCGGAAGAAGAAGGGGAGTATTTCAGACTCCTTTCATAGTATAGAGATGTGTTCGCTTGGAATTACAAGGAGATGCCGGGATTAGACCCAAAAGTTGCTGTTCACCGCTTGGCTATAAGGAAGGGCATCTCACCCAAGAACCAGCCTCAACGGAGGTTCCGTCCGGAACTGGTTCCAGAAATTGAAAAGGAGGTCGACAAGCTCATCGAAGCAGGATTCATTCGGGAGGTGAAGTACCCGACGTGGATTGCAAACATTGTCCCAGTAAGGAAGAAGAACGGACAACTTCGCGTTTGTGTGGATTTTCGCGATCTTAACGAAGCCTGTCCAAAAGATGACTTTCCCTTACCCATCACGGAGGTTATGATTGACTCTACCACAGGTCATGAAGCCTTGTCATTCATGGATTGCACCACTGGGTATAATCAAATCAAGATGGCACCAGAAGACCAAGATGCGACTGCATTTAGGACACCAAAGGGCATATTTTGTTACAAAGTAATGCCATTCGGCTTAAAAAATGCCAGAGCAACGTACCAAAGAGCGATGCAGAAAATATTTGGCAACATGCTTCATAAAACAGTGGAATGTTATGTCGATAACTTGGTGGTTATGTCAAGGAAGAGGGCGGATCACCTTCAGGACCTTCGCCAAATTTTCGAACGGTTGAGGAGGTGTCAACTTAAGATGAATCCTCTAAAGTGCGCATTTGGTGTTACCTCTGCAAAGTTCCTAGGCTTCGTCATTCACCATAGAGGGATCGAGGTTGACCAAGCAAAAATTAAAGCAATCCAGGAAATGCTGGAACCAAAGAATCTCAAGGAGCTTCGCAGCCTTCAAGGTCGACTAGCCTATATTTGGAGGTTCATATCAAATCTTGTTGGTCGTTGCCACCCTTTCAGCCACCTTATGAAGAAGGGTGCCCCTTTCGAGTGGGATGACTCATGTCAAAAAGCCTTTGAATCCACCAAGAAATACTTGTCAAACCCTCTGGTCCTAGGGGCACCAATCCCTGGCAAGCCCTCATACTCTATGTCACGGTGCAAGAGAGGTCACTAGGGGCGTTGTTCGCTTAACACAATGCAGAAGGAAAGGAAAGAGCATTGTACTACCTGAGTCGAACTCTGGTCGGAGCTGAGTTGAATTATTCTCCTATAGAAAAGATATGTCTAGCCTTGATTTTTGTTGTTCAGAAGTTAAGGCACTACATGCAATCTCACACTATGGAGGTCATCTCTAAGGCAGATCCTATCAAGTACATCTTGTTAAGACCGGTGTTGAGTGGTCGTCTAGCAAAGCAGGCCATGATCTTGAAGCAGTACGACATTGTTTATGTCCCACAAAAAGCAGTCAAGAGACAGGCATTAGCAGACTTCTTAGCCGAGCACCCGATTCCGGACAACTGGGAGATAAGTGATGACCTGCCAGGGGAAGACGTGTTCTTTGTAGACATCTTTCCATCATGGGATATGTATTTTGATGGAGCGGCGAGGCATGATGGCGCTGGAGCAGGGGTTGTCTTTGTGTCTCCTGAAAGACACGTTCTAATATATTCGTTTGTTCTCACTCAGTTATGTTCAAACAATATGGCAGAATACCAAGCATTGATCCTGGGACTTCAAATGGCTATTGAAATGGGGATAAAAGAGCTCAACATCTATGGTGACTCACAGTTGGTCATTAAGCAACTTCTTGAAGAATATGAATTTAAAAAGGAAGACTTGGTGTCGTATTAGAAGCTGGCGTTACAATTGTTGGAGAAGCTGGACATAGTCAAGGTAGAGCATGTTCCAAGGAGTTCCAACGAGATGGCCGACGCACTCGCTAATCTTGCGGCTACCTTAGCACTGGAGGCAGAAGACAACATAACGATCCCGGTATGCAGCCGATGGGTTATAGCACCACCAACCCAAGAACTCGAAGAAGAGGTCAATACAATTTGTGCTCTTGAAACCGAGGTAGAGGATTGGTGTCAACCCATCATGGACTACTTGAAGCATGGAAGGCTACATAGTGATTCTAGGCACAAGACACCAGCCTCCGGAACCAATTCATCCAACGGTGGCATTATGGTCGTTTGAGGCATGGGGTCTTGACGTTCTTGGACCAATTACGCCTAAGTCGTCGGCTAGCCACTCTTACATCTTGGCCGCCACGGACTACTTCTCCAAATGGGCAGAGGCGATTCCTCTTAGAGAAGTCAAGAAGGAAAATGTAGTTGACTTCATAAGAACGCACATCATCTATCGGTATGGCGTGCCTAAGTACATCATCACTGATAACGGCAAGCCATTCGTCAACAGTTTGATAACGAGTTTTTGTGAGAAGTTCAAGTTCGCTCAACACAAGTCGTCCATGTATAACGCTCCTGCAAATGGCTTGGCAGAGGCTTTCAACAAGACGTTGTGCAACTTACTCAAGAAGATTGTCTCAAAATCTAAGCGGGATTGGCATGAGAAGTTAGGAGAAGCTCTGTGGGCATACCGAACGACTTACAAGACGCCGACCCAATCAACACCCTTTGCTCTCGTGTACGGGGTAGAAGTTGTGCTCCCCTTGGAGATCCAAGTTCCGTCACTTCGTGTTGCTATGCAAGAGGGTTTGGTCGAGGACGAAAATCATAAGCTTCGCCTAGAGGAGCTAGAGGCTCTTGATGAGAAGAGGCTTTAAGCACAACAGAAGTTGGAATGTTATCACGCTCGACTGTCGCGAGCATTCAACAAAAAGGTTCGACCACGCTCGTTCAGTGTTGGAGATCAAGTATTAGCTGTGAGAAGGCCTATCATTGTCTCGCGCAAGTCTGGAAGCAAGTTCACTTCTAAGTGGGATGGCCCCCATGTGGTGCACGAAGTCTACACAAACGGTGCCTACAAGATAGTCGACGCAGAAGGAGTGCAGATTGGACCCATCAATGGGAAGTTCCTGAAGCGGTACTATCCTTGAAGTTCAACCATTGTAAGCTCTCAAACAGGAGCCTAAACTGTTCAGAAAAAAAAGAGTCAATTTCTATTTTATTTTTAAGTTCCTATTCATTGTTGTAATACTCCTGGCCCGCAAGAGTATAAACTGTGTACGGCAAAACAAAAACAAAAAAATGTAATACTCCTGGCCTGCAAGAGTATAAACTGTGAACGGCTAAATAAATAAATAAAAGTTCTTTCTTTTCCTCACATGAACTACGTATGGCTTGATCCTTTTGGGGTTTTGCATTCCCTTTAGGTACGTAGGCAACTTAGACATATGCCTGGTACAACCATAAAAGAAAGTTAATTGAAGTTTATTTCGTTTACAGTGTTGTCACACATATTATTGCATAAACTAGAAATTGGAGCTATTTTATTGCAATATAACTAACACTAACAATAACATACGATAAAATCAAAAAGAATAAGGTAACAGTCCGCTGGAAAAAGCCAAAGAAAACAAAAAGATTCAACAAAATTCGAAATAAAAGAAAAAAAACGCTAAACAAATCTCAAGCGTCTAATCTCTTCAAGAGTTCTTGGACACGTCTCCTTGCTGTCACAACTTCAACCTTCTCTTTTTCAGTAGCTTGCGGCGTCTCGAAAGCACCAAGTTCCCGCTCAAGAATAAACACATTGTCTTTTGCCCTCTTTAGAGAAGCATCAGTCTCAGCCAGCCTACCATGCAACTATTGCTCTTCTGCTTTCACTCCCGCAAGTTCAACTTCAAGTGTCTTCCTACGCTTATGGGCACGAGATATGGCGGAGGTTTCTTCGTTAAAGCGCTTGTCAATCTCTGCAACCGAGGTTTGGGCCACTCGGAGTTCAGAAGATAAAGCTTCCCGTTTGGCTAAAGTCTCTGCTGTAGGGATTCACCTCTCCACTTGAGCTTCTAACTTAAGGCACCGTTCAGCTCCTTGCAAGTATGTTTCGACAAGCTCTTTTAGCTCCAAAGGATCCGGGTCAAGAGACGAGAAGGTTCCATAGAACTTCTCGGCCTCTGATCTCAGGTTCTTAATATCATCTTCCATCTGTGGAATATACCTCTTTAATTGTTGAAGAAACCGTCGTCGTACCTCACCAGCCAGGCCATGGAAAATTTTGCCAGGAAAGTAAGCGGAAGAAGACGGAGTAGGAGAATGAGCCCGATTGATGTCGTGGATTGGTGGGGGCATTATGTTAATCGATGCAGTTGGCTCACGACTCCTTGCGAGTGGAGCCGTCAAGGTGTTCTCATTGCCATCATCACCGAACATTTCTTCAAGCAGCTCCTTGCTCATTGGAGTCAACTCCTGCACAGGCAAGAAAAATATATCAGTTCATCTACGTATCCGCCATCAACAATAGAAACAAAGGGAGAAAGGGGTAGGTTGATGAGTTATAGACTTGCCTTTGCTCTGTTTTTGGACTTAGACAAGCTAGTCGCGCTGTTTGATTTACCCCAGGACCTTGGCGCGATATCTAAGCCTTTCAAAGCCTCAATTTTCTCCCTCCCAAGTGAATCATAAGAACTCTTTTGAGGAGACAAGTCCGAACCAATAGAAGAGCTACCATCTCCTTCCTCCCTAAGATCATCAACAGGAGGAACAACTTGAACAGTAGGGGGCATGACAGGCTTATGTGCTTTTGCTGTTCCATCAGTGACAACCAGAACAGAGGCATTGTCATTAACCTTCGCCCTACGAGCCTTAGATGGCGTTGTATCAGCATGAATGAATTTCTTAGTCTCCGAAGAAAAGAGATCCTGGCGATAAGATTTCCACCAGTTCGCATACTCTACTGTAACCAGCATGGACTTTGGGTCTTGTGTGCAGGGAACAGTCACTGTGGATCTCAGCCCATGCTTTGTCAGATTGTACCAGTAGCATGCCGCGTCTTCTAAAGTACCACCGCGAACAGTCTTACTGGGATCACTAAGCACATCCTGATAAAAACCAGACTGACGCCCGAATTTACAAGGGAAGTACGACTCTATTACGATAGTCATCCCTGGCGTAGCGTTAGAAAACCGCTACGCATGTAGACCATGTAAGCTTTCCAACCAGTGGACAATACATGAGTGTCAGTCAGTTCCCGACAGGTGTCCCTCAACTCAGCAATACAATATACACGTGACACGTCAGGACGCTTCAGTAATTCACGTGACCCCAACCGAACAAATGTTTTGTCTATTCTTTCTCCTGAAAGTTTAACCATTTTAGGAGAATGGTTGTCTTTGAACTTAGGATGCTCGAAATGAGTCTCGAAATAAGTGCCCAACCAGCCATAAACATACTGCATAGGGAAAATAACCTCCAGCTTACGCAAATTCTTAGTAGAGGAGATCTTGAGCAAACCTTGGTAGACACTAGCCAAAGTTGGGATAGCTAAATTCACACATTGCCCATGCGCAATCTGGCTGGCAGCCTTGAACACACCAGGGCGGATGAGGTTAAGCTTGTCAGTTGGTAGTGCAAAGCAACATAACCAGCATGATATGAGGGCAGCTAGGTAGACTTCTTCAATCAGTGACTCGGGAACGCCGAGAAGAACAAAAGGACCCTTTTCCTTCTTGGTCCGTGCCGAATGTTTAGCGATAGATCCTGAAGGACAATGGGTCTCGGGTGGAACTCTTTTCCATCTTTTATTGTCTCGTGGGGGAGGGCTTGCATAATTCTTCAAACCGCGATACCAGAAACGCACCCATTCACTAGCAGGAAGTTGAATAATGCCATTGACATCTTGACATTGATTGCGGAAAGCAAAAAAAAAAGATAGATGCAGGACTTTGGAAGACAAGGAAGCCACTGATGAACCTTTGAGAATGCTTGCAAGCTCCCCAGTCTGAGTCACTATAGCCCCTGAGAGTGAAATCATCATCTTTATGGATTAATATCCCTAAATCATAATGTCCCTTCAAATATCTCAGAATGTGAATTGCTGCCTTCCAATGTAAGTCCGTAGGCTCTTTGATATACTGGCTCATATGTTGGATGGTGAAAGTTAAGTCAGGTCTGGTATTAACCAGAAAATTGAGTTTCCCAATCAATCTTCTGTAATTGCTAGGATCCTCCAGAGGTGTACATGAATTAGGAGACAGTTTGACATTAGTGTCCATAGGACAGACGACAGGTTTTGATGAATCGTTTAAAAATTCTTGAAGTAATTCCTTGATCAATTTCTTTTGTAAAAGAATAACTCCCTGTGAGGTATGTATAATCTCAAGACCAAGGAAAAAATGAGCCCTTCCAAGATCTTTAATTTTGAAAGCCATGTCAAGATGTTTCTTCAGATTGGCTATTTCCTCATGATCATTTCTTGTTAACAGAATGTCATCAACATAAACTACAAGGAAGATAGATTTGTTAGTGTCTTTTCTATAAAATAGTGAATAATCATTATCAGAGTGTTGATATCCTCGTTGATATAAAACCTCAGTCAATTTTGCATACCATTGTCTATATGCCTGTTTTAAACCATAAATAGATTTTTTAGTTTACAAACAGCATTAGGAATATCTGTAGAGACTCCCTTAGGCACTTTCATTTAAATTTCTTTATGTAAATCTCCATGAAGGAAGGCATTATTGACATCTAGCTGTTGTAAACACCTATCTTTCTTAACAGTTACTGCCAATAAAGCCCTTATTGTTGTCATTTTGACAACTCGGGAAAAGGTCTCACTATAGTCTATCCCGACCTTTTGTGTGAACCCCCTAACCACTAATCTTGCCTTGAATCTTTCTATATTTCCATATGCTTTTCTTTTAATTTTATATACCCATTTGAAATCGATGGATTTTCTTCCTTTTGGAAGAGATACAATCTCCCAGGTTTTTGTATCAAAAAGAGCTTTCAGTTCCTGCTGCATGGCTGCTCTCCATTCTTTGTGTTGAGTTGCTTCATCATAAGTTTCTGGTTCTGTATCATTAAGATAGTGTTCCTGACAATCTGAAATATCAGACAAAGAAACATCCTTGGGTTTACAATATAGGTTAGTCACACTTGAGAAACAGGTATTGTAATCTTCCAAATAAGGAGGTTTGTGATTTCTAGAGGATCTTCTCAAGGTTTGAATGGAGTTAGTATCATGCTATACAATATCGTTGCTTAGATTACCGGCCATCATCAATAACATTTTCTGACTCATTGTGTCATGTTCAATATTGATTCTGGCTTCAGTTTCAATGGCATGATTCTGAATGCTTTCAACATCCTCGGAATCATTCTTCATAAAGGGAAAAGATGCATCAGTTTCAGAATGTCCAAAATTATCATTCATGAGTGGAAAAAGTGCAGGAGATTTTTGTTCTTAATTGTAAGAAAAAATATGTTCATGAAAGATCACATCCCTAGAGGTAAGAAACTTATGTGTTGAAATGGAATAAAGCTTATATGCTTTTTTCCCTTGTGGATAACCAAGGAAGATACATTGTTCAGCTCTTGGCTGAAATTTGTGTCTCCCTTGTTTTAAGGTACTCATGTGACACAAACATCCAAAACTTCTTAGGTGATCGTAATTGGGTGTCTTTTTGAACAACATTTCATAAGGGGTTTTATTCTTTAATAAAGGTGTATGTATCCTATTTATAAGATAAGTGGCAGTGAGTATGCTTTCTCCCCAAAATTTTAATGGTAAATTTGATTGAAACATTAAGGCCCTAGCAACCTCAAGGTTGTGTTTATGTTTTCTCTCAATTATTCCCTTTTGTTGAGGTCTTTGTGTGCAACTGGTTTCATGTAATATGCCTAGATTACGAAAATAAGAAATAACAACTTTGTTCTTTCCAATTTCCAGGGCATTGTCTGATCTTATTCGTTTGACAATGTAGCCGAACTGTGTTTTTGCTATTGTGACAAGGGATTGGATTATGCTAAAGGCTTCATCCTTGGTGGTCATTAAGTGGGTCCAAGTAACTCTAGTAAAGTCATCAACTATAGTTAGAATATCTATGTCCTGAGTGAGTAGGAACTTGGAAAGGTCCCCAAGTATCCACATGAATTAACTTAAAAGGAATAACAGTAGATATGGTGTTGGAATGAAAAGGTAAGCAGCGTTGTTTAGCTCTAGGGCAAACATTACAATTAAAATGTTTATGATCTTGGATATCATGTAAAACAACATCATGTATTAGTCTCATTCTACCAAAAGACATATATCCTAATCTTTGATGCCAAATACTATTGTTGACAAAAACTAGGGCATTTGACTTATTATCTATGTTGCTCGTAGCTTCATGTACCAGTTTCTTATCCAAGAAATAAAGACCATATGCTTCTCTACCAAGAACCAAAGGCCCCTTCACAAAAAGGCCCTGCAAAATACATTGTGTTTTAGTGAAGGTTATCTGACAGTGTAAATCTTGACATAATTTCTTGACTGAGATTAAATTGAATCTAAAATGTGGAACATACATAACATTCCTTAAAACTAAATGATTTGAAATGTCCAACTGGCCTTGTTTGGTTACTCTTATTTTATTCCCATCAGGCATGGTTATGTCAATGGGTGTTTTAAGATCATTCAGACCTTTTAATATTTCTTTATTACTGCACATATGGTCACTGGCACCAGAGTCCAGGACCCAAGTATCTTCAATGAAAGTACATGAACAGCTAACTTCATTGGATGAACAATGTAAAATAGACGAGGGAATGTTACTAGACATTGTATCATTGGTTGCCTTTCCATTGTTCTGCTCACTTAAGCTGCTATAGGTTGTTGCAAGAGTTGTCTGGCCTGTTCTTGGTTTAGATTGAAAGTAGGTGGTGCAGAATTTCCCTTAGTACTTGTTTTGTCAGATGCTGATGAGCTTGGTTCTGCGTCCTCAGGTTCATTCCAAGCAGCATTGGCCATCTTTCTAGAAGGGCCCTGCTGTTTCAGTTGTCTTCCTAGGTACCTCGGGTGATTAGATGGGAATCCATGCAATTTGTAACATCGATCGATAGTGTGCCCATTCTTCTTACAATATTCACAAAATAGAGCCTTCTTGGATTCATTTTTTCGTTGGTCATTTGCTGGTCTTTGGGGTCCATTTTGGCTGTTTCTTGAAGTATAAAAGGCAGCGGATTCAGACATAAATTGGCTATTGTCATGAACCTTCCTTTGCCTTTCCTCTTGGCATAGAATGGAATAAACTTGGCTTCATCAAAATGTTGCCTCGAATTGTAGTGTACTACTGTTTAGACCCATAAGGAATTGCAGTAGTTTCATCTCTTCGAAATGAACCTCAATTTGTCTGTTAATTCTAGGGTCACATGTGCACTTACCACAGAGGCATTTGGGAAAATTCGTGACAGATCCCACTTCATCCCAAAGTTTCTTGGCCTTTGTGTAGTAGCTAGAAATGTCCAAAGATTCTTGAGATAGCTTGGACACTTCTTGTTGCACAGAATAAAGTTTGGCTTTGTTAACTTGCCCAAATCTTTCTGATAGCTCCAGACACAAATCTCGAGCCAATGTTGAACATAAGACACTGTCTCTGATGTTCTTTGCCAAAGAGTTGAGGATCCACGAGAGCACCATGTCATTCCCTCTTTGCCAATAAGGGAAGAGATGTGAGTCGATCCCTGGATTGGGGAGAGTTCCATCAACGAAGGCTATTTTGTATTTTGCCGATAAAGCGATGGTTGCTGACCTTTTCCATGAATTGAAATCTTCACCATTAAATTGCTCAGCGACAAGAGAAAGCCCATGTTGGTCTGAAGGGTGGATGTACAATGGGTCATAGGGATCGATAATTGGTATTCTACTGAGTGGTTTAGGGGAAGGAGATGGTGTTTCAGGCGTTTCTCTGTCAGGTTTTTCTGACATTATTGATGTTTAGTAGCTGGTAGTTTAATGGAGGAAGGCTAGGGGAAGAAGAACCCATGCTCTGATACCATGTAAACGATGGTAATTCAGCAGCTGGAAGGATAGAGGGAGAATGGAACAGTACTATGCAAATAATCTATTGTGTTATTGAATGAATAAAGGAAACCAAACAGAAGGAGCTATTTAAAGAAGAACAAACCAACAATCGAACAGAACCTAAAGAAAACAAGAAAACAAGAACCCTAAAGAACTAAAGAAAAGAAAATTAACATAACTAAATTAGGTATTCTAACAATATGTATAGCATTTAGTTATATACTTATATACTATATGCGTTTGAGTATGCTTGTCTTTTGAAAATGACATTCGATTAAGACCCAAATCTGATCCAAACAGAAACTGAACTTAAACAAAACTAAATAACCATTTTAGTTTAAAGTATAGAATAATGAAGAGATAAATGGGAACCAATATCAGATTGATCGGGCTTCCAGCGGTACTTGAGGTAATACTTATCTTTGCGTCCATACTTTAAGCAGTCGAATTCCTTGCGAGTAATGTGACAAGAAGAGGCGTCATAGTGAGGATAAGAGTTATCCCAAACCCAACGACCTTCATAGATGTTGCATTTCTGAAGCTCTTTTTGCTGTGATTTTTTTGGTTCGCTGCTATTATTGCTTAAACAAACGGTTTGGCTACTAAGTCTTGACCACAATGGTTAATGACATTATAACATGAGACAGACTGCTTTCTTTTTTGCTGCCCATGTTTTTTTTTTTCCTTGATCCAAGGAGCAGAAAGTAAAGAAGAGGAGATTTTGAACAAAATGTAATGGTGGGGTAAGTGTTTATATATAGATATTAGAGGGCAGGTGTTTGGTTTCATGGTACTACCTCCATCTCAAAATGTTTGTCATTTGATTAAATTTTGACCATTTATTACTCACAAATTAAAATGAGTTACGATATGAAATTATCGCCATTAGAAAGATCATACCTTATAAGTAAAACTTACAATGACGGTAATTCCATGTCATAACTAATTATAATTTTTAAGTAATCAACTGTCAAAATTTTGTCAAAGGACGAACATTTTGAGACGGAAATAGTACACTGTAACATAAGTTTTTGTGTTGCTAATCATTGCCCTACATTGTTTATTGAATTGACTTTTTGACATGGGCTACCTCCACGTCTTGCTCAAATGTTTAACGTATCTTCTACAAAATGAAGTAAATTGGTAAATATTTATCATTCTGCTTTTATAAAATCTTGTCAGTTTATCATGATATATTCGTTTGGAAAACAAAGATATATTCCAATAGTGAAAAGGTGGTAACATTAATGATATTAGGTTATGTTCGGTAATAGTATTTGGTACAACTTTCACTATTTTGATCAAGTCAAAATTTTAATTTAACAAACATTAGAAAGAGTTTTGTAAGTATTTCAGAGAATTTTTTTCTAGGGAGAATTTCTCCTAAGACGTTTTCTCTAAGAAAATATTTCTTAAAAACTATAGTTTACAACATTCGGTTTACAGCCTAAAAAGCTAGGAAAATTTTCACAATGTTTGGTTTAAATCGTAACTTTCCTAGAAAAAAGATGTTTGGAATGTATAAGTCACCCTTATTATTGTTGAATAGTTAGTGAAAATAATAAGGGAATAAATGTATTGAATCTATCAAATGTCCCACATGGATAGAATAGTGTATTAATTCTATCAAATGTCCCACATGGATAGAATAGAGTTGTCTCTAGCTTCTAGAGAATATAAATAGGTTTCCTATTTATTGTCTCACATGGGGAAAATAAAATAACCTATGACTCTTTATAAGTTAAGGAGTCATATGAGTTTATAAGTAAATAGACTCTGGACTAGGCTAGTCTGTGCTTGGGTTAAGGTTCAATGCGAAGCATTGAACCGCACACGCACACGAGCGCGCGGCGTGGGCTGTAGGGCGCTTTTGGCGCTTATTAGGCGCACTTGGCACTTGGCACGTGAGCTCGGAGCTTTCGGAGTAGACAACTAAATAACATTTATTACTATTTTTTTAAGCAGTTTAATGCAGTTGGACAGGATTAAACTGCCAAACCGTCAATCCTGTCCAAAAGCATTGTATCAACATCATCATCCTCATCCATAGCAGAACTGCTCAACAGGGGGATTGAATGTATATTTATATGTCAATCCAGGAGTTTTGTTGTATCCTGGAGACACGATATTGCATTAGGGGCGAAATCTTGTCTTAAAGATAGTGATTCTTTCACGCCTCAAAGCTTCTTCTCAATCCCATATACTAACAATTTTAAGACAAGATTCTATGGTAGATTCAGACACTGCATTCAGAATCATGAAACAAAATCTCGTAAGGTTGGACAAGTTTGATGGCACAAACTTCATGCGATGGAAGGACAAGATCTTATACCTGTTGACAGCATTGAAGATCGCATACGTTCTGGATCCAAAAATATAGAATCTGCCGAACCCATCAAAGGAGGAACTAGAGAAATTGGATCCTGCGGAGATTCAAAAGTTGAACGAAGCAAAGAAGAAACGGGAGGAGGACGAATTTCTATGTAGAGGACACATTCTGCAAACCTTGTCAGAACGTTTGTACGAGTTGTACGTTTCATGGAAGTCACCAAAGGACATTTGGAAAGCCCTCGAAGAAAAATACAACACAGAGAGACAAGGTACTGACAAATTTCTTATGATGAAGTATTTTGATTTTCAGATGTTAGATGATATATCTATTCTGGACCAAGTGCATGAGTTGCAGGTTATTGTCAATAGACTTCATGATCTTCAGGTTAAGATCTCAGAGTCACTTCAAGTGAGGGCGATTATTGCAAAATTGCCACCCACTTGGAATGACTACAGGAAGAAACTTCTGCACATGTCAGAAGATTTCACTGTTGAAAAAATACTCAGGCATCTCAGGATTGAGGAGGAAAATCATAAAAGAGATGCTGTGTATTTAGCCAACAGTTCAAAGGTTAATTTCGTGACTAAGGAGAAGTCTAAGGCAAAGAAAGACAAATCCCTTAAGGCAAAGAAAGACAAGTCCACTTTCAAAGGTAATGGTACTAAGGTACCAAGAAGCAGAATAGTCATTGTTACTATTTTAAGGGCAAAGGACATTACATTAAGGATTGCAAGAAAATGAAGGCTGATCTGGCAGCCAAGAATGGAGATTCTTCCAAGGCTAACATGGTAGATGAGAACATGAAGGACTTGATTGCTATGGTATCTAATCTTTATTTAAATATGATTACTGAGATACATATGCCTAATATAGGCAAGCCTCCTGGTTGGTGGTATGATACAGGTGCCTCTATTCATGTTTGTTATGACAGGTCACGATTTAAAACTTATGAAGTTGTGGCAGGTCGTGAGGTCCTCATGGGGAACAGCACTCCGGCCAAAGTCCTTGGACTAGAAACGGTAGAGTTGAACTTCACATCAGGGAGAAAACTCACGTTGATGAATGTCTTTCATGTTCCAGATATGAGGAAGAATCTAGTTTCAAGAAATATTTTGAATAAGAAGGGATTTGTTGTTGTAGTAGGTTCAAATCAGATTATTATTACTAAGAACACTGTGTTTGTTGGCAAAGGCTACGATTGTGAGGGCATGTTTAGACTAAGTTTGAATGTAATAAATGAAGTACCTAGTTCTGCTTATCTTGTTGATTCTTATTCAGTCTGGCATGCTAAGATAGGACATTTAAATTTCAATTCGTTGAATTTTATGATCAAGGATGGGTATTTCTCTTGTAAGTCAGATTCAAATATTTCTAAGTGTGAAATTTGCAGTCAGGCTAAATTCACTAAGAAACCTTTCCCTAATGTTGAGAGAAATACACAAATTCTAGACTTAGTTCATTCTGACATATGTGAAATGAATGGAATGCTTACTAGGCGTGGTAAAAGATATTTATCACATTCATTGATGATAGTTCGAGATACACTTATGTATATTTATTACGAACTAAGGATGAAGCATTCGACATGTTCAAACGCTATAAGGCTGAAGTTGAGAAATCAAAAGGAAAAAAGAATTAAAATTCTAAGGAGTGATAGGGGAGGGGAGTATTTTCCAATTGAATTTGATGAATTCTGTGAGAACCATGGTATCTTCCATCAAAGAACAACCTCTAGAACACCTCAACAGAATGGCCTTGCTGAAAGGAAAAATCAGACTCTATGTAATATGGTTAATGCCATGTTTTTAAATGCTGATTTGCCAACACATTTATGGGGGGAAGCACTCTTAACTGCGTGCCATGTCCATAATCGAATTCCTTCTAAGAAAACGAAGGTATCTCCATATGAGGTGTGGAAAGGAAGAAAGCCTAACATTAAATACTTCAAATTGTGGGGGTGTATTGCCTATTATAGAGTTCCTGATCAAAAGAGGACTAAGTTAGGCCCAAGGGCAATCAAGAGCATTTTTGTAGGTTATGCTGAAAATTCTAAAGCATACAGGCTGTTGGACTTACAATCTAATGTGATTGTAGAGACTAGAGATGCAGAATTCTTTGAGAATACCTTAATGAAATCTGATGCATCTCAACCAACACCTACAATTAGGAACTCTCCTGATATACCATTAGGAAGCGCTACTTCTGGTTCAATTGACAAAAGTAATGAACTTGAGTCTGGTATAGAACCAAGAAGAAGCCAAAGGGTTAGAAAAGCTAAAGATTTTGGACCGGATTTTGTTTCCTCCATATCTATTGTCTTTCTAGTAGAAGGTAGTAGGACAGAAGTATTAGACCAAATACCCATTGTACTAAATGGTGATGATGACCCTAAAACATTTAGTGAAGCTATGGAATCTGGAGATTCTGCATTCTGGAAGGAGGCAATAAATGATGAGATGGATTCAATATTGTCCAACAATACTTGGATTCTAGTGGACTTGCCTCAAGGTTCAAAACCAATAGGATGCAAATGGGTATTTAGGAGGAAGTACAATACTGATGGTTCTTTACAAACCTTTAAGGCTAGAGTAGTAGCTAAAGGTTTTACCCAAAAGGAAGGTATCGATTACATTGATACCTACGCTCCTGTAGCCAGAATTACATCCATTAGGATTCTGTTTACATTGGCTTCAATATTTAAGCTACATGTGCATCAGATGGATGTAAAAACAGTTTTTCTAAATGGAGATTTAGAAGAGGAAATTTATATGGAACAACCTGAGGGTTTCATATTACCAGGAAATGAAAAGAAGGTGTGTAAATTGGTTAAATCCATATATGGGTTGAAACAAGCGCCCAAACAGTGGCATGAAAAGTTTGATGCTGCGCTTCTTTCAAATGGTTTTCTCCATAATAACTCGGATAAATGTATTTATTCGAAGTTTACAGATTCTTATGGAGTTATTATATGTCTCTATGTTGATGACATGCTCATTTTTGGAAGCAATTTACATGGAATAAATGAAACTAAGAAGTATCTCACCTCTCCTTTTAAGATAAGGGTTTTGCCTTAAGTCAATCTCATTATATTAGGCATAAAGGTTAAAAGGAACAATAAGGGTTTTGCCTTAAGTCAATCTCATTATATTGAGAAATCGTTGACTAAGTTCAAACATCTCAATATAAAGGATGCCAAAACTCCCTATGATCCAAGTGTTCACTTAGTGGAGAACAATGGAAGAGCTGTTGCACAATTGGAGTACGCTAGTGCTATAGGGAGTCTGATGTATGCAATGCACTGTACCAGACCAGACATTGCATTTGCAGTGTGCAAATTATCTAGGTATAAAGTAAACCAAGTACAGAACATTGGAAGGCCGTTGCAAGAGTACTTGGATACTTGAACAGGACAGTTGACTTTGGTCTCTTCTATAATGATTATCCATTTGTTTTAGAGGGATTCACAGATGCTAGTTGGATAACTAGCTCTAAGGATAACAAGTCAACATCTAGGTGGATATTTACCCTAGGAGGAGGAGCCATTAGTTGGGCCAAAACAAACATGTATCTCACATTCCACTATGGAATCTGAGTTCATTGCTCTAGCAGCAGTAGGAAAGGAAGCAGAATGGTTGAGGAATCTATTGATGGATATTAAGTTGTGGCCACAACCTATGTCAGCCACTTCCTTATATTGCGATAGTTAGGCTACCATGTCTCGAGCTTATAGTAAAATCTATAATGGGAAGTCTAGACACATTAGTTTGAGACATGCGTATGTGAGGGAATTGATTCAAGATGGTGTTATAACAATCACCTATGTTAAATCAACTCTAAATCTAGCAGACCCTTTGACTAAAGGTTTGCCAAGGGATCTGGTGAAGAGCACCACTGCTAGAATGAGTTTAAAATCCTTTAATGTATGATCTGTTGAGATAGGAACCCCACCTTACTCTAGTGAAAACTAGTTATTAGGTTTAAGGGGTAATAACAAGTTATAACAAGGTCAATGGAGCACTATAAAAATGATATAGTGCATTTAATTATTAAGTAGGATGAGTTTACTCTTAATGGAATCCATATAGGTATGGATTTCACCTATGTGAATATTACAAACCTTGGAGACAACATAAACAAGACATCAAAATCCCAATTGATTCAATTAAGGCAGAATCACAAACCTTGGAGACAACATGAAACGTATCCAGCAAGAGGTCTAAAACCTCCCTTGCATTAGCAGCTTCAGCTTGTTGTCTAAGCCCATCCTGCAACGACACAAGCGACGCCTCGACACTATCCCTAAACGGGAGATCTTCTCCCTGAGATCAGACAAAGGCACTCACATTCAAGCAACAGCAGAATCCACATCGACGAGCTTAACCGTCCCTATCTCTCACCACAGCCACCGTGCGCTGCGGCGAACAAACGCGCACACAGCCAGTCGCCACCGTTGCCTCATCTACACACCCAGAAACCCCATGAGCAGTAAAAAAGTTAAAATTACCTCAGGGAAAAGAAGCATAGCTCGGAAACTAGGAGCAAACTCCTAGATAAACCCAGAATTAGCAGCGAACCACTCGGTGTCACCTTCATTATCGCAGTACATGAAGATGGGGCCCGAGCGACCCGGCCCGGGCCAGTGGTCATGAGCACTACTAGAAAATACCCTAAATTTAGACGCTTTTTAGCCATTATCTAGACGCTTTTTGGTGTCTAATAAAAAACGGTCGACGCTTTTAAAAAGCGTCGAGATATTTGGGGTCGAGATATCTAGACGCTTTTTTTGGTCTAAATATGGAAATTTCTAGACGCTTTTTTGGGTCGACCTTGGTCAAAATCTAGACGCTTTTTGTGGTCTACCGTGTTAAAAATCTAGACGCTTTTTGGGGTTGAAAATACAGAAATCTAAACGCTTTTTTGGGTCGAGAAGCCTAAAATCTCGACCCTTTTTAGGGTCTACCGCTTCTGGATTGGCACAAAAAAAATTTGATGGCGGGCACAACATAGACTCAAAAAAAGCGTCTAGATTTCATTATTTTTTAATAAAAAAAAAGTAATTTACATAGATCGCCATCAAAGTTCATACACATACAATCTTTTTACATGTACATCTAACCATCATAGTTCATACATTTACACAATCTTTTATTACACGTATTCTCCTCATTGAGGTAATTGAAGACAACAATGCATCTAATGTATATGCAAAAACAAGCTCTTGACCTAAATTTGTAGACCATCTTGATAAAATTTCATTTCCAGCATTGAGCAGCAGCTGAAACCCAAAATATAACCAAAACAACAAATAAATCCATAATTATATGAAATAAATATGCAACATCATGTCAGCTCATGAAAAATAATAGTCTTGTAAAACCCAAAATGCACTAGAGTAAAGCAGCTCCATAGCTTGGTTGAATTGGCTCGTAGGGCTCGTAGGCTAATTCAACCTCTGATACTCCGAATCTTCTAAATAGCAGTCGTACCCGTGTCAGACACGACACGACATGGATATGGACACAAGATATGTGTCCGACACCCACTTTCGCAATTAGAAACGACATGGACATGGACACAAAATAGCCCCATAGCTTGTCAACTGTATTGCTTTCACTTTCATCCAAGCATGTGCCTTCGACACTCGCAATATTGACAATTAAACAAGACTAAACAAAGTAAAAACAAAGGTTTTTCAATTCATATTTGAGTTTTTGTAGGAAATAGAGAGAGGATGACCCAACCCAGAGGATACTAAAAGATATTGATCATTATCACAGCAAAATTGGAGCTGGATCGCTGTTTGAATCATGATTACTTCCCCTAATGAACACTAAACAACAACAAACTTAAGCACAGCCACAGGGCACATGGACAAAGTTACTCTGCTCAATAAAGATGATTTGATAAGTAGGAAGAGAGAGATTGGCCTAACCGTCCCTCTCCCTCACCACAGCCACCGTGCGCTGCGGCGAACAGACGCGCACACAGCCAGTCGCCACCGTTGCCTCATCTACACACCCAGAAACCCCAGGAGCAGTAAAAAAGTTAAAATTACCTCAGGGAAAAGAAGCATAGCTCGGAAACTAGGAGCAAACTCCCAGATAAACCCAGAATTAGCAGCGAACCACTCGATGTCACCTTCATTATCGCAGTACATGAAGATGGGGCCCGAGCGACCCGGCCCGGGCCAGTGGTCACGAGGTATCGTTGGGAGAAACTCCCGGCATTGTTAAAGCTGAAGTGATCGAGGCGCTCATGTAACCCATCTCATACTTGTACTTCTTCTCCTAGGTTGTTTGTTTCTAGGTTGCGAATTTGCCCAGGAAACCTGGTTGAGGTTGAGCAGCCCCATATTAAGCCCATGATCAGAGAGAAAGCAGGAGGGTAAAGAGAGAGAAACATGCGATTTGTTGTGACACCATTTTTGAGAAGTTGACTAATCAGTGTTTGTGGATGCTTCGTTGAGCAGTGAGGGGTGCTTTAATGGAGGAGGAAGAAGGGTGTTGGTGAATTCCGGCCGCCAATCAAATAGCCATGCGTGAATGAATTGAAAAATTGAGTTTCTGTATTTGTAATCAAATCCGCCAAACACCAGCCCTGATGTCTCTCTATTGACCTTCGCGCAGGTCGATGGTCGGACGGCGGCGGATGTGGATGTGGAGGTGGCGGCGGCAGTGGCGCGGGTGGGGAGGGAGAACTTGCTGTCATTCATGGAGGTATAAGAAATAGAGAGCGAAAATTAGACTCTTCCCATGTCATTTTTGGATGTTTAACTCAAAGGGTATATTGGTAATTCACCCTAATATAAACTATTTCTGACATTGTAAATTGCCTAAACGTGGGTAAATAGAGGAGAGAGAATGAGTGTAATAAAGGTAAAAACATATTTTAATTGCAGCGTTGATATTCATTTCAAATTAATCAATGGTATATAATTGTCAACTACCATAGTTGAAATTATTTTCAACTATGGTAGAATTTTCAGAAAAACAATATATGAATTGTCAAAGGATATCTTGTAACGTTATAATTTTATTTATTTCTTATAATAATAGCTACCTTAACAAAAAAAAAAAAAAAGATTGATATAATTATTGTGCATTAGGAGATTGATCATAATCACCTCCATCAAGGAAAAATGCAAGTGGCTAATCCTATCGAGATAGGATCGATCCTTATAACACATGAGAATCACTAGCATCAGTCATTTCTAACTTTAACGTGTGTTTGGCCTAATTTTTAAAAAACTGTTTTTACTTTTTAAAAACAGTTTTTGTAAAAACTGTTTTTGAAAAATTATTAAAGTGTCTGACCTAACTTTTGACATAAGTATTTTAACTAAATTGGAGAGTTTGGTCTAACTTATGATAGAAGTGTTTTTACTTGTTTGGCCTATTTCAAAGTTTTAATGTGTTGATTTACATTTTTCTTTTTTATTATCTTAACAAATTATCCTATCTAAATTTAGATTTAAATTATTTTTATAGTTAAATAATTATAATTATAATTATTTTCATAATTATAATTTTTCATAACTATAGTTATACCTATAATTTTAATTATATATTGTATCTCATAACTATACAATTAAAAATATTTATTGAAATTAGATAATTAAAAATATTTTAAATTACAACATAATAATAAAATGTCCCATGCCTCGTCAAAGATATTATTTTGTAATATTGAAATTTTAACACTTAAAAAATTACTTGAGTTGTCCACATGCATAAAAAAAAAAGGAAAGCGTTAATTCATATACATCAAAGATCTTGAAATGTCATTGCGGACAGACGCCATATCATTGTCAACCAAGGCACCACCGTACTCAAATGCAGTATCGATTTCGATCTCCCAACCCGAGATCATCATCTTCTACTACTAGGGGCATATAATTCAGATGTTGATCGCACTTAGAGAGAATTCTTCATCTGCTATGGCATATTCTCTAATATAATTTTGAAGAGCCATGGTTGCCACAATAATTTTGCATTGTATGGAAAACTTGTAACTTGGCATCTGAAGTAATATTCTCCATCTATTTTCCAAACTCCAAATGTTTTTGCAATGATATTTCTTAGAGATGCATGTGCGAAGTTGAATACTTCACAATATCCAGTTGGTGGTTGACTTGAATGTCTAAAATCAAGAAGATGATATATTGATGTTGTTGTCCCTTAAAAGGCACTAGATATCCTTTCATGTTTGGATAGCCCGCATCTACAAGGTAATACTTACCTGAAAAAAAAAAAAAAAACATTCAAGAAAAAATTGTATCGAATGTCAAAATACTACATTTACATAAATGAAAATTTCGTTGAGGTAGTTACCATTTGGTGGCCGGATGTGGGAAAATGTTAGTATTCTTGTACTTCTCCAATGTCATAGTAAGGATACGTGTGTCATGTGCAGATCCTTCCCATCCAGCTCGAACAAAGGTTAACAACATGTCGAAATTGCAGATTGCCATCACATTTTGAGTGGCGTAACCTTTTCTACCTATATATGGAATTTCATTTTCTTTATGAGTAATGACTGCACGAATATGGGTATCATCTATAGTTCCAATTGTACCTTTAAAATGTGGCCAAAATCGGTAAAGTATACAAATACAAGTAGTCTGGTTTATTCATATAATACATCACTATACTTAAAATGTGAAAACATCAGCTACTATTCATCATTACTGTTCCAATAAATCATAAACCGTATCACTGTTCCAATGAACAGTAGGTGGACAATTTTGTCAGTTCATGCCTCCTTGTATTATGGTGCGTGGCGTTTAATTTGTCCTTCCACTCCCACTCTACAAATAAGAAATTGGTTCCCCCAATCTCCATCTTCTCCTTCTTTCTCCACACCCCGATTCCACTGCACCATTTAATCCTCAATTTGTAAACCACCATTAGCACTCCTAACAGATGAATATTTTATAGGTTAATCAAGTTTAGGAGCTCCGATGCTTCAAAATCATGTCCATTCTCACTCTTCACTTTTCACTCCTTGTTTTGGAGGTTAATCAAGTAATGTATTATATGGTGTACTGTTCATTTAGTTCTTGGATACGCATCTGAAGACCGGGCACATAAAAGCCATATTAGTTATGGAATTTCCATTGATGGTCAAGAAGTGGTCCCTCCGCATCGTTGGCGGCAAAGATTCTAACGAGCAACAGTGGTCAGCACTGGGGTCGAGTGTCAATAGCTAGAAAACCCGAGTAGCGAGATGTGAGCTCAGTAAATCAAACTAGAAATTGTTAATGATATAAACATTTCTTTTTCAAGATATATAAGGGGATAAAACCTAGATATTGATATGTTAATTTGGCAAGATCGATCCTTTTCATTTAGATGGATATAGATCGAGAACTCACCGAGGAATAAATAGGGGATTCCGAATCATGCAATAAACTTCAATAATCAATTTTTATATAGATTCAATCTGTAAGCCTTCAATAATCAGTTTCGATGAATCTCGTAAACACAGAGATCAATTAGCCATGGAGGAGAAGAGGGAGGAAGAGATAGCGACAAAGGATTTCTAGAGTTAGTAAAGGGAGGCGGTAGAACTGGAATTGAGTAATTGACTCGTTTCTCATTTATGCTCAAACCCGAACTCAGCCCGTGGGGGCCCGTGTCTCGCTATAAACGACAAGCACGTTATAAGCCCGACCTGTTTTACAATTTTAATAGGCAAAACTCGTTTTGTACGACCTGTTCGTGAATGCCAAATGGGCACGTGCCTATTTGCCCAGGTCTAGTTGTGGTCAATTGAAGAGAGGCAATAAATTTGGTTAATGACGCATTATAGTAAACGTATTGAATGGTGCACTTCGTTTTCAATTATTTAATGTTTAAAAAGATTGAATAGTTCGCAAGGGAACTGGCTGAACCCACAGCGAGAACATATCATACTTAGCTCAACAAAACAATATTTCAAGATTTATCCTTTGCTTTTGCCTTCTTTTCTCTTTGTCATTACTCTTTAAATAACATTGCTGCATTTCTAGATCATCATGAATACAGTTTATATCACACCCAATCCATCATTAATTATTTGTAGGCACTAGAATAATGTTGTTGAAGAACTCAAGATATGTTGATCCAGTGTCAGTGACTTTCGTAAATAGCAGCTGTGGCGTATAATTGAGAAATACCTTTAGGAAAATAAAGTTAGTTTCGGCATACTCATGAACTGAACCGTAAAATCAATGCACCTGATTATCTGGTTACTGTTCTAGTTTAAGGTTTTAGAAAATCAATTTATCTGATTCATCGGTCAATAAATCAAATTTGCACCGATTCGATCAGTGCACCTACAATTAGTCCCCTAACAATAGGGGCAGAACCATAATATTGACACTCCACGCTGTTTAGCTACAAAACCATCAGTAAAAATCTCAATCATATTAGGTTTCTTTAACTCTGACGTGACTGGTCCTGAAATCATCTCCTACTAGAAGCCACATATTCATTTGATGAGAGCAGTGTATATTAACTGATTCCAAGTATCAGGAAGGCCAGCAATACACCAGTGGGTGCAATCCATACCGCGAAGTCCGTTGTGAGAACTAGGATGTGCATCTTTTCTCAGTTGTGATAATTTTGTAATGTCAAGCAAATCAACAGGCTTCGAGATTGTCCTCAATACTTCTTTCACGACCTTCAGAGCAGGTGGCTCACCAACTGGGTAAGTTGACCCTTTTATTGGCATTGTCTCATTTGAGCAATCTTTTACTCTTGCTTCGTTCCACTCTAATCCACTGATTTTAACCAATATAAAAGGACAAAAAAAAACCAATGAATAAGAGCAACTTCATGTGTTGGAATTTATCAATGGGAAACCATCAACTTCAAATCAATCCAAATATATAGTAATATGTTTATAATATATTAAATGGTACTGGCAAAATTCGGGTCTAGGTTAAATTGAGATCGCTCAAATTTGGTCAATGTCAAATTTCGGACGAGAAATTAATGTGTAGATTTGGTTTTTCTCGGGTCAAACAATTCAGGCGAAACTAAATTCGGGTCAAAATCGAGTTAAGACAATAGAAACATAATAAATATTATATCCAAATATTCGGACAATGTCAAAATCGAGATCGGACCAAATAAGGTTTTTTTTTTTCAAGTTGGACAACTTCAAATAGTCAGATTAGGCAAAATTTTTCAAATGCTAAACAATACCAACCTGAAATAAAATTTATATACATATAATGACAATCTATGTGGGGCCCAGCAAATACTGCATGAGAACGTTTCAAGAAGTTTCAACCAATCACAATTAAGAAAAATCCAATTTTTAGAAATATTTTTTAAAAATTTCGGAAAATCATAGTAATAATCGATGAAAATCAAAACTTAGGATGCATTGGACTCTGACCCCATTATCAATAATTTTTTATTTTATTTTCAACCGGATTTTATTTGAAACCTTGACTGCTTTGGACCCTGACCCCATTTACAGCTAGTACAAAACTGTTTCAGATTTAATTTTATTTTAGAATTAAAAAAAACTTTAAGAATCCAATATGGCTTTGGAGTTTGATCACATTTACAACTGTTAGAATATCTGATACAACTGCAGCTAAAAAATATTTCTAAAAATCATAGTAATAATCGATGAAAATCAAAATGCATTGGACTCAAACCCCATTATCAATAACTTTTTATTTTATTTTCAACCGGATTTTATTTGAAACCTTGACTGCTTTGGATTCTGACCCCATTTACAGCTGGTACATAACTGTGTCAGATTTAATTTTATTTTAGAATTAAAAAAAAACTTTAAGAATCCCATATGACTTTGGAGTTTGATCACGTTTACAACTGTTAAAATATCTGCCACAACTGGAGCTAGGTTACGTTCATTACTTTTTCCAAAACATATAAATACAATACTTTCACAAACCAGCCAGAATTACAATTAATCTTCCCCATATTCATCTCAAATGATTATTGACATTCCAAATTCATACTCTCATTAAGGTTAGTTTCAAGTCATTAGTATATAGATATTTAAACCTATTGGCTTATATATTGATTGCATTCATTGTAATGATATATTCAAAAACTACTTTGAATTCTGCATATTCAATTCACATCACCATTTTTGATATAATTATTTACTATAAACACTTCATACAGTCAAGTTATCGTCATTAAGGTAAGTCACATATACCTTTGTTTAAGGCCCTGTTCGGCAAAATTAATGTTTTTGATAGCGGATAGAGGTTTATGTAGCGTATAGTGGTTTAAGCAGCGGATAGCGGTTTAAGTAGCGGATAGCAGATGACTGTTCAAATAAGAATTGTGTTCGGTAAATTTAGCGGTTCAATTAACAGATTAATGTGAATTGACATAAAAGGGTATTAATAATTTCCAAAGATAAAATTTACAAAGGGTATTGTTTGACCGAAAAAATGAAACGCTACTCCAAACGCTAAACGTTAACTTTATTAGCGTTTCACAAAACGCTCCTTAAAACGCTAGCTTACCGAACGCGAATATTTATGCAATTAGAGTTTTGACTTGGTCAAGACGCTAAACGTTACCTCAAACGCTATTGTCGAACACGACCTAATTGCACACACTTTACTCACTTTCATTATACTTTATATTCAAATCTTTTTAAAGTTACTTTATCCGCATTCACTATATTTGCATATAGATTTCATTAATATTTTGTTTGGTTTATTTGTATGGATAGTTACTTATCCATGACTTTTATAAAAATTCAAAAGTAACTAATTGAGTTCGCTCCGTGCATTGCACGGGTTGAAGCCTAGTACTAATTAATTACAATTAACAGTATCTTAGCAATCGATATAGAAAGCAAATCTCACACAACATATTGTTGGCGTAAAAAATAGTTGGCTATCAAATCTCATATGTGTTAGGATTGACGTGTGGTGTAGGTACAAATTATGAGTTTAGGTCGGTTTGATTTATATGTAAGGGAAATATAGATGAATTTAGACTTGAAACGGGTCGTGCAGGAGGTTAGACGGCTGGAAAACAAAGCAGACGAGTGACACAGATTGTGTCACTATTGACACAAACTGTGTTAGGATTGACACGGTTGTAAGTGAGACAGTTGGGGAGATTTTAATTTGTTTGACATTTTTCTAATTTGATTTGATGTTAGATTTTGTTTGCTGACATATGGAGATGTTTGGTGGCCAATGAGTTAGCATGCGCTAAAGGATTATTGTATGCAAGTGAGTGACATTCATGTGTACCACAAGAGATTTGATATCCAATATCTATTTCTCTAACAGAATTGTGTGAGACAAATCAACTGTGAATGTTGAGTCCTGGTTGTAATTCTAGAGAGATTGAGAGAGGTCATTAAGAGATTTGAGAATGTCTGATTAAATACTATTATAATCCTCTGATAATACATTATTTGTAGTTGGCACATTACATTATTTTTTTTTGTTTGGAAAGAAAAATTTCATGAAACTACCGTTGACAATAAAAGCATAACAAGTGTGGTTACGTTTAATCATGAAAAATAAATTTTAATGAAAATATTGTTAATACATGTTAGACCTCATAAAAAAATTTAGGTCCGCCACAGTGTATGCATTAATTGTGGTTTACACTAACAGTAACTAATATCATTTACATACCTTATGCGAGAGTCATTCGATGTTGGCAATTTTTCCTTTATGTTTTAGTTGCATGTATTTTAATTCATTTTACAATTCCACTTATCAATGTACAATATTTGTTCCTTCAAAAAAAAATGTCAAATATTTTCGCCCTCCTTCACGTTTGATGTTTTCTTCCCCGCGCCGATACCTAAGCGAATTTTAAACCCTCGATAATAATGATATCGATAAACCCTCATTATCGGAAGGACATCAGTAAGACATGACTTAATGACATTAACAAAACGCTACTCACTAATTAATTCTCCTCCAATTATATTAGGTAGTAGACCTTGTATGCCTTATGAATTCAACGTTATTAATCTATGATTGTGGGCTTGTCAAATTCATGCTCGCGTATATTGAATTTCCATGTTTTACCTAAATTTATTAAAATTTATTAAAAATCACCAAGTGAAAGACAGAACACTTTAATTTTAATATATAAATGCAAATTTGACAAAATTTATCAAAAGTTATTTAAAGTTAACAAATTAATTTTACCTTTTACCCTATTACTTTTTACCCTTATTTTACACACTCTTGATATATAAGTTGATTTTTATTTTATAAGTAGTACATATTTCAATGTTTCAGATTTTATAATGTCACATGATGTGTCTAATCTAAAAGCAAGGCAACCTTAGGATACCCTAAATGACATGGATAAATTTAACTTTCATATATTAAATTAAAATCCTAGTTGAATCATTTTATATGATTAGGGTAGCCTCTATATATATGTATATGACACTTTAAAAGGTATGGGTAGATGTGGCAGAGAATGGGATACTTACTCATAATGGGAAGGTGAGATTCCTTGGAAGAAAACCTTAGTCTTGTGAGGATCAATTTGAGAATCAACCCATTTACCCCATGTGGTTAATCCTTTCTTAAAAGCAACCATGCGGTCCATGTCCTTGAATACTTTGCCCCCGTCTTGGACAAAGTCCCACCTACATCATCCACAAATTATCACAAAATTGCACAAATACACTTCAATTAGATTCAAACCAATAATATATTTTAAGTTTAGAAGAAGATGTTTACGTACGGTTGTCTGTCACCCCGACGATACCACCAAAGCCAGGTGTTGAATACCAACACATCAATATCCTTCCAAACCTCACCGCCCTTGAGAGAATCCAGCTTCAAAATTCTACCTTGCTTCTCCATCTCTATGTCCACCAAATACAGAGAATGATACAACATTACTGAAACTCCATACTCCTGTACATTATAAAAACAAACAAATTAACTCCAGAAAATAGTAGTTGCCCATACAACTTTGAGTAGAAATTAAAAAGTAGCTACAAAGTAATATTGAGACATTTTTGAAAAGAATTTCAGAGAAAAAGGGGATATTTTTTATAATGGCTTTTGAGGCCTTTCTATAATGTAACTTCAATTTTATTTTCGGCTAAAAAAGGAAACATCTTATTGACAGATCCATCATTTCACTTGGAAACCAAAAACCATGGGCACTCATTAATTTTACTATATGAGCAGAAATGGCACATGACCCCGACTATTCATGCTATTCTCAGTATTTATTTCACTAAAATTATCATCAGTTTTTGAATTGAAAAGACGTCAGGTAAAGAAAATCACCCCTCATCCTTTAGATTAAACTCCATCTTGGACATGAATGGAAATAAAGATTGATCATTTGTAAATTTTAACATAGAATAGACCTCATTCACCACACTACATTTTCTACGAGCAAAAACATGAGTGGTGTAAGCCAGATATATGACGTAACTGTGTGTCGTTTTAGGTGTGTGTAATTGTGTGTGCAGTTTTTGATCAACGGGAAATTTTATAGTTCCCAAATGGAAGAAACTATCAATAATGTTAAATCTTTTTATTCATAATAATAATTGGGTCTGGTATATAATATTATCGTAATAGAATTCGACCATATTAGACTATCAATTGTGATCATTGTGTTTCAATTTAATATATAATAATATGATTTAAATAATAGGACAAGACACTTAAAAGTTGTCTAGATACAATACTCCTATTATTTTCCTTAGAGGAATTACAAGGAGTTTATGAAAAGAAATGTAGAATAGCAAGTATTCATAATTAAGTTCCTCTAAGTGTTATATGTGTTTGTTAGCTGTAATTTTGCTAGACGTACAACTGTCCTAGGAGTTATTTGTACTTGCTTCCAGTAACTTTGATTGGGCTATCCCCACTGATAATAAGAAATGTTTTATGTATGGGAAAATCTAGTAGACCACATACTACACAGAATTCATACCACTCTGAATAAAACCCAGGTGTTGGAATTTAGGATAAAGGGGTTGTGCATGTGGTCGATCAGGGCAGTCGCTCTTCAATTCTACATTGATTTGATAATACTGTTATTTATCTAGGGAGTACTATTGTCCTCGATCAATGTATATATCACTAGAGTTTCATTGAACAGGATGTTCCAAATTAAGGGGAATTCTAGGTAAACATAGATATGTGCATGTAATTATGTATAAACAAATAAATTATGAGAAAGCTCCATTATTAACTGATCGAAAGCATTTTGTGCATAAATGAGGTTTACCTGGAACGTCCAGGAAGTTACACCATCAGTAGTGGATTGCATTGTGACGTTGGGTGAAGAAGCATGGAGAAGGCAAACCATGGACTGCCAATGGTTTAAGCTGACCGAATCCCCAATGTACATTATCTTCTTTCCTCTCATCCTCCTCAACAAATCCTTCCCATCAAACCTGGAGCATTAATTATTAACATTCATACGTACACTAAACAATCTACATTCATCTCTTGAAATGACCCACATATATCGTAGTATCATACAACAAGATTTTAGAGATGAAACCTTGGGAGGTCACATTGATGTGGTTGCCAGCGGTATTTGAGGTAGAATTTATCTTTGCGGCCGTACTTCTGGCAGTCAAATTCCCTGCGAATTTTGGGACATTTGGAGGAATCATAGAGAGGATAAGAAGCATCCCAAACCCAGTGACCTTGATACATGTTGCATTGCTTCACTTGTTGGGACTGCTTTAGTCTTTTGCCATGTTTCTGTGACGTCCCAATTACTTTGATTGTTGTTGTTGCTTCATTTACCCCAATCCACGATGACAGTATGGCGAATGCTGTCACAACCAGGAGCACAGCGCTCTGCTTTTTACTGCCCATGTCTTTTCTTGGACCAAGGAGCAAGTAACGTACCCAACGCACCCTCCGAGACAGATTGGGAGTCAATCACAAATTAAACACACATGTGAGTCTGTGACGGTGGTGCCGTGAATATCCATAGACTATGTCAAATTAGATTTTAGATGCCATAAAATCATTTTTAATTTCTTTATTTTATCTTTAATTTAATTAATATTATTTTATAATTTGCTGCATGTGATGCACAATAGTCAATGTGTTTGCATTACAACATTTAGTTTCAATTATTGACAATAATTTTCTTTTTTACTCTTTTACTTGATACCAATATGTTAAATATTTTTTTCTATGTTAAAGGTGCACTATTTTTAGATCACGTTATAATATTATAAATACTTGAAATTCGAAATATTACTGAAGTACTTTTTGTTTTGAGAAAACTATTACAGAAGTATTTAATAACTGTGTAACAACATGAATGAGATAGATAACAAATCTTGAGATATGCAATTAACTTTGTTGGGGAGATCCAAGGAGAGGACCCACTTCAACCAAGGCCATGGTACACAAGTTAAATGAGGTTTTATCTTAAAATCAATTGGTGTTAAGAGGAGTAGCCCACTTGACTTATATACCATGTGCATTTTCTTTCCTTTTTCGATGTAGACATTTACTCATGGGTGAATCCTAACGAACTTCTATATTGGAAAGAGTATTAGCTTAATTGTTGTATTATGAAGCTTTTCCTTGCGTGGGCAATTTATCTATTATCTATTTTATCAATTTAATAAGATTTATCTATTTCTAGTTTGTGACTTTTAAATTTCTGCTTTTTAAATTCTACATATCTAAATAGTAAGTGTCTTGATTCAAGATGGTCATTAACCATCTTAAATTTCAGCTAAATTACTATAAAAGGCATATTTGTGCATATTTAAATTATTATTATTTTATTGGTTGTACATGTTCGTAAATTACATAAAATCTATTATTGATTAATATTTTTTTAAATATAGAAATACACGTAAAATGTACGCTCTTTATAATGGTTGATATCATTAGGTTATCGTTAATATTTTTTGACGTAACCGATGATTGCAATACTCTTATATTTGATAAACTTGTGCAATTACTTAAAAATTATTATTTAAAATCATAAAATATAAAATTTATACAATTTAAAATACATTCTGATTAATCATTTCGTGTTTGGTTGATTAGTTCATTTCACAGAACTCTGCACAAACAGAAATCTCTACATTTTGATTAACTATTTTAATTCAAAATACATATGATAGTGCTCGTGAATAAATGGTCCTTTGCTTTTGTTTCACGAACCAAGGTGGGCTAACCCTTACAATGGCTGCATGCTTGAGTTCCATCCCAGCGCATGCACGACTACGATAATCGCCAGCGTTGTCCTGCCCTCTAGTGTGTTTCCCGCCACTTCTGACCATCCACGAAAATGGTCAGCAGCCTCCTCCTGTTTCTTTTTTTTTTTTGGTTCACTTCGCCATAGCCACCATAGTCGACATCTGTTTCCCATCTCCAACTCAAGCGGTCAATGGACTTTATCAACCGATGGCTGGGACCGGAAGTATATCCTTTCTTTGTCGTTGTCATAGTTGTCTGTTGGGGAGATCCAGGGGGCCCACTTTAACCAAGGCCCATGGTACACAAGTTAAATGAGGTTCCATCTTAAAACCAATTGGTGTTAAGTGGAGTAGCCCACTTAACTTATATACCATGTCCTATCTCTTTATTTTTTCCGATGTGGGACATTTACTCATGGGTGAATCCCAACAATCTCCTCATTCACACATGAGTCTCTCCCCCTTGATCGGAAGTCTCTTTTTGCCCAAGGTTTTAAGTCACCATCAGGAGCCCATCATAGCCGCACCTTTCTCTACAAAGTCGTACCCTACTCCACCTGAGTCTAATGCCACCACTCTGTCTCAAGAATCCCAGCCGCACCTTACTCCACAGAGTCGCACCCTACTCCACCCGAGTCTCATACCCCACTCTGAGCATTCAGGAGATCCAGCCGCGCACGCGCTATGGTCCCTGCTCCTGTCCACGGTGATCTTCCTGCACCTTGCACGCGCCCAGCCGAACAAACCATCGGCTCTGATACCACTTAATTGTAATAACCCTAGAGGGGGGTGAATAGGGTTGTATAAAAATTCTGCACTTAATCATCACAAGAACGTTAATAGCATTTATATATCTTAAGAATACTTCTTTATTGATAAACTCAAAGTTCTAGAAAATAGAGGAGGTTACAAACTCGGCACTGTCAAGGACTGTGAGGTCCTCAACAGATGCTTACAAGGGCAGAAGATTCAGGATGAACTTTTGCAGCAGTGGCCTCACAATTGAGGCAGGAAGAGTGGCTTGAACTCACTAAAGTGAGGTCACTTCACTTTAGTTACACGACTCTGACGTCTTCACCGGAACACACCTTCTGATTACACAACTCACCACTCACAACCAAGTAGCTACACTCGGAATTTTCTATCACAAAATTCCTACACACGATTTATCTTTCTTGGAATCGTTTATCTTCTAATTATCTTCACCCAAACCTTTCCCTCTTCAATTTCAGTTCGAATTACCTGCTAATGGGCTTGTAAATACGTGTTTAGATATGTCTTCTTGGTATCTTAGTGAGATGCTAATTGCTTATCATATTTCATGATTATTAGCATTTAGCAAGGACAACAAATTTATTTTCCGGAAAATAAAAGAATCATATTTTCAATTTTTTGTGGATTTTAATCTTTTTCCCCAAATTATATATTTCCATTTATTTCAAAAAATAAAACCACAAATTTGACCATACTTCTTATTTACCAAATACAAAATATAAATTATATAAAACATACGTACTTAAATTTCACATTAACCAAATTTTTCATGTCTTTCTAAATTTACTCATTCCTATTTTACAAGTTTTAATATGAGACTATATCGCCGCCAGGCTACTAAACATTAGTTTAATCTAGTGATTAGTAACCTGGGGGCCAACTGTAACATCCCCAGGTTACTAACCACTAGATTAAACTGATGATTCACCTAACCCAATGATTAGCAGCGGATAAACACCTGACAGAATTACCGCCGTCCACAGAGGTGGACAAGGCTATAACTAAACCCAACAAAAGCAATCAACCATAAACCAACTCCAATCATGCATCATCAATATAACCTAACTTGAAACCACCTCAAAATAACATAAAACAGCCCAAAAGAAATTATATAAACCATTAAATCATAATTTCTTTTAAATCCTTCATAAAGAGCCTCTAATCACCTTCAGATTCCTTAGGGTGCTCTAGGGTTTCGTCTTCCCAGGGCTTTTCCATTCTTCTTTGCCGAGATTCCTAAAACGAAAACATAAAACTTCGAAATGTGAGTTAAACTCAATACGTATACCCCTAACATGTAAGAATCTTTTCGTAATTCGTTATAGTTCTTTAGCGCGGTTCCAAAAACATTAAAAACAATGAAATAACAGTTAAACAATAAGAGTGGCATAACGTACGTAGCTTGACCATAACTTAACCTGAACATGAAGAAATATAACTGAACCTGTACTTAAATCACAACTTAAATAAAAATATTTATGAGTTCCTCCTTTTAAAGGTAACTGAATAATCATAAACTTGTTTGAAATCAAATAAAATCATGCATGAATTGACATAAACACACACATGAAACCTTCCCATAAATATGACTTTAACTTCCATAAAACAAAACTTATAATCCTTGGTAAGTAACTGAAGCAGCTTTGCTTTGATCCCAGTAATTTGGAAAACTTATGTTACATAAAACTTGGTATATCATACTACTTAATGCGTGACACAAACCGTACTTGGAAAACATGACTTAGAAAGTGACAAGTAACTTACGTCACAAAACATGAGTTAAATCGTATACCCAACATATAGCATAAACAGTTACTTCAAACTAATCATAAAGTGTGACTTATAACACGTCGTAAAAATATACTTAAAACCATAAACAAGTACTATAAGACTTAAATCTTTGCTTAAATCCTTGAAGTACTTAGTTACATAAAACTTAGTTACCGTATTATTATCCTGAAGGTCCCCTGCTTGCGATCATCGGCTAAGCCTCCGTATGCGCATACTCGGACCGATCGGGAGATCCAGATGGTGGATAATTATCCTTTACTGGCCAGGTTTCCATGGTGTGCAACTAAGGCACTTCAGTTATATTTTCCTTGGGTGTACTAAGGCACGTATATAATTACCTTGGGGTGCACAAAGGTACATAAGCATGTTTTTCTTTTGTATGCACTAAGGCACCATAACCGTGGTGTGCACTAAGGCAACATAAACAGGGGCGGGGCCTTTATTAATTTCTAAAACTTGAAAACTTAAACCTTGATACCTTGACCTTGGATTCTTAATAAAACTAGTTCCTTAAACTACCCTTTTTCCAATCATAACTTAAAGATATAATCTTATAATCTCCTTGAATAAGACTTGTACTTGTAAAAGGGAATTTAATCATGAAAGGACTCAACCAACCAAAGCATGGAGTTATCGTAAAAGTTTGTAACATAAAGGGTACGCCACATAAATACTTAGAAATAACTGTGAAATTATCCTGATAAATTGGCCTGAATTACTTAAAAATCCATGAGAACTTGCAAATATTTTGAACATAAATCATGATACTTTACGTATAAACATGGATAATATAAAATAAATTTAGAACTTAACATAAATGATTAATTCATGATATTATTCATAAAAGATCAGGCAATATACGTACCTAAAGACTTAGAAACACGTCTGGACGGGCAGAGACTTCAACAGTAGTGCAACGATCTCTTGGAGGGGCTTTGCAAGAAACGAAAATCATAAATTGGGAATTAACAATAATGAACTCGAGTTTTAAGGCGTACTTGTAAGATCATAACTTATTCCTCAAATATTAGATCATGTCATAAGAGGACTTTTCGGAAAGCTTAGAACATACCCTCCAACTTTGTAGTTGACCATGAAGGCTAGAAACGTGCCTAAGGAGGGTAAAAACTAACATATTTACGAGTTTTATGTTTTCGTTTTAGGAATCTCGGCGAAGGAGAAGGAAAAGCCCCGGATGGACGAAACCCTAGAGCTTCTTAAGGAGATTGAAGGTGGTTAAAGACTCTCGATGACAAATTTATGAGAAATTTGTGATATTTTGGCTGTATAAATTTTATTGGGTTGTGTTATGTTGTTTGGAGGTGGTTGAGTTTAAGTTAAGTCTTGATGATGCAGGTTCGAAGCTAGTATATGTTTTGGTTGTTTTGTTGAGTTCAGTCTTAGCCTTGTCCACCTCCATGGACGACGGTAATACTCCTAGGTGTTTATCCGCTACTAATCATTGGGTTAGATCAACATTAGCTTAATCTAGTGATTAGTAACCTGGGGGCGTTACAGAGACCGTTTATGTAAACATATCATGAGAGGAACTCCTTACATAGTGATCGTTTTAATATTTTACTATGACTAACAAGTGATATTGAAATGATATTTTAATATAAATGAGATTAATAATTTATCAAGTGAAGACTTCTATCAAAGTTATCCTAAATAAATTATAGTAATCCCCATTCCCCCAGGTTATAAAATGTGGTCACAAAATTATACATTTTACGGTATGTTTATGGTGAGACAGTCTTGTATAAAACTTAGTCTTATTTTGGGTTGTTTGGCAACCAACTATTGGCTATTGACTATTTTTAGTTGTTAGTTATTTGACTTTTGACTGTTTTGCTAGCTGTTTTTTTAATTTTGTAAAGAATATTTGGTAAAGTTAATTATGTGTAGTAAGACTCTTCTAGTTTGCTTGAATTTATTCACTTATGCCCTTAGTTTTATTTTTTTGTGTTTTTTAACATTATCATATTTTATTTATTGTTAGGTTTTTCCCTACATATTTATATGGCAAACAAATAGTCAAAAAGATTAATATTTAATTTAATAGGACAATAGCTAAATTAGTCATCAACCACCAAATCAATTTTCTTGAGTAAGACCAAAAAAGTTTAATATCAAATTACTTTACAATATAATGTAGATATTCTATATATAAATTATTAGTAAAAATCGCAATATTCCCACACAAAAGTTACACGCATAAGCAAACAATCATAGATGGCGTTAGATGTGATATTTTATAAAAACTCGATCAATATGGTAATTTAATTCATGAAAAACCAATCATCATCCTCAAACTCATACTCAATGGTTTAATAATTTGGCTTTTAAGATAAAAGAACTAGTCTAAAATATCTTTTTCACGGAACACTTTAAAATAATTTTTTTACAAGTGACTAATAAGAAAGTTATTGTAATAAGTTACTCTCATCAATATATTTTAATTTTAATTTTTTTATGGTAGAATTAATGGTAGTTATAGGTTTCAATTATGATAGTTGAAAAAAAAAAATCAATTTTGATAGAATATCCTCCAAATATTAAATTTTGTAAAAAATAATATCTAAACAAGTAGGATTACTTAAGGCCCTGTTCTTTTATACCGCTAGCTGCGGTATGGCGCGGTGCGGCGTGGTGGAATTATGGTGGGTGTGGTGGAATTGTGGTGGGTTGTGGTAAGTTGTGGTGGGTTTGTTTTTTATCATTGTAATGTGTTCGTAAATGTGAAAAAGTAATTGGAAAAATGTGAAAAAGTAATTGGAAAAAGTTGATTGTGATGGGTTGCGGTAAACCCATTTACTATTCGTCGCCTCCCTTTTACTAATGTGGCCCACTTTTTCATAATAGTTTCCAATATCGCCATTGACCCTCACAATTTCACTTCTAACTTCTCTAATAATAATAATAATAATAATAATAATAATAATATTATTATTATTATTATTATTATTATTATAATTATTATTATTATTAATGATAATAATAATATTTACAAAATTTTATTTTAAAAAAATTCATCGAAAAAAATCTAACAGACACGGTTGGCGCACGCAAAATGCGGCAGCACCGCGGAGGTTGTCGCACGTCGATCGCGGCTGGGGCTGAGCCGCGAGGCCCGCGACTGGCGTGCGGCAACCATCGTCGTGCCGCCGCATTTTGCGTGCGGCAACCATGTCTGCCTGGTTTTTTCGATTTGGCTGGTAGCGCGATCAACGTGCGGCAACCACCGTGGTGCCGCTGCATTTTACGTGCGGCAACCGTGTTTATCGGGTTTTTTTGATTAATTTTTTTAAAAATAAAATTTAGTAAATATTATTATTATCATCATCATCATCATCATTATTATCATTATTAATATTAAATTACAATGTTATTATTAATAAATTAACGATTTTTGAAATTCAACTTAAAATTAATAATAATAATAATAATAATAATAATAGTATTAACAATAATAAGACTTAATACGAACTTTGGGCCATATAAGACTTAGTAATACGAACTTTCGATTTGGTTCTTAATAAATACGAACTTTGACCCCCTGTTGCCTACAGTAACACGCCACCGAGTTAGGGTTTTTCTGACTCGTCGGTAAAATGACATGGCAGCCGCGGCATGTGCTCCTTGCTGTTTGTCATTGCCACCTCAGCCATTGACTGCCCTTGACTTTGAAAAAACGTCATGTCAGCATTAATTTTCCCTCCTTCCTTGTGTTTCTCTCTTATTCTCATATTATTTCATTAACAACCAATTTTCCCTAAAAGTAACTCCCGTCACTTTTCCTCCATCTCCCTCCTTCATCTTCATCTTTACTCTTCACAGCCTAGATCTGGGTTTGAATTTTTTTTTCTTATCTTCTACAAAGCTCTCTTCTCTAATTCGAAAATTTACAGTTTTGAGATGAAATCTGGGTTTCTCTATATTCAAAATATTCAACCTGTAAATCTGGGTTTGAATCAGGATAGTCACAAAGAAAGCAGAACGAGCCTCAGAGACCGACCACGTTGCAATGGAGGAGCGCGAGACAAAGGCCATCAATCAGACCCACCACCAGCTACATAGAGGAGCATCTGACAGCGGACTTTCCGAGCTCACCAAACTCACCCAGAAACCGGACAAAGCCAAGAAGAACAAGATGAACAAGATATACAAGAAAGAACTCGCTTTGGCGTTCTTGCATTGACTCTCGAGCTTGCTGTCAAAACAAGGGGTCCATTTCTACTTCCTGCTGTTCCAAGGGATCGCATTCTTGCTCGTCGGTCTTGATTTGATCGGAGAACAGATGAGCTAGGGAAGAAGGGTCGATTCGTATCCAAAATGAACACTAATTAACGCGGTACAGCAACAGATGATTTCTTCAGATGAATAAAATTCAAACCCAGATTTACAGTTTGAATATTTTGAATATAGAGAGAAGATTTAAACCTTTGGAACACATCTAGGGTCAGAAGAAATCAGAAATTACAATACCCCATTATTTGAATCCTTTGAGATAACAAATCTCACACAATCAAAACCGAAACCCCACAAAAGATTGAACCACAACAACAACCGCAATTATTTACAGTCAGAAATCAAATTTCGTAAAAACCCCACAAAAGATTGAACCATAAAACAACAACCCAGAACCCTAATCAATATCATTCTACGAATAAAAGGGTAAAACAAAGCAATAAACCCAGATGAATTACCTTGTGAGAAACTAAGTGTAGCAGCAACAATTTCACCATAACTAACCCTAACCAAAGAATTTACAATAGGAGAGATGCCCTAATTCTGCGAACTAGTTCAATTTTGACTTAATTACGATGGCGGGATACGAATTGTGGGGAAAGAGAACCAATTCGGATGCCCTAATTCTGCGAACTCGTTCAATTTTGACTTAATTATGATGAGTTACTCATATACTACCATGGAGATCCATTACATCCGGCAGCAACAACAGCAAGTTAACCATGGAAGGTCGTTGTCCCACACCTCCTCATCATCGGATCTCAACCACTCTTCTTCATCGATTTCCATTTCCGTGTCGAATTCCAATCACCAAAATCACAAGGGGGGGGGGGTGGGCAGGATGTTGTAGAGAGAGAAATGGAGAGAAGAGGAGGACAAGCCATGGCCATGGCTATAGCCATGTCTTCTCTGGATCGAAGAAGAGGAGGGGAGGAGAGAGAAAGGGGAAGGAGGAGAGAGAAAGGAAAAGAAATAGAGGTGATGTGGACAAGTCAAATGCTGACTGTGTACATAATAAAGTCAAAATATATTACTCCGGCCGCCACATCATCTTGCCATCGAGTTAAGTTCAACTTAACTCGGTGGCGTGTTACTGCGAGCAACAGGGGGTCAAAGTTCGTATTATTAAGAAACAAATCGAAAGTCCGTATTATTAAGCCTTATATGACCAAAATTCATATTATTAGAATCCAATTTCCCAATAAAAATATTTACAAAATTAACATTTTGCGTGCGGCAACCGTGTCTGCTAGGTTATTTCGATTAATTTTTTTAATTTGTTCCAAAATTTATATTAATCAAATTAACATCTTCTTCTTTCAATGATCTACCATTTTAGGTTGAATTTCAAAAACCGTTAATAATGTTTGATATTATTGAGTTACTTGAGATTGAGAGAATAAGAGAAGATGAGGGAGAGGAGAAATAATGATAAGGGCAAAAAGGGAATTTGGGGGGCGACACCAGTAAAAAGGGGGGCGACGTATAACAATGTTTGGTGGATTTGTACTTTGTGGTGGGTTGTGGCAAAATGTGGTGTGTTGTGACACCGCCAGCCAGCCGCATAAAAGAACACGGTATTATTGTAACAAGTTCTTTGATCTATACATATTAATTTCAATTTTATTAAATGTATATTTTAAGATATTTATATATTATATATTTTAGCTACCATTGATAAAAAAAAAAAAAAATTAACTATGACAAGATCTCCCTTTCACACACTGCTTTATTTAAAACCTCCGCCAATGAAAAACCAGGAAGTGAGTCGTGATAGCAGTTAGTTATGAAGTTATGATTTGGAAGATTTGGCATTTGGGTTGATACATACAAGCACAGATCGAGGTAGTGTGAATACTGACAAATAGGAAATATGATAATTTTGTTATCCAGGGAAGGAGGTACGGTGAGATCTTTGAAAAGGGATCTGATGGATGGATATGATTGTATCATTGTACTGTACAAATTAAAGGATCCACATCACATCTCTGATCTCTCTCACATGCAACATGTGTTTACCAGCTACACTTGGCTTACAAAGTACCAATTATCTTATAACCAAGGAAATCAAATATAAATTTCAATCTAATAGCATTACTAGATGAAACTAATAAACTATTTATCTGTTATGGTTATGGAGGCTATAAGACTACCTATATGACATCTTTTTCATAATTTTCACAAATGTTAACTAAATTTTATAATTGTTGATTCTTTAACATGATCCAACCTAAGTACTTTTGGGGCTATTTTTTAAATCATTTGTCAATTTACATATACATCTACATGAATTAACCTACCTGTAGGGCCTGCGGCCCGGAGGGCACGGTCCCCTACGGAGTGTCGAGTTGATGTGAAGCGGCTTATTTTTCCTAGGGTGCATTTAGGATTGTTTTATGCACAAAATTTATTATTTTGTAAATATTATTCCATGTAGTCAACAACTAAAACACAATCGAACTTTTATCCTCAAAATTTTGACAACGTTTACTGGTCCAAAATGGACCGAACCTTGGGACTAAAGAATCCTAGCGGATTTTATGGGTCAACCAAGGTCCGAGCCCATTCTAGACAAGAATACGGGTTTCAAGTGGGTCGAATGACATCCCAAGCGTGACTACTGACAGGATTCTTGACCCGTAGCACAAGGTTGATTTGTTATTAAACCACAGGGACCCTTTTACGACCAAAACGACCACCCGACCCAATCCACTAACCAAGAATCCGCCAGGATTCCTTGATAGTGCACCGCGTCGGTTTGTCATTTTAATCAATATTATCTCAATTTCAAGGACAAAAGTTAATCATATCTAAGATGTCAACTTGCATGAAATAAAAAAAAATATATGGAGTCGCCAGTTAGTTTTATGAAAACTAACAAAATAAATTAAAATAAACTCCACGATCTTCGAACCAAAGTCGGGATCAGGGGTAAAGGTACAAATGCAAAGGGGGTGCTTTTACATCGTCCGCCAAAGCGGCCTTTACCAGGTCGGGTTTAAAAGAAAAAAAAACTAAAAGAAAAAAAGTTGCCATACTTTTGGATTAATAATGCATGCGAGCCAAATAAAAAGTTCGAAACGAAGTAAAAATACAGCGGACGGGACGCAAATAACTACATTGTTACATATTGGACCAAACAAAGCAAATAAACAATTACCCAAATGGAATCTGAAACCGTGGTTGGGCTAGCGTGTTCAAAAATCCGCTAGGATTCTTAAGTCGAACTCGTGTGTTGAGGTTGACAAAGTAGATTCTGAAACTGACCCTTGGCTTAAAAATCCGCTAGGATTTCCGGTAAAAATTCGCTAGGATTTTTGTGCTCCGAATAAAAGAAAAATTTTCTCTCACGATTCGATGTGCAGAATACCCAAACTATACCTCGCCAAAATCCATCCCAAAACTGATAAACACTGCCCTATTTATAGCCTGCTTGGAGGGAGTTTTCCCATGTATCCTCCAGAAATCCGCTAGGACCCTTTAGTGGGGAGGGGTAGTTTTTGACTTGCAGTTTTTGCCACTGATAATTTCTGGCTGGATACAAGGAATCCGCTAGGATTTCCTTAGTGGCCACTCGCAGTTTTTTTGGCAGTTTTTTAATGCATGTCCGAGCAATTCGCTAGGACTCTCTAGTGGGGTGGAGCAGTTCTTTGACTTGTAGTTGCATGTGAGCAGTTTTGATGGTCACCTCTACAAATCCGCTAGGACTTGCAGTTGAAATAAAGGCAGTTTTTGAGCAGCTTCAGCAGTTGTTTTCAGCAGTTACTACCAATTTGCTATTTTGACCAATAAAAATCCGCCAGGACTTTTGGCCAAAAATACGCTAGGATCCCTTTGGGCCGAAAATGAAAATTCACTAAAGCTTCAGTTTTGGGCTTGAGCTAAAGTCCATTAGTGAAGAGTAAAAATCCGCTAGGATTCTCTTTGACCCAAAATCTGCCAAGGCTTCCTGGGCCGGAAAGGGTTAAAAATCAATACAACTTCCTGGGGCTCGAAATGAAAATCCGCTACAACTTTTAGGGCTTAAAATATCATGATTTTTTCTTGGGTCCTTGAACTCAACCCAAAAATCCGCTAGGACCCCATTTGGCCCTAAATATTCAAAAGTCCGCTAAAACTCCTTTTGGCCAAAAATCCTCAAAATCCGCTAGTATTTTTGGCCAAAAACCCTCAAAAATCCGCTAGGACCCCATTTGGTCCAAAATCCTCAAAAAATCCGCTAGAACCCGGTTTTGGCTCAAAATCAGCTAGGACCCCCAACTTGGCTCATACTTACAAAAACCACTAAAAATCCATTTTGGGCCCATGTACACAAAGTCCGCTAGGACCCCACAGACCCGTTTGACTGAGAGCTGGCCTTGACTTGACCGAACAGTCTTGCGCCCTTTAAAAATCCACTTGGATACTTGTACTAAAAAATGCACCGAAGTTTTGCCCGAAACTCCCTTAGGAGCTCTTTTTGGGCTGTAGTGACATTATTTTGTGTCTACACTATCCCTACATACATACACATACAATATAATAATTAATTACTAGCAAATACCCGCGCGTTGCGCCGTGGTCAATTAAAAAATTACGTAAATGTTACTTGATATGATTTTTTAAATTAATAATACATCACGGTGATATAAAATAGTGGTTTCACCATATTTTCCCATACTAAGCCAACACCAAATTCTGGTCGCAGTAAACTGACACATGACATCGGTACCACATGCTTAGTAATCAAAATATGATGCAAGTTCATTGGTATTAAGCACATTGACAAGTTCCAGGTATAAGTCGGACCTATTAGACATGTTCCAGGTTTGACACGTTCCAGGTTCTAGGTTCAAACTTGTCGAATGACATATAATTAAACAATGGGGGATAAAAGTGTATGCATAATGTAAATACTCAGTCCGTCCAAAAATAACTGACTTCCATGCCAACACAGATGAGATTCCGGCCCTTGTCTTTAGTTGGGTTAAACCTAACCTAACCTTACTTAATCTAACTTAACTTATTCTTACATAACCTAAGCTAACTCAACTCCTTGAAAACACCCAAACCAAAACAACTTTTCAATAAAAAAGAAATTCAAATAATATTATTTTAATATCAAATCAATCCACTTTTTTACAACACCTATAACTTTTTCATTTATTTTCCTCAAAGTATTCCAATTTTATTAATAAAATATTTCTACTCAAACCTATCATATCCTTTCCTATATTATCATATCCTAACTTATCCTAACTTAACTAACCTAACTTGAACCTAAATCAATTAGAGTGTCATTTGTAATTTTTAATATAGCCAAGATATTCTAGATTTCTTATAAGTAAAAAAAGGTGGAAAATGTGCATGCATCACGTAAATACTCCCTCCGTCCAACAAATAATTGGTTTCCATGCTTTGGAGAGTCCATCTTTACTCGATAATTTATGTAATAACCCAAGAAAAAAAATCCCTTCCTTATAAGAGTGATTAACGTAATTAATTAAAATTAAAAGATATTACGCTGATTAGATAAAGCAGTGCTCCTTATTTCTTTCTTTCTATTCTTCTTAACCCATCTATGTTTTGCAGGACTTGAACAGCGCGACAACCGTTTTTCTCTTTCCTGGTTTAAGTCTGGTATGACGAGGTCCTATAATTATGTTCGGGACTCTCTCTATTTTGAGAAATTAATTACATATGAATTTAGGAGAGGAGTTATAATTAGTCTCAGGATACCACGGGTATTTTACGATTATAAAAGTTTGGGATTTGATTTTTTTTTAGAAATATGAGAAATATGTGTATAAGAAGAGGTAAAAAAATTTATAAATATATTTGGGCCATTTGGCTGGACGAGAGAAAGAGAGGAGGAGGGAGTTGGGTTTTTAGTTTAGTGTTATGTATATATTAAGGAGGGAGTGTCATTTGAACATTTCAAACTCATAATATCATACTAGCTTCCTTGTTGTGTGACCCTTTGGGTGAGTTTTGATGAACCTCTTTGTTATCTTAGTAGAAATTAAGTAATTCTTTACAATTTTGAACATGCATGTGAGTTTAAAGGTATAATTTTCTGTGGAAAGGTTGGAAAATTAGTTAATTCAAGGTGTATGTCTATGGATTAGCTATAAACTGGGATGAAAAAGAGTATGGTAGTGATGCATGTGGAATTTGGTATCAGATTGTGAATGTGGTTACTGTTGTGAACATACATGGGCTTAAGAATGATTATGTTTGGTGTTTCTCTTGACTTCTTAAGGCTCAATATTTTGTGTGTGGAGATTATATTATGTTTCGTGAAGAGTTAGGGCCTAAATCACCAAGATTTGAGCATGCATGTGAGTGTATGTCAATGAGATTATAATCTGGTTGAGTTTTTGTTTTTCTAGAAAGTAAAGGAAAGGATTTTAGGCAATATTAAGGCTTAATTAGGTAGATAAAAGTGTTAGCTAACACTCGGCTTTTGCGGATCGAATTTCGTCGTGTATTTTGGAAGTTATGACCAAAATCGTAAAACCGCACTAATCTAGAAATTCATTGACGACAGAATACAAATGGCTATTTTTTGGCTAGTTAGAGTTTAATATGGTGTCGGGTCTGAACACAAAAATTTTAGAGGAGAATTTGAGCTTTCCAGAATGGTGTGGTATGTGTCCATAAGACGTCAGATGACCGAGTTATAAGCGTTTGAGCGGAGGGCAGAAATTTTGGAATTTTTTCAGAATTGAAAGTATAGTGGCTGCTCCTATGTTGGGTTAAAATTCGACCTCTTCCCAAGCTTAAATCATTCGGTGATAAAAAGGAAAGTTAGAGTGTGAGTCTTGAGTTTTCCGTAGACGGCTTATAGGCCTGAAACCGATTAGTGCAACTCAAGATATCGCTTTCTGAAAAACATTAGTCGGCATGAACAAATTCTGGGCAGATTACCTGATCGAGTGTTTTGACCCTTATAATAATGTTTTTAGCCTTTGAGGTTAACTGTGAAGTCGTAGGGCACATCTTAAGTTTCCGGAAAGTACTCTTATATGGCGATACGATATCTATAGCAACAGTTACGTCCTTTTTAGTGAATATAGAGAAATTAATTTCATATTACGAGCCGGAGTCGTTTCTTTAAGAGCTTTTCATCCTCCTCCTAGCTAGATGAGAAAATCTAACTCTAAATTCCTTCCTCTTTCTAAGCTTTCGCTAAGTGGTCGTTGCCTTTTCGCTGTTCAAGTCCTTGCTCGTTTGGTGGGTTTTCGTTTTTCAGGTAGGTGTACTACCCGGCTTTTATGTCACATACGCAATTAAATTAATTACTCTTGTTATATTTCGAATATGCGCTGAAATGGATTTTACGTGTGTTATATACCAAGATTGATGCCTAAGATTCTTAGGTAAACTACTTCTTTGATGAGAAAGTGTCTTTGTTTTAACAAGTGAGCTTTTATCTTTTTTTTTTTTTTATGACCAAGTATGATTGATGTAAGCTAGTATTATTCCATTCATATTGTAGGTGCCAAGTTTAAGACTTGGCGCAACAAGCCAAGGTCATACTTTCTAACAAGCCTTTGTTTTAAAATATATTACGAAAGATAGGTTCTTTTAATGTATGTCATTGAGTTGAATTTGCATTTATCCTTACAGTTGAAGTCTTCCACAACCCTCTTTGAAAGTTATTAAAAGCCCCACCCATGGTTTTTATGGTTCGTAGAAGCACGCCAAGGAAATAGTGTCCTAGTACACACCATGCTCACGTGCCTTGAGGACTTCATGTAAATTTATGTTGTGCCTTAGATGCACACCAGGAAATCTGGCTAGTAGGATAGATATCCACCATCCGGACCTCCCGATCGGTCCGGTATGCGCATACGGAGGCTAAGCCGATGATCGCAAGAAGGGGAATTCATGTTAGAATGTTATCTTACCTTATTGTCTTTCCCTTATCAAATGTTTTACCCACGCAGTTATTCTAATCAAGTACAACTATATCTTCTTTTGGTTACAACCCTCTTTGAAAGTTATTAAAAGCCCCACCCATGGTTTTTATAGTTCGTAGAAGCACGCCAAGGAAATAGTGTCCTAGTACACACCATGCTCACGTGCCTTGAGGACCTCATGTAAATTTATGTTGTGCCTTAGATGCACACCAGGAAATCTGGCTAGTAGGATAGATATCCACCATCCGGACCTCCCGATCGGTCCGGTATGCGCATACGGAGGCTAAGCCGATGATCGCAAGAAGGGGAATTCATGTTAGAATGTTATCTTACCTTATTGTCTTTCCCTTATCAAATGTTTTACCTACGCAGTTATTCTAATCAAGTACAACTATATCTTCTTTTGGTTACACCTTTTTAGCAGACCGTGGTAATGTTTTCCTAGTTTTGCAAATAACTATTGTTGAAGTCTTACATTTTACTTCTAACCACCTTGTGGATGGTTAACCTTTTAAGTTAAGGTATTTGTTTAATGAAGTCAGGAAGTTACCAATATGGATTTCTCGTAAGTATGTCCTACCATGTCTTCTTTTGTCAAGTGTTACCCTTTTATTTATTAAATGGGGCCGCGCGCACAGGAGTAGTAAATCTTAAGTCTTACTTTTCTTCTTACTTGTTCATTTCCGGTAGTATACGTATTGAGTAAAACTCACTTTTAAGTTGTTTTGTCACTTTTAGGATTTCAAGGAAAGGGAAAAGGGAAAGTCTTTGACGGGCGGAACCCAAAAGCGACACAAGGGAAAATTAGGTGACTATGGAGCCCTTTTTGGAAGTCATCTAGGCAATGGGTTAGGGTTTGTGATGAACTTATTGGGGCTTGAAATTTTGTCATGTGGTGCGTGATTATTATGGATGTCTTGTATGTCTAAGTTTCTCACCTCTTTGGGTTGTATAATTAAAGGGCCTTTTATCTTGATGATTGTGATGTCATGTTATGGTTATCTAAATATTTGGTTTGGTGAAGTCTGTTGGTGTGGTGTGTTGAAGTCTTAGCCTAGTCCATGTTCATGGGCGGCGGTAGTACTCTCAGGTAATTATCCGCTGCTAATCATTAGGTTAAGTAGTCGATTAGCTTAATCTTATAATTAGTAACCTGGGGGTATTACAGTTGTGGTATCAGAGCAAAACAAAATTGGTTGTATAACCTTGGTTACACCTTTAGGCCTTGAGTTAGTTTAGGAAAGATTGAGGAGCCTCTAGGAAGTTAAAGGTGGAGTGTGAAGGAGATAGATGATCAACACAATAAACATGTAGTGAGTCTTAATAATTGATTGGAGGATGATCTGTGGGAACGGAATGGAGGAAAGTAGGGAAAAGGAAGTCTTATGTCTATAACATCGAAGTTAAGCATGTTTGATGATGCAAAGGTCTTGAGTTGTTTGAAAATTTATAAGTTCTTGGAAATGGAGAAAGATTGAATATTTCTCATAAACTCATGGGCGTGTGATTATATGTGGATCTTAGGATGCAACCCTAAGATCAAGTGAGCTTGGGTATTTTAGTTCTTAAGAAAAAAAAGGGGGGTCCGCCCGGATTAAAAGAGCAGTGATATAAGGTCTTTGATTTTGTTTGACACTTACTTTTAATTTATCTTTCTGATTATCTTATGCAATATGTAGATGGCCAACGAACTTTTCCTAATCCCTACGCGACTTTCATGCCCCCCTGTGGTAGTGTGATTGATCATATCAACGAGCTAGTAGCTCAGTTTGACATTCGACGGGAGCATCCGGATTCAATCTACCATGACCCGGTGCGAAGGGCGCACTGCCTGCTATGCACCCTCTCCTACGTTCCCCCATGGAGCAGGTTTCGAGAAAGGTACCATTCGTTTATCTATTATTACGATCAGGGAGGGCATGCTGAGCGTTTCGACATCTTGGGGGCTTGGTCAGTAGTGACCTTTGAGCTGACGATACAAGATCGTGCGATCCGTTGGGAGATGGAGCCTTGGGAAATCCCGTATTACTTTGTGCACATGTTCGGACCACATCACATTCAAGCGGAAGCGACGGCACCCCCTCCACCCGCTAATCCCGCACCTCAACTGGTATAGGGAGAGGAAGAAGAAGAGGAAGAGGGGCCCATGGAATATGAAGAGGAGGAGGAAGCGCAACCTTCCCACAACCCGTCCCATGCCTCCAACGAGGTGGAGGTCCTTCCCGTTCCCCCGGCACCCGAGCCCATAGTCGTGGAGATTAGCTCGGATCATGGGGAGAGTAGGGAGGCAAGCCAACCCCTGGTAAACCCCAAGGCTGAGAAGAGCGATGACACTGAAGATAATGACGATGTTGATGATTTGGACTACCATCCCTCTTAGGGAGCTTAGGTTCAGCTGGAACCAAGAATGGGACTTTTGGATATTTTGTGGATATGGGAACTTTGTTATGTTTTATGGAACGTTGATGTATTTTGGATTGCAAGCAAATTGACTTTTATGTTATGCTACTTATGGTATGGAGAGATTACTTTGTGGCATGAACGTATTATGGATTTGAACTATTAATTTATGGTGGGTTTTTATGAAGGATCAAACTACTTTTGGCTTTTATAAAGTTGTGACTCCTTCGCAGGAGGCTAAGGCGCTTGTCATTCTACAATATACATATAATTGTGTGGATGAGTAACAGAATATATATATATGTGCATGTATGATGATGGCATTGTTCCTCTTTTGGGGAGTGCGGTAACTTTGCTAATATAGGGACAAAGCCTAAACTTTTGATGTTTATTATGTAGAATGTCTCACGCTTCTAACAACGGGCAACCTCAAAATGAACATGGGAAAGACTCGGCTGATAATCGCGAACCCAATCTGCAACTTCAGGGATATCAAGGGGCCTCTCACGTCGAGTTAGCATCCTCGGTTAACCGGCATTTTCACCTAATGATTACAACCCCGAGGTTTTAGGGCAAGTTATCCAAGAACTCCTTCGTAGAATTCCCAACACGAACGCTGAAGGAAGTAGTGGGGTTATGGAGGAAGACTATGTTGATAAAGTAGCCAAGAGGAACCCTCGCACTTATGCAGGAGGGTTCAACCCCGTAGAATTGGAGGATTGGATACGGGGAGTGGAAAAAATATTCGAAGTACTTGAAGTGCCTAAGAAGAAGTGGGTGGTTATTGGCACATTCTATCTAGTTAAGGAAGCAGACTTGTGGTGGAGCACCATGAAGGACAAATACAAGCAAGTGGAATTATCATGGGAAGGATTCCTAGGTGATCTAAGGGCGAAATTTTACCCCCTCTCCCTGCAACGACAAAAAGAGAAGGAATTTTTGGAATTGAAGATGACTGGGTCGGATATGACTGTGAGGCAGTATGCGGCCAAGTTCAATGAGTTGGCACGCTTTGCACCTGATCACGTAACCACAAAATCTATGAAGATTTCCAGGTTCGAAGGGGGTTTAGCACCGTATTTGCGAAGCTATTTAGCAGGACAACCCTTCAAGACCATGCAGGAACTTTATGAACGTGTCGCGGAAGTAGAAAGGGTGAAAAGAGAGTTACGGGGTGTTTACCAGGAGAGGGAAATCTAAGCTAGACCTAAGAGGAAATGGAACAACAACCGGACTCCGAGCGAAGTGATACCCTCGCGAAGACCCAACCCACCCCCAGCCCGTAGTCGCACTATCTCTTAACCTTGCAGGAAATGTTGAAGAACCAATAATTCCACGATTCAATGTCGGGTAGGGACAGACAAGTGTTAATGGTGTGGGAGCAGTGAACACCGAGCAGTGGCGTGCCCGAAGCGACAAACAAACCCAAGCACGGCTAACCCCCGACCAGTGCAAGTACCACGGCCAGCGCCTCCTCCACCAACTCAGGCTAATGTTGGAAGAGCTTACACGATGGGAAGGAAGGAAGCAACTACTTCGGGTATAGTGGTTACCGGGACACTTTTCATTAATTCCAAGCCTGTATATGTTTTATTCGATTCGGGTGCTTCGCATTCATTTATTTCTATTCATGCTAGTCCTACGCTACGCTTACAAAGTCATGAAACTGCGATAGCATATCAAATAAGATTACCGAACGGTCAAATCATGATATATGATAAGGCATTTGAACAGGTTCCCCTTAAGATTTCAAATGAATGTTTTCCCGTCGACCTTATCGTTATAAATATAGATGAATTTGAGGTCATCCTAGGCATGGGTTGGTTAGCTAAGCACGGGGCTAAGATCAAATGTGACGAGGGGGTAGTAGTTTTGAAGAGCCCGTTGGGAGGCAAGATTCATTTTAAAGTGGAATCAGGGAAAACTAGCTGCAAGACCATATCCTTGATGAAAGCGAAAAAGCTCTTACGCCAAAGTGCTGAGGCCTATCTATGTTACATACCAGAAGACCAAGTGAAGGAACTGAAGATTGAAGTCATACAGGTGGTTCGAGAATTCCTGGATGTCTTTCCCGAGGAGTTAACCGAATTACCCCCGAGGAGGGAAATTGATTTTGAGATAGAGTTGGTCCCGGGGACGCAACCAATTTCCAAAGCACCCTACCGTATGGCCCCTGCAGAGTTGAAGGAACTCAGGATCCAACTGGACGAGCTACTCTAGTTAGGATTTATTCGACAGAGTGTGTCGCCATGGGGAGCCCCGGTTTTGCTTGTTAAAAAGAAAGATGGAAGCTTAAGGCTGTGTATTGATTATCGGGAATTGAACAAGGTCACCATCAAGAACAAGTACCCGTTACCGCGAATCGATGACTTGTTCGGTCAATTGCAAGGGGCCGGCGTTTTTTCTAAAATCGATTTGAGGTCTGGTTATCACCAGTTGAGGATTAAGCCCGAGGATATTCCCAAGGCAGCCTTTAGGACCCGTTATGGGCATTTTGAGTTCATAGTAATGTCGTTTGGTCTTACCAATGCTCCGGCAGTTTTCATGGATCTAATGAATCGGGTTTTTCGACCGTACTTGGATAAGTTCGTGGTGGTCTTCATTGACGACATATTAATCTACTCAAAAACCCGGGAGGAGCATGAACAACACCTGAGAATGGTACTGCAGACCTTAAGGGATCAGCACTTATATGCCAAATTCAAAAAGTGCGAGTTTTGGCTTGAAGAAGTAGCCTTTTAAGGGCGCATAGTGACCAAGGACGGGATCAAAGTGGACCCGCAGAAGGTTGAAGCGGTCACGAATTGGAACAAACTCACGACCATCACGGAGGTGAGAAGTTTCCTAGGGATGGCTGGGTATTATCGGCGCTTCATACAAGACTTTTCAAAGATCGCACTACCTTTAACCAACCTACTGAAGAAGACGACCAAGTTTGAATGGTCAGAAAAGTGCGAGAAGGCATTTCAAGAACTCAAAAGAAGGCTTACCACCGCGCCTATCTTAACCTTGTCGATAGAAGGGCAGGAGTATGTTATCTATAGTGATGCTTCCAAACGAGGGTTGGCCTGTGTTTTGATACAGGATAATAATGTTATAGCCTACGCCTCCAGGCAACTAAAACCCTATGGATCAAATTAACCTACAACTGACCTAGAATTGGCGGCAGTGGTCTTTGCCTTAAAGATATGGAGGCACTACTTGTATGACGCTCATACCAAGATATTCACCGATCATCAAAGCCTTAAGTACATTTTCACTCAAAAAGAGTTGAATTTGAGGCAGCGTAGGTGGTTGGAGCTCCTCAAAGATTATGATTTGGATATCCAATATCACCCCGGAAAGGCAAATTCAGTTGCCGATGCTTTAAGTAGGAAGAATCAGCATGAGGATGGGGCATTAAAAGAGACACAACCAAAGCTTCAACAAGAAATCCATAAGGTAGAGATAGAAATAGTACCGTTGGGCTATGTACAAGCACGGCTAGCGGAACTTCAAGTGCAACCTTCTATATTGGAAGAAATTAAAAGGGAGCAGACAAACGATGAGCACCTACAGTACATACGTGCAGGAGTAGAAAATGGGAAGATGCCAGGATTTGTGGTTCACGAGGATGGGACCTTGAGGTTTCAAAATCGAATATCTGTATCCGTGGTCCAAAATTTTCGAGAAAGGATCATGCGTGAAGGACATGACACTCCATACTCGGTACACCCAGGGGGCACAAAGATGTATCGGGACATACTGGAAAAGTTCTGGTGGCCTAATATGAAAAGGGACATAGCGAGCTTCGTGGATAGTTGCCTTACTTGCCAAAAGGTGAAAATCGAGCATCAATGACCCTCAGGGGAGCTAAGGCCCTTGGAAATACCCACATGGAAGTGGGATTCTGTGTCAATGGATTTTATCATGGGTTTACCCTTAACGGTCACCAAAAAGAATGCCATATGGGTCATTGTGGATCGATTGACCAAGTCTGCCCATTTTATTCCAATAAATGAAAGTTGGAAGGTTGATAAGTTAGCCGACATTGATGTGAAAGAAGTTGTAAGGTTACATGGCATCCCAAAGGACATCATCTCTGATCGGGATACTAGATTTCAATCCCGATTTTGGGCAGCCTTACAAAAAGCGTTTGACACTAAATTAAATTTCAGTAGTTCTTACCACCCGGAGACGGACGGCCAAACGGAGCGTGTGAACCAGATCGTAGAGGATATGTTACGAGCTTGTGTATTGGATTTCCAAGGAAGTTGGGAGGACTTTTTACCCTTGGCGGAGAATCTGTCTTATGAAGAAGTACCAGTTCAGATCTTAGATCGAAGAGTCGAACAATTGCGTTCCAAGGAAATTCCGCTAGTGAAGGTACTATGGACCAATCACTCCACCTCGGAGGCTACTTGGGAAACCGAGGAAGACATGCGGAACAAGTACCCCCATTTGTTTTAAGGTAATACGCCGCAAATATGAGAGTAGTATCCTTGAGTTTCGGGGACGAAACTTCTTTTAAGGGGAGTAAGATGTAATAACCCAAGAAAAAAAACCCCTTCCTAATAAGAGTGATTAACGTAATTAATTAAAATTAAAAGATATTACGCTGATTAGATAAAGCGTGTGCTCCTTATTTCTTTCTTTCTATTATTCTTAACCCATGTATGTTTTGCAGGACTTGAACAACGCGACGACCATTTTCTCTTTCCTGGTTTAAGTCCGGTATGACGAGGTCCTATAATTATGTTCGGGACTTCTCTCTTTTGAGAAATTAAGTACATATGAATTTAGGAGAAGAGTTATAATTAGTCTCAGGATACCACAGGTATTTTACGATTATAAAAGTTTAGGATTTGATTTTTTTTAGAAATATGAGAAATATGTGTATAAGAGGAGGTAATAAAATTGATAATTTTTTTTTGGGCCATTTGGGCCGGACGAGAGAAAGAGAGGAGGAGGGAGTTGGGTTTTATTTTAGTGTTATGTATATATTAAGGAGGAAGTGTCATTTGAACATTTCAAACTCATAATATCATACTAGCTTCCTTGTTGTGTGACCCTTTGGCTCCCTCTCTCTCTCACGCCAGCCCCCCTCCCTGCCGCATCTGTCGGCCAACTGACTGCCGCCTGAGTTGCCACTGTCAGGCCGTCGCCACCACCACCATCATCTTGTCTCTCTCTTCCCATTTTCAAGTGTAATCCTCTCCCTCTTGGTTCCCTCTTTCCATTTTCTAGTTACATCTAAGATATAATCTGAGTTCTAGTAGGTTTTTGTGTGATTTCCAGAGGAGGTTGTGAGATTTTTCTAGCAACTCAAAGCAAAGTGAAGGCTTCAAAGTTCAAGAGAAAGATTTGGGTGAGTTTTTATGAACTACTTTGTTATCTTAGTAGAAATTAAGTAAGTTTACAATTTTGAACATGCATCTCAGTTTAAAGGTATAATTTTCTGTGAAAAGGTTGGAAAATTAGTTAATTCAAGGTGTATGTCTACGGATTAGCTATAAATTGGGATGAAAAGGAGTATGGTAGTTATGCATGTGGAATTTGGTATCGGATTGTGAATGTGGTTATTGTTGTGAAGATGCATGGGCTTAAGAATGATTATATTTGGTGTTTCTCTTGACTTCTTAAGGCTCAATATTTTGTGTGTGGAGATTATATTATGTTTCGTGAAGAGTTAGGGCCTAAATCACCAAGATTTGAGCATGCATGTGAGTGTATGTCAATGAGATTATAATCTGGTTGAGTTTTCATTTTTTCAGAAAGTAAAGGAAATGATTTTGGGCAAGATGAAAACTTAAGTAGGTAGATAAAAGTGTCAGCTAACACTCGGCTTTTGCGGATCGACATTTCGCCATGTATTTTGGAAGTTATGACCAAAATCGTAAAACCGCACTAATCTAGAAATTCATTGACGACAGAATACAAATGGCTATTTTTTGGCTAGTTAGAGTTTAATATGGTGTTGGGTCTGAACACAAAAATTTTAGAGGAGAATTTGAGCTTTCCAGAATGGTGTGGTATGTGTCCATAAGACGTCAGATGACCGAGTTATAAGCGTTTGAGCGGAGGGCAGAAATTTTGGAATTTTTTCAGAATTGAAAGTATAGTGGCTGCTCCTATGTTGGGTTAAAATTCGACCTCTTCCCAAGCTTAAATCATTCGGTGATAAAAAGGAAAGTTAGAGTGTGAGTCTTGAGTTTTCCGTAGACAACTTAAAGGCCCGAAACCGATTAGTGCAACTCAAGATATCGCTTTCCGAAAAACATTAGTCGGCATGAACAAATTCTGGGCAGATTACTTAATCGAGTGTTCTGACCGTTATAATCATATTTTTAGCCTTTGAGGTTAACTGTGAAGTCGTAGGGCACATCTTAAGTTACCGGAAAGTACTCTTATATGGCGATACGATATCTATAGCAACAGTTACGTCCTTTTTAGTGAATATAGAGAAATTAATTTCATATTACGAGCCGGAGTCGTTTCTTTAAGAGCTTTTCATCCTCCTCCTAGCTAGATGAGAAAATCTAACTCTAAATTCCTTCCTCTTTCTAAGCTTTCGCTAAGTGGTTGTTGCCTTTTCGATGTTTAAGTCCTTGCTCGTTCGGTGGATTTTCGTTTTTCAGGTACGTGTACTACCCGACGTTTATGTCACATACGCAATTAAATTAATTACTCTTGTTATATTTCGAATATGCGCTTAAATGGATTTTACGTGTGTTATATACCAAGATTGATGCCTAAGATTCTTAGGTAAAGTACTTCTTTGATGAGAAAGTGCCTTTGTTTTAACAAGTGAGCTTTTATGTTTTTTTTTATTTTTTATGACCAAGTATGATTGATGTAAGCTAGTATATATTATTCCATCCATATTGAGGCGCCAAGTTTAAGACTTGGCGCAAGAAGCCAAGGTCATACTTTCTAACAAGCCTTTGTTTTAAAATCTATTGCGAAAGAGAGGTTCTTTTAATGTATGTCATTGAGTTGAATTGGAATTTATCCTTACGGTTGAAGTCTTCCACAACCCTCTTTGAAAGTTATTAAAAGCCCCACCCGTGGTTTTCATGGTGCGTAGAAGCACGCCAAGGAAATAGTGTCCTAGTACACACCATGCTCACGTGCCTTGAGGACTTCATGTAAATTTATGTTGTGCCTTAGATGCACACCAGGAAATTTGGCCAGTAGGATAGATATCCACCATCCGGACCTCCCGATCGGTCCGGTATGCACATACGGAGGCTAAGCCGATGATCGCAAGAAGGGGCATTCATGTTAGAATGTTATCTTACCTTATTGTCTTTCCCTTATCAAATGTTTTACCCACGCAGTTATTCTAATCAAGTACAACTATATCTTCTTTTGGTTACACCTTTTTAACAGACCGTGGTAATATTTTCCTAGTTTTGCAAATAACTATTGCTGAAGTCTTACATTTTACTTCTAACCACCTTGTGGATGGTTAACCTTTTAAGTTAAGGTATTTGTTTAATGAAGTCAGGAAGTTACCGGTATGGATTTCTCGTAAGTATGTCCTACTATGTCTTCTTTTGTCAAGTGTTACTCTTTTATTTATTAAATGGAGTCGCGCGCACAGGAATAGTAAATCTTAAGTCTTACTTTTCTTTTTACTTGTTCATTTCCGGTAGTATACGTACTGAGTAAAACTCACTTTTAAGTTGTTCTGTCACTTTTAGGATTGCAAGGAAAGGGCAAAGGGAAAGTCTTTGACGGGCGGAACCCAAAGGCGACATAAGGGAAAACCAGGTGACTATGGAGCCCTTTTTGGAAGTCATCTAGGCAATGGGTTAGGGTTTGTGATGAACTTATTGGGGCTTGAAATTTTGTCATGTGGTGCGTGATTATTATGGATGTCTTGTATGTCTAAGTTTCTCACCTCTTTGGGTTGTATAATTAAAGGGCCTTTTATCTTGATGATTGTGATGTCATGTTATAAATATTTGGTTTGGTGAAGTCTGTTGGTGTGGTGTGGTGTGGTGAAGTCTTAGCCTGGTCCGTGTTCATGGGCGGCGGTAGTACTCTAAGGTATTTATCTGTTGCTAATCATTAGGTTAAGTAGTTGATTAACTTAATCTTGTGATTAGTAACCTGGGGGTGTTACAATTTATCACATCAAATTTTAGTTTTAAAAAAATCTCTATTTTTATACTTTTTAATATTAATTTTTATTACGAATTTAGTGATATTAATTTGATGTTATGAATCATTATTATATTAAAAAATTATAGTTAAAGATTTTGACGACGAAAAATAATCGAAGGAAGATCATAATGTACGTGATTAATGTGAATTACATACTATCAATGTCGCCTTGTACATATATGCCACGCATGTATAGTAATGTGAACTACGTATTGTAATTACCAATCAAATCAATGGATAGATGAGTATTCCATTAAAAATGAATATACAAAAAAAAAAAACAAGGAAAAGAGATGGGTGAATTGAATGAATGAGTGAGTGAGTAATGTGACGGCGGTTGAAGGAAGAGAGTTAGAGAGAGAAAAGTATGGGGGTGATGTAGGTGGATTTGGAAAACAAAATATCAAAAACATAAACATAACGGTTTATTTTAATCTGTGATAAAATATGATCAACGGCTATAATTGACTTGACTTCCTAGAATTACTCTCATGAGAGTCAATCCCACATTTCTTTAATATATAGTATAGTATAGATAGTATAGATGTCAATAAACTTTAATTAACAATTAAAAATACTTGATTTTATGAATTTCAATCTCAGTAGATACAATATTTTTTTATGGACAAGAAGTAAAAAGGTACATACTTTGCAATTTCAAATCATCTTTCTAATTTTTAAATCGAAACTAGCATATTAACGAAATTTAAATAATATACTACTCATCAGCTTTAAAATTATAGATTTTCATAATCTTTTGACCATAACATGAGTTGAATAATTTGAATTTCAATGTACATTGCAATAATCCTAATTTTGGGGTTGTTGGATTCTAGTAGACTATCACTCGCTTTTGACCCTTCAAGATCAAGGAAAAATGATATAATGATAGAGTTTGTTTGATTTTAGCAACATTGTTGTCACGTCACCCTAACACTGAGTTAAAGTAGCTAGAAATTGGCAAAATTTTATTCAAATTCAATACACATAAAGTTTGAATTTTTGTTCTAAATGTTGAATGTCTAAATTATTTGTCATGTCTTTGAAGTGGTTTCGAGTCCTTTATTCGATTCATCTTACTCAAGCTTGTATGACATCAAGGGTCAGAGACTTCGAGTTACAATTCTCTCGGGTTCCATGGTCGTCAAGGCATGACTCGGTCATTGATAGGCCGCAAGTGCACGGGTGAAATTGTAGCATAAATCAAGGTCTTTCGCACAGGGACTTTTCCTTTCAACGCACTGAACTAGCCTCCTAGTTGATCGCTAAGTCGATCTATTTTTGGTTTGAAGTAACTAATTCTAAATCTAATCACAATCAAGAACTAAACAAACTAATATTCACACAAACTTTTCTGATTTAATCAAGGTAAATAGGCATTCAGGGGATGAAACCTAAGTCAAGTAACGAATCAACGATGTGGATTGAACATTCATTTCATTAACTTGCACAATCAAGGTTCGATAATAGCATAAAACACTTCGCAATGAGATTTTGTCGCTAGAGCGAATTGCCAAGACTAACCAAGCACCTACTTTCGTGGTTATTTCGATTTAGTCAAGGTTAAAGATCTAATTATCTCAAGAACCCTAATTAAAACTTCTATGTCTAGATAATTTTAACTAGTTTAATCTAGGTTTTCGGGTAATCAAACTTCTCCTTTCGGTACTTCATTCAACAACCTATTAACTTGCAATTGGTGATCAAGCAAAAGCAATAACAATTCAATTCAAAGACCAAATAGATTGAAACAAACTAAATTCATGATAATTCAATCCAACAAAGTCAATTCATCAAGCAACTTCAAAGGTTCATCCCCTAAACTAAAAAGAACTACTCACTATTCATGTTTAAAACTACAAAGCAATTGAAATATATTATAGAAAGCATATGAAAATCTATGAGAGAATGAGAAATAAACCAAAGGGAACAACAATCTTGCTAGGAATCAACTATGGAGAACTTTTGCTCCTCCACTTCAAAGTGTATTCAAGTTGCTCTTCGATCTTCAATCTTCTCTCAATCTTTAATGGTGGATGGAATATGGAATATGGATATGATTAGGGCATGGAATGGAAGATGGTGGAATGATGATTCCCCTCAAAAACAGCCGAAAACAGCATAATATAGGCAAATTGCAACTCAAAACCGCCGGAAATGAAGAGACGCAGGCGACACGGACCGTGCCCCTGCTGACACGGTCCGTGCCTCCTAGGCACTACCCGTGTCAGTGCACTGCTTCAATTTTTCTCATGTTCTGGTCATAGGCACTACCCGTGCCTTCTCTGGCACCACCCGTGCCACTGCTTTTTCAGGCTTAGGAGTCCTTTGGGCCATTGTTTGGGCCTTGGGTGATCCAACATCTCACTTCTTGGTCCTTTAAGCTCATAACTTGGATCTACACCTGATTTTAAGCTCGGTTTACATCGATTCTTCACAAATTACCTACAAAACTCACAAAACTCCAAACCAAGCGTAATATGGGAAATTCAGGTATAAAATAATATAATCAAATCAAATATTCCCCAAATTTCTCATCATAACAACCAAGTTTTCATATATACAAGAAGCACTTATCAAAATCCCCCATGCTTAGTCCTTGCTTGTCCCTAAGCAAGTCCAAACTCAAAAGAAAAGGCAAAGAAAGAAAATGAAAGAAAATAAAAGAGAATGGGACAAAAAGACTCAAAGAACTCAAAGCAAAAATAAAAATATTCAAAAGGAAAAATTAATAAAAACGAAAATTTTTATTTAATTACAACTCCGCGGGATGGCAATGATAGAACAATCAATCAACCCAATCTAATCTAAAGTATAGCCCAAGAGTGAAAATGAAGCCAATTTACACAAGTAAATGAAGACAAATTATTCAAGAATGGTACTCATCAAGTTCAACCAATCACCCTTAATCACCAAATGAGATAAGAAGGCACATCTTAAGCATGAAACTAGGTAAGAATGAAGAGCAAGCTCACTTTCTGGGAATGTGGAAACACTCCTCTCATGTGTTTAAATATGAAAAATCATTGAAAGTTCGCTCAAATACTCAAACCAAAGCCACAACCAACCATGTATTTGCTAAGAATCTCAACTCTCCACCGCAATTTGGAAAGCAACAATGACAATCAAGAGGACTTTCAAGGGTTGTAACGGGGCTAGGGTTAAGGGTAAGGAGTGGATAATATTTGGGAATTGTAGAGCTAAAAGCCAAAGCTTGAAATTATTTCGCACCAATTCAACATACATTCATCTCACCACTTATAATAAATCCAAAACAAACCCACTATTAATTGGAAACTCGACTCAAAACAAAAGAAACACAGGGTCAAACACTTTATTCTCTTTTTCTTCTTTTTTTTCGGAATTCTCCGATTTTTTTTTTTTCACTTTCTTTCTGTTTTTTTTCTTCTTTCTGATTTTTTTCTTTTTTTTTCTTTTTTTTTTTGATCTTTGATTCAAACACACACACAAACAAACAATATCACACTTATATACAACTCACTAGGCAAGTTCCAATTCTACCCAACAACCTCAATGTACATAATTTGGGGAATCAAATCAATATTTACAACTCAAACCAATCCCCATCACAAACTAAACCACCAAAGTAACCATAATCAACCTAACTTCAAACTCAAAACATTTCAAGCAATGGCTTAAGGGTAGGAAATATATAATCGACCAAGGCTTATAATATGGGTTCAAGAAAAGAAATGGTCAAGGCAAGAAAAGGGCTAACTACGGATTTTCTGATGTTAACGGGTGGTCAAGGCTTGCGGGTTCAATTCCTAATGCCTCTATCATCTTGTCAATGTACAACGCATAGCAATTTCAAGGAGATTCAAAGCAAATGAAGGAGGATGCCAAAATGGTGAGTCACTCATGGAAACAAGACTAATAAAAATGATTAGTCTTTTCTTTTAGGCTTATGTGGACTCACGGGTAGCGCTCAACAATCATTACCCAGTTTAAAAGATATGCATATGCACAACTCACTCTTAAAATAGTGACAAAAGTAATCGATCTCACTATCCTAGCACAATTCTCACTACATTTAGCTTCACAACTCGTGTCAATTCACAGTCTTTCACAAACGGGCTATACAAGATCAAATCAAGTCAAAAGAAAACTATCTCGCCTAATCCTATATCAAACAGTTTCTTTTTTAACTTTTTAATTTTCTAATTTTTTTCTTCTCTTTTTCAAAAGCTTTTTACAAGACTCAAAATGAAATAAGAAAATAAGAAAACGAAAACAACCTACGAAAAGAAGAAATTAAAAACTACAAGAAAATCCAGAAAACAAAGAAAATAAAATCAAAACAAAAGAAAAAGACTCAAAACAAGTTAAAAATCAAAAATAAAAACGACTCAAAACACACACATCCACAAAAAGTTACACAAATCCCCCCATGCTTGAACCGACATTGTCCGCAATGCGAAACATCACCCGAGAAGCAAAGGAAGAAAACACAAATCTAGAAAAATCAAAAATAAAAAGAAGAAAAATAAGGAAAAATTTTAGAAAATCCTAAAAAAAATAAAATGAAAATAAAATCGAAAAAGCTTGGGTTGCCTCCCAAGAAGCGCTTGTTTAATGTCCTAAGCTGGACAAGGTACCTCTCAACCCGGTGAATAGTCCATAATTCCATAGCCAAGGGCTTTTGGAGCTTCACATTGCATAGTACCTCCAAACATCTTCAAATTGACCCCACAGCTTGGGTCAAACTCATCACCTCCTTCAAAAATGGAGGGATCTCCATCATCAAACCTGAAAATCTCATCCAATGTACCCTTGTTAATAGCACAAGGCACGTTCTTGATGATGTTAGGTGGGAGCAAAATTTCTTTTATTCTCACCCTTGTATCGCCAAGTTCATGGCCTTAATCAATAAATAAACGACAAGAATTTGCAACAAAATGGTCACGAGATTTCTCAAGCTTTTCACTCTCCACTACATGCACACAATCATCTTTCTTTTCACAAATCAAACCATCAACATTCTTATCCTTCTCACCAAACACATCAACACCAAAGCAAGGGGAAACGTCACGTGGCAAAACATCACGGAATAAATCAAACTCAAGTTCATGTTCCCCTATCCTAAACTTCATCTTTCCACATTGTACATCTATGACACACCCTACGTTAGCAAGAAAAGGTCTCCCCAAAATGATTTGGGTACGGGAATCTTCGGGCATATCAAGGATGACAAAATCAATCGGCACATAGCAATCACCCACCTTAAGGGGAAAGTCCTCCAAAATACCATTAGGGTACTTGATAGAACGATCCTCCATTTGCAATGACATGGTAGTTGGTCTCAACTCCCCTAGGTTCAACCGTTCATACAAAGAATAGGGCATTAAGCTTACACTAGAACCCACATCACACAAAGCTCGGTCAACGGTTAAGCTACCTAGGCCACATGGAATACTAAAGCTTCCCGGGTCCTTAAGCTTAGGAGTAAGCTTGTTAAGAATCACGGAACTACATTCTTCAGTCAAAGCAACTTCCTCAATTTCATCAGTTTTCCTCTTTTTAGAGAGGATTTCTTTCAAAAACTTTGCATACAAAGGCATTTGAGATAAAACATCCAAAAACGGCACATTCACATTCAATTGCTTTAACATATTAAAGAACTTGCCGAATTTTGCATCAAATTTAGCCTTAGCATATCTTTGAGGAAAGGGTAATGGTGGTTTGTAAACTCTAGGTGGAGATGAAGGTCGAGTTTCGGTGTTCTCTTTTGAATGCTCACTCTCAAGGTCTTTCTCTCTTTCAAAACCAACAACATTCTCACTAGGCCTCTCAACCTCTTTCTCAACCACACTCCCCCATGCTTAGCATTTGGCACGCTAGGTCCCTCATATTGTGTCCCACTCCTCAAAACAATAGCATTACATTGTTCCTTACGGTTAGGTTCGGGTTTTCTGGGAAGCATTCCCGAAGGGGTAGTGGAGGTACTAGCTTGAATGGCAATTTGATTCTCAAGCATTTGAGTGTGGGTGCTCATAAGGTCAACTTTAGTAGCTAAGGCCTTAATCACCTCATCTTGTCTTTGTTGATGCTCAAGTTGCCGTTGTTGATGTTGTTGTTGAGGCAACATCAAAGCTTGTATCATGGTCTCTAGGTTAGGCTTTTGGGGAGCTTGTGGAGGAGGTGGTTGGGGTTGTCTTTGTCCTTGGGGTTGACCCATTTGGTTATTGTTCCGGTAAGAAAAGTTCGGGTGGAACCTAAAACCGGGATTGTAAGTATTGGAAAAAGGGTCAAAGTTTTGCCTATTAGAAGGGTTACCAACATAGTTAACCACTTCGGTCGATTCGTTGCTAACTAACCCACTAGGACAATTCAAGGTCTCATGCTCATATGATTGACACGACGCACATGGTTGGGGAGGGTGAACATTCACATTCAACAAATCCATCTTCTTAGTCATGGCATCCAACTTAGCATTCAACATAGAAATAGCATCAACTTCATACTTACCTCCCGTCCTCTTGGAACGGGGCTTTGACCACTGGTAGCTATTGATCGCCATCTCCTCAATCAAAGTTTGAAGTTCTGCCACTGTTTTGGACATTATGTTGCCTCCCGCCGTCGCCAAGATGTTGGCCCTCAAGTTGTCATCCACCCCATTGTAGAAGGCTTGTATCGGGACCCATGGTTCTAAACCATGGTGGGGGCATTGACGTAAGAGGTCCTTGAACCTCTCCCATGCTTCATAGAGGGACTCATCCGGCTCTTGGACAAATGTTGAGATTTGATTCCGGAGGCTCGTCAACTTGCTAGGAGGAAAGTAATTCGCCAAGAATAAGCTAGCAAGTTGGTCAAAAGTAGTGATGGCAGAGCTTGATGGAAGAGCGTCCAACCACTCCCAAGCCTTCCCTTCAAGTGAGAAGGGAAACAATCGCAGCTTGATTGCATCGGGCGTTGCACCATTTGCCTTAAAGGTCTCACATGCATCATTGGGGAGGCCATGGAATGCGTTGGCCTTCACCAAATTGATGAGTGAACTCCTCAGCTCGAAATCGTCAGCGGCCACTCTTGGAGGATTAATGGCGGAGGGTTAATTTGTGACATTGGGCATCACATAAGAGCCAAGCGTGATTCTAGGCTCCTCGCCACCGCCACCGCCGCCACCGCCGGACATGGCGTTCTTTCGCTTGGAGTTCTCTTCTTGTCTTCTCCGGGCGTGCTCTAACTTTTGCTTCTTTCACCGGGAGCGAAAGGTTCTTTCGATTTCAGGATCAAACTCAAAGAGTGGAGCCTTTTGCATGCACGTAGAGTAAACCTGGCAAGACAAAAACCAAAACACAAAGGAAAATCAAAACAGAAAATTAATGACTTAGACAACCTTAGGGTATTTGTTCAGTGGCTGGCTAGGGACAAAGTCCCCGGTAACGGCGCCAAAAACTTGATAGGCCGCAAGTGCACGGGTGAAATTGTAGCATAAATCAAGGTCGTTCCCACAGGGACTTTTCCTTTCAACGCATTGAACTAGCCTCCTAGTTGATCGCTAAGTCGATCCGTTTTTGGTTTGAAGTAACTAATTCTAAATCTAATCACAATCAAGAACTAAACAAACTAATATTCACACAAACTTTTCTGATTTAATCAAGGTAAAAAGGCGTTCAGGGGATGAAACCTAAGTCAAGTAACAAATCAACGATGTGGATTGAACATTCATTTCATTAACTTGCACAATCAAGGTTCGATAATAGCATAAAACACTTCGCAATGAGATTTTGTCACTAGAGCGAATCGCCAAGACTAACCAAGCACCTACTTTCGTGGTTATTTCAATTTAGTCAAGGTTAAAGATCTAATTATCTCAAGAACCCTAATTAAAACTTCTATGTCTAGATAATTTTAACTAGTTTAATCTAGGTTTTCGGGTAATCAAACTTCTCCTTTCGGTACTTCATTCAACAACCTATTAACTTGCAATTGGTGATCAAGCAAAAGCAATAACAATTCAATTTAAAGACCAAATAGATTGAAACAAACTAAATTCATGATAATTCAATCCAACAATGTCAATTCATCAAGCAACTTCAAAGGTCCATCCCCAAAACTAAAAAGAACTACTCACTATTCAGGTTTAAAACTACAAAGCAATTGAAATCTATTCTAGAAAGCATATGAAAATCTATGAGAGAATGAGAAATAAACCAAAGGGAAGAACAATCTTGCTAGGAATCAACTATGGAGAACTTTTGCTCCTCCACTTCAAAGTGTATTCAAGTTGCTCTTCGATCTTGAATCTTCTCTCAATCTTCAATGGTCGATGGAATATGGAATATAGATATGATTAGGGCATGGAATGGAAGATGGTGGAATGATGATTCCCCTCAAAAACAGCCGAAAACAGCATAATATAGGCAAATTGCAACTCAAAACCGCCGGAAATGAAGAGACGCAGGCGACACGGACCGTGCCCTTGCTGACACGGTCCGTGCCTCCTAGGCACTACCCGTGTCAGTGCACTACTTCAATTTTTCTCATGTTCTGGTCATAGGCACTACCCGTGCCTCCTCTGGCACCACCCGTGCCACTGCTTTTTCAGGCCTAGGAGTCCTTTGGGCCATTGTTTGGGCCTTGGGTGATCCAACATCTCACTTCTTGGTCCTTTAAGCTCATAACTTGGATCTACACTTGATTTTAAGCTCGGTTTACATCGATTCTTCACAAATTACCTACAAAACTCACCAAACTCCAAACCAAGCGTGATATGGGAAATTCGGGTATAAAATAATATAATAAAATCAAATATTCCCCAAATTTCTCATCATAACAACCAAGTTTTCATATATACAAGAAGCACTTATCACTCATCCTTTGGGCGGACCAAGGAGGAAACCACTAGAGTGGTTGGTTCCGGAGATAATGAGTGGGTGGAGTTCGACTTTTTATCTTTGGGGAGGTCGGTTTAAGCTCGGGGTAAAGCATGGAGACGATAAAGGGAGGAAAAGGGAGAAAAGAGGACAAGTGCTGGTAGCACGATCGTGCCCTTATCCAAGTTTTCCAGTTTTTGGGTGATTGTGTGTTGGGGGTTCATGCTCGTGCTAATCCTTGACACGGTCGTGGCACCCCCTCCCTACAGGAACACACAATAGCGCCATAGGTATGCACGATCATGCCCTTTTTGTGCAAGTTATGAAATTGTCATGTGTTGGGGAAGATCTCGAAGATTGACATGATTGTGCCATCCTACAGTATGATCGTGCCATATTTAATTAATTTTAGGAAATTTCAAGTTGTTGGGCATGTTTTTCAACGATGGCATGATCATGTCATCCCATGGCACGATCGTGCCGCTTGCTGCTTCACCTTGAACATTAATCTTCTAATTTTTCTTGGGCTTCTTTTAATCCCCATTTAATGACCTTTGTACCTCTCTCTAATGTTCAACTAAATACCCTAAGTAGGTCATTTTATTCTGGGTAAATCTTAGACCTTGATTGTAATGTTTCGGGTTGTATATGGCCGTTGGATTAGGTTGTATATATCTTTCTCGGAGAGGGCAGTCCCAAAAGGAATGTTCGTTTGTTTCTATGTCCTCCTAGCATGATGGGCAAAGAGGGTCCAGGTTGATCCCTCTGCGGAAAAGGTTTCCTCTATTGGGAAGGGCATTTCTAAGACCTTGCTAGAGAAACACTTTAACTTTCAGAGGAGGGTCTACTCTCCAAATCCATTTAAATTCCCATTTCTGTAGCTAGTCGTTACAGTGTTGTACAATTCTAGTAACTGTTTTCGTCAAGAAATTTCCCGATCCTGTATGCCCCCAACAAACTTCATCCCTCCCTAGTGTCCACATAAGGGATTGGTATGCTCATGATTTTTTGGATTACATTATTGTCATTAATCACTTCTCTAATTTTCCCCAAATTCCAAGTCTTATCATGCCCAATAAATTTATCTACCGTGATATCCAAGTTATCAATATTCTCACACTCCAAATGTATCATTTCTAAAATGGTTCGCTCTTCACACCACTTGTCTTTCCAGAATTTAGGCCCTGTTCGGAAAATTTAGCAGATCAGGTAGCGGATAGCTGTTTAGATAGCTGATAGCGGTTGGTGTAGCGGATAGCTGTTGCATTGCAGCTGATGGCTGATAGATGTTTATGTAGATGTTTGTGAAAAATGTGTTCGGTAAAATTAGCTGTTTGACTAGCTGATGAACATGAAAAGACCAAAAAGGATATACTTATAATTATTATAATTATTATTATTTGTATTCTTATTCTTAGTGCTATTATTACTGTTATGTAGGAAAATAATCAACTATTATTGACATGTAAATCAAAATTTGAATAAATGTCTTATTGCCACATAATAAAATACTATTTAATTAAGATTTATTATTATTAAGAAAAAAAAGAAAGATTTACAAAATTTGCTAGAATAGGTAATTTAATAACGTATTTAAAAGAATTTAAAAAATTCACATAATGACAACTATGAAAGAGGGAGGGGTGACATATTGAGTTGCATGGAAAGTGGAGACTGATCATTATGTGAGTCAAAATTTTATAGCATCAGCATTGTAGTATGAATTGAACAAAAAGGGTGGTATTGGAAGGAAAATACAAAACGTCAAAAGCTAACCATCAAACGTTAGAAGCTTTAACGTTTAGAGTCTGTCATCTCAAATGCTATTTGGTGGTATTATAAACTATTTTACCGAACATATAAAATTCGATAAAATAGCGTCTTGACTAGTCAAAACGCTAAACACTGTCTCAAACACTGTTGTCGAACAGGGCCTTAGTGTTTTTCCTTTACCTAGAATCCATCTAACACCTTTTGTAAGTGTAGGTCGCGTTCGCAAGATGGCTTTTCAGACCGATGAGTCTTAAGCTCTAAGACTAATTTATAAGAAATCTCTGTTACGTAGATAATTTTTCTCATTAATTGGGCCCAAAGTCCTTCTCCATTTAAAATTTTCCAGGCTAGTTTACATTGTAAGTCAGATTAATGTCCTCAGTTCTCCTCAGCAAAACATAGAACACAGAACACGCTTTTCTCTATTTTGCACGCCCGATTGCTTCCGTGGAATCGTTGAGTTTCTTTGATTGATACGTCATCTTCTTATAGTTGGCGGGTTCGCAAATCCAGTGCCGTTGGAATTCTTCGGATACTTTCCTTCTTTGTGTGTTGTTCTTTCTTCCAAGTTTGTCTTGATTCTGCTTTCCTTTTTGTGAGCCTTCCGGAAACTGCAATTGTTTCTTTTCCTTAGTCTTCGATTGATTGTTTCCTGCAATTCAGGCAATCACAATCAATTAGTCTGGTTCAGAAAAAGGATAGAAATTAGATCTGCAATCTCCAGAGAAACTTCCCTGTTTATTGTCTTTCACTTCAAAACCCAGTGCCTCCTTCGAGTGTCTTTGCTGCAAGGCTTCCTCAAATCTCCTTGTCGCTTGTTAAGGCCAATGACCTTTGTTCTGTTGTTATAAATATCCTTTGCACAGAAGGAATTTCTACAATCTCCCCCTTTTTGAGTGAAAGACAAAACTATACAGGACAATTATATAGCATATGTATATTGAGTAAAGATAGTCAACTGATGATCATGCATAGTAGAGATAATGTGTTTTAGTTACAGACCATAGGATAGAAAAATTAATGCACAGAACCACAGGACATAAGCAGAAACACTACAAAAGTCATCTCCCCCTTTTTGGCTTTCACCGGAAAGGAAATAGGAGGAATGTTTGGCAAAACAAGAGAAACAAGTTCGAAGAAAAAGCAAAAAGAACTTCTTAGGATTGCGGGGCAGTGGGGACTGATTCGTCTTGGGCAGGGGTAAAGCAGGAGTAGCTAGGACAGAAGGCTGATGGGCTAGGAGAAGGTCCTTTAGAATGGTGGTTGCATCAAGTAAGTCGGTTCGCATGGCATGGAGGGCCTTGACTTCATTCTGGAGAGTCTGTACTTCCATCTGAAGGGTTGAGATCTGAGCTTGGAGGGCGTTCTGAACGTCCCTAGCTGATGCAGCCGAACTAGATGCTTCAATAGCTTTAACTTCATCAGTATGGAGCCATGAGCCATTGGGTTGTTGCTAATATCCTAGGCTGAGGAGTAGAGAGGGACCAATGGTAGGTAGATTGAGGGGGGATTGTTCAGTGCCTTCAAGGGGGACTCGATAGGCTTGAAATATCTTTATAAGGAGATTACCATATGGTAATGGCCCAGAGGAAGAACTAGCAGCCCGAAGTATGTGCTGAATGACCATTTCCCCAAGTTCAGGGTGGTGGTTGGTGAGGACATTTAGAAAAAGGGAGGCGCAAGCTTCATTAATAGTTTCTTTGTTTGTGCCTCTTGGAAGACGGTGCGAACAACAGTGTAATAGAGGAACCTAGCTTCTGAAGTGAGTCCTGTATATTGGGTATTTTTGGTTTCTGAAGGGCGAGCAAAGAGCCGGCGCAATTCTTGTTTTGGGTCAGATGGTAGCGACAGAGGAGGTTTGGTAGGATCAGAGGAAAGACCTAGAATGCGTTCAATTTGGTTGGGGGAGAGAAATATTTTGACATCAGAGACCGAGGTTTGGAGTGATCGGTTTGAGTTTGAAATAAGATTTGCATAAAACTGGAGAACAAGGGATGGATAGATTACCGGTTCGTAGTTGAAGAAGGCAGTGCAACCGAGGTCTTTGAGAATAGCGAGGGAAGGATAGATTTGCATAAGAGGATCGAGATCAACATTCACATAACAGAGAATCACTCGATTGGCCATATTCTCAATTTTTTGGTCTTGAGAGAGAGCCAAGGTTGAAAGAGGTTGAGAAGGAACTGTGACGGCCTCAGAAGAGGAAGAATGGGAGTGAGTTGAGGTGTGGGGACTAGGAGAGGTTTTGCGGGACCGGAGCCTTTTGGCAACTCCAGTAGGTGGGGAGGGAGCAACGGATTTCTAGGCTGGGCGTTTCTTCATGATGGGTGAAAGTGAAAGTGAAGAAAGAGATGGCAATGATGGTGAAGAAGGTCGGGAGGTTTTAAGTAGGCGGATGTGAGGGAAAGAGGAGAGTCAGTTTTTTGGGAAGAGGGGGTTAATCAAGGAGAGGAGGGAATGGTGAGTTCTCGAAAAAGGAAAGGAGAGAATTAATGGGGAGCGGTTGAGAGTAATGATGATGGGACGTTGATGTGGAGGGAGAGAGTAAAAGATTTTCAAAAGATTTTTTGGGTAAGAGGGAAGTAATTAAGGAAGGTCTGGCTGAATTAGGAATGCTTCTTTTGAAAACGTTTGAAAAATTTTGAAAAAAAAAAATCTAGTAATCCAGAGCAGTTATGGAAAAAACTGTCCAAGTTTCCTATTTGCCATGTTTTAATATAAGGCTGCTCAACGCGGTTCCAGGACAAGTGTGTCAAGGACCTTGTGAGCAGATTGGAGCAGAAAAGTCCTACCTGGGGGTGGAGGTCCTTGGCTTCCCTTGGAGGGGTGCATGCTAGCTCCCCCTAAACTGGTCGTCAGATTGAAGTATACCAAGCTCCCTTCTATTAGTGAGGAATTGTTCCGTGGGAAGAGCCTTGGTGAAAATATATGCCAGTTGAGTAGGAACAAAGTCCAGTGTGATGTGGTCTTTGTCTACATGATCTCTTATGAAGTGATGTCGCACCCCCAACATTCCAAACTATAATTTTCATTTTAATTATTTTGATTACAGATGTGGTCTATGGGCCTATCCCTACCTATATGGAGTTTCTTCCAACTTATTTCTACAACATACACATGAAACCAATCTGTTTATGGTTATGGAGTGTGGCGCGGTGGGTGTGTTGATGATTTTAGCTTGAGTTGATGTTGTTGAAGAAAGGAGAGCAATCCATGAACAAGGGAATAAGGGAAGAAAGATGAACATCTCAATCACCCATGCTTGAACTTCTCAACAATAGCCTTGAACTTGAATAATAACCAAAATCAACCAATATCAATAACCTTGAACACCAAATGGGATTGGATATGACCTTGGATAAAGGTAGTCCACCACTAAAGCCTAACACCCCACCATGACCATCATAAAGGAAACATCCACCAAATGATCCATAAAGGAATGATTAGAAACACCACCAAAAGATTGGATAAAGTAATCTAGATTTTGGCAGAAAACTTAGGAAAACCCTAACCAATACAATAGCATGTTCATAATCATCAAAAGCTGCCTGGAAAAGTGGAAAAACAAGCTATTTAAACTAAACAGGAAATTAGGTTAAAAACAGAACAAAACTAACGAAACAGCGTGTGCGTCGCAGAGGGGTGACTCGGGCGAGTCGCTGAGCGTCGTAGGCGTGACAGTCCACTGTCCGCCATGGTCTGTCGCGGGCGCGACCTGGGATGTCGCGGGCGTGAGGTCTATCTGTCACGGGCGTGACAGGTTACGTTTCGAGCGCGACCGTGAGCTGCTCCGCTTCCTGGCTGGGCTAAAGCAAAGGTCGTGGGCGTGACATTTTTGGTGGCGGGCGTGACGACTAGCCCAACTTGCATTCGCGGGCGTGATGGGAGCGACTCGGGCGTAACGGGCGCCTGCTTGCTCTGCTGCTTCTTCACCTTGGGTTTTGTCAACTTGGGCCTCGTCCGAACCCCTTTTCCTTGTAGCTCCGCATCCCGGGACGGCCCCAGGTCCCACTTGAAGTGGACTCCACACCCGTCATTGGAGTTATTTTCATCGTGTTTCGTGGAGGAGGTGCGGGTCGGTTTAGCGATTATGAATCTCGAGGCTCGGGCCCCATCCTGATACGCTCCATACTACCCCTCTTGAAAAAGAGTTGCCCTCAACTCTTGGGAGTTAAGAGGAAGGCACATCCCAGCGCTCCGCCACCTATTGCTTGAACCCTCCAACACACTGATCACTATCACGCTATGAACTCCACCCTGCTTGAAGAGATAGGAATTCTTTAAGAGGCTTGGGGGTGAAGGAGAAAGGTTGGAAATAGGATCATTTTGTGGAGTTAGGGAACGCTCAACCTCACGAAGCTCGATACAAGGTAAAGACAAAGCAAGAGGTTGCTTGTCCTCACCAAGAGCACACTCAACCCGTGTTTCGCTCAAAATGAGGTTCCTCAACTCACTTCCAACCCAAAGTTTGATTTGCTGTGGGGCTAAGGGTTTCACGTAATCACAACCAAACAAATGTTTTTCAGTCAGCATGCTCTTCCAAAAACATTGCACACAAGCTTCCAATAGCACTCATTTAACGACAATTCCTCAAATAACCAATGTCGACCAAACAACATGTATGACTCGTTCTAAGAATTCATACCACAACACCCAACATTTACATAAGACTCACCATACAACTTGTCACGCCTACAAACATCATCAAACAACCAATGCCTCCCAAATAGCATATGTGATTTAATCAAAGACTCCAAAGTATATCCATCACTGAGTTTAGTCAAAGAATCTTGGATTACCTCATCGCTCTTATTGAGAAGATCATAAGTTACCAAGGCGTGAGAGGTGTTGGTGCCCACTTCGTTATTGCTTAGCTCCTCAAAAAGCGATGTTGGGACGATCTTTGGAGCTTCTTGTTGGGATTCCTCAAGAAGGACAAGAGGAAGGGCAAGATCGATATTCTCAACCGTCTCTTGGCTTGGGGCTTCAACAATAGTTTCCGAAGTCGCATAAGGTTCAATGGGAGCTTCCTCGTCGGGCAAGGAATTGACCTTTGCCTGCTTAGCCTCCTCTACCATGTCACTTGTATGCTCTTCTTCGCCAAAAGATTTCTCAATCCAAGCTTCAACCATAGCCATTGTAGGACATTGCAAAGCATCGTGTCCCATACGCCGACATTTGACACATTCCGGGATGTGACGGTCGCTAGCGGAGAATAGTAGAATGACTTCTCAATCATTTCCCATCGACGATGGCGTCGACGCGAACCTCTATCATCGTCACTCGACTCGTATGAGGGAGGAGGATGGATAGGGATATGAGTGGACCTCTTTCGTTCGTCTCGGGGTGGACCTCGACGTTCTTGGATGAGATTGTCCATCCGCGCAATAAGTGCTTCCATGTTGCGCTCGACGGTGGAGAACCGATTGTCAAGAGTGGTGGTGAGTCGGTCCCCGAGAGCTTGAAATTGAGAACTATGGTGTCGGCTTGATTCCTTTCGATCGAAACTATGTTCATCATCCATATCGAAGGAAGCGTGAAGGACGGATTGTGTTTGGGATAATTTTGAGGAGTTTGAGGGTTTTCTTGTGGTTGGCTAGTGTTTGGCTAAGGGTTCTTTGTGTTTTTCTCACTTGGGCATTTTATCGAACACCTTGCATGCACTAATTTTCCAACTCTTCCTCAAAGCTCCAATATGCATCAAAATCAACAAACACAAACACAATAACAACTTCTCCAACACACTTGGAGGCACAAGGGATGAGGAACACCAATATTTCAATCAAATACCAAAATCCAACAATAGAGAACAAACTAGCAAGAACAATGGAAAAAAACTCAAGCTAGATGAAAAACCTTGGGCTCTGATACCAGATGGAGCGTGGCGCGGTGGGGATGTTGATGATTTTAGCTTGAGTTGTTGTTGAAGAGAGGAGAACAATCCATGAACAAGGGAATAAGGGGAGAAAGATGAACATCTCAATCACCCATGCTTGAACTTCTCAACAATAGCCTTGAACTTGAATAATAACCAAAATCAGCCAATATCAATAACCTTGAACACCAAATGAGATTGGATATGACCTTAGATAAAGGTAGTCCACCACCAAAGCCTAACACCCCACCATGACCATCACAAAGGAAACATCCACCAAATGATCAAGAAAGGAATGATTAGAAACACCACCAAAAGATTGGATAAAGTAATCTAGATTTTGGGAGAAAACTTAGGGAAACCCTAACCAATGCAATAGCATGTTCATAATCATCAAAAGCTGCCTGGAAAAGTGGAAAAACAAGCTATTTATACTAAACAGGAAATTAGGTTAAAAACAGAACAAAATTAACAAAACAGCGTGTGCGTCACAGAGGGGTGACTCGGGCGAGTCGCTGAGCGTCGCGGGCGTGACAGTCCACTGTCCACCATGGTCTATTGCTGGCCAAGAGGGGTCGCGGGCGCGACCTGGGATGTCGCGGGCGCGAGGTCTGTCTATCACGGGCGTGACAGGTTACGTTTCGGGCGCGACCGTAAGCTGCTCCGCTTCCTGGCTGGGCCAAAGCAAAGGTCACGGGCGTGACATTTTTGGTGGCGGGCGTGACAACTAGCCCAGCTTGCATTCGCGGGCGTGATGGCAGCAACTCGGGCGCGACGAGCGCCTGCTTGCTCTGCCGCTTCTTCACCTTGGGTTTTGTCAACTTGGGCCTCGTCCAAACCCCTTTTCCTTGTAGCTCCGCATCCCGAGACGGCCCCGTGTCCCACTTGAAGTGGACTCCACACCTGTCATTGGAGTTATTTTCATTGTGTTTCGTGGAGGGGGTGCAGGTCGGTTTAGCGATTATGAATCTCGAGGCTCGGGCCCCATCCTGAAACGCTCCAGGTTCTCTCCATGTCCGAGCATGACTTGCTATAGAAAGGCCTTGGTAGGGTACTTTTTAAATACATCCACATTTTTTCAGACTTGATAACCATCCAAAAAGAATAAAAATGCATCGTTTTACATATGATACTAATACATAAATTTTTGGCATCGCCCGAACTAGATCCTTTTTATTTACTGTGCTCCTTGGAACTTCGCCCCATCCACAACATAGTTGTTGTATCATAATTTCTGCACTTCAGGTAATGAATCTGATTAGCTAGAAACAATAATTCAAGAACTAAGCAGGCCCAATGTTCGGTGTTTTCTAAGCATAATTTGGTCATAATAACTCCATGTTCTTCCAATATTAATACGCTCTTGTATTTACAGTTATAATAATAATGGGTATAATGATAATTATTCCACTGCAGTAAATACCAAGACTCAATCGTGACAACATTAAAACGATTCGTAAGGTCATAAGTCTCAGGTTGTTTTCCATTATGAGTGTGTTTGGTAGGGGGCAAACATTTTTTTGGAAAATGTTTCTCAATTTTCTAGTATTTGATACAAAAAAAGTTTAGAAAATCATTTCCAAAGAAAATCATTTTCCTCGATAGGAAGGAAATTGACTTCCTTTGTTTAACCTAGAAAAATCATTTTCCACCATTGATTGTTGGATCGATTTTTACTACTAACCTTAACTGAAATTTGAGGTCAAAATTTAACATTAACGATTTTGCTCGAAATTTTGTAACACGATAGAATTGATTAAAAAAACCTCAAATATAAATTTTTAGCTCAAAATATTATTTGATAGAATAACAAAGTGCTTACTCTCTATGTGAAGGAGAAATTCCTTGGAAGAAAACTTTAGTTTTCTTGGGATCAATTTCTGAATCAACCCACTTAGCCCAAGTAGTCAATCCTTTCTTAAAGGCAACCATGCGATCCATGTCTTTCAGTATTTGGTTCCCATCTTGAACAAAATCCCATCTACATCATTAACACATACCAAATTACATAAGTATACTCTTTCATTAGATTCAATTAAAATGGACAAAATATAATTTTCAATGGATATATGATATTTTATTGAGTTAATAGAAAAAAGTATTTACGGTTGTCCATCCCTCCGGTACCACCAAAGCCACGTGTTGAATACCAACACATCCATCTCTTTCCAAACTTTACCACCTTTTAGAGAATCGAGCTTCAAGATTTGACCTTTCTTATTTGTCAATACGTCAACAAGATACGAAGAATGATAGAACAGTACTGAAACTCCGTAATCCTGAAATAAGTCACATTTACGAACATTAAAAATATTTGATAACTATCCATGACCTATTATCCATTGCTTTACTCATCTAAAGAAAAAATAATAATTTTTATATTATAGAGTACAAGTTTATAAAAGTTTGAATATTGAAAATTGATTTAGTGTATCCTTTTACTTCTTATACCTCAAAATATTTTCTACTATTTCTTTTTCAAATATTGCAACGTGAGATTCATATTTTTTCAAAATAGAAGCTTTTATTTTATTAAAAATTTTAAAAATACTTCTAATTTGAATTTTTTAGAAATGAATGTCAAACTCAACACAACACATATTTAATATTTCGAAATGGAAGGAATACAAATTTTTATTCGACATTTATTATTAAATTTAAGGTTAAGAATTTCTGGTTGATGGACTACATTTATAATAAGATGAGACATTACATTACATGCCTTACTTGACATTTCAGAGGATGACCTGAATTTTATAGTTACAAGCAATGGACAAACTTACAATGACTGTCAATCATGACGATTAAGTATTCTTATCTGTACATATATTAAATTCTATCTTGACCGTTCATTTCTTTTATTTAGTATAAAGCTATAAAATGTATTTTCTTAATTAACTTTTTTCAGAATTAAAATATATTTTAAAATTTTGTAAGCAAATTATAACTGCGAAAAAATATTTTATAGTTTTGTATTAAATGAAATGACGAATACACAAAATGAAACTTGACTCATGTACGAATAAAATTTATTTTAATTGTGGTGGCTGTGACAACCAATATATATACATCCAATATGTAATGTCTATAAATCGTATATATGGTACATAAAGCTTTGATTATTGGCTGACACAACATAATTTTTTGTTACCCAAATATAACAATTATGTTTTTTGAATTTGAAGTATTTTTATGAATCTGTATAAAATATGCTTTGGCACTATTTTTGAATTTATTATTCAAAAACAAATTTTGTTTTCTTTATTAGTATCCATGAAAAAACAAAAAGCAAAGCAAAGTATATGTTTATGATTATATATACTTTAATGCTTCGGTATTAAATTTTTATACACCAGCTCATATTTCAGTTTCACTGAAAACTTTTGTATAATGCTTTACCAAAAGTTCTTACATTATATTTTTATAATTATAATAGTATCTTTCATTGAAATTTAAATAATTAATGAAACAGTAAAATATTTTATATCATATTGTTTGTTATCTATCATAACACCTTTGGTACAATTGTTATTGTGAACCTTTGGAGCCTCTTCATAGTAGGTCTTGCTTATCATTGGAAACACAAATTGTAGTTTCATAAATAAAAAAAAAAAAACAAAAATTGCATCTTATTTTCCTCATCTTATCATTTCATTGGGAGCCCAAAAACCATGTGCGCTCACTGAAATATTATCGAAGGCAGGAATGACAATAATAATTAGTGTGTCCGTACGCTTTTTGCTACTACCTCCATCCCAAATGTTTGTTCATCTATAACTCCCTTGTCCGAAAATATTTGTCCATTTTATAATTCCAATGATTATAATTCATATTATACCCCTAATATATAAATACTCTTTTATTTTTTTTATTTTTCTTCACATGAGATAAGTAAGGGCAATTTTGGTACATTACACATTTTTCACCCTATTTTCTATGACCATTGAAATTTTAAATATAGTTGAATGGACAAACAATATGGGACGGAGGCAGTATTTTCCTTTCATTTCATTAACATTGTGTTTAGTTCCTTTGGAGAGAGATGAAATCAAATGAAATTTGACGTAGGGAGAAATGGATGGTACCTGATTCTTTGGTATAATCAATTTGCTGGGTTAAATAATGGAATCAATATTATTGTTTAATCTAGATATAGAATGAGATAAATCATAATAATAATAATAATAACAATAATAATAATAATCATATTAAATTAATATTGTTGTTAATATTAATATTTTTTTATTAGTTTCAGTACATATTAACATACATTAGCATTATAATAGAAATTAGCATTTTAGTTATGATTATAATCACAATTATAATTACTACTTGTATTAATAGTCTTACTATTCTTAAACATAATAATTTTAATATTATTATAATATTATTATTATTATTATTAGTGATAAATTAATAATAGTATTAACATTAGTAGTAACATTAACAATATTAATATTAATATATAGATTAAATTAACTAAATATATATTTTATTTTTTATTTTCAAAACTTTAAATTAAATTTTTATTTTTTTAATATAATTTATATCAATTATTATTCATTTTTGTTTTTATTTTCTTTATTTTATTATTATTTTAATTTATTTTTTATTTTAATTTTTTTTGTTAATAGTTATTTGGGAAATTTTATTTGGTAGGCTTTAACTTTTGCCTATTCCAAATTGTCAATCACTATTGAAATTATTCCAAGTGGTAAGCTTATTTTAAAAGTTAATCCAAATGGTATGCTTATTTTGAAAACTTTAATTTAAAAATCATTCCAAGTTTTGAAGCCTAGCGTAAAAACTATTCTTAGTTTTCAAATACTTAAGATATTATTCCAAGTGAGTCGATTGTGAGATTGATAGGGAGAGCTAAACGAAATTGAGAGATGAGGAAAGTTCAGCGAGCAATATTTTAACAACGGTACAAGAAGAAGCCCACACGATGGAATATAATAATTTTCAAAATAAGTCTACCACTTGGAATAGCTTAAAAGGTGGTTGACAACTTGGAATAGACAAAAGATGAAACCTACCAAATAGAATTTCCCTATTTATTATTTATGTAAATAATGTTTTTATTTTTATTTTATATATATTTTTAATTTTTGATTTTAATTTTAATTTTCAGAATAATTTTTCAAATATTTTTAAAATTCATAATTTTATTTTTATTTTTAAATTTAAAATATTTAATTTTATGTTTATATTTAATTTTTTAATTTAAATTTAAATTTTGATGTTTAATTTTTTTATCTCATTTTTACTTTTCTATTAGTGAAGATTGGGTTCAAAGTTGATGTAATATATAATAATATATTTATAGAAAATTTATTAAATCGATATTATTAGTTCTATAGTCAACAATATTTTTATCGATGTGCAATATTATAATTCTATAATAATTATTTTATTAGAAATAATAATTCAAAGTGAGTATTAATGATTTTATAAAATTAAAAATAACATATATAACATTAAAAAAGAGATATCCTTTCATATATATGTAACCAATTTGGTTCAAAATAATGATGTTTTAAAATTATGTTGAAATTATGTTGAAATATCAAAGATACAGCCCGTTTTGTGGTCGGGGCATATAATATATTACATAAATTTAATTTAAAGAAGGAAAATATTAGACTATTTTTTAAATACATGAATGTCTATATATTTTAGTCAAAACTTGTAAAATAATTTTTTTATCTAAAATGATATGAGTCAATCATAAAAACTGCTAATTTGGTGAAACGTAAGACTCATGTAATTAAATAAGAAAAAAGAGAGAACCCAAAGAAATGAAAAAATTAACTACAATAGTAATTGCTGTAAATATTAATTAAATGAGAAATAAGATAATGCAACTCGCGTGCTTAGATCCGAAACTCAATCTTATTTTGTTTTTTCTTTCGTATTATAAAAGAATAAGTCAACTCAAATTGGATCATGTAAGCAATATTTTTGCCTTACGTCTATATGTATATAGTACGTATTTTCACAATAATGTTATTGCTTACATGATCGAATTTGAATTTGACCTGTACAAATTATTATGGCAAGTAGCCCTTGCCTTTGTGGCAAAAGCTTCACCGTACATCTCTTTATTTCAGGGTACGCTATTTGGTGCACTTTTGAGTGGGTTAGACTGTTTATCTAATTTTAAAACAATATAAGTAATTACATATTTTGAATGATTGATGGTTGGTTGTTTTAGCGCCTCGTGAGAAATGAACGGTGTCAAACTCGAGACTTGGCCCTGTTCTTTAGATTAGTAATTATTTCCAGTCTCATCCAATCCAGTCCAATCCAAACCTTACACAATTTCCCAAAAAAGTATCATCTCTAAAAATACAATTCTCAAAAAAAAGAATTCAATCCAATCCAATCTATCCAAACATCATTTTATCCAATCCAAAGAACAGGGACGAACCCTAAGTCAAACCTCAAACTGGATACCCCGATATTGCTTGTTAGTTGTTACAAATATTTGCAGGTGGGCTTATGTATGCTAAGCAAGGACGGTCAGTAGGGTGAGCCCAAGGGGTGACCTGTCAAGGCCCACAATTTTTTCATAAAGAAATTGTTTTAGCTTAAAGCGTAAATGAGTATACAGATAGTAGTATCAAAAAGTCCAACATGATATGTAAATAAAATAAAGAGAGAAAAAAAGGGTCTATATGTCATTTTGTCAAAATAAAAGAAAAAAAATTGCCTTAGTTTAAGGGCCCAATAGGTATTATTTAGTTCATATGTTAAAGTATTTTTTTTTAAGGATCCAAACCTACAAATTAGTATACTAGTACTCAGACCCGTGCGTTGCACGGGACGCGAATAAACCACACGTATTATTGAAAATATTACCGAACGACACGTGTTCTTAAAAATATTACCGATGTTATATTTAAAAGAATAAAGAAAAAAACAATAATGAAAAATAAAAAGAATAATACATATGAAAAAAAAAAGGAAAAGGAAAAAAAGTCATCAATGTCATCATACACACATTAATGCATACACATTAATATTACATGATTTTTATTAAAAAAATTAAATAGAATCAATTATATATATTTATATATATATATATATATTGCACGGGACACGATTAAATTACATACGTTATAAAAAAATTTAATTTATTTACTTTTTTATGAAAATATTTATGAATTTAATATTTATAAATATAGTTTTTCTATTAAATATTTTGTACCAACACTAAACGATGATGTAATTAATTCTTAAATATAGCTTCTTAGTCTCTATGTTGCTTTTGAAATTCAGTGATGATTATCATGCATTTCACCTTGAAATTAGATAAAATAATATTCTTTGAAACAATCATTCATTTATTAAAAAAATTGAGAAAACCTTGCAACCAAAAAAATAATTAAAAAAACACCATAAACCTCTTGTGATGTGTAACATGTATAAGTTCATAGTAGAACAAAATTCTAGTTGTATGTATACTTTCTCTTTCAATATTAAGATCGTCAATTCATACATTTCAAAATCCACAATTTAATACTCCTTTCGTTCTTTTTTATATGTCATTTACGTTTTTCAGTGTTAATCTTTAACCAATAATTTCTAATATAAAATTATTACAAAAAAAATAGTTTTTAATAGTTTTTTTATTACGAATCTAATGATATAAATTTTGTATGATGAATCGTTATACAAATTAAGATATTAACGTCACAGTCAAAAATTTTCACAATTTCCTAGACGACAGATAAATAAAAATGGAGGGAGTATAAAATACAATAATAAGTGAATTTAAAAAATACTATTGAACTGAAATAAAAGATAATTAGTCAAACTAAACATATTGGCAACATAATAATTCATGATGATTTTGTAATGTATATATTAGAATAAAACTCTATTTGTCAGCAAACAAAAAGAATAAAACTCAACTTTAGTTAATATTTGAAGAACATAAGGAATAATAAATCTAGTTTAAAAATAAAAGTATGTGCAAGATTGAGATCCAATAGGGAGAAATGTTGAAACATTTTAATTATCCTTTCTATGGTGCTTATGATCAAAGATAATTTTGGCTACCATAAAAGAAAAGAATTAGAATGTGGAGGAAGAACGTGAACATTTAAAAATTATTAAGAGATATGATAAGGAAAATGTTTAAAAGTAAAGTAGAATGAAGCAAAAATTAACATAAATTAAAAAACAGATAAAGAGAAGAATTTCAAGAGTAATTAAATACACTTTTGGCTATTTATTCAAATATGCAAAGGTTAACTAAAATGATGAGGATGTTTATATTGAAAAAAAAGGTGGAAAATCAAATAGCAAGCAGTAAAATAATTTAATGAAAAAAGTTACAATATTTATTAAAATAGTCAAAAGAATTGAATTAAAGACAATTGAAACCAAAAGTTATGAAAAGGAAGAAATTGACCATTGACATTCAAATTTGTATCTATAAGTTAATAGTTGCAGTATGATGACAATGTATATGATTCCACAAAATTTCAGATAATAGTAATTAGCATGCGTAAATTTTTATTATACTAATTTATATGTGTAAAGTATTCTTTTTAAAAATAAAATAAAATAGTCAATTATACCTTTTCAGAAATGCCCCGACTAAAACTTAAATATTTCGATCCCTACTTTTTGTATCCGGAAAAGAATATATGTTTATTAACTTTTTAAGGTATAGATACTACCTTCCTTTATACGGCCATTGAAACAGGGAAAAATTTGCTCTGATGCGTGCGTGAATGTATGAGCCATAGGAAAAATATTGTAAGTTCCATATCAATAGTGAATAAGTGAATTAATATATATTCTACTAATATATACATTTTCATGTACTTGTATGGTTGAATGATATAAAGTTATTTAAGTGAAAAAATATATAGCATATAATATAATTATATATAATATATAAGTTACTTTGAATCGAACAAAGTATATGAAGATACCTTTCTATTGATGAAGACCATACGTTTACTCGAAAGTACATCACAACTCGCATTGCAAGAATTCCATAATCGATCTTGAAACTCTTGCTTAATTTTTCAATAATCTTTTTCTAGATAAAAATTGATGTAGAAGTGAATAAATACGTACATTGTGCTTGTGTAGGATAGTAAAATATAAATTTTAGAATTATTGTAACGATTATAACTATTTATGCTAAAATATGAATGGTGACTACACAATCTCACCAAGGTTTTTATAGGAATATTTTGGATGATTTTTCTTTTTTTTTTAAGCTATGAGATTAATTAAAAATTTAATATAAAATTGAATTAAGATTTTATTGCCTTAGTGGTGGCTGTTTGTGTTACCACCTTTGTGGTAACGGTAAAGTAAATGTAGGGAGTAACATATTTTAAATTATTTTTATTTTTATTATTATTTATGATTGATAATTAATGGTGAATCAAACATATAGGTGAACATTAAAATTGAATCAAGGTTTTATTGTAGTAGTAGCCGTTTGTTTTAGATCGTAATTGTTAAGTAAATGTAAGGAGTAATATATTCTTAATTAATTTTATTCTTATTCTTATTTATGATGGATAAGTAATGATGAATTAAGCATAGGTGAACGTACATGGATTATTTAGATGTGAGTTTTAAATTTTTTTTAATTAAAAAAAGATTATTTAAATGGACATAAAATACCTAAAATGCCCTCATAAAATTACACTAATTTCGATCCTCACCCTTTGTACCCAGAAATATATATATATATATATGATATATGATGATATATGATATATGATATATGATATATGATTACATTGTCCCAGGGCAAAAATGTTAGGACTGAGACTGTAGTAAGTGGGGGGTTCCCAGTTATACAAAAAGATTATGAGAAAATCAATCATAAAGATCAATGTTAGTTCGTACGGAAATGATAAATGTCTTGTGCAATTAAGACACATATTAAGTGTCTTGTCATGGTATATAAAACCTATATATTTGTAAATTAAATTGGAAAAAAAACATAATTGGCTTCTATAACTATAATAGTATATATAAATGGTATTAAATCACACTTTTATTTATATTTTTTAAAATTTACATAAAAGCGTCTAAAATATGCCCAACAGACATGATTCATTTGTTAGAGTATTAATTTTAATTGTTGGCATAGCCAACACATTCCAAGTTTCTTATAATTAATAATTAATTGTATCTGATAAAACATTTGGGGTTAAAAATAATAATACGTATTAGTTTTATAAAAAGGAAGACACTTAAGTAGTATCTTGGGGCAAGACACGTATCATTACCCGAATAAGTTAATTAGTATTCTCTACACATGTCTGTATAAATTCTTATAGTCTTTCCTACAATAATTAACTTTTTTTTTACAAAATAAGGGCGTATTTAGTTGAATTTTAGGAAAAACTTTCTATTTTAAAAAAACTTTTTACCGTAGAAAAAAGTTAATAGTATATGCAATGTCCATGTATGCATTACATGTGTCTTGAAAATTACAAGATACTTAGCATTATACACAAAATAAACTCAAAAGTTTCAATTATACACATTCTTTGTGATAATTATAAGCATATGAATGAGGAGTTACCTGAAAAGTCCAGGAAGTAACAGTATTATTAGCTTGCATTTTGACGTTGGGTGAAGAAGCGTGAAGCAGGCACACCATAGACTGCCAATGATTCAAGCTAACTGAATCCCCAATGTACATTATCTTCTTTCCCCTCATTCTCCTCAACAAATCTTTCCCATCAAACCTGCATTCATTTATACACATAAAACATCAAAGCTAAAACAAACAAACTAACACAGGACATTTGAAGGAGTACGTAGAGTTGGATGGATATATGGTGATAGAATGGGGACCTGGGGAGGTTACATTGAGTAGGCTGCCAACGGTAGTTGAGATAAGCTTTATCTTGGCGCCCAGACTTTAGGCAGTTGAATTCAGGGCGAATTCTGAGACATTTGGAGGAATCATAGAGAGGATATGACTCATTCGCCCAAACCCATTGTCCTTTATAAATGTTGCATTGTTGCACCAATTTCGACGCTGCTGCTTTAGTTTGGCTAAACAATGACAAAATGCCTACTGTAATCACAAGCACAGGCAGCTTCAGAGTACTCCTTGTTGGAAAAAGGATTAATCAAGGCTACGGAACGAACACAAATCTGAGCCGTGGACGGGCCACTGCCTTGAAAGCGATTACGGCTCGACCTCGGTGCCAATCGATTATGCCGGTCGCTCCCCAAGGTTAACTCAGACAACCCTTAGACTCGTGCACTCGAGGGTAAGGGCTTGGAGTATAGTAATCTGAATGCCCAGAAAGAAAAGAGGAAGAAGAAGATGAGAAGGTTATTGTATATATTTTTCCAGTAAGCAAAAGCCTCAATTTATAGATAAAAAGAGACTGTTTGAATGGCAAAACTGAAAGACAAAGCAGTAAAGGAGAAGAGAGAATCATGGAGATTAAATGGAGATATGAAGAGACAGAAGACCAGGAATTAAATTTGGAAGAAAATAATTCCGGTCAAAGATTCCAAACGGCTAAAAAATATCCGCAAAGATAGGCCCGGCTCAAAACCATCCAACCTGGCGAGCGAGCCATTGACCCGCCTCGGACCGGCCGGACGGGCGGCGGCCAGCGGGCAAGGCGTGTGGATGCCCAATTCTAGCCCTCCACCATAAAACCTCTCACAAGCTAATACAACACTAGCAAGAGTGGTGAGATATATAAACCACTCCAAAACCACCTTATTCCTCCTATGTGGGACAAAGGGAGTATGAAAAAGAAGAAAAAACTCCCTCCTTGTTGCCATTACAAGACTTCAAAAACCAACAATCCCCCACTAATGGCTAACAAGGACAACAAAGAAAGAAAGAAAACTGGGCAAACAATGGGTCAGATACTTAGGCATCAATATCTTTCGATTTGAATTGACACATTAGTGATGTGAGGCAACAACCAACAATCTAGTCAAGTGGACTAGGCCTTGAACTTGACAGACCTCGATTGAGACCCCCACAACACATATCAACCCTGAAGAAGAACATACTCTGCGATAAAATACACTTGCGCTTTTATGGCCATGCGCACACCTTGGGACTCATAAGTGCACTAGAAAGACAACCATAGTCTCTCATAGAAGGCGGCCAAACCTTCACACTTACTTAGGTAATTCCATCAAGTCTATCTCAATATAGACCACCAAAACATGACTATGGAATTATTAAGAGCATGATAGCTCAACCTTACACACAAAATCGGTGAATCCTTCACAGATCTCACAAGCACCCCTACAACGGCGTGGATTCATTAAGAGTATATAAACTCATCCTTAAAGCACTACCTAGCACCGTAGAGATAGGAATGTAGTGCATCTCGAAGATTAGTATGGCCGTTTGACCACATGTGGATATCCACCATACCTCTTCAAGCCAAAGCCATAGGTTTAAGCCTATACCCTCGATGCCTCGAGAACAATTCGTCGTTAAACCCTTAGTGAGAGGATCCGCCAAGTTCTTCTGGACCACATAATGCAAAGCTATTACACCTTGCTTTAGCAATCGCCTCACCGCACCATGTCTAACACGGATATGTCTCCTCGCTCCGTTGTAGACACAAGCATGTGCTACTCCAATTCCGCTGTGAGTCACAATGTATAGAGATAGGAATCTCAGGCTTCTCCCAGAGAGGTATGTCTGCTAACAGACCTCTAAGCCATTCAGCTTCTTGACCTGCCAACTCAAGAGCAATAAATTCAGATTCCATGGTAGAACGGGCTATGCAAGTCTGTTTTGCAGACTTCCAAGAAATAGCCCCTCCACCCAAAGTAAACACATAACCACTAGTAGAACTAACCTCATCATTATCAGACACCCAATTTGCATCACAATATCCTTCTACCACAGCAGGAAACTTATTAAGGTGCAAACACCAATCCATAGTACCTTTAAGATACTTAAGCAAACGATAAAGTGCATTCCAATGTTCTTTACTACGGTTATGTGTATAACGACTCAATCTACTCACAGCATAAGCAATATCAGGACGAGTAAAGTTCATCAAAAACATTACACTTCCAATAATTTTGGCATACTCAGATTGAGACACAGCAGTACCATTGTTCTTCTTTAAAGATATGCTAGGATCATAAGGGGTTCTCACAGGAGTCACATCAAAGTGATTAAATTTCTTTAACACTTTCTCAACATAATGTGACTGAGACAATGAAAAACCAGAACTAGTCTTCTGAATTTTAATCCTTAAGATAACATCACCTTCACCCATATCTTTCATCTCAAACAAAGAAGACAACAACTTCTTAGTCTCATTAACCACATGCAAATTTGGACCAAGGATCAGCATGTCATCGACGTATAAACATATAAGCACACAATCTGATCCAAACATCCTTGAATAAACACAAGAATCACCAAAATTTGCGTTAAAGCCATTTTCCACAAGAGAATTATTAAATTTCTCAAACCACTGTTTAGGAGCTTGCTTAAGGCCATAAAGGGATTTTCTCAATTTACAAACTTTATCCTCCTGACCTGAGACTTCACATCCTTCAGGTTGGGTCATATAAATTTCTTCCTCTAAATCACCATTAAGAAAAGCTGTCTTAACATCCATTTGATGCACAACAAGATCAAACAAGGCAGCCAAAGCAATCAAAGTTCTAATGGTGCTTATTTTGGTCACAGGAGAGTAAGTGTCAAAGTAATCAATCCCTTTCTTTTGTCAAAACCTCTAATGACAAGCCCGGCCTTATATTTATCAATTGAACCATCGGACCTCGCTTTCTTCTTAAAGATCCATTTACTACTAATAGGTCTACAACCTTTAGGTAAATCGTTAATTCCCAAGTTTTATTAGACTCTAGGAATCTATCTCACTTTTAATGGCCTCTTTCCGTAAGGTAGCATCAATGCACCTAATAGCCTCATCAAAGGTTTTGGATCTTGCTCAACAAGGAAACGAAACAAACTCTTGAGACACAACATCAACTTTGTATTCTTCACACACTTCCACCATAAAAGCGAATAAAGTCAGTCCATAATCGGTTGAGATCCTTTGTCTTTTACTTCTTCTAGGTTCAACGACAACATCTCTAGAACTAGAAGCGTGCAAGTACACACTTTCGTGCATAGCATCGTGCACAACAGAGTTCAACGACAGGCACAACATTAGGCACATCTTTTTCAATGGAAAAACATGCTCAAAAACTCAGATCTCTATATTCAAATGGAAAAATCACTTAGAGACATAAAACGATATGCAAGACTATTTTGAGCATAACCAATGAAAACAGCATCAAAGGTCTTAGAACCTATGTTGGTCCGTTTATGACTAGGCAAAGCAACTTTAGCCAAACACCCCCATACTTTCAAATAATTTAAGTTTGGAGCATACCCTTTCCAAAGCTCATATGGAGTCTGGTCTATTTTCTTATGGGGTACTCTATTAAGCACAAAACAAGCAGTCAAAACAGCTTCCCCCCACATATTATCAGATAGTCCAGAACTCAAAAGCATAGCATTCATCATATCTTTAAGGGTACGGTTCTTACGTTCAGCTACACCATTTTGCTGTGGTGTATAAGGGGCAGTGGTCTCATGAATTATACCATTTTTCTCACAAAAATTAGCCAACGAATTTGAATCATACTCACCACCCCGGTCAGACCTGAGTCTCTTGATCTTTCTGCCTAATTGGTTCTCAACTTCTGCTTTATACTTTAAGAACATTTCTTCAGCCTCATCTTTAGACCTTAGGAGGTATACTTTTGTATATCTAGAATAGTCATCTACAAAGGTGATATACCACTTTTTCCCTCCTTTGCTCATTGTGTTCTTAAAGTCTGCTAAGTCCGAATGAACCAGGTCAAGCAATTCTGTTGATCTCGTAGTTACAGATTTGAATGGTTTCTTGGCAAATTTGGCCTCGACACATACTTCACATTTAGTGCAATTTCTTGTGCTAACATTCGGAATTAGTCTCATATTTTTCAGTCTGTTAAGAGATGCAAAGTTTACATGTCCAAGTCTCCCATGCCATAAATCAAGACTATAATATAAGCAAAAGTAGTAGCATTTCCATTGGCATCGAAACAACATTGAACATACAAGCCATTGCTAAGATACCCTTCCCAACAAAAACCCCATTGCAGAATAACTATTTTTCCACTTTTGGTTCACCTCAAACCCAGCAACATCAAGTAAACTACTGGAAACCAAATTTTCTACGAAGGGAAGGGACAAATAGCACATTGTTCAAACACAAAGATTTTCCAGAAGTAAATTTAAGAAGAACTTTTCCTTTACCCAACACCGCGGAAGTGGCAAAGGCATTTCATGAACACTTGTTCACCGCATAAACTTCTTCAAAATCATGCATCGATCCTTGGTGCGAAATGCCTAGTTGCGCATTATCCGTAATCCACCGGTGTTATTGGTAACTAGATTGGCTTCCACCGCACAAAGACGTAACACCTCGAATCCTCAACAAATTGGCTTGATTGGCCCACCATTCGTCTGTGAGGTTTGTGTTGGGATTTCATCGGTTCCTTTCTCTGTTGCATTGATATGCTTTGTGCCCCGGTTTAGCGATATGTACAAAGACACCACAAAGCTCGGATATCTTTGTTAGGCTTGTTAACTGCTTCGACGCTTGGTTTGCTTCGTCCTTCTTATTTTTCCCTTTGAACTCGTCTGCTAGTGGGTACGTAAGATTCAACAATGTTAGCCTTAATAATTTAAAGACAGAGAAACCATCTTATCTTTCAAACGGTTAGCCTCTTCAGTCCTCATATGACTGATCAGTTCTTGAAGGGTGAGATCTTTTTTCTTGTGCTTTAGATGATTCCTGTAATCAGCCCAGGAGTGAGGGAATTTCTCGATCAGAACGTTGGCTTGTAGAATCTCGCACATCTTCATCCCTTCACTTAGAACTTCAGCACACAGGTTCTCATATTCATGAACTTGTTCCATGATTGGTTTGTCATCCACGATTTGGAACTACAGCCACTTGCCAACCACGTACTTCTTCTTTCCGGCATCAGCGCCATACTTGATCTCCGCTTTCTTCCATATGGTGTTCACGATTTGAAATTGACGAACAAATCGAGCAATGGTTCGTATGTTGTTGAGGAGATGACTCCGAGCAACCTTGTTATCTTTGTCCAATTTCTTCAACTCGGCTTCATCAGGCTTCTTGATCGGAGTCTTCGTAGGGGTGTTCTCTGGATCAGCCTCGGCCTCAGTAGCATCATCTTCAATGTCCAGATGAGGAGAAGACAGCACATAATCGATCTCCAATTGCTCAAGACAGAGAAGCAATTTTTGAGACCAACGTTTGTAATTGGTTCCATCAAGAAGATCGAACCTATAAATTTCAGAGAGGGTTTTTTGTGGAGCAGCCATTGATCAGATAATCGCTTTCAAATTGTTGGAAAAAGGATTAATCAAGGCTACGGAACGAACACAAATCTGAGCCGTGGACGGGCCACTGCCTTGAAAGCGATTACGGCTCGACCGGTGCCAATCGACGATTATGCGTCGCTCCCAAGGTTAACTCAGCACAACCCTTAGACTCGTGCACTCGAGGGTAAGGGCTTGAGTATAGTAATCAATGCCCAAAGAAAAGAGGAAGAAGAAGATGATAAGGTTATTGTATATATTTTTCCAGTAAGCATAAGCCTCAATTTTTAGATAAAAAGAGACTGTTTGAATGGCAAAACTGAAAGACAAAGCAAGAAGGAGAAGAGAGAATCATGGAGATTAAATGGAGATATGAAGAGATGTAAGACCAGAATTAAATTTGGAAGAAAATAATTCGGTCAAAGATTCCAAACGGCTAAAAATATCCGCAAAAGATAGGCCCGGCTCAAAACCATCCAACTCACATGAGCCCAAGCACCGGACCGGCCGGACGGCGGCGGGCGGCACACAGGCTACGTGTGGATGCCCAATTCTAGCCCTCCACCATAAAACCACTCACAAGCTAATACAACACTAGCAAGAGTGGTGAGATATATAAACCACTCCAAAACCACCTTATTCCTCCTATGTGGGACAAAGGGAGTATGAAAAAGAAGAAAAAACTCCCTCCTTGTTGCCATTACAAGACTTCAAAAACCAACACTCCTTGCTTTACTGCCCATGTCTTTTGTTGATCCAAGGTGCACGCAACGATCCCCAGGCAGCCACGCAGACAGAAAGAGAAAAGGAGAGAGAGAGATTTGAGCTCATACTTTCATGGTGGTGCTATAAATATACACACAGGGAGTGTATGCCTATATGGAATCTAGATTGGAAAATTTAATATTTTTGGATCATAGTGTTTGTTGTTTAAGTTTCCAAGTCAACCAAATTCTGTTTCTTGTCTCCTCATCATCGACCTAAATCTCACACAGCTCGTGTCTTCTTTTGGAATATTAGTAGGGTGAACCGGTGAATAATCTTTATATTATATGTTAGGATTCTCAGGGCGTAGTTAGCAAACAAACAATAATAAGGATGGAAAAATAAATAAAGATTCGACACAAGGAATTAACGTGGAAAAACCCAAACCGGGAAAAAACCACGAACGATGCACTATCAGAGGATTACAACGGTGTTGCAGAGATTCACAGACCTCCACAATCTCTCACAACCTTCCTAGAGTTACAACTTGAGAACTCAACACTCACAGTTGAGCCTCACACAACTCCCTCAGAAACACAGAGATTACATGTCAATCTCTTGTGGTATAAGATGAAACACTCTCAATTGCAATGCAAATAAACCTAGCACCTAGGCTCTATTTATAGTACAAGGCTGACACAATTGTAGGATTAATAGAGTCCCTACAGCAAAGGAATTACAAAAAGAAGTGGAATAAATCAACAATCTGATTCCCACTCAAACTCTTCTACCTTGCTCCCCAAAAGACAAAGACCAACCCAAAATTGGTTTCCACATTCAACCCAACAATCTCCCACTTGGAGACCAATTGTAAACGCAGCCTTCGTCGATTATCATCAATCACCACTTCAACACCTCCTCGAATTCTTTAGTGCATCCATCTTGATCTTGTTCAACAAAGATCAACAGAGGTCCCAGTTGACCTCCCATCAACTCCTCTTTTAGCAACAGACTCCCACTTGAACTGATCACGCCCCTGCAACTTCGACATACGCATCATCATCAACAACTTAGGGGAATTTTGGATTGGGATTTTATCTCGTTTGAACTTGTCGAATTTCCGTGCAGGTTAGATGCGTTCCTCGGCTGACCATCCGTTCCCATAGCCTCGACCGGAAACCTCCTCGTTTCTGCTACCCTTCTCTCATCAGAGAAGCTAACACGTCTTTGACGAGCATGAACCGGCATGTTAGAGTTATCAATGACAGAATATAGCTTCCCCTTTTTCCTGCCATTTGCAATTATCAAAGATCCTTTCGTTACCCTCCAATGACCATCTTCAAATCTCGTCGTGAACCCCTCCTCATCCAGTTGACTCACAGATACAAGGTTCTTAATCAGACCCGGGACATACCAAACATTCTTCAACCTCCAAGTTCCACCCTTAGAAGTTTTAATGTTCACATCACCTTTTCCTAGCACCTTTAGGTTGTGACCGTTTGCAAGTCTAACCCTGCAAAACCTCCCATCCACAAAATTACTAAAGGCCTCCCTGCTAGACGAAGAGTGAAACGAAGCACCCGAATCTATCACCCAACTCCCTTCTGACTTGTCAACGCTAATAGTTAGAGCATCACCAAAATCCTCAACAGAATATACAGAGTCCTGGTCATTATGGCTACTCTTCTTAGGTTTGGGACAATCCCTACGTAAATGACCTCTATTACCACAGTTCCAACACAACACCTGCTCCATGTTTCGACCTCTAGATTTTGATCGACCCCGACCCGAACTCCAACTATTCCTCCTACCCCTGACAGTCAAAGCATTCCCTGAAGACTCAGACACATCGGAATCTTTCCTACGAATACTTTCATTCAGGACAAAGTCTCTAATTTCCCCAAACTTCAGTTTCTCACCCTTCTTAGTTGAAGAAGTTACAGAAGTCACGAAATTTTCCAAAGACTTAGGTAGGGTAGCCAATAGTATATTAGCATTCATCTCGTCGTCGAACTTAAATCCCACAGAGGTTAATTTTGATAGTATCATATTCAACTCATTCATACTATCATGCATATCACCAGACTCGTGCATCTTAAATTCAAACAAACGACGTAATACATATACCTTGTTCACCGCCGAAGGTTTCTCATATGTGTTTTGTAAGGCCTCGAGTAGATCTTTTGTCGTTTTCTGATCTTTGACGTTGAAAGCCACGTTCCGAGCTAGCGTCAGCCTGACCATACTGAATGCCTGACCATCAAGCTCTTCCCAATCCTTCTGTTCTATCTCTTTTGGCTTATCACCCATCGCAAGATGCAACCTTTGCTGGCGGAGCACATCCTCAACGCGTATCCTCCACCATACGTAGTCTTTCCCATCGAATTCCAGAATCTTCACAATAGCACCCGCCATTGCTTCTCAGTCTGCAGATCAACCACGCTCCAACCAAGGCTCTAATACCACTTGTTAGGATTTTCAGGGCGTAATTAGCAAACAAACAATAATTAGGGCGGAAAAATAAATAAAGATTCGACACAAGGAATTAACGTGGAAAAACCCAAACCGGGAAAAAACCACGAACGATGCACTATCAGAGGATTACAACGGTGTTTCAGAGATTCCCAGACCTCCACAATCTCTCACAACCTTCCTAGAGTTACAACCTGAGAACTCAACACTCACAGTTGAGCCTCACACAACTCCCTCAGAAACACAGAGATTACAGGTTGTTTAGACCCAATTTTGTTTCTAAATACCACCTTAATTCTTAAGCTTTTAACTCGTTCCGTATCCTAATTTCGTATCTTTTAATACGTTTTTGGTTATATTGTAGATTTTGGGGTTTTTTACTCAAAACGTAGCAAAAAGGGCTATTTTAGAGCATTTTTCGGTGATTTCCCGAGCCGAGCCGGACCGAAAGCTAAGGCGGAGTTGACCCGGGACCACTTTCCCCACTTTTGGTGCCAATTAGTAAGGTAACACCCGTCATGATCCTCGAAACGGGCGTTACATGCCTTGGAAAGAAGGAAGGCACAAGAGGAAGAAAGTCAGAGGCTGGCCGAGTGAGACCGTGCCCACGGTCTCCCAAACCGTACTCACGGTGTTCTAGACCGTGCCCACGATCTCCAGACCGTGCCCACGATCTCCAGACCGTGCCCATGGTCTCTCGAAGGAAAAGATCGCCATGCAGATTTCGTTGGACAGAACAAGACCGTGGCCACGGTCTCCTAGACCGTGCCCACGGTTTCCTTATGTTCTGCGCGATGTTTTCAGCTGAAGTGTTGCGTTTTGCCAACCAATTTTCACTTGTATATATATTTCTCTTTCACGATTTCTTAAGGGGCATCTAGAGAGAGACTTGGACAAAATTTCCAACTTATAATTAGGAGTTTTAGAGAGAGATTAGTGAGAGATTAATCTAGGGTTTTGGAGATTTGTATTTGTTATTGAAGATTTGGAGATTCAAACAATTGAAAGATTGTTGGGTCATCTTTTTATTGCTTTCTCTTGTTCATCTACAACACTTTGATAAGTTTTCTCTTCCCTTAACTCCTTTATTAATTACTTTGCTAATTACTTTACTTGTTCTTTAATTGTTCTTGCTTGTTATTTGATTATCTTGCTTGTTTATGGTTGTTTGATGTTAGAAATCATGTTTAGGTTTGGTTTGGATGTTGTTAGCATAGTTAGTGTCATGATTAGTGGCTAGAAACCCTATGGATTAGGGGGTAATTAAGGGTGTGAATGGGTGATTAGGTTTGGGTTAGCAATATTAGTGAGTAATTAGTTGGAAAATCAATTTCCCAATCCTATCCTTCCCTCAAGTGGGATGTATTTGGGTGCGAAAGCATCCCGAATACATCCAACGCTTGTTGGAAGGTTGGAGTTAGGATAGTTAGTATTCTAGTTCGCGAAAGCGAATAGAAACTAACTAGGAAATTCCGTTCCATTAACTCCCCCGGGTCTATCGATGGACTTTGGGGAAGTTAATCCGGACTATCCTTGAAAGAGGAAGCCCGGTGGGTATTTTCTAACGGAGTTACCATTTGATTTCCCCTTCTCGTTACTCTCTTGTTGCAAAACCCATTTCCTCATCCCCGTTTGCATCCCGAAAACCTCCGAAGCCCATTTTCCATTCCTTGACCGACCTTAGCTTTATTTCTTGCGTTGTGATCCCTTCAAACCAATATCCTTACCTTAGCAATCTCATCCCGACCATTGACTTCGTTTCTATGACCAAGGCCGCCAGCTCCCTGAGAGAGAACGACAAAACCGAGGTCTTACAAACCACGTTACACAAAATGGCGCCGTTGCCGGGGAGCCAGCGCCCCTAGTTTTAGTTTCTTGGTTTTTGGTTATTTGAGTTTGCTTTCACGCTAGAAATTAGTTTGCGCTAATCCCGATGAATTTAATACTTCTATCGGTTCTTGTTGGTGCATGTAGGTACGCTCTAATGTTCTATCGAGCATCGTAGGAGGCTTCAAGTCCTAATGGGTGAAGTCCAAGCTGATTCACACCGTACCCTTCTATCATACGCCGTTCCATCATCGGGTACGGGAGGCAACCCTATCATCTTACCACCATTACCACCCGACGCGGTATTTGAGTTCAAGTCGTGTCTTCTTGAAGTTTTTGAAAGCAGCCCGTTTCATGGAGATATTTTCGAGAGTCCTATTGCTCATATGGAGAGATTCGAGAAGCGCATTAGTTTCATGCATATACCTGGGATATCTTCGGAGTATCTAAAGTTGAAGTTCTTTCCTCTAACTTTGAAAGGGAAAGCTGAGATGTGGCTTTATATATGCCCACCTGGATTTTATTCTTCATGGGAGGCTCTCAAGAGAGATTTTCTTCAAAGATTCTTCTCGGCTGATAAAACATGTAAACTCCGGCAAGTTATTATGAACTTCAAGCAAGAACCCGGAGAGACTCTTTTTGAAGCATGGGGAAGATTCAAAGGTCTCCAACGTCAGTGCCCGCACCACAACCTACCCAACTGGATGCTACTTCAGCACTTTTATTGTGGACTCTTTGATTCTCTCAAAGAATCGATCGATATTGCATCCGGAGGGATGTTTTTGAAGAAAACTGCGGAGGAGGCCGACAAATTCCTTCATGAGCTCGTTCAATATGCTCCTGATTTTGGAGGTTGCAAATCTAGTAGAGGAGATTTATCTTTAGAGCATGATCCTATTATTACACTCCTTTTGGCTTCAGTTTACGAATTGCAAAAAGAGAAGGAAAATGAGGAGACCTCTAAGCATTTGAGAGTATCCCAAGGTGTGCAAACCTTTACATCTACTTCTGTTCTTAATATGCATACTCGTAAGTTGTGTTTGAGTCCACATCCCGAGCATCAATGTGGGGAGTTTAATCAAGTAGAGCGTGTGAACGCTATCTATCCATCATATTTCAACCCACTTTTCTCCCATTCTTTTGGAGAGTATGCTTATGACTATACCACGTTTATCAATCCTACATTCAACTCCATTTCTCAACCTTATGACCACCACTCATTTGTCCAAGAAAAATCCTCCCATTCAACTCAACAGGACATTGTACCACCCCAAATTTCTCAAGCCACTCAACCTTCACCGACTCCAATGGTACAAGTAAATTTTGTCGATCTAGGGAGTGGAGAAGAGGTTGATGAGTTTTCTTGGGTAGAGGATAGTGTTTTGGAGGAAAAAATAGAGAATGAGATGGAGATGAACGTAGAGGAGGGAGTTGTGGTTGAGGAAGCTAAGGTTGAGGAAGAGAGGGTGTTGGATGAAGAAAAGAAGGAAGAACAGCCAAGAGAAGAGATTTTGGGAGGAAATATCCGTGAATGCTCCAAAGAGCAATTTGATCCACACCAAATGCAAATTCCACTCCCCGAATGGTTGATACAACACTTGAAGGATCTAGAGCATATAGATCTAAGGCATGATGTTCTGATTGAGAAACCTTCTCTCATGCCACTTTGTGTTGAAGTCAATTTAATAACCACAGTTGTTCATGAGCATAGAGAGGAAGTTTATATTCTTGAAGTGGAACCCGACAATGGGAAGGACAACAATCATCCCGAGGCCTTATGTTCTGAACCCGAGGTAATTGAAGATGCATCTCGTGTTGATTCCCTCAAGATTGTTCCTTTGAGGAGGGAGATCTCATTAGATGAAGTTTATATTGAGGATATAGAGATTGAGAAGATCGTTCCCATGTGTCTGAAACTTGGAGAACCACTTGAAGAAGAACCTGAGTTACTTCTTCATCCCCATCACCAAATCAAACCATCGGAGGAGACCTTTGTTCTATTTGCGGAGGTGATGAGGAGGTGTTGGAAAAGGAGGAGGAAGCGACATTGGAAGAAATCGAAGACATCATCACCTCTTCCCCGCTCATGGTCAACCAAACGACCGGAGGGACGACTCAACTTGAGGTTGTCCAAAAATGGTAGGAGTTGGAGAGGAAGGAAGAAGAAGCGATCATGGTGGAAGAAATTGAATATGTACCTCTCATGTGCACCACGTCTCTCTAGAATTAAACGGGTAATTAGGTCAAGCTCGGGACCTCAAACAAGCACTTTATGGGAGGCAACCCATACTTTTATTTCTTTCTTTTAAGTTATTTTCTTTTCTTAGTTGGTTTCTTTTTCATGTTTCTAATCTTGCATACGAGCACTCACACTTAGTATGTTTTTCTTGTTTATTCCTAACCAAAGTGTGACGTTTTCTTGGATCGCGGATTATGTTCGTTATTTATTTGAAGACCCCGAGGTAACCTATTTCCGCACTCTTTGAATGTGTACATAATTTTGATCCTTGTTGCATGCTTGATTTTTCTTTTGGGTGGCGAGCCCCTTTGAGTGTTTGTGTTGGGATTATATTGCTGTTGGAGCCGTGTGGGCTCGGGTCGCGACCACTTTTATATGCTAGTTGTTCTTGTTTGTTTGTTTTTGTAGGTTCTCTACCCTTTTCATGTGACACCTTCCCACATTGAGGACATTGTGACATTTTAAGTGTGGGGGGGGGGGGGAGATTTTCTGTTTCAAGGGTAGATCACCTAGCATTTTTGTTTTTGTTTTCTAGTTTTTTGCCTAAAATTTGAAAAAATTTCGTGTGAAAAAGGAGAAAAAAGGGAGTGAAAACCTTAAAAGTTTTTCTTTTAGTTTTGTTCTCGCTTTGTTTTGCTTTGTTTCTTGGATGTTGTTGTCGAATTGAGAAGCCGTTCTTAAACTTCTTTAAAAGAAACCGGTCTGAGCGTTTTCGACCCTGTCTCGGGTACTAGTCATGACTTATCTCTTTAGAGGTCCTTCATTGAGTGTCTAGCAAAACCCCCGATTCCTTCACGTTCTGGTTGAAGTCGGGAGATTCTAGGGGTTTGTGTCCGAGCTTGTTTTGTTTCCCTTTTTAGCAAATGCAAAGTCAAAAAGAAAGAAAAAGAAAGAAAAGCTACAAAAACCGGATTAAGTGGAGCGTGTCGCTGAATGACATCAACCACAATACACTTAGCCAACCTACACGGGCCCGGTATTAGCGGTACGGCGCTATTACCCCTTAAGCTCCTCCCATATTGAATTCTCGGTGGAGGTGTGTATGGAAAAGACTGTGTTGGGAGGGTAAACCCCATATTTGGGCTGTCCAATTCCCGAAAGTAAGGCTAATACTGACCTATAAAAAGAAAAAAAAAAGAGAAAAAAAAAAAGCAATTTTGTTGGGATTACCAAACCCCAAAAAGAAAAGTTTGAGCGTTAATAAAATGTGGGGCCTCTCCTTGAATCACCTACGGCCTTCACCAAGCCAAGGGCGACCAAATGCGAGGAAGAGCGGCTCGTTCCTTGTTCGTTTCGTTGTTTTTGAGCTCGGGGATGAGTCCTTGGAGTCTTTTGGATTCGGTTGGAACCCACTAGCACTTACGCACATGGGATTTTTGCTTGACATTAGGTGTCGGACATCGAAAATCTCAAAGACTGACTTTTGTTTTGGATAGGTATTTGTGAGACGCTCATAACGGTTCCTTTTGGAGGTTTAAAAACGTTTTCCTGATTTTAGATTTCGAGATCTTTTGAAGCGAAGCTGTTGTTTTTCTTTTCTTTTGTTTTTCTTCGGTTTCGTTTTCACTTTCCCTTTTTCCTCTTTCTTTCGCTTTTGTGGGTATAGCCGCTACAAACTCTCTCGAGTCCATCTCGTCCACCCGGGCTGCCGGGGGGTTCAAAGGGCTTGGTGCATACACGCTAAATGCACTCGTTTCCTCCCACGACAGAGGAGTTGGTGTTTAGTTTTTCTTATTTGTTTTGTCTTGTTTTGCTCGGGACGAGCAAAAGTTTAAGTGTGGGGGGGTGTTTAGACCCAATTTTGTGTCTAAATACAACCTTAATTCTTAAGCTTTTAACTCGATCCGTATCCTAATTTCGTATCTTTTAATACGTTTTTGGTTATTTTGTAGATTTTGGAGTTTTTACTCAAAACATAGCAAAAAGGGCTATTTTAGAGCATTTTTTGGTGATTTCCCGAGCAAAGCCGGGACCACTTTCTCCACCTTTGGTGCCAATTAGTAAGGTAACACTTTCTCCACCTTTGGTGCCAATTAGTAAGGTAACACCCGTCACGATCCTCGAAACGGGCCTTGGAAAGAAGGAAGGAACAAGAGGAAGGAAGTCAGAGGCTAGCCGAGTGAGACCGTGCCCACGGTCTCCCAGACCGTACCCACATTTCTAGACCGTGGCCACGGTCTCCAAACCGTGGCCACGGTCTCTCGAAGGAAAAAATCGCCATGCAGATTTCGCTGGACAGAACAAGACCGTGGCCACGGTCTCCTAGACCGTGCCCATGGTCTCCTTATATTCTACGCGATATTTTCGGCTGAAGTGCTGCGTTTTGCCAACCAATTTTCACTTGTATATATATTTCTCTTTCACGATTTCTTAAGGGGTATCTAGAGAGAGACTTGGACAAAATTTCCAACTTGTAATTAGGAGTTTTAGAGAGAGATTAGTGAGAGATTAATCTAGGGTTTTGGAGATTTGTATTTGTTATTGAAGATTTGGAGATTCAAACAATTGAAAGATTGTTGGGTCATCTTTTTATTGCTTTCTCTTGTTCATCTACAACACTTTGATAAGTTTTCTCTTCCCTTAACTCCTTTATTAATTACTTTGCTAATTACTTTGCTTGTTCTTTAATTGTTCTTGCTTGTTATTTGATTATCTTGCTTGTTTATGGTTGTTTGATGTTAGAAATCATGTTTAGGTTTGGTTTGGATGTTGTTAGCATAGTTAGTGTCATGATTAGTGGCTAGAAACCCTATGGGTTAGGGGGTAATTAAGGGTGTGAATGGGTGATTAGGTTTGGGTTAGCAATATTAGTGAGTAATTAGTTGGAAAATCAATTTCCCAATCCTATCCTTCCCTCAAGTGGAATGTATTTGGTTGCGAAAGCATCCCGAATACATCCAACGCTTGTTGGAAGGTTGGAGTTAGGATAGTTAGTATTCTAGTTCGCAAAAGCGAATAGAAACTAACTAGGAAATTCCGTTCCATTAACTCCCCCGGGTCTGTCGATGGACTTTGGGGAAGTTAATCCGGACTATCCTTGAAAGAGGAAGCCCGGTGGGTATTTTCTAACGGAGTTACCATTTGATTTCCCCTTCTCGTTACTCTCTTGTTGCAAAACCCATTTCCTCATCCCCGTTTGCATCCCGAAAACCTCTGAAGCCCATTTTCCATTCCTTGACTAACCTTAGCTTTGTTTCTTGGGTTGTGATCCCTTCAAACCGATATCCTTACCTTAGAAATCTCATCCCGACCATTGACTTAGTTTCTATGACCAAAGCCGCTAGCTCCCTGAGAGAGAACGACAAAACCGAGGTCTTACAAACCACGTTACACAGGTCAATCTCTTGTGGTATAAGATGAAACACTCTCAATTGCAATGCAAATAAACCTAGCACCTAGGCTCTATTTATAGTACAAGGCTGACACAATTTTAGGATTAATAGAGTCCCTACAGCAAAGGAATTACAAAAAGAAGTGGAACAAATCAACAATCTGGTTCCCACTCAAACTCTTCTATCTTGCTCCCCAAAAGACAGAGACCAACCCAAAATTGGTCTCCACATTCAACCCAACATTATATTATATTATAAAATGCAGTATAAGTTTTAGCCATTTACCTTTGCCCCTCCAATCTCTTATTTATGTGCATTCCTCCCTAAAACTCTTGCTATTCAAATTTGAAATAAAAAAAAACTGTAGACTGCAGTTACATCTAAGAGAATCTACTGTCAGTTATTGTAAGAAACTACAGTTAATAGATGGTTATTTTAATGATAGGATTGATATGTTATCTGCCCTTTTATCTCTCCTTACCTCTGTAAAACATATGTAACTTCCCCCTCTATGTGTAACCGCCTCACTTCCTATGTACAACACGCTATGCAGTTTTCAATTTTCTACTTTCCATCTATCTTCTTCTTGCTTAGCATCTGAACTGCAACCATGGGTTTCATTGTGACTTCTTTAGTCATTAGACCTGTCATCCTCATCTTCTGTGTTGTTTTCTAGTGAGGTTAAGAAGACTATATTGACCAACTTATTGGCCAAATGAGCAGAATTTGGGCATAATATGAGGGGTTTTTTACATTTTGGACCCCGAATTTTAGGGGTATTTATTTTCTGAACCCTTGGTTTTCAACTTTAATTTTTTAGACACTAAAGTTTGTAGGCTGAAAAAAAGAACCCTAAAGTTTGTGGGTTGAAAAAAAAAACTCGTTTCCCGTTTTTCTTTTTCTTTCCATGTTTGAATTTCTCTTCCGATTGGCATCAAACTTCAAGACTAAGGTTAAAACTGATATTAAAGTTATAATAAACATCTCTTATTCATGTTGGAGTTACTTAAACCCTGTACTCAGGGGTTTAAGTAGCCCCAACATGAATAAGAGATGTGTTTTATAGCTTCCATATTAGTATTAATTATAGTCCTGAAGTTTGACGTCAATCGAGAGATAAATTCAAACATGGGAGAAAAACAAAGAACGAGACATGTGCCTTTTTCTTCAGCCCACAAACTTTAAGGTCCTTTTTTTATTCAGCTTACAAACTTTAGGGTCTAAAAAATTAATGTTGAAAATCAAGGGTTCAGAAAATAAATATCCCTAAAGTTCGGGGTCCAAAATGCAAAAATCCCTAATATGAGACCTCATTTTTTTTGGAGTAAAATGGAAGTTTAATTAAAATGAAAGAGAAAACACAATTAAAGAGGGGATGAATTTATGATTGATGTTTGTTAATTTTTCCAGATCGTAGCTTTTGGTGTCACATATGTCATATCCTTCTTGTACTCCACTATAGAGTAGACTGTAGATTTAATGATGATGTGATCTATCGGAGCTTCATCAAGAATGAAAATTCATATTGCTCAAGAAATTAAGTTGTTGGCCAAGAAATTTGATCTTGAAAACGTGATTTTTGCATTCTTAAACTTGTCAATATTGGCATTCAGAGCAATAAGGGAATTACATCAGTTTTTCACATTTTTCATGCTCGACGCTCACTAGATTAGTGTACAAAATTTGAATTAGAAATGGTATTAATTCTCCTATTTTTTTCTTTTTCTTTTTTTTTTGTGTGTGGCAAGGGTTGCATGTAAGGTTGTTAAAATCGGGATCCTAACTCGAAACTATGGGGAAGTTAGGATCGGAATTTAGCCCATGTAGGATCGTGGATCGTGTGTAAATTGTAGAATCGTTTCGACGATTTTGGACCATAAAATCGTAGGATCGTAAATTAGGATTGAGATTTTAATAACTATGGTTGCATGTCCACTTCTTTGTTTGGGATCTGCTCTTTTGAATATTTTGATTTTTTTTTTTTTTGTGTTTTCCAGGCGGGCAAAAACACTAATCGCTTTAGGGTTCATGGCAGTATCCCTCAGCTCATAAGCACTAATTTCTTTAGGGTTCATTACTCAAATTGTGTTGAAATTAATCATTCTTATTCATTCATATATGGACAACAAACCCTACCACTTCTAGATAATTTGGGGAAGAATGACATGCGTGTTCTGTTTATCATTTATAATGAGCTTAGCCTAAATCTTCCTATTTTAAACGGAGTTTACTTATTTTACTTTATATGGCACTAGCCAATTTACTTTATATGGCACTAGCTAATCGTTTCATATGATCAACCACACTGAAGCTGGAACACGACCCAAACTCTCGGGGGACATTTTTGTTCCGCTTTCTAGCCTTCAGTCAAACCGTCATTCAATATTGTTGTGTTTCCTTTATATCCCATTACCTTTTAGTATTATAGATTATTTTCCATTACAAATTATAAAATTGTTTAGATTCGTATTTGCTTTTTGATTAGTTTGTATTCTTCGTAATTATATCTATATTATTTCATCTTTCTTCATTCAGTCACCTAAATCAACACCCCTTTAAAAGAATGCGCATAAAAACTAAGTAGACAAATAAAAAGGAACGGAGGGAATACTCATCTATAATACTCATATTTATATTCATACACATAAATTAACTCCCGTTCGAAAGAACTGAAAAAAATAGTAAAAAAAGAATTGTACTCCCATGGTGCACAATGCACCGTGCACCCATGTGCTTGCCTAACTCACTACGTCACTCTTCTTGTTTGGTTTTATGCAATATATGTCTGTTTTTTTTAAAAAAATATATATTTATTTAGTTATTTAATGTTGTTATATATATTCATTTTTAATTATTTTATGTTGTGATTTTAGTTTGTTTCTAAGTAAATTCTTTTTTCCCCTTTTGGTTTTAATATATGACCCCGGGTTCACGCATATCTTGTGTTCCCGGGGGCCCGCCTCCTCTAATTATTTTTAATTTTTAACATTTTTTTTATTTCCTTCTAAAATTCACATCAATAGTTATTCATAATTTAATGGATGAATTTTTTTTACTATTTTTAAAGTAATTCAATTATAGTTATTATTTTTGTATCTATCAATAATAATTTTTTAAGCAGATGTATAAATTTGTTTTTATTTTTTATTTTCTTAATTTTTTTTAGTCTAGTTTTAAATTTTTTTGCTGTCATTTAACCATTATAAAATACTCATAAAAAGTACAAATGATTTATAATTTCTAACATGAATGTTTAGAAAATATACACAAATGCTCATAAATTGGTATATGCATGCTCATAAACTAGCAGATGAATGTTCATAACATCCAACACGAATGTTCATAACCTCCAACACAAATGCTCATAACCTAATATTTTTACTATGATGTTCATAAACCAGTAGATGAATGTTCTTAACCTCCAACACAAATGTTCATAATATGACATTTTTACTACAATGCTCAAAAACCAACATATAAATGCTCATAAACCTAAACAATCATGCTCATAAACCAGTATATGAATGGTCATAAACATATCTCATGCAACGTTCATAATTTGTAACGTGGATGCTTATAAATTTATAATACATCGCTCATCAATATATCTCATGTAATGTTCATAATTTGTAACGGGGACGCTCATAAGCTATAACCACAATGCTTATAACATATCACATACAATATTCATAATTCGTATCATGGATGTTCATATATACTATAATTCTCATAAATTAATTTCGGAAAATTTCATTTGGTAGGCTTCAACTTTTGCTCATTCCAAGTTGTCAACCATTGTTTAAACTATTCCAAGTAGTAGACTTATTTTGAAGATTATTCCAAATGGTAGGCTTATTTTGAAAATTTTAAAAATTATTCAAAGTTTTCAAACACTTTAAAAATTATTTCTAATTGTCAACACTTTAGATATAATTCAAAGTGAATCGAGTGTGAGATTTATAGGGAGAGCTAAATTAAATTGAAAGAGGAATAAAGTTTCGCGAGCAATATTTTAACAACGATACAAGAAGAAGCTCACAAGATGGAAAATTTTTCAAAATAAGCCTCCCACTTGGAATAGTTTAAAAAGTGGTTGACAACTTGGAATATGCAAAAGTTGAAGCCTATCAAATGGAATTTCCCATTAAATTTTATTGAAAATGTACCTAAGAGTTAAAAATAACAAAAAGAATATAATGGAAATGACAATGAAAATTAAAAATAAAAATACACAAATGAAAAACATAACTAAATTGGATAGAAACTCAAACTTAAAATATATTGAAATATTGGGTTAAAAAATCCTCATTATATTTATTTAAAATAAATTTAAAAAAAGGAAAAAAAAGGTAACGGGTGCACCAAGCACCATGAGCTAGGTGAATAAGGTGACAAAGGTATGATAAAATGGTACATACCTCCGTCCCAAATTGTTTGTCCAACTACCTAATTCCCTTGTCCCAAAATGTTTGTCCATTTTATAATTGCAATGATTATAATTCTTATTATACCCCTAATAAATACTCTTTTCTTTCTTTTTTATTTTTTTCACATGAGAAAAGTAACGGCAATTTTGGTACATTACACATTTTTCACCCCATTTCCCATGACCATTGGACTTTTAAATATAGTTAGATGGACAAACAATATGGGACGGAGGTAGTATTTGGAATGATAAGGAAGTATTAATAATGTGGGGAAGATCAGATAAAATACATAGGAGTAGGATACTATCCACATACATTGATCATATGTATTTATAATTTGATTTCATAATTTATAGATAACTAAGATATTTATAACTTTATGAGTTTACAATTTCATAATATGAGCATATGTGTACTTGTTAATTTTATTAGTGTACTCTTGAATTTATATATATGTATATATGTTCATGAATTAAGGAAATTGAACACTTGCGGGACAAGTGAGAGATTGTTAGAAGTGTCCAAACAATGTTGAATTAATCGATTTGAGTTACTTAACCAAGTTAATATAGTAATTATATGTCTCTTTAGAGACATATATAATTAGTAATTAAATGGTTTAACTACAAATTATATTATTTGGTCCCACAAGATCACATAAGTTAGCGCCTTGGAATAGTATATATGTATATGGTCCAAAATAGTATGGTATTATTATTATTTTGAAAAACGTTCAAATTGAATTTTGGTGAAAATTCAATGTGACACAGACCACGTCAGTGGTCGCACCGACTGTGTCACCTTTCTAGAAGATTTTTTTTTTCTAACTGGCAATACGAACTGTATTGGTTAGAACACGCATTTTTTATTTAAAATGACAATTTTGCCTCCCTTGACCCCTTCCACAAGCCCCCTATTTCTATAAATATAGGGTAAGGAAACCTCACATTTAAACCCCTATGAGCCATTGAGCCATAAACAGTCACTCCTTTAAGAGACAATTTTGGAGAATGACTTTGAGAGTGACTACCCAAAGTCCTCCTATTGGCAATTTGGCTATCATATTTGATACGATCTCAAAGTCCACATGCACATTCTCTCGATCTCGATTCGGTTACGATGGAGTGACCTACCGGCCAAATTTTCGGTCAGCAGCGTGGACCTCGATGGAGGTATTGGGAATGTCCCGACAATGTTCGATATATATGGAGTTTAAACCAAACTAATATAGTAATTATATGTCTTGCTAGAGACCTCTATGATTGGTATAATTGAATATGTTTAACTACAACTATATTATTTGGTCCTACGAGGTCACACAAGTCAGTGCCCTGGAACAATATAATGTATGTAACTTAAATAATATCGTATTATGTTTAGGGATGTTGTGAGTTGATTTCTATGAGGAATCAGCCCAACATGGACCAAATTGGACTCACCACGGACCATGGTGATCCAACACGATCCGTGTTGGTGTCACCATGGACCGTGGTGATTATGGGCCGACTTAAGGGACATTCGGGAGGCTAACACGGATCGTATTGGATCAACACGGACCGTGTTGGGCCTCAGAATGCGCCGTTGCGTAAAGTCGGTCATTAGGGTTTTAATTGTCCTCTACCCAAGTTATCTAAACGCTATAAAAGGGAGTCTCTCTGCGAGATTAAAGATCACCAACTACCTGAGACTCTTAGAGAGATACAAGGGTGATTTCCTGAGTTCCTCTCTCTCTTAGTTTGCAGTTCTTGTTTCCTAAAACAACCTTTTATACCGAAATACATACATCTTAGATTGAGATCTGTCTTGATCGGGTCGATCTAGCAATCGAGTTCCCGGAGTGCTGCATGGACTTACAATAGAGGATTTTTACATTGAAATCTCAAATGTCAACCTCTGCATCACTCAATTAGCGATCATGTATAATTACTAAAGCCTCTTCAATTGTTTCTTTCTTGGTTGATTAATTCTGCCAATTAATATGTATCTGTTTAGAAAATAGATAAACTAAAACCTAACAATGGTATCAAAGTCACCAATTGCATGCTAAAGTATTATACCTTAATTCATAAATAATATTGTCAATTGATGAATTATTTTATGAATTCGGTAGAGTGGATTTAATGCCTAAATTTTAAAACTTTATGAAAGTTTTAGTCTTTGTGTAAAACCTCGAGTTTTATGAAGAACGGAACCGTTAGGATTGTTACCGAACCGTTAGGTCTAAGTTTAAGTTTCGAGGACGAAACTTCTTTTAAGGGGGTAATGATGTAAAACCCCGAAAAATCCAAGAATGTTGACCGTGACGTCGTTAGTAAATTAGGTTTGACTTCGTTATTTACTATTCGTTTGTGTTTATTTTTGTTAACACTTGAGCTCATAGGACCGTCGGGGGATTAACGGGGGTATTTTGGTAATATCTTGTGTTATTATTATGTGTAATATTGCTCCTATTATTATTAATATTATGATTATGTGGGTATTATTATTATTATTATTATTATTACTACGTAATTATTTTTATTAGTACTATTAAGTGATTATCATTGATATATGATTAATATTTCTCGTATATGATTATTAGTATTATGTGTTGTGTTATGTTTTATTACTATTAGTATTTATTATTATTAATATTATTCTTGATTACAACTATGGGAAGGTAAGTATTATTTACGTGCTATTGCTATTATTATGATTAGTATTATACTTGTTAGTTATTATTAGATACTATTATTATCAATAGTAATACATATTATTAGAGATAGATGACTATTAGTATTACTATATTAGTATTATTGCTTTGTGTTTTATTAGCAGTATAACTATTAATGTTAGTATTGGTAAGAGTAGAAGTTTAGCTTAGTTAGAGTTGTAGGATTGTGCGGTTAGTCAGTTAGGAGATTAGCTAGAGTTGGATTTGGTTTGTTAATCTGTTGGGAAGAAGAGATTGGAGAGTAATTATTTGACTAAACCTAAGAACCCCTAACCACAAAACCCACGCACACAATTCCCTCCGCTTCCTTCCGCCTCTGTATTCTCTCTTTACTCTCTTCCACTCTCTGTCGTGCGCCTCCAGTCAGCACCGCCGCCGGAACATCGCCGGAAACCACCAACGCCAGAACCCCTTGCGTAAACCCTAAATTTCTTTTAAAAACTTTTCTTCTTTTCTTGTTGTTTTACTGTTATTATCATTATTTCTTGTTTTAAATCTTGTAATTGGGTAATTAAGGGTGTAATTTTATTAAGTTGATTATTTGTAATTAATTGTTCTTGTGTTGTATTATTTACGTGTAATTTGTCTAAATTATTTTATGTAACTTTCATGTTTTAATTTGGTGTATTAGGGTTGTAATAGTTGTAGTGAAATTATTAATATTCGATTATATGAGATGCTTTGTTTTCATGAGAATCATGTTAGGGTTTTAGATGACACTATTATTGTATGCAGAAATTAAAAGTTTAATTACCTAGATTAATTCTTGAATCATTAGTTAAGTATTCATATGTTCTTTAATTCTCTTAAGGTTCATTGATGTTTAATTTTATGTTTAAATCTTGTTAAATAAGTTAGGTCGATTGAATTACAAAAGTTTGATTCTGGTTTATTAATTTATGATTCTTGATTGAATCTTGTATAAAGAAATTAGTTGTTGGGATTCTTAATTGGTAGTTTAAATGTTTATATGTTCTTTATATGTTATTCATATGTTCTTTAAGTTCTTTCTTGAATCTTGATTAAGAAAGTTCATATTTTATAATCATCCATGTTGTAATTTTTGGATCTTGAAATAGTATATTGTAGAGTTCATGTTTAGGGTAATGTTGTTATTATTTCATGTATGCTTTTAGGGTTAGTGGAAATATTAAAGTTGATTTTATGTTTTACATTTTAGTTTTGATGATAGGAGATTTGATGTTTGAACCTTAGTTGGATTAGGTTAATTACTTTGGATCTTAGTTACTGTTCTAAGCCCTAATTAGGACCCCGGGATCGATTGGTGGAAGTTAGAACCGAAAACTATAAATTAAATAAGAACCGGGATCGGGACAGTTTTGTTAGTGTCTAAAGATCGGGTCACCACGATTAGTATAGTTGTCCTTTGATCAAACCCTTTGGACTGGAGGTTCCCCTAGATGTTAGCTTTCAAAGAAACTTTGCGGAACGGACTTTTGAGTTGTATAGCTCGAGTTATAGTCGTTTTACCAGAACCTGTCGGAACTGGACCAGTTGGAAGTTTTGGTACTTTTAGAGTCTTTTGAGGCCGATATGGGCTTAGTCGTCAACATAAGAGTTTTAATAGACATCCCGAGGTTTCCGAAAAGTCCAAAATTAGACCCATAGGATGTCGGGAAGTCAAGTTTTGACCTTTTTTTATGTAGATGTTGTAATCTGTTTTGTTGATGTTGTTTAATAATGAAGGTGTTGCTAAATGAAAGCATTGTTATGATCTTGTTATGTGATTACTTGGAATGTGTTAGGTGATTTAAAGTATAGATCCATGATTGATAGGAACCTATAGTGTTCCTAGGGGAGGGTTAGGTAGAAGGTAGTTAATACTAACTTCGAAGAGCGCGTTTTGATTAGAATAATTACTTTTATTTTAGGCCCGAGCTAATTCGCGTCGTTAGTAAGCTCAAGTGTGTTCGTCTTAGCTGTGAAGTGAAGTTAACCAGGTAATGTCTATGCTCTAATCCCCACTGGGATGCTCTTTAAATGTGTTTTAATGTTTTCTAATCTGTTTTGAGAATTGCATCCCGAAGGGGACTTTTGTGGAAATGTGACCATCTGCTTTGGATAACTGATTGTAATTATTTGTGCTTTGATTTTATTGAGTTGAGAAATTGGATGGCCTTTTATTAATGGTTTTATTATTGGTTTTGATAAACCTGGGTTGGGTTTGACTTGAGAGCTGTGAGCTGAGTTGTGCATAAGACACTCTTAATTCAAAGTGAAACTTTAAGCGGGTTTATTGTTTTGATGCCTTTGGTAGGCGATTGTTTTGCGGGCGATAACCCTGAGACCAGAATTTGGTATCTTGTATGGGTTATGTATCAGGAGATCAGGGTTTCATCCCTGATATAGGATAGATGATTTTTGATGCCTTTGGTAGGCGATTGTTTGATGCCTTTGGTAGGCGATTGTTTTGATGCCTTTGGTAGGCGATTATTTTTGCGGGCGATAACCCTGAGACCAGGATTTGGTATCCTGTATGGGTTATGTGTCAGGAGATCAGGGTTTCATCCCTGTTATAGGATAGATGATCCTTGATGCCTTTGGTAGGCGAATGTTCTTGATGCCTTTGGTAGGCGATGTTACCTTATGGGATTTTGATATCCCGCCCGCATAATAAAATGAATTGGTTGGGTTAAGGAACACTTTTAGAGGGGTTAAAGGTTTGTAAAGGTTTTGACTTGTTCCCTCTCCCTCAAATGAATTGAAATGAACTTAACTTATTTTTAACGTTAGGGGTAGACATTATTGAGATTTCCCCCTCATTTTTGAAATGTTTTGTTTTCAGGTGAAGATTTATATGATGGGGACGGGAATTAGAAGTGAGGACGCCATGTTTAGAAGTCGTTGATTATGTTGCCTTTCTTTTATGAGAAACTTGAAGTTAGTTTTGAGGTTTACTCCTAAGTATGAGTTTGTTAGTTTGGTTTACCGTTATCGGACAGTTGTAGTTTTTCCTTCTCGCCTTGTATTCCTTCGGGGATACGGCAGTGACGTCCCATAAGAATTTTGAGTCTTCCGCTAATTTTGTCTGTTAACGTTAGTTTGACTTTGACTTTTCTATAATTGAATTTTCGGGGCGTTACACATAACCTCTATACGATCCTAAGACAAACAACAACACTTTTTACAACAAGAACATTATAAAGGGCCGGATAAAGTCAAATATAGTGAGTCGATATAAGTTTGAAAGCGCGAGTCATTGTTTCTCAATCCAGATGGGGTTAAACCACAAGCCGACCGTTTTAAGGAGAATCCATCACTTGAACTAACAAACTTGGGTTAAATCAAGCTATGCTGGCTATTATACGGACTAGAATAATGCTTAACACACTGGCATTCTTTTTTTATTGTGACCCAACACATTTATTTATTTAACTCAAGGAAATTGGATGTTGTGAAGGACTGAATAAAGCCGTCAAAAGATGAGTTAAAACAGAATTATAAACTCAATTATTAATTCCACCATGGATGAGCTTAACAACGGGCCGACCATGGATTTGTTAGACTTAATAATCAAATTTATAAATTTATTTTCTCTAACCTTGAGACTATTACGCGGGCTAGAACAACACACGCTGACTTCGTTTGATTATTAATCAATTTTCTTTAGACCATGAGTAAGAGAATTTAAGAAGGGTCGAATAAAATCATCAAAGGTGAGTTAAAATGAATCGATAAACAAGGATAATTAACCTTTAAAATGGATGGGTCTCACCACCGGGCCGACCGTTAAATTTAAGGTTAATTAATCGATTTTATAAACTTATTTCTTCTCAAACCTAATGATCATTATGCGGACGAAAACAATATCTCAAAATTAGGTCTGACTCTAATGAAGACCCAACATACAGACACATATTTACACATAGTATACAACAAGCTTTATTTATTTACTCAGGGAAAACAGACATTGTAAAGGACTGGATAAGACCAACAATAAGCGAGTTATAATTAATTTATGGGCTTAATGAAATACCCTGACCAAAAAAAAAAGGCCCTACTAGTATTAATACCTATTTATTAAGCCCATTTATAATTTTTAAGGAGGGGTTAACCCTAAACCTTAGTCCTCTAGTTATTTATACCTACCTTCTTATACTTAATACGGTTTACGTCTCTTACCGCCAGTTAGCGAGAAAGAAACGGTTGAGAAAAGAAAGGAAGAAATTAACCGCAAAGTGTTCCAAAGGTTAGTATAGTTGTATTTCTTCTGGTAATTGTCCTTCCTTTAGTCATGCTTATTTTTAGTTCCAATCTCAATTCTGGATCTAGCTGTAGTGGAAGATTGGAGTTGGAATTTATAGGATCTATTGTCAAATTTTATGTGTGGTTCTTGATTTAATTGACTTTGGAGGTGATAGTTATGAAGATGATAATGAACGTAAGCCTTATAATATGTTATTGGCAAGTTAAGTGGTTGTCGACAAAAGAATTTGGGACAATATATATAGCTTTTGTCAAAAATTATGTGATGATGATATTATATAATTTGGATTAGGGTGTGTTGTTGGAATTATTCAGTGGATGGAATGTGAATAAAAAGGAGAAGAAAAGCAAGAGGTGGAAAGGCAGACATAAATAACTCTTACATTACCATGATGATGATGATTCGTTGATCGTGATGTGATGATGTGAATTAGTCAATGGAAGAAGGAAATTATGCATTGTTAAATTCATATTATTGATGGTTAGTTTCTTAAAGGAGGGTATGCTTTTAATCGATTTTTAGAGATCTCCATATTGTTATCTTTAGATCCTTTGAACTACCATATTGAGGAAGAGTGATGGAGGTCCTCCATCTGAAGATCAAGACCCAGCACCAACAGCAGCAATGACCTCACCATCTTCAGCATCGAACTCAGACATCCAAGGATGCTATATGTTGGTCCAGCAAGTTATGAGGTCATCCTACTATACCAGCCAGCCAGTGAGGTCCTTTCTCAATTCCATATCTTTGGAATGAGGTCCTCACCCGCCTTTTGAAGACTTCACCTTAGCTGTTGAGGACTTTCCAGCTTAGTGAAGACGTTTGCCAATTCTGAGGTCCTCTATGAAGACATCACTTCTGGAGCTGTTGAGGATATTCCAATTCTGTGAGGTGATCCTGCATTGAGGTCCTCCATGAAGACTCACTTCCGAGCTGTTGAGGCCATTTCCAGCTAGTGAGGTGTTTTAACCGTTTGTAATAAATGACACGTTATTATTGTCTTTTATTTCCTTTTATTTTGATGTTATCCGGTTTGTAATGAGGCTTAATTAGCTTATTAAGTTAGTTAAGTAGCTTAATGTCGGATTAGTGAGTTTCTTGAGCAAGGGGAAACCCTTAATCCTCCAGCTCAACCCTAGGTTTATATAGTTTGTATTCGGTAGCTTTGAGGGATCATCTATCAGTGAAATTAATAGCATTTTGAGTGCCTTGATTGAGCCTCTTGTTTGTGAGTGACGTTAAACTCTCATTTTGGTTAATTCTACTACAGTAGCAAGGATTTGGCAATCCTTGTGGTGGGTGTAGAGCTTGATAATCTCGATGGTGGTGTGCTCAGATCCATTGAGGTCATCCACCATCGCCTTGATGTTCTAGTGGTGGGTCCAGATCACTGAGCCTCAAGACTATCTCGCCATCGCTTGATTGTAAGTTTGTTCATCCAATCATCATTTATTCATCATCCATTTCATCCGTTTGTTCATTGGTGTTCATACTTTGTTTTGGAGGAGGTTATAGTTGTTTCTCTGTATTGAGGTCTGTTTTGGGTAAATTTGTATTTGATTCTCTGTTTTGAGGTCAGATTGTGTGCGAGTTGTGTTAATGTGGTGTACTGTGAGGTCAATACTCTGATCTTAGGACCTTGCATACATCAAAGAGGTTTATAATTTATCATTTTGGGTATTTTCGTAACAGTATATTAATATTTTTGTGGGGTAGTTATAATTGGTATGAGAATGTATTAATTTTAAATCTCTGCCGATTTATAGGCGACCCTGTCTCATTGGAGTAAGTCATCCGTTGTTCAGGTAAGTGGTGTGATACTTCTTTAGTCTTCCTTCGTGCCCAAAATATTATTTTGTAAGGTCCTTTTCGCAAAATGATTTTATTAAATTGGGTTGGCATGCTATTATTTAAGTATACTTTCTTTTGGTTATATTTATGTCCGAAAGATTTGTTCGACTCCGTATCGATTTATATGTTAATAAAGTGAACCTTCCGATGACAATTTCATAAATTAAGTTCGTATTTTGATATATACTTAATATTGGAACCCTTGGTAATGATTTTAATTAATCTTTGCAAGTATGTGTTACTAAGTTATTTTCGTACTTTTGACCTATTGATTTATTCGTTTAGAAACTACCCCTTTGACAGTAATTTTATAAGTTGTAGTTATTTGATTTTATTATATTTTGCCTTTATATACCGAGTGACGTTTTGTGACGATTTAACTAAATTATTTGCATAGTAGCTGTTTCGAATAATAGTTTTGGTATTTGAATTATTTGAACCTTCCTTCTCTAAGTGATTTTGTTGGTTTGATTTACTGTTATTCGAAATAGCTTGACTGGGTATTGTTTGTATGTTTTGATATTCAAGTTACTGGTTTTGTTTTTGGGCTATGTCTTCTGCCTTAGCCAGTAAGCTATGCACTGAACCTGTCGATCGACTTGTATGCGCGCTATTATGTGTTCCGATCTGTTTGTGTTCCGTTGGGCCCAATTCTTTGTTGTCCTGCCACTGAGTCAATAGTGGTACATCGTTGCCCCGCCACTGGGTCAATAGTGGGTTATCGTTGCCTTTGTTACTGGGTCAATAGTGACCTTAGCCCTAACCATTGTGATTTTGATTGCTATATTTTGATATATACTATGTTATTTTGACGGAAATAGTTTGATCAGTTGTATGGTTTATTTTGGGAGTTTTGAGCTGAGTAAATTATTTGTAAAACCCAGTCATATGTTGTTATTTATTTATTTATTAATTCTGATCCAGCCTATGTTTTACCAGCATGTCCAACCCAACTAAAGGAGTGTTATGCTACTTACTGGGCTTCCGAGCTCATCCTTTCATTTTCCTATTTTTCAGGTTACGATTATTGATTTTTGGTAGTGTTCGAGTTCTTTATAGTATCAAAGTTTAGCAGTGAAGCGGAGAGGGCCAAGAGGTTGCGTGAGATAAGATTTCCATTTTTTTTTTTTAGTTTCTTTGTGAGTTGGAAGATTTCAATATTTTTTTCGTTGTAGCTTCCGCTGTATAGTTAAGTATCTTTCTTAGTTGACTGTTCAATCAAGTACTCCTTATGAGTTAAACCTATTCTTATATCTTTGGTTTGTTCGGTCTTTTGAGCCTTGCATGCTTGTGGGGCTTTGTCCTACAGGTGTGCGGCGTCTGTTACCCCTTGGTTCGGGGCGTGACACTTAATTGACAAATTCAATATGGTTAGGCCTAACAACGGGCCGACCATAAATGTGATGGATTTATTAATTAAATCTATTAATTAATTTACTTAAGCCTAGTTACTATTATGCAGTCTAAGACGCTATCCATTAACTTCGTTGAACTTTTAATTAATTTTTGGACCTTTGTTAGGAGAATTCCGTAAAGGGCCATATAATATCATCAAAGGTGAGTCAACTTTTATTCATTAATTAAAATAATCAACTTTCAAATAATAATGAGCCTTTTCACTTGGGCTAGACATATTGCCTTTGAGTTAATTATGTTAATTAACAAATAGTCCTCTTCTTAACCCAATGAATTTTACATGCTCTAGAACGAAACCTCCAAACTAGGGTCGACTCTTTACAAAAAGAAAAGGGGGAGGGGAACACATAACACATAGCATACAACATGAAGGGTACCCTAAACCAAGGTTCTATATTCATGGATTACTATCGTTGGGTTAACATGACCTACCTACGTTCTCGCTTCGGTTCACCTTACCCTTAAAGTTGTTGGTAAGGAGTGTGAGGTGTTGCTCATCGGACTTCAAGGAAGCCCTTTGAGTATAACATGGGGAGATGAGATACCAAATTCTTGGCGATATAGGGTGCATCAATCAAGTAGTGGTCGCCCGTTCTCGTGGGAAGAGTCCTAGTTATTACATAAACCGTCGCCTTTGTGCTAACGTGTCAAAAGACCCGATTAGTGGCCCGGTATCCAAAGGATGTCTAAAAAGAATAGTAAAATCAAGAAATAAATCAACTTCTCCCTTTTACAATTTCAAATCAATTCAATTTGTTCAAGTTTTACCCTCTTTTTAAGTTTAAGTCCCCAGTGGAGTCGCCAATCTGTAGGTACCGGGGAAATCGCCCCCCGTTTAGGGGTGTCGGTTTCCGAATGGCGCTACTTAAGTGATCGGGAGCCGACTAAGGTTGCTTAATCCTTAAATAAGGATATTTTTATTTTCGAAATTCGTTTTCTGGGTGATGATACTTTATTTATTTACAAACCCGTTTTTTATTATTTAAATTATCCGAAATTGCACAAAATACTTTAATAATGATTTAATCCCGGCCCAAGCACCAAATTCAAACCCAAGGAGGAACAAGCGGGCCGCCAGAACCCATTAAAACCCGTCTGGGTTTTGATGAATTCTGGGCTGGGTCTTTTTCCTCCTCGGCCCAGAGAGATATGGGTTGAAATTGATAAAACCCGCCGGGGTTTTATCAATTTCTAGTCCATTTCCCTCGGGCCTATCCTTGAATAGTGAAGGATATGAATTAAATCATTTTTTAAAAATTATTTTATGCAAAAAACGAACATTTTAAACAATTAAACGGGATAATAAAATGGTAAAGAGTCGCCAGCCAATTTAAGGAAATCGACAAACCGCACAAATAATAAAAAGTGACTCCGGTCTACGAACCCGATTTCTAAGTTCGGGGGTAAGGTTACGAACTCGTGAATTATAAGAATTCTCGAATTCGCCTATTTGAAAATAGACTCTACTAAAATGGAACTTGAAAAGAAAAAAAAAGAGCGGGGAGAAGTTAAATGAATTTCACAATGTTATTATTCCGATCATGCAAGATTAAAACATAATGTTTTTTTTACAAAATAATGTACAAGTAAGAGAATTTAAGCATAGATTACATGAACGAATACAATAATAAGAATGATTACCGAACCTTGTTTAAAGGTGATGAACGAGATGGAAATTCCCCCTTGAGATGACCTTGATTCGTGGCTTGGATGGTAGGATATAAGTGGTTTGGAAGGGTAGTATATGGGTGATAATATGGATATGATAAAGATGATTATGAGAGGATTAGAGAGGAAATATGTATGATAGGATTTTGAGAGAGTTTAGGTGATAATAATCCTGGTAGTTGATGAGAATAGTTGATGATGAGGATGAAATGGGTGGAGTATTTATAGGTGAGGGAGGTGAAGAATTTGGAGGGAAAATGGAGGGATCATATCCCAACAATCAAGCCATGCCGGATCAAAACCCAAGCAGGTTTTATGGAGTCAATGGGAGTCAAACCACATGTGCTATGATCGTGGGATTGCATGGGAATCAAAAAAATGGCGCCAGAAATATTAAAACCTAGGTGGGTTTTAGAGCTGCATGGCACGGATCGCTGACATGGCCGCAAAACGACGCGTCTCTCCTGTGTATAAAGCCCAGGCGGGTTTGGTTGTCTTTCCTGGGCCGGAAGCGCCTTCTAGGCCTGATTTGCTTACTGGTCCATATTTCTGGGCCTGGAAATTAATAAAACCCGCATGGGTTTTGAAACTGGCTAAGTACAACTTCAAATGGCCATAACTCTTTCATCCGGACTCCGATTGAGGTAATTCATAAGGCGTTGGAAAGCTTATGATGTGTACTTTACTCTCATCATAAGAAATAGGACCAAAGAGACTTCTGGAAAAAATGGGATTCAAAATGGTGGGCATATGTATGTGGAAATGGTGGAAAATGGAGATTTTTTGTTGTGGGTTGGCCCGATAGCTTTTGATTGATGGAGGCCCAGTAGCTTGGCTTTCCTTCTAGCCTCTTTTCTTATTGTTCCTGATTTGTACACTTGTCCCGGTACAAAATTCGGTGTCTACAAATATCAAACTCACCTAAGAGAGAGTTCAAATGCTAGAGAGAGAAATAAGGGAGAGGGATGTGGTGGTTTTAGCTATATGAGGAGTTTAGAGGGGTTGAAAATGGAGAAGATGGAGAATGTTAGGGTCGATTGGAGGAAATGGAGAGATGTGATGGAGGTTTAATGGAGGTGAGAATGAAATTGATGGAGGTTGAGGGGAGGTTGCTTCAATGGTGGGGAGGGGTCGTGAGGTATGCTGGAGTAGAGGGAGTCGCGGGGGTGAGGAAGAAAAAGGGAAGAAAATGAGGTTTACCCCATGACTCCCTTACATAGTCGGGCTTGAGTCGCGGGCGCGACCCAGGTAGTCGCAGCTGCGAATAGCTTGGGAAGGGTGATTGGAGAAGAAAAGTGTAGACCATCGCGGTCGCAACTGGGATAGTAGTAACTGTAAAGCTTGAAGGCGGAACAAATAGGGTTTCAAAGCTTTAGAGGACACAGGCGCGACAGGGACAACTAGGGTTTCAAATCCCAGATCAGGTGTCACGGTCACGACAAGAACGTCGCGAGCGTGACCTTGCTCGGGCAAAACAGGGGAACTTTTAGTTGAAGGGACGTTACGACCATGACCGATATATCACTAACACAACTAGCCTAATGAGAGAAAAACCTTCTAAGGGGCCCAAGGGTGTCACGACCGTGACAGGATCGAGTGTCACTAGCATGACTTCCCTCTGGGCCTCTGCCACCTTATTCTACCAAACCCAAACATTTCGTAAGGCATGATCCTTCTTCCTCGTTTTTCTTTATCCTCTATACCCAAGAATATGTCTTCAAAATCATCTCAATCATTAAAAAGCATACAAACTCTAACACTCCTTTTTTTTTTTGAACTCTCTTTTTTCAATTTTCTTTGTTTTTCATCATTTCATTCTTTTTCTTTTTCTGTTGTTTTTCCCTCTTTTTTTCTTTTCTTTTGCTTCTCTCTCTCTCTCTCTCTCTCTCTCTCTCTCGATATCTATATATATATATATATATATATATATATATATATATATATATGTATGTATATTCATTTCATGAATTGGCTATCAATAGAAGGATTATCACTCTTGAACGATTGCAAAAATTTGGAGTTTATCTTGCTAATAGATGTTTCCTTTGCGAAGAGAACTGTGAATCAAATTCACATTTGTTTTTTGAGTGTAAATTCACTCTTAAGGTGGGAGCATTGGTCTAGGATGCCCAATCTAGACCTATGCCTAAATGGATAGATTGGGCAAGTTCTAATTGGAAAGATGTTGGATTCAAGAGTAAGGGCAACCGATTGATCTTGTCTTCCATCATCTATCATGTGTGGACTGAGAGAAACCGAAGAATGCACCAAAATGCATGTCGATCACCAACTAATATTTGTTTGTGTATCAAAAATGATATACATTTGAAGCACGTACTAGGCTTGCGTTTTGATTTAGCTGTTTTGAATTTCTGCTGTTTGAAGCTTTTGTTTTGATCATGGGTCTGATTTCATTGTTGCCCCCCCCCCCCCCCCGGGGATCCCGGTATCATGTACTTGATTTCGGTAATGGAAATTCTCATCGTGTTTCCATAAATATATATATATATATATATATATATATATATATATATAGGAAAATTGAATTCTAATAATTCCTACTTTCACCAATTGTATAGCAATAATCCATACTTTCATTTTGGATTCTGGCGATCCAAAAAAAATAAAATTGGATTCTAGTAGTACCAAATCCACTTCCAAATTCTTTTTATTTTTTTCATTCCTACCCAACATTGTTTTTGTTTTTTTCGCTCCTGCCCCAGAAAGGTAATGAAGTGTAGTTACTAAAATAATTCTGAAATTATTTTTTGAGACTCTTAGAAATTATTATGATTTTTTAAAAGGAATAGAAGTGAAAAAATCATTAAAAATCGTAAATAAATTGAAATTTTTTTTGGAGAAACGTCGTAAATTCATTAAAAATCAAGGTAAAGTGTTATACTAAGTTTTGAATCAAACGCAACACAAAATCTATGATATTTAGGGTATACTCTCGATGATGTCCTACTACAATCCATTTTTTTTTTTACTACCAGAATCCAAATTGATAGTAAGGATTATTGTTGTCCAATCGTGAAAGTAGGGATTATTAAAATCCAATTCTCTTATATATATATATTTATATTTTTTTTTTCATACCTAAAACTAATACCTCAAAAGAAAAGAACCATAGGTTACCTCCCATGCAGCACTAATTTTAGTTCCTTAGCTTGACCTCGATCTTATGTTTAGCTTTAACGATGGTTGAGAACGTGTATGGTGACCTTATCCGAGCGTCTCTCACTCAAGAAAAGCAGCTTGTCTTCATGATTGATCCCTTTAACGACGTCAAGATCCTCTATACCCATGCATCCCAAGACTCGATCATTTAAATAAGAGGGCTCCTCATTAGTAGGAGTGTCACTCAAAAGAATGGTGTACAATGTGATGTCGCCCCTATGGAGCTAAAAATTAGATGCTTCCAAAAGACTAGCTTCTAGAAGATCTTCCAATGCTTGTTAGAGCAAAAACTCTTCAACATATTCTTCTATGACCTCATCAATTATGTCGATCTTGTAGCAATGATCACCCATCGAAGGCTTTTTCAAGGCCTCATGAAGATTGAACTCCAACATTTCACCTCCAATATTCAAGGATAGCTTGTCGTTCCTCACATTAATGAGTTCCTGGCCATAGCTAGGAAGGGACGTCCAATAATTATTGGGATTTGAGCATCCTCATCCATATCCAAGATGATGAAATTGTACGTGATGAGGAGTTTTCCAACCTGGACAGGGATGTCTTCTAGGATGTCGACTAGTCTTCTTATAGAACAGTCCGTTAGTTGAAGGGAAATGGTAATGGGTGCCAAGTCATCAAGACTAAACTTTTTGCAAATTGAGTACTACATTACACTCACATTGGCCCCAAGGTTACATAAAGCTCTCTGGAATTGCATATTGTCGATTGAACACTGAATAGAGAAGCTACTCGGAACGACCAGTTTCCTCAGAGGCCGATTCTCCACCACGACACTACATTCTTCAGTTAAAATAATGGTTGAGCGCTCCAATGCTTTCCTCTTGTTGGTGAGGATATCTTTGAGACACTTTTTGCATGCCGGCATGTTGGAAATAACATCAAGGAATGGGATGTTGATATGTAATTTCCAAAGCATGTCAATGAACTTTGCAAACTTTGAGTCGTCCTTTGCTTGAGCTTGCCTTTGAGTGTATGGAAGTGGCGGCCAGTAGGGATGCACTTGTTCTAAGACCAGTTGAAACTCATTCTCTTTCTCAACCTCCTTACTTGTAAATGCCTTCCCCTTATCCGTCTTTATGGCTCTCAATTTCTTCTCCATCTCATGAGGCACAACCTCCTCAATCCCGTCTTCCTTATGTGTCACATCCACCACGTCACCATCATTCTCTCCAAACTCCTTAGCTCCCCTTGCCCCTTCAAGTCTTTTGCCACTCCTCAAGGTGATATCGTTGAGGTGGCCTTTGGGTTTTGCTGCATTTGCTAGGAAAGCAATCGAGTTGGCGGTTTTGAAGGCTAACTTGCTCGTCGAGTTGGGCACGTTGGGTTTCATAAGCTTTCATGCGAGCCTCAAGTTGTGCCTTTTCAGCTTTTTGCTTCCATGTTTTGAAGGATCTTAGACAACATGTCCATGGAGAGGTTTGAGGGAGAAGGTTGGGATGGTTGTTGATAGGTGACGGGAGGTTGGTATGTAGGTTGGACTAGGGGTAAGGAAAAATTAAGGGAATCCCGGTCCCATCCCGCTCCTGGTTAAGGCCCGATCCCAAAATCCCACTCCCGGTTGGAACCAGACTAAGAGTGGGACTAAAAATGAAGTTATGGTCAATATCGGGATCGGGAGGGGGACTTAACTTCATTTCTTGCTCCCAGTCACGATTCTCAGTTTATAACAAATCAAGTGATTTCATCATGATTGATAAACTTGTCTGATTAATTAGTGTTCACTCTTTAGATATATTTTATTTATTACTATTTCGAACTTGTATAGTTTTTTTTCCGGAAAGACATTATGTATTAGACATTATGCGATTTTAATTTGGGAAAAGTGGTTATGTAAACAAACTGGTGTCGACATTTATGAAATTTGAGAAAATTTGTATTATTTATATTTGATTATGAAAATAAATCAAATAATATTTTCAAAAAATTAAGAAACCATGACTAAAAAATTCCCATTTCATTTCCCGCTCCGATACCGGGAGCGGGAGAAAAATCTTTGCTCCCGGTCACAACCGGGATTAGGACTGAGACCGGGAATAAAACTTTGCTCCCGGCCATAATCGAGACCAGGACCGGGACTAGAACTGGGACCTCTAAAAATTATCGGGATCCCGGTCCCACTCACCCCTAGGTTGGACGGGTTGGTTTTGATAGGCAAAGTTGCCTTGAGGTCGTCGACCTTGGTTTTGGTTCACGGGAGGGAAACCTTGAGAGGCTTGATATGAAGGATTTCCTTGTAGTCGGATTGGGGTTTGATTTTTGTAGGAAAGGTTTTGGTGGTATAATGCATTGGCATTCTCATTCATGGAAAAATCAGGACACTGGAAGGTTGGATGCGGTCCATAGCAAACTTCACACATTGGTTGGGAACTAGTAGAGGATGAGGAACCTGACACTTAAACTTCATTCACTGATTTGAGTTGTCGGGCGATCTTCCATTTCACTATATCTTGCGACATTTGATGGACATTCTTGAGTAAGAACTACATGTTAGGATCATCTTTCGAAGAGTGGCTATCTCGAGAATCTCTCCCGCTACCCTAATGACATGAATTGTGGGTCAATTTGTGCAAGAAGATGTTTGCCTCTTTCGATGTCTTTTGGAGGAAAAGACCTTCCGATACGGTGTCAATGGATTGTTTGAGAGCCCCACTTAGACCTTGAAAGAATTAATTGAGGAGTAGCCAATTTGAAAAGTTGTGATGGGGGCGTTTCCTTTGGAGAGCCTTGAAGCACTCCCATGCTTCGAAGAAGTCTCGCCTAGTGGTTGCTTGAAATTTATGATCTCTTGATGCACTCTTTGTGTCTCTTGGGTGGGATAAAAGCATTGAAGGGAATCCTTGATGGGTTATGGGGGTTCCCATGGGCCCAAATCCAATCTGGGCCCTAAGGGTGGTAGGCCCAATTTAATTGGGCCCACTCTACTAGGTGCGGAAGAAGTCTTAACACTTAGGACTTCACCTAATCTACCAGAATCCAAAACAATAAATAACAAGAAAGAAACAAATAACAGAGGCTGAGCTATTTACTTGGAAGTCTCTTGAACAGATAAACGCCGGTCGGGCTTCAACTCTTGAACGCGTCACACTGAGACTCCAAGTGTGAAGTCTCCAAAATTGGAGACCTCCACAGCAATCCATGCAGCGCTTGAGACACCGGTTGCTAGACTGCCCAATCTCGATCTAAAATTGGAGACCTCCACAGCAGTCTCCAAAATACGACCGATCTTTCCTACTCCAGGACCTCAAGGAATCACCCTCGTCATCCTAAACTGGAAGCTATCTAATAGACAGTTTTCCCGGTTTCCCAAAATCTCCATAGGGAGATTACCCATAGGGGTCTCATGGAATGAAAAGACAATCTTTGTCATTCCATGGGTAACATATATATATGGGAGAGAAAGGGGGAGGAAGGTTTCCTCCATCGATGTGGGACACGCGCCTAGGGTTCACCACGGACCGTGGTGGACAGCAGAACAGTTTCTCTGAACCCAGGTCCACTAGGGATCGTGGCAACCCACCATGGACCGTGGCTGGGTCACCATGGGTCGTGGTAGCCTAGCCACCAGCCATGATGGCCTTGTTCCTGTCCGTGGATGCTAGTTTTCTCCAAAGTCGGTTTTCGCGCTTCCCTCGGTTCAATCTCGTATTGCCCCAGACCTTTTCCACATACACATTGCCTTCAAGTCGCTGACTTGTGTGACCTTGGGGGACCAAATAACTCGGTTGTGATCGAACCCATTCGATCACTGATTAAGGGGACTTCTAGCAAACTCATTAATCACCGAATTTACTTGGTGATAGTACTCGGATGAAATTGAACATTGTCGGGACATTCCCAACAATCCCTACTCAAATCATCCCAATTGGTGTAGGATCCCTGTGTATAGTTAGCAAGCCAACATTTGGCCTTACCCGAAAGGGAGAGTGGGAAGAACTTAAGATGAACAAACTTTATAAATACTCCTGGTATTTGCATGAGCCAACTCTTTAGAGAAACTGGTTGATGTGATGGATTGGACACTCTATCTTCGTTCCTCTATATTGTTCTTGCTCGATTAGTGAGAGGAATGCGGGTTTAACATCGAACACCGCAGTCTCGAGAAGAGAGGGGAGGACTATTGTAGAGCCTCATGTACCGGTGTAGGTGTGAAATAGGAAATGAGTGTACTAGGTGGTGGTTTAGCCATGCAAAGTTGTTGTTGTTGGGCTTGTTGACGTTTTCGATGACGCTAACGGGCGAAAGCGTTATTGCGACGCGTGGTAGCTTCGATCTCAGGATCTAGAGGTAGAACTGCTTCGGGATTCTGCCAAGTTTGCCTAAGCATATACACAACCAACAAACAACGTAAAATTGCCCTAGGGACCTGGACACGACACACAGGCTCAACAAGGGAATGGCTCAAACTTCACTTAGAATAAAACACTAGAGAACTAGAGGCGGTACAGAGTTCAGATTGCTCACGAGTCTTCCTGTGTGGTCCCTGATTCATGTTCAGTTAGGGTCCTCTATCCTGCCTGTGTAGGAATTAGACATTCAGGAACTGGCCTTGACACTTCACCTACCCAATGCCCACATGGTCTAAGGGATCTATGTTGGCATGGACCCGACTCACCCACTGTTCGGGTTTGCATGTCTTAATTCTATATGATCCTAAGATGAGACTCAATGCACATACAAAGGGGAGACACCCATTTGGTCGCCACGTGTATGAGTCACGTTAGGCTTTTGGGCCTTTCGGGCTCGAGTAGCGTGGAAATAAGATGGACACCTTTTGGGGACAAATACTATAAAGGGCCATATAGAGACAAAACCCCGAATCAACGCACGGATAAGGCCCAGGCAGTCTAACCTGTGGGTTAGCCTGAACAAAATATTGGTCTGGTTAGTAACTAAGCAATCGGTTGGCTCACTTGGCTACTCAGATGGTTGGACCTTTTGTGACCAATCCATACGGATCATCTTTATCTGTCTACTATTTGGACGTATTTGGGGAATCCTAAGGTCAATTCTAATATTTATAAATAATTAGGCACATAATTCACATAATTTACTAGATAATAGCCACATAGGATACAAATAACGCGTACCCTAAACCAAAGTTCTAAGGTTAACCATGTATTTTGGACTGGTTATCTAGGAGGGTTTACCAACATCATGTTCATCGCTCAGGTGTACCTTTGTTATGTTAAGTTCATTGACAAAGATGTGTTAGGTGTTTCTAGACATGTCAATTCGGTTGGTCGGGCGGTTTCTGGTCGGTCCGGTTCGGGTAAATACGGGTCAGGTGTATTTCGGGTTCGGGAAAATACGGGCGGTGTATTTTGGTTTCGGGTCAACCCAACGGGTTATGATTGCGACCTTTTTTCGCTTTTTCTTTTTAAAAAATGGTCTCTAAATACTACTCTTTGTACAATATACATAATAAAATATGATTATCTTCTAGCAATGATAGATTATTGTAACTATTTTAACTTAAATAAAAGAAATAACAAATAAATAAGTTGCGCTTATAGTTTAATAGTTAAAAATTTGAATGCAAAGTCACAAATTTTAATAAAAGTTTAACTCAAAAAGTTAAATTTTCGGGTCAAACGGGCGGGTCGGGTTTGTCCCGCTAATTTTTGGGTTCGGTATACTTCGGGTTTAGTTGAAAAAATCGTGTTCAAAACCCAGAAATTTCGGACGGGTTTGGGTCGGGTTATCGGGTCGGGTCAAAAATTGCCAGGTCTAGCTGTTTCTCTTTTGAATGGAAACCTTAGAGTATTCCATTAGGAGGGAAGGTCACCATAGGCTTGGGGTGTGAAACACACCACCCAAGTAATGAATGCCTTGCGTCTGAGAAGGGTAAAAAGATGTTTTCCTACGCGTCATTCCTTGAGTGCTTGCTTCTCTCACTACTAAAAACTTGCCATATTGCGACGGAAATTGCGATGAGAATATATTCGTCGCTCGATATATGTTAAATTCAAGCTGATTTGGCAAAATTTTCATTAGAGCGGCGAACTTTTCAATTTTTTCAATCGCAGCTGTGCAATAAAAAAATGGCCAGGCCATGGACTTTGCGATTTCATTTTGTTTTTTTTAATCAATGAAATATTTTGACGTTAATACCTTCGTCCCAAATTATTTATCCTTTTACCTAACTTCTTTGTCCCAAAATATTTGTGCTATTTACAATCCAACAACTATAATTCCTTTTCTACCTCTAATTAATAAATATATTTATCAATTTTTACAATTTCAACAACTATTATTTTCAATTAAAATAGCGGTAATTTGGATAAATTGTAAATTTTTTTACCTCAATTCTCAATATACAATGACCTTTTTAAGATAGGTAAATGGATAAATATAATGTGATTGGAGGTAGTATTGGTTTTCAACACTGACGAGCTAAACCCCGAAAATCTTGCTCGCTCTCACGCTGTCTCTCACTGCCCCATTGCCGCCTCCTCACCGTCTCCATCCAGCAGCGACCGCCGCCCAGCCCCGACGCCCGCGACCACCACCCTCCGCCCTCCACTCGCCGGTGACTCAGGCGATCGTGCTCCGCCGCCCTCACGATCCGGCCCTCTTTTCTCATCTCTCAACCCCACGTTCGAAACCCTAAATCCAACCTCCACTACCGTTCTGCGCCCCGACGCCTATCCCCACAGATTCCCGCCACCCACAGCCATCCGTCCCTCCGTCGCGCCACGAACCGCCTCTGCCGCTGCCTCATTCTTCCCGCCACACAACTCCTCCAAATCAATTTGAGGTATCTTGAACTTAAATGGTTTAGTTGAAGTGACATTCTGTTTATGAACTTCTTGACTGTGGAACGTCTATGTTGTTTTGATTTGGTTTTTGTGAATTTGATGTTGTTGTTAGATAATTTTTGGTTAATTTTGTATATATTATGTAGATTTAGGGTTTAATTAGGGTATAAACTTAAAAAATGTTGATGATTGACATTGTCTTGCTTGTATTCCATCGAGCTAAATCAAAAAAAAAAAAAAAGAAAAAACAGGGGACATGAAGTTTGGTCTCGTGCAGAATTTCATCCAAGTGCAAATCTAATATGGATATGTCATCAAATTGATGGACCTGTAGGCTGCCATTGCTTCATCAAGTGAACACCAAATCACTCAATCTCAATTAATTAAATCGGTGATATGATGATACAGCAAGCCTAAATATTTTGATTACAAATGGAGATTTGGTGTAAAACATTTATGCATTAAAAAATCCCAAATACACAACGCTTTCTGTCAAAACCAGAAGAAATGATAAGAAAAATGTGATCATAAAGGTCTTTGCTAAAATAGATTAGGATCACAATGAGTTTGCTCTTGATAAAGATGCTCAAGTAATACAGGGTGGACGACATGGAAGCTTTCAATCTTGGGTTGCTTTTCCATTTATCATTGCTTGGTATCTTTGTGCTGCATGTGCAGTAAGGACATTATGTCTTATCCTGTGACTCTTATGCCACTGCTAGTAACTTAAAAATACATCAAGAATACGATTGTTGGCTGAAAAAGTAAATAAATATATTCATAATATCAATGGGAACAAAGGAATCAGTTTATCACTTTCTTTATGATCACAACAGTCATGTGTGATCCTTATATACACATCAGTATCTGACCCTATTTTGGGTTCTAATAACACCAAAATTATTGTGAGTTAGGTTTGCTGATATTTTGTGCTGGATCCTAGGGCTTGAGATAATCAATAAAGTTCAATCTTTATGGCAAAAACGGATTAGTTGGTATATATTAGAGCCTAGGATTGATGCCCCTTAAAGTTGGAGTATGCATGAACTGCCTACTGTGTTGCTAGCTGATTTTGTCCAACCTTGTTGCTGTGTTTTTTGTGGTCATTTTGCAAATATTTGGGTGCTTAAAATTATGAACAAGAGTATAGAATCATGCTAGGATGTGCTGGTGAAAGTTTGGTGTGATTTTGATGCAAAAGCAACATTGTGCAGTGATATGCTCCTACTGAAACTGCTACATTGGGTTGTTGTATCGTGGCTTTCTTGCTGATTTCTGGGCTTGTAATTGCTTATTTGGGTGCTAAAAAATGTGGTGAAGGGTTGGAGATTCAAGTTACAAGTGTGGGAGACCCACATTTTAGTTGATTTGATTGCAAAAGGATCCCAAGATTACCCAGTTTACTGACATTTTTCTGCCAACTCAAGTGTGATTTGCTGTTCTGTTTTGGGTTGTTGAACTGTTGGGTTATATTTCTGGCTAGTTTGGATGCATATTTGGTGCTGGAATGATCCTTGATAAGTAGTTGCCAGTCATGAATGGCATTCATGCTTATTTGCAAATGTGCATCTGAAAATAATAAGAATGATCTGTTGAGGTAGTGCACCATTCTTGAGCTGCTTAGGAATGGTTTTCAGCTTGTTTTTCAGCTTGTACTGGCCCTAAATATCAGTAGGAGAGTACTTGAAGTATTGAAGTTGATTGAGATTCATTTGGATTGATTTTGATGCCCAAAAAAGACCCTATCAGACCATCTACTGCTGGTGGCTTTTGTGCAACTGTTCTGAGCATTTTGCTGCTGGATTGTGTGCTCTTTTGCTGAGGGTATGAGCTTAACTTAGTTGGGAGTTGATTCAAAATGATTGGAGGTCATTAGATTTTGGTTTGCTTCCCTTGTGCAGTTTTCCGAACATTTTCACTTTCCTCAACCTTGCTTTCTTTTGAACCTTGCCTTATATCAAGAAGTGACATGCTTCTCTTGTGCTTCTGAGTTGATAATCTCGTTAAATTTTTATTATGAAATTGTTGAATGTAGGTTTAATTATGATGTTTCGATATGGTTTTTGTGAATTTGATGTTATTGTTTGATAGGTTATGGACTTATGGTTAATTTTGTATGTATGATGTATTTTTAGGGTTTATTAGGGCTATCTTTCTCTATCTCTTGTGTGAGAGTGTTTAGAGTACTGGCAGTCATTCTTGAAGGAAATAAATTGTGTTGCTTGTAAGTTGAAACAAACACATGATACAAGGAACAACCCTGTTAGCTTCTGGTTTCTTGTAGGTCTTGCCTATACATGGCCTTGGTGGGATGGAATAAGTGAAGCAAGTGAATATGGCAGACACTTTGTGTTATAGTTGAGTTAGTATGACGGATGAAAGGTGTACAAGTTAAGATTTTTGTGGAAGAACTTGGTTTTTGAACACTTGTGGCCTCTTGGGATTTGGGAGCAACTGTTTTGCATATTGGGAAGCAACACAAAGTGACTGTCACTGGGAACGTGGATGTGTCATGCATTAAAATTGAAATATGTTTCATACTATGACATGGCCAAAATAATATTTGGTAGTTGCTTTCGTCATATTTTTTGATATTTTTGTCAATTACTCAATTATTCCTCTATATTATTTGTATTTGTATCTATATCCCTAAATTGATCTCTGTTCGAAAGAACGGGCAAAAACGACTAGACAAAGGCTTCATTGATAAGTTATTTAACCTTATTAAGTACACCAATCATAACTTACATATGAATAGTTTAAATTCTTTGATATTTTGTCACTTATATGTTTATGTTATTTTTTTCCATAAACATTTATTATATTTATTTGGATTCGTATTTGATTTCTATTTCCATCATATTCTTTGATATTTTTGTCAATTACTCCCTCTTTCCTTTTTTTCTTTGTTACTTTAGAAAAAAAATTGGAAAAACCAGCACAATACAAAAATGTAGGTAGAAATAAATTAAAGGAAAATTGGATTCTAATAATCCCTACTTTTACGAATTGTATAGGAATAATCCCTACTTTCATTTTGTATTTTGGTGGTCCAAAAAAAAAATTAAAATTATATTCTGGTGGGACGCCGCCGAGTCAAATGGTAGTGACTCGGAAGTTTGCTGACGCGTCGAGAGTATGTTTGATCAAGAATTCAGACCACCAGAATACAATCAACTATGAAATGGGACCACCAAAGTACAATAAATATGTCAATGGGACTACTAGAATACAATAACAATTTAAATGAGACCACTAGAATACAACTAAAATAATAATTTCTTAGTTAAACACACTCTCGCCGGTACACGTCAGCAAACCACCGAGTCACTACCACTTGACTCGGTGGCGTCCCACCAGAATATAGTTTCAATTTTTTTTGGACCACCAGAATACAAAATGAAAGTAAGGATTATTACTATCCAATTTTCCTAAATTAAAATGGCAGAAGTACCCTCAATATTGTTAATTCATTCATTCCAAAGTCATTTATTAAGGGTAATTGTAGTAAAATTATTATTGAAAAGTTAAATACAAAAAGTAATAAGGGACAAAATAAATTAGTTAAGTGGACAAATAAAGAGGGATGGAGGGAGGGAGTATTCACCTATATTACCTATATTTGTAGTGATCCACATAAATTAACACCCGTTTGGAAGAACGGGAAAAAAACTATATATATATATATATATATATATATATATATGTAAAAGTAATTTAGGATAAGAATAAAAAAAATAATGCGTTAAAAATACAGTGTGATAGTTATTTTCTTTATTGTAAGAAGATTGAGTGTCACTTTGAGTTTCAATTACTACTTTTATTTTTAATTATTATGGATGGCCTAATTTTGCAATTTCTGTTTCCCATTTTCCTGTTCCCGAAACCTGTTGTTGATGGCAGAATCATATTCCCAATCTCCATCTTCGTGTGCATATTTCCCAATCCAAACCTTCTAAACCCTAATTTCTCCCTTCTGTAAACTGTTCTACCCAAGATAAAAAAAATTCCATCCCATTTGCCGCTGCTACGGTTGTTGCTGCAGTTGACGCCACCACCACAGCCTCCCTCTAGTCGAATACTAACCCCAAAATCATAGAAATATTCTAGGTAAACCTGATTTCAATTGATACATACATTGTTTTCTAGATTATCAAGTTTAATTATTGATTTTGGTCTATCACGTATGTATTCTAGGTTATCAAGCTTAGTTATTGGTTTTGGTCGATTATGTAAGGAGATTGGAGTACTTATGAGTCTGCTAATTTGCTGATTTATTTGTATCACGCCAATTATTTACATCTCGCTAATTCTCTACTATCTCGGTTACAGCATATTCGGTAAAAGAAGGCCTCGATTTGGAAAGTTGAAGCAAGAACAACATTCAGGTAAGGACATCCATCTGTTTCTTTGCTGTGTTTTGTGGGTTTCTGCAGCGTCTGTTCCCCAATTAGCAAGCCTTCTCTCCAAAGTAGATTCTACCTTCTCTGTGGTCATGGGCAGAAGTTAGCACATATCGATCTTGATTACTGTGTTTTTCAAAAGCTGCCCTGCCATTTCTTGTTTGTTTTTCTTTCTGTAACTAATGTGAAGGTTTGACAATTGAGGGTTCAATTTGACTTCATTATACCTTTTTTGTTTGTTTTTCAAAATTCTGTTTGGGTAGAACATGTATTCTTCTTTGCATACTTGATTTGTGTGACCATGTATTACTTAGTGCTGCCTGTAACAAACAACTTTTTATTTTATAGTTACTCATAAGCATTTTTCATGTTTATCATCCATTTGATTAAATATTAGCAGTACAGCTATTTCTTGAGATATGGAGAACCACGATCATCCACAGCACCTAATCAAGACAGACTCAATAAAAATACTAAAGTTATAAAGTTAATTTTCACAGTTTTGATCAATTGACTCTTGGCAGAGGCATTTCAGTGTTGTCAGCACATAGTACACTAATTGCTAGGCTGATAAAGAATTAGAGCTTCTCATCCTTCTTTTATTATTTTTTTTTTTGGGGGGTCAACTCTCTGAACTTTGGAAGTAGAATAACAAAACATGTTTTGAATCCTAATAAATATATGTAGCAAACAGTGATTTGAAGATACAAACCTTTTCTGGGAGTTGCTTTTTTCTTGCCATAAATACATCCGAATGGGCCAGATGTTGGCATTCTGACCAATCACAGATACCATTCTCTGAATGGGTCAGAAGGCTGGAGCATTTCCATCGCTTTCTCTTCCTGATAGATTACCAGAATTCACTGGATCTGGTGGAACACAGTCATCCGACCTAGCAGTTCCTCGCCGTACTCCCCTTCTAGCTACGTCAGTGGCAGCCCTTGATTTGAGCATATATCCATTGTTTACATTTAACAAGTCTAACTTGTGTTTCTGGACAGCATTGATATCCTGTTTGAACTTTGATGTACTGCAGATCCTTTTGCATCTAAATAAACAATACAAGATGGTCAATATGTGAATTATAAATACTGACATAGTATATGAAAGGGATCTTAGAGGAGTGTAACCACAATGGGCGCAGAAAATAAATAAAGTACGCTAATGGCTTACGAAATAAAGCCAAAAGTACACTAAGTAGCTTAAGCAAGAAAGCCTTGTCCAGTTGTCCTAATAATAAGAAGATTTCTATCAGTCCACATGATACAGCACAAGTTTCTAAATGAATATTGGGAATGAATTTGGTCTGAGTTTGATCTTTTCAATTTCATATTTGTCCATTTGAATTTGATATAATGACAGCTCATATATAACTTGATTTTATTACTTTGCTGTGATATGGAGTGTTTTAAGTTATAAGCGACTATTGATTGTTTCTTTATCCTTGGGATCTTATTATAATGTCTTTTAGTATCAAAATGTGGGAGGAATCACTCTAAGATTGACATCATTAATTAATAATCTTCTAACTATGCGTTTGTACTTCATAAACAGTTGACCCATATTAGATGGATAAGTCTTGCCAATCTAATTCACACATTACACAGAAGACATGTGGTAAGAAAAGCAAGAGAGCTAGAAATAAGGCAGCCAAAAATTTACCAGAAAGATCAGATAGCAGTATCAGGTGCTAGTTATATTATGTGAATTTCGTATTTTGCATATTTGGTCTGGAGAGGGGCCCATCTTTGGGCCATTGGCATCCCCCGTACCCGGTCCGTTACAAAGGCCTGTCGGGTTTGTACCCCTGAGATAGGGGCCGGATGGGTTGGACTATTACCTATGTAAAAAAAAAAAAAAAAATTTCTGACTCGACTACCTGTATTGATTTACGAAGTACGCTGTCATTTCTCAACCGTAACTGATTCCCAGTTGGGCGCTCTGCCTCGCGCAGAGCCTTGGCCATCCCTACACCTCAGTCCTCCACCCCCCCCAACCTCCGATCTCCCTCCTCAGTCTTCCTTAGTTCCCTTGTCTCGTCTGTGCCTGGTGGTTCACAAACGTCTCCTATAAGCCCTTCCAATCTCCCCTTTCTAATTCATCATTCTCCTTTTTTAATTCATGATTTTAAATTTGCTCTCCATTCTCCATTGCTCAACCGCCTTCTTGTAACAGAGGCAAGAGCAGAGAGAATGACAGAATAGGTGGTGTTGCGTTTGTTTTCTTCTGTTTTCACTTATCTCATTTGCTCCATTTCGGTATGCTTCAACTATCAGTGGGATATTAAAAATACTGGTTGCAAAAACTTTTTGGTCCACATTTGTATTTCTTGGGAAAGTATCTAAGTTAGCAACTGAAATATAGGAATTGGTAAAATATTCTGTCTCAGTGGGATTTTAGTTTTAATTTTTGTCTTAGTATATAATTTTGTCTTTGTCAGTTGATTCTTGTTTTGATTTTGATTGTTCTTTTTTGAGTTGGGTTCTGTTTAATTTAAAACTTTGTTTGATTATCCATCTAGGTTCTCTGAATTAGTTGGTGGGGTGCTTGTGGATGAGTTTTTGGGGACCCAAAAATCGTGTGATGGTGAGCAATCCTTATCTGGATGTATTATGAGATTTCTATTTGTTGAACTCAAATTGGCCAGTTTAGTGGTAGAATTTGGGGAGGAGATGACTTCCTTATCTGGGTTTGTTTTAATTATATTTAGCAAAATATGGAATCACATATTTGAACAAACATTTGTGTAGCTGGAAAAAGAACTTGTGCCAAGAACATGTCCTGATGTCCCTGATATATATGTATGCCCTGTGATTCTGCTAATGGGTCCCCGTTGGGGGCGGGGAACCCACTGGTATGGAGGAAATTTTATACCCCGCAGCAGGGAACGGCGAAGGAACTGGAACGCGGAATGTATCCCCCATCCCCGACCCGCCCTATTGCCATCCTTATATGTAGAGGTCAACTTGCAGACATGAGCTACAATTCGATCATGCTTCTAGCATCATTATTCAAAAAACCTGATCTCCAAAATCGTCCATAGTCAGCTTCCTTTTGCAACTTAGCCATCTGACCACTGTTTCCGAGTCAAATACCGATGCTTGAAATTTCCTCTTGCCATTTCCTTTAGTATAGGAATCACCATCACCACCCCGAATCTTGTTCAACAAGTTGAAGACCTGTACATCATGAGGTCTTGTGAGTCTCTTGTTCTTGATGTACTTATCACGATCAAACTTTTTCTCCAAACTGTAAATCTTGTTATTCATGTGGTCGCAAGTAGCATCAGAAAGTGCAAAGAAGGTTGAATGAACTGTAGAAAATCATCAGGGTAGGTCACGAATTTTTCACCCGTTTCATCTTTGTATTTGATCATGCCTTGAAGAATGACAATTTCATCCTTCTCACCAAGCCCTAGCCTCTCAATGGGTTTCTTGTTCTTGCTTTTAGTTTTCTTTGTCTTGGGCTTCTTCTAAACCTCAACTTTGTTATTGTTGCCTTGTGTAATTATGTTGTCATTCATGGGTTTATTGCCTTTAGCTTTCTCATTCAAGCGTCTTTGTCACTGTTGTTAGAGCGTCTTTATCACACACAGGTCCAACCCTCGTTTTATCCTACGCCATTTTAATTTAAGAAGTTAAATAGTGACATCTGGTATGAAAATTGGTGGTTGTCAAGATTATTTGTATGAATTTTAAACCTTACTGAACTGGTAGTTGCCATCACTTGTACTACTATGTGGCAGCGTCTCTTTGTCAGAAGTTTCCAAGTGAAATAATTGCTGAGGTAAATTGTGCTCTACAGTTGCAGGTCATAGTAGTTGATGTGTTATACATCTTGACTCACTGTCAACATGGAAGGAAATCAGGCTGTTGCGACTTTGTCTGTGGAAGAACCATCTGTCATAGCCGATGAAGGAATTGATAAATTGTCAGCTGCCAATGGTATTTGGAGTTATTATTGTTCTTATATGCTATAGTTGGTCATCTATTCCGAGAGAACTATCATTATGCTGAACACGAGCATGTGTGTGTGTGTGTTGGGGGGGGGGGGTTGGCTGTGTGGGTGTGTGCACGCGCATGTATGTGCGTGCATGCGTGCGTGTCTATGTGTAGGTGTGCGTGTCTGTGTATGTGTGTATATATATCGTAGGAATTTATATATGTATGTGCGTGTGTTTTTATATGCTTGTTAGGGATTTATATATGTATGTGTGTACATACTCTCTTTGTTTTACCTTGACTTCCTTGTATGTGTGCGTTCTTGTATTTTCTAAATACCTGTTTTAGAGATGGAGTTGCTCATAAATCACAATGTGTTGTGTTTTGTGACCTTGTGAGGTTCATAAGAATTTGTTTTTCCTATCCAATTTCTTGAGTTTTTGGGTTTGATATTTTCTAGGTTTCACTGTTTCAGAACTCAATTCAACACGATTTGAAACCTGTGTGAGCCTGAGTGTAATTATTAGGTGTTCCGAAGCTTGTACTCTAGGGGTGGCGGTTATTCACTAGCTTGTTCTGTTTTGTTCACTTATAAAATCAAGATTGTTCACTATAGAGCATATGCTCTGGGTGTGTGGAATATATTTTGGCCTGTGTAGTCTCAGGCAATAGTGTTTGTCAATGGTGATGCCAATTGGTTTCCTGTTTTGGAGTTTTGGAGGTCATTGAATGGAAGCTTAAGAAGAGTTGCTATTTTGTGTGGTTATTTCAGATTATCATGAGGACAGCTTGTCTAAAGATGTATCTTGGTTGGAAGACTCTGATGGCGAAGTAGATGGAGCATCTACATTAGATAGGGAATGGAAAACAAGACGTGAACAATTCTATAATGTATGGCTCAGGCGTGAGTACTTCTTGGAGCTTTCTAGGTTTCTCTTAGGATTGCTACCATTTGCCTTTGATTGTTTACCTAGGTGCTCTTGTTCTTTTATGGCTTTCTAGGCTGGATATCGCGAGGGTATCTCAGCAGGAAAAATTGATGCTGCACAAGATGGTTTCAATCATGGATTTAAGGATTCTGTGATGGTTGGATACAAGTGGGGCATTGTTAGAGGTGTCACCAGGTAAATAACTGGATAAATTTAGTATTGTTTTCCATAAATATTCTTAGGGCTTGATAAGCTCCATAAAATTCCTTTTTGCTCTAATTCCTTATTTGTTGTGTGCAACCTTTTCGAAGTGCCTTGGCCCACCTCTCAAACGAGTTGAAGATGAAATTGGTTGAAAAGGAGGAGGTGAGGAATGAATTTCTAAGCTTACATGGAATTGTGGATCGTATTAGCACTGAAGATGCACTGAAGTTGTTTTATGAAGACATCCAAAGAACAAAATCAGCAGAACAAAGAAGCAATGCTGAGTTTGGTTCCTCTTCTACCAGTCAAAATAGTCTGGGAGATGATGTTTTGGAAGATTCCTTCAGGAAGCTTGAGTTACTTTTAGACCAGTCTCCTGTTGTTGATATGCAATCAGGGTTCAGTCAAAACAGAGTTCCTTGATTTTTATTTTATTTTATTTTTTACATGATTTCTATGCTTTGTAAAAGTTTCTGTAGGCTTGTATGATCATGGGCATTGTTATGGGAATCTACATATTTATTGAAGGGTATTTATTCCCCAGATTACACTGGGAGGGTGACTTTGATTAATAATGTGCTTATGGGGTTCTACACTTCTTCGGCCTCTATCCTTGTCCTCCCCATGAAGTCTTTTCAATGGTGACTTGATTTGCGGAGATTTCCTTTGGAATGCTGATGGGTACCACTCAAAGATCCCCCCCTATACCTATTGCTTGGGATAAAATTTGCCTCCCCAAAGCATAGGGAGGGCTCGGTTTGAAGAACCTCCACCATTGGAACACAACTTTATAACGAAACAAGTGTATGCCATTGAGGGGAACAAACAATGCTTGTGGATAAAGTGGATACTGAGAGGTATATCATGGGAAAGAACTGGTTTGGTTTTTAACATCGAGGTGACTCCTGGTATTTTAATAAAATCTGTGCAGTGAAAGAGAAGCTAAAGCCAGCAGCCTTGGTGCACCATATTTATACAGTTGCTGCAGGATATATTGACGGCTTGCTGAGGGACCAGGTCAGTTGCAATTGGGCCAGACTCTCTTGGAATAGGCTAAACACTCAATAGACTCTTTTATCACCTAGTTGATCATGCATGACAGGCTGCAGAATCGTTCCAGATTACATTAATTTCAGCCTTCCATTCCTACTCACCTGTTCTTTGAATGCAGTATCTCTCAACAGATCAGAAACTGGTTGGTTAATTGGCTCTCAGACTTCCTACAGAAAACTCTTTAGACCATTGCTGCAAGAAATTGATCGCGTGGAATCCCCTTAATGGCAAAAGCCCGAAGGAGCTGGCTATGGTTGCTATTGCTAGCTACCTCTGCAATATTTGGACGGCCAGAAACCAGGTCAGCTTCAAAGACTACGCCAAAGCCGTCTCTGTTTGCAACATAGTTTGTACCAAGCTGAGGTAGAACCATGTATCTTTCCGGTAGGTCTAGCAAATACAGAAACTGTATATCATATGCTAATAGAGTTGTACTTTTTCAAGCTCTTGCGCCTTTTGGAATAAAGTTATTACTTTGTCCAAAAAAATTATTTCCCAGATTATTTATAACATCAGCAAAATCTTCTCTGCAGTGAATAGTTCTCACACAACCCTAGTCCCCCCCCCCCCCCAAAAAAAAAGAAAAAAAACAAAACAAAACAAAAATTGCAGGCAGTTAATTTCAGTGGGTGACCATGTCTTTACAGTTTTCATCTCAGTAATCTTGGTTTGAGTATTAGGACTGAGTAGTTTCAGGGGACTGATTGCACAGTTTTAGCCCAGGTTTTTAGAACATTTTTCGGGTTAGGTTCCGAGGCTTGAAATATCAGGTAGGCATACTTGGGTGTACAACTTATCGTAACCTAAGTTTTGGTAATACAAGTGGGAGTCCCATAGGAATGGACATGCGTTTGGAGACATAACATTTATGATATGCAGTCGAATTTGACATTCCAGCGCAGCTGCTCTACTCCTTGGGCCGTAGGAAGGGATGATTGATTGATGCCAAATTAGTCTATACAATTTCGCTTTCTCTGTTGACTGATTTGGTTAGTAAGTAGTAACTAGAGGTACTTGATTGAATAGTTGATACTTATTTTGGGTGTCGGGCTCTTTGCGCTTGAACATATGCAAAGTCCAGGGGAAGAAATAAACTCATAGTTGTGAAGAATACAATACAGAAGGGGGCTAGACCTTCTCAATCTCCACGTTGGTGGAAATGCATTTTTGTACATTTGTTGGCTGACCTATATGAAAAAGTTGTTTCGTATTAATATGGCATGATTAGAAATCACCAAAAAAAAAAAAAAGAAAAAAAGAAAGAAACGAGGATAGGAATCAGCATTAGAAAAGAAAGCAAACAAAAGAAATTTTAGGCAACAGCAGTTTGCAGAACATCAGTGATACATAGCAAACACAAATCCATTCTCCTTAATAATCTAGCAGCATGTAAGAAACTGGTAAATACAAGTAGTAGTAAGTAGTTAAGTGAGGTTGGTTCATAACATGCCAACAGTCGATGCTAGAACCGTGTCTGTCGTTGATCATAAGAGTAGTTCATTGTCTGGAGTTTCTTTCACACAGTGAGGAAAGAAAATACATTCGGGGACATGTTTTATTCCTTTTGCCTCGACTGAGTGCCACTTGCTTCCTGCAAAATCAAGCGCTGTGAGTAACACACAAAGAAAGTGGAGGATTATTACGATTGATATTAGTGGAAGGCATTGGTGGTTTTTATGGTAACCTTGGAAGGGCTGATTTTAGCTGCAAGCTTGAATAGGTGTTGCATGGGCAAAACCAGAGGAGTTTCTCCTCATATGGGGCTGCCACTTTGGTATGGGCATAACTGATTCAAAAGCTTCAACAAGCAATGCCACCTTCCTGTTTCGAGCCGGAGCTAGTTGGTTGACTGTCTTCTGTAGTGCATAGTCAAGCATCCATTCCTCTGCATTTCTTCTTTCATCCATCTCTTGGTGCCTCAGATCCACCTTTTCAGCATCCGGTTCAGCTTCAAGTGGTAGAAAGTTGGGTCCTCGTGGATTGAACTCCCGGACTTGTTCAATGTCCTCCTCTTGTTTCTTGTGTCCTGTTAATCTCTTCCATTTGTTGAGGCTGTCAAGAAGCTCCTGGCTGGTATCAGCTCCTCCTCCATTAATGGACACCTTATTAATGCCCTTGCTCGGATCTTGTTCCTCTTTCACTATGGTAAATGTTTCTTGCTCATCTGTCCTGTTAATCTCTTCCATTACAGGCTCTTCCTCTGCTGAGACAAGACCATTATCATTGTTTTCCATGTCCAACCCACACTCGTTCCCTGCTTCACATTGACTGGATTGGACTTGACTGTCATTACTTGCTACTATGTGAGGTTCTTCACATTGATTGATTGTATCCTCAGCTGATATTATCTCTTTCACTTCATCATTGCTCTCTTCTTCGAAATCTCCACCTGTGTAGTTGTCTTGAGCTCCTTCACAACCATCCCCTGCAATTTCGTCTGATTCATGGTAAAGTTCAAGGCCTTCATTTCCATCCTCTGTAATTTCATCAATGCTCTCTGACAAGAAACTGTCTTCTTCATCTGATACTGTAATTTCTTCTTCACTGGACAGAAAATCTGGATTTGCAGAAATTATTTCTTCATCTGATATCTCATCGTGTTCTCTAAAGTTTATCTTCTCCTTTTCCTCAACTCTAAACAGCTCTCCAATTTGTTCTTCGTCTGCAACATAAATACACAGTGTCAAGCTTCAATCGTTGATACTTTAACCTTATTGGCATTCTCAAAATGCCTGGTTATATCAGGATTTATGATTATCCATGACAATCAAAGAACAACATCCCATGGATTCTACTGAAGATTAATAGTTTATGTAATGTTACGGTTGATAAGCAGACACGTTGTACATGATGAGAACGTTAAAGATCTTTGAAAATGCTTTCAGGAGTGTGAAACATATTGACAAATTTTTCTAAAAGCTCTAAGAAAGGAGACTAATTCAAAATTTCCAGTGTGAGTTCTGCTTATGCAAGGTTTCAAATATGGACAACCATATCTTGCCAAACATTCTTACCTGTTGAGAGGCTTATTTTGGAGAGGAAAGAGACTAACATATTCATTCAAAAAACGAGATTACATAATAGAAAAATGACAAAACAAACAAACCAACAAATGCAGTGGTTACAGAGGTACCAATAATAACCATGGGTATCAAGGTGGGGCTCTGGGATTACCTGACTGGGTAGACTCGCTATTGGGAACGGAACCAGCATCACTGAAACAGTCACACTCCATGATGTCTTGATCAAAATAGGAGTTGAGTTTGTCGGCTACAAATTCCTCAAAATTAAAGCCGGTTTGTTCGACGTCCTCTGACGTGACTCCAGGTTTATCCTGAATGCACCACCCATCACTATTCTTGATTGAAATGTGAAACTGTCCCTCTTCCCATTCCATATCAGAGGTTTCACTTTCACCAAAGAAGTCACACAAACTAACAGTGGCAGAGGTATCCACTTCCTTTGCTTCATTATCATTACAGAAACCAGGCAATGGATGATTCTTTGGAGGTGCTGTTGGAACACAGATTTCAACCAAGTAATCTTGAGTTTGATCAACCTTAGGAACCTGAAGCCTTGCTTTTGGAGGAGGAGACATAACTCCCAGTGGTTTGTGGGTTTTGAGCAACTTTCTTCTTGAAGACAAGAAAGACTTGAGTGGAGGAAGTGTAGGCTTGTGATGATGGCCATTAAGAGAGCAGTAGTTATAAGGACAGACCTTCATGGTTGATCTTCCTTCAGCTTCAGTGGCTCCAGGGTTAAGCTCCAGATAAACTGGGAACTTGGAGTCTTTAAGGGTTGATGAACATGTATTCCTTTGCACATCGAGGTCGTCACACACTACTACCTTCGAGCACTTGTTAACACCTCCTGTTCTTGTGTGCTTAAAGCTTGGTGCCTTTGTTAAAGTCCTCACTTTCTTCAAACTTGACGACGCTTTGCTTGAACTCTTGAAAGCCCTATGAAAAGATTTAGGGGAGCTCGAAACGTTTACCTTTGTTTGTTCCTTTCTGGCCTCAGAACTGCTTGTGCTCCTCATATAATTGGGGGACCCATAATAGGATGAAGGCTTGCATGGTGATGATGTCGCCTTCTTGGTGGGGGTTGGTGTCTTAGATGGTGATGATCCAAGGCTAATATGGAGATCAGGACGATCCCGTTTGTTGGCTCGGGTTTTCTTCATCTTCTTGATCCTCAAATCAGGTGCTTTGCTCTTCCCCTCATGGGTTTGTGCACAAAGCTTGGTGTTGGCTTGCTTATTCTCTGTTTTAAGTAGCCTGTTAGCTTGGATGCCAAGCTTACTAGAACACACCTTCTTTTGCACCATCTTCATGATTTAACAAGGATTGGAATTCAGGGTATAACACCCTTTTTTCTCTTCCTTGAACAAGGCAAATTCAGGCCATAGGGAGAAGAATTTCCTACAGGAAGGCAAAGGGGGTTAGATTATTGATCTTGGAAGAGAAAGAATCTTCCAGGTTTGATTGAAATGTTTAGTTTTGTTGAAGTGGGCAGTGTATTTTTTTTGTCTTGAGATCAACTGCTTTTGATATATATTAGGGTGTCAAGTTTTGAACATGATAGGACCCTGATGCTGACCTTAAGCTAATGGGATTTGCCATTTGGAAACTTTTTAGGGGGCTCCACTAATGCTAATTTTCATGAGAATTTCATACTGAATTATGTTTTTATAGTATTGAATTGAATATAGTTGCATATATTGGGGCACTTGGCCTTATAATGGTGGGCATATGTGGGAGGTAACTAAAGGTAAATAAAAGTGATAGTAGGTGGGTTGGCTAATGGCTTCTGTGAAATGAAAAAGAAAAAAAGAAATTGCCCCCTTTGCTCTTTCTTTTCCCATTGTATTCATATTCCAGTGTTACCCCTTTACCTTTTATGATTTTTCATTTTCTTTTGGGGAAGGAGAATCAATGTTTTATTTATTTATTTATTTTTTATTTTTTATATTTTTATGGAAGCTCAATCAAAAGTTTTAACTGTCATATTTGTTGAGAATGATGCACTTATAGGGAGCGTCAACCATGAAAATCACCGTAAGTAAAATAAATATTTACATGTACATGTGTCAAATTTTATCTTGACGGTTAGTTTTTTATTTAATATAAATTGTAAAATATATTTTTTTTAAATTTTAGATTTATTTTAAAAAATTTAAAATAAATATTTTTCAAACTATGCTTGTTTACTAGGCAGAAACTTAGAGTAAGATATATAAATTTTAAAACATTTCATATATAAAAAACTTTTAGTTAAGAAAATATATTTTATAATGTTGCATTAAATAAAAAAATGAATGACGAAGATAAAAATTAATATATGTATGAATAAACATTATTTTCATTATGGTGGATTAGTGATTGACATGATTGACAATCACTATAGTTTTTCTTATATATATATATAGAGAGAGAGAGCGACAGAGGCGGATTTTTATGGAGCTCAGGGGTGTCCATGGACACCCCAAGCAAAAAAAAAAATTGTGATTCTTTAATATGATTCGGAAAAATTTACTTAATTGAAACAAATGGACACCGTAAAAAAAATCTCAAAAAACATAATAGGGGTGTCCAATTTAGCAACAACCCAAAAACCTTAAAATAATACTCCATTTGTCTCAAATAACTTGTCCAAATTTTTAAATTTTAATCGTTAATTTATCAAATTATATGTTGAGTTATTATACAAGACTACCACTGTTAGATTTGTGATGAATTTTTTTTTTTACTTGAATACAATATTATTAGTCTTGCTAAGATAAAAGATAAAATGTGAAATATTGATGGTCAAAGTGTTGCATCAACGACCGTGAAATAATAAACTAGACAAATTAATTGGGATGGAGGGAGTACCAAATTATTTTTTATAAACAAAAAGTGTAAGTCAATGAATTGAGTATCAGTATAAGTTTAAGATATAAATATCTAATTAGTGTGAAATTTCAATTTATTTGATTGACATATTTATATGATGATGTGAAATTTTGTTTAGTTTGTGAATAATCATTTAAAATTTATTTTTATTGTTATTTATTTAAATTTTATTTTTTTAAAAGTGCTATGTAATAATAAGTATATTAATACCTCTAAAATAAATGTCTGGATCTGCCACTGGACAGCGAGCACAAATATATACGCATAACTAAATTGTACTTATCCAAAGTTAAATTAGTCACAAACTCAACTCACCTAAGATAAGTTATCTCACACGAAAATCCTTCATCTGGTGCCTCTTTCTAGAAACCAAAAGGGAAAAATTGTGATCCACTTTAGATTTAGGGCTTGCTTTTGTTAATTAATGAAGTGAGGTCAAATGTTGATGGTGACGGTACATTGCCGAAAGTTATATGCTTTGTGGAAGGGGATTCTAAGGTAGAAACGTTGTCCATAAAAACTACTTTCAGTTTTTTAACCATGTTGCCCGTTATTATTATTATTATTATTATTATTATTATTGTTATTATTATTATTATTATTATGGAAGTTGCATGTTATTTTATGATCCTAAAAAAATTACGTTTATTAAGTTTATATATGTATATCCTACTCTGACAAAGCAGAATTTGTGATGTATAGTTTTTGAAGTGCAAATAATCATAGTCTAGAAAGCAGGTGTTGATTTGATCATCAGATGAATTTAAAATACATTTGTATAAATTATATTTAATCATACATACTGTTGGGTGTGGAGACCAAATGGGAGAAGGAAGAAGGAAGGAGGAAGGAGGAGAGCACCGCGAGACGCCACTAGCAACGCTGCCAGCGTAGGGTGTTGACGATCGGCTACCAGCGCCTAAACCAGGCGTACCAGCACTTCAGTCAGAGAGCTGTGACGATGTCCCGCTACCAGCGCCCAAGGATGCTACCAGTGCCTAGGTCATTCTTGCCGCGTTTTGGGTCGTCTCTCGCGTCTGTCCTTTGAGGCCCAAATGTATGGCGGCTAGTTTTTTCTAGGTTGTAACCTAGGGTTCCCTCTTGTACCTCTAATATATATAGGGGTTCAGGTTCTCCCTATTATGTATCCCTGAATATCCTAGAATATCCCTTGAGACAGAGTGAGATAGAGAGAAGCACAACTATTGTATTGTAATCCTCATACTACTAGTGCATCGATTCAATGGTTTTTTTCCCGCTTTGGGTTTTTTCCACGTTAAACCTCTGGTGTCAAATTTCTTGTTTCTTTTCCGCTCTTATCTTTTATTATTTGTGGTTGCTTGAGTGCACTTCGATCCTAACAACTAGTATCAGAGCCTACAGGGTTGGTGAAAGAGAATTCGCTTTCAAACAATGGTGGGAGATAAGTATGAAATCGTAAAATTTGATGGATTTGACTTCACGTACTGGAAGTTGCAGATTGAGGATCTGTTGTACTCAAAGTCGCTGCATGTTCCACTGTTGGAGACGAAGCCAGAAAAATTGGAGCAGGCTGCATACGATCTGCTGGATCGACAGGCGATGTCCTTGATCAGGATGTCATTGGCTCGGAACGTCAGGTTTAACGTCATGGAGAAAAAGACAACGAAGGAATTGTTGAAGGCACTAAATGATATGTATGAGAAGCCTAGCGCAGCAAATCAGGTATATTTGTTCACAAATTAACCAGTTGTAAGATGACTGAGGGTGGGGATGTGACTGATCATATTAATGAGGTTACTAAAATTTTATCACAACTTGCTTCAGTAAAGATGGTTTTTGCTGAGAATGTCAAAGCTTGCATATTGTTGTCTTCTATGTCTGACTCTTAGAAAACCCTTGTAACTGCTGTTAGTAGTGCTAAGGATACTGACGAGATGAAATTTGATGAGGTCAAGTCTGTATTGCTTAAGGAGGGTCTTCGTAGGAAGAATTCTGATGATGAATCTTCGGGAAGTGCGTTGAGTCAGGGGTAGGAAGGACAATAGGAATTCGAATAATTCCAGGAGACGGTTGAAGTCCAGGGGTAGAGGCAAGCCTAGGGACATGAGCAATGTTGTGTGTTATGGTTGTGGTGATACATGTCACTTTAAAAGGGATTGCCCTAAACCTAGGAAGGGGAAGGGTAATGATGACCGGGACTCTGTCAACTCTGCGGAAGACCTTTGTGAAGCCCTAATTTTGAGTGTGTCTAGTCTTGAAGAGTCATGGATTGTTGACTCGGGTGCATCCTTTTATGTTTACTCCGATAGGGAGTTATTTCATAATTTCAGGAGTGAGAATTTTGACAAGGTGTATCTTGCCAATGACAAGTGTTATGAGATAATGTGACAATCAAGACTGCTAATGGTGGTCTTTGGAAGTTGGAGGATGTGAGGTATATTCTTGGAACTAAGAGGAATTTGATTTCAGTGAATCAACTCGATGAGATGGGCTACACTACAGGGTTCGGGGATGGAAGATGGAAGATCGTGAAGGGTGCTATGGTAGTGGCGAAATGATTGAAATCCGGTACGTTGTACTCCACTGGGGATAGCACTAACATGATTTCTTATGCTTCTTGTTCTAGCTTGTTGTATTACAGGAATGAGAAGAGGGTCAGTTTCACCAAAAGAGACAGGGAACCTGAGGAGGTATGGAGTGACTCAGGTGACAGTTAAGGTTTCTGGTAGGCTGGGTGTGCCTAAGAGGGAAACAGAGGAACCACAGGAAGCTCCACTAATTGCAGATCAGGCTGCTGAAGGACCTGAACCACATGAGTTAGGTGAAAGCTCCAGCGCACCATCTACTGTGAGGAGATCCAGGAGGGCTACCAGAGATGCTGGTGAGCCAAAGTCCCATACTAAGGCTATGCAGGCGGAGGCTCGGTTCAAGTGGGAGCACGCAATGGTTATGAGATTGCGTCACTTGAGAGAACTTGGAAGCCCGTGAGATTGTCTGTAGGGAAGAAGGCCGTGAAGAAGTGGGTCTACAAGCTAGTGGATGTTGGGAAATTGAGACCGGGTGCGGTCTCAGGAGGCCTCTCGGATTGATAAAGAGGTCGGTCGATGCACTAGGGGAACTTGTGTAGGAAGTTGAGGATGGTTGAAGTTTGGTCTCCAAGTGGGAGATTGTTGGGTGTGGAGACCAAATGGGAGAAAGAAGAAGGAAGGAGGAAGGAGGAGAACACTGCGAGACGCCAACTGCAACGCTACCAGCGTGGGGTGTTGACGATCAGTGCTACCAGCGCCTGAAGTGGGCGCTACTAGCGCTTCAGTCAGAGAGCTCGTGACGATGTCTTGCTACCAGTGTCCAAGGATGCTACCAGCGCCTGGGTCATTCTTGCTGCGTTTTGGATCGTCTCTCGCGTCCGTCCTTTGAGGCCCAATTGTATGGTGGCTAAGTTTTTCTAAGTTGTATACTTCTAGTATATATAGGGGTTCAGGTTCTCCTTATTATGTATCTTTGAGTATCCCAGAATATCCGCTGAGACAGAGTGAGATAGAGAGAAACACAACCATTGTATTGTAATCCTCATACTACTAGTGCATCGATTCCGTGATTTTTTTCCCGCTTTGGATTTTTTCCACGTTAAACCTCGGGTGTCAAATTTCTTATTTCTTTTCCGCTCTTATCTTTCATTGTTTGTGGTTGCTTGAGTGCTCTTCGATCCTAACACATACTTCCTTCTTTTTTCCTATGTAACTTTTGGAAGTAGCTACGGAAAATCAATATTTAAAAAAAAAAACTATCAACAGTGTAAAGAAAATTACCTAGAAATACGTACTCTTAACTAAAATCAAATACTGATATTTCTTCATTGAATATTAAAGATAATATAAGAAATATATTAATTAACATGTTATTCAACAAATAACATGAGATGAGAAAAACTAATTAAACAGTTGGATGAAAAAAAGGAAGGAGTAGTAATTTCACTCATGAAACAGTTGGATGAAAAAAGGGAGGAGTGGTAAATAGTAATTGGGAAATTTCATTCGCGCTTGCTTATCCTCGCCCCTCATTTTACTATTGTCGCCCATCTTTCGCATAATATTTCCAACCCACGCTCTTGAATCTCATAACTTCATTCTTCACTCTCTCTAGTTTATCTCTGTAGAAAACGCTCTCAACCATCGACCACCACAAACCACCCTCATAGCGTGATTGAATCGACGAATTTGAGGTATGTTTCGAATTTGTGTTTTGAATTTGTGGTTTTATGTTTTGTAGTTTTTTAATTTGAAGAAAAATGAAAAAAAAATTTCGGACGGCCGCGTAAACGCATACGGAAAAGCGGGATCTGGAGTGCGCTTGCCGTGTGCTACATGCGGCCCCGAATTTTTTTCATTTTTTTTTAAAATATTATTTTTATTAATATTAATTTGTTATTAATATTATTATTGTTATGTTTATTAATATTATTATTGTTATTATTATTATTATTTTTATTTTTAATAATATTATTATTGTTAAATAATAATTAAAAATTAAATATTATTTACACTAGTATTATTATTGTTATTAGTAAATATGATAATTATTAATATTGTTATTATTAATCTTATTGTTAATCATGTGTTAATATGATAATTATTAATGATTAAGTTTAGAGTTTAGGGTATATTCCGAATAGTTTAGTTTATACGTAGTTGTGTTAAAAGGATATTGAGTTTGGATGATTTTGGTTGTTATTAGTAAGTGAGTTGGCGTATAAAGTTGGTATGGGTAATTTATTCATAATCCAACTTAATTGTTAACTTATATACTCATAACTCCAAATGATGACATAATAGTTATGTCACATCCATTTAATAACTTAGGTACTCAACAACCAGTTGATACGTAAGGGAATAGGTTATTTATGATGGTAGCTTAGGATAATAATTATGTTAATGTATAGTTATAGTATGTTAGTTGTATGCGTCAAAAAAAGAGGTTGAGTTTTGGGTCATGTTAGTGTTCAAGGAGAGTGTGTATTGTAACCTGATAATGTATGGCTGAGAAGGTTAACCAATTCCCCGCATCGACTCTCGTTTATTTGTTTGGTTACCAAAAAGTAGCCCACTGTCAGCAATGAAATTGCGCGAGGTCTACAGTGCTCTGGAGTTAGAAGCGTCTCAGATTCGGTACAATGCAATGTTTCTATTGTGCAGCCTGGTGGGCAACAAGATAAGGTGGATCTGAAAGAGAATCTAGTAGTGAAGGGTCTAATACAAATCGTGTTGGGTTTTCTTGCATGTAAGATTCACATGTCCATCAAAGCATTGAAGATTACATTAAGGGTCTAATACAAATCTAGTAGTGAGTTTGTTTACTTTGTTCTCCACATCATTCCCAATATGCCACACGCACAAAAGTTGGTGCGAATTTGGGTAAACCTTGGCAACAGCCCCCAACAAAGCATCCTGCTTGTCGGTCACAAACACGGATGGAATAACATTAGGACCCAACAATTCATGCACCCTCCACATCAGCCACTCATATGATTCCATCTTCTCGTCCCGCATGAACGAGTAAGCAATCTGGAAGTTGCGGTTTGTCGGTGTCACGCCTACCAGCTCACATAAAGGCCACTTTGCCTTATTTGTCTTGTACGTAGTGTCAATGAGAATGACATTCGGGTACGTACGTAGCAACTTCAACGAGTAAGGATGACATAAAAAAACCTGACGAAGCTCGCCATCATCATCATAATCAACAAATGAGACGTACCCGCCGAGTTTCGCCATGTGCAGACATTGTCCCGTAGCCGTCCTACCATCCATTTCCTCGGTGCGCATCTTTGCCCGCTCGTTGTATACTTGCTTCACGTTTATCGTAGAGGCAGAGAATCTAATCTTCAGCGATGTTTGGATCGTGACCGGTGTGCACCCCGTGTTTGTCATATCCCGGACATGTTCTTTCATTTCAGAGGTTAATGGATGTCCGTGATGATGCCCTTCCTCGTACACGATGAAGGCATGATTGTGTTTCGCCCGGTCACCGTCGCACACACGAACTCGCCATTCCGTTTCGTTGCGAGTCCACGCAACAATGGTGAATTTACATTGGCACGCCTTCGTTGACGTTCTCCGATGAGTCGCATCATCGAGATCATTCAATTTCCCACGATATTTTCCGTACCTCCGACACTTCAAGTAACACCTTAACGGACTCTCTGCATCTTTTCTCTTGTACGAAGCCCGTACAAACCTAAAACCTATTCCCGTAGCAACTCCATTAGCTCATTCTTGCAATGCGTCAATACTGTCAAAAACATTTTGCGTTACAAAATGAGTGGAATAATTAACGCCGTCCCTGCCAAAGTCCTCCAAAAAAACCTACAAACAATAGAAACAATTATTATTATACTAATAATAACTGGGATACTAATTCGTAATAATAATAGTAGCTTCAACATTAATAATTAACATACAATTCTAATATTAATTATCATAATAATAATAATATTATAAATAAATAAATAATTGTAACATAATGAACATAATAATAACAATTAACAACATTATTCACCATAATAATAATATTTTAAATAAATAAATAATAATTTTAACCACACTTAGTAATATTAATAACACTTATAAACAACTTGTAATAATAATATTAATTAACAATTATAATTAACAACATTGATATCATTAATAATAATATTATAAATAAATAAATAGTAATATTAACAATAATAATTAGCATAATTAACATACTATAATAATAATAACAACACTTATAAACAACTTATTTATAATAATATGTTTTGACAAAATTTTAACATAATTAACATAACAATTATAATTAACGACATTGATTACCTTAATAATATTAATATAAATAAATAAATAATATTTTTACATAAACGATAATATTAACATTTTATAAAAATTTTGAAAAACAAAGAAAAAAATTTCGGAAACGGTTGCGCTTCAGATTTGCACATGGCGCGGCGTGGCGCTTAAGATCGGCGTGGCGCATGGTGCCAAAGCGTCGCGGCAAGACCATGGCGGTGCCGCGACATTTTGCGCGCACCGCACGCCGGATCTGGCGCCACGCCGTCGCTGTGCAATCTGGCAGAAATGCAACTGATTCCGGAAATTTATTTTTTTTTCTTTTTTTCAAATTTGAAATTTACAAACTAACCTCTTCTCCTTCACTTGAATTATCACCTTCTCTTGACATTTTAGGTTAAATTTAAAAAACAAATCAAAGTTTTAGAGAGATAATATGAGTGGAGAGTGAGAGGAGAGTGAAGAGAGTGGGAGGAGAGTGAGGTGAGTGGAAATATATGAGGGGCAAAAACGTCTTTTGGGGGGGCGACAATAGTAAAAAGGGTGGTGGCGTTAAGCAATACTTTGGTAGGCTTTAACTTTTAGTTATTCCAAATTGTCAACCACTTTTGTAATTATTCCAAATAGTAGGCTTATTTTGAAAATTATTCCAAATGGTAGACTTATTTTGAAAACTTTAAAAATTATTTCAAATTTTCAAGTACTATAAAAACTGTTTCTAGTTGTCAAATACTTTAGATATTATTCCAAATGAATCGATTGTGAGATTGATAGGAGGAGCTAACTAAAATTGAGAGAAGAAGAAATTTTTTATTTTTTTGATAGTTGAAAGCCAAAAAGGCCATAAAGCATCAAAGATAGTACAAAATATCCACGAACATCAAAAACAGCAGAAACAAAACCAAAAATAAACTGCAACAACTAGAAGATACAGACAAGAAAACCAGAAGAAATCATAAGAAACTTTCTACACACCCAAGCATAAGAAAGCATTAGAGAACAATAGTTGAGTGCTAACTGTTTTTTTCACCCCAAAACCCTGAAAAACAGATTCATGGTGCTTCTCCCAGCAAAACTTCCAACTGAACCCCCTTCTCTCAATGTAATCTTCGATGAGCACAGCAGGGAGCCACAGATGGCCACATCACAGACCAGGAAAGGCGATCAGCCGATAGAACCCATCTCTGATCTGGGAATCGATCAGAGAAGAAGAAAGTTTTGTTAGCAATATTTTAACAACGGTACAAGAAGAAGCTTACAATTTGGAATAATTTTCAAAATAAGCCCACTACTTGGAATAGTTTAAAAAGTGGTTGACAACATGAAATAGGTAAAAGTTGAAGCCTACCAAATGGAATATCCCATAGTAATTTAAATGCAAGTGAAATTCTTGTTGTATAAAACTTTTTTTTTTTGTTTCAATATGGAATAAGATTCCAAAGGGTTGGGTTCTGCTTAAATTTGCCTATGTCCTATCCCAATTAATTTAAAATGAGGTTTCTATTTAAGTAGCATTTGGTAAGAACTTAAGGGAAACTTTTTTTTTAGGAAAATTTCCATGGGAAAGAATTTTTTCTAAAAAAATGTAGGAAATGTTGGGCCTCACGTAAAGTTTTTCTTAATATCAACCTACATCCAAACATGGAAAACATAAGTCTAAGTGGAAAATTGACCATTTCCTTTGGGTTTCAAAGACTTAAAGTTTGATTTTCTTTTTCTTTTTTTTTGTTAGAATTCATATGAAAATTCAATTGAATTTTGACTATTTGACACATTTGCCTGTGGGAGAAATGAAGAATCAAGCAGGGAGAAGTCTATGGCTGGCCAGTTGGGATACAATTAAAAAGTGAAAAAATTAAAAAGAAGGAAAGATAAAATTAAAAAGTGAAAAATAAACAAGCTGAGGAGGAAAGAGTGGGCTGTATGGAGGAGGAGGGGCCCACATGGAGCCTCTGTTTGGATACAAAATTTGAGTTCAGAAAAAAGAATTTCTTTCTGTTTGGCAAAGGAGGACGCTCCTTGCATGCATCTCCTTCCTTGGTTTTGTCTATTGGCATTCTTTCGAGTTTCCCCCAATCAACTGTCAGAAAAAATGTCGAACAAAATTTCCTTTATTTTTTATGGGTTGCATTTAATCATAAAGTTTGTCTCCCATTTGAGCTTACATTCCTTTGCTTCTCACAATTTATGTTAGGCCTAACATCCTTCTCAATTTGAAGTCTTGGCCACATCCCCAAAATTATGCTGATTGGGTACATAGTAACTTGTAAGTAGAGGTGTTCCGGTGTAGAGTTATAAAATGATGAGATTGTTTTTTTTTACAGTTTCTAATAAAGTACATAATTTTACTGTTTATTTAGTGTTATTGGTATATATTTATCGAATATCGAAAAGATTGAAGCGTAAGATGAGGCTAAACTATGCTAGTTTTGGACATTATATATTGTTTAATCATTACTTTTGTAGTGAATGTGCATCTTTTTATTTAAAATTAATTCTGACAGCTAATATAATTGGATACACTCTAGTATGAAGAGACATGTGACAACATTTCCTTAACCATTTACATTTGTTAAAAAATAAAAAACTTATACAACTCACTCATAAGAAAATTTTGTATCTACCAAATGGCTATATAAAAATAAAGTATTAAATCACTATATGAAAAATCGTAGCTAGTCATAGTTAAAATATCTAAAATTATTTAGTCCTTAAACAAAGAGCAAAACGATGAATAGAAAATGATGTAGAGGAAGGGATTTATAACAGTTAATAGAGTAAATAGAGCTAATCAATGGAGAATTAAGAACAAAATTAGGTGGCGTGATTAAAAAAGGATGAAATTAGTAGGAATGATGAAGAATAGAGAAAAGGCGTCTTTATAGATAAAGGGATGAACATGGGAAAAAAGATTGGGGGGTGAGAATGTGGTATCCATTTCTTATGAATTTTTATTTCAAAAATACTTTTACAAAAATAAAAATATTTGTATGAAGATCTACATGAGAACAAGCTATTGACTAGAAGACAATAGGGAATAGTGAAACGAATACATATATCAAATCTACGTATCTTTTCCTTTCAAGATCTTTCGAAGTCAAGTCTTTTGGTATGAAATGAAGGACGTCGCTTCGGGCTCACGCTTAGAAGAGTCCAATGAGCCCAAATGGAAAACTTTTTATGGACATGTGGAAAAATAGTGTTGTGCGAGTGACCCGAAGGCTTCATGCTCATGAGTGTGAGCCCTGGTATTCATGTGTGCGCGTCGCACCAAAAGCATAGCAAGCGCATCCACGCCTATCTCTTGTTTTCTCTCTCTGCTAAGTAGCTTTCGACAGAGACTAAGATTCTGCCTATCTAACCGCTCTTTCACCTCTTTCATGGCCATTCTCATATGGTGTACTCGGACAGTCATTAATATATGGGTCCATATAATTGGTTGAATTCGTCAATGACACATATAGATAAAGGGATCATCATCTTTTAACATTGAGACCAGCACGGGTGGGAAGTGGGAAGTGGGAAGTGGGAAGTGGGAAGTGGGAACACACTAAAATCATGGCATATCATCTGCTTTTTGTTCATTCTTGCACTCCGTCCACCTTTATTTAACTCCTTAGTTTAGTTACGGTACTTGTTCCTTATTTCCATAATCATTGTTTTTTTTAAAAATAAAAGATTAAGGAACCCCCATTTGGATCCTCCAGTAAAGGTTGTCTGTCCATAATTAGTGGCCTACTTGTCAACAGTTATCCGCTTAATCATCCTGCAACCAGAAGATGTCGGTTGAGTTTCAAATTGGTCCTCTAGATCGCTGTTTTGAGTGAAGCCTTGCTCTTTCGTGTGCTAATATATCATGTTACATTTCATCACACTAATCACAAACCCTTACATATTATTATATATCATATCACGTTTTATCATAACAATTATAACTCTCTCTCTTCTTAGTTTTTTCACTACTTTTTACTACTTTTTACTCTTCTCCCTTCTCACCTACCACACAAATGATTCTTACCACAAATTTTACAACAACTCATCACACTGTACCACAACATATCACAGTATCCACATTTTTACCACATTATAGCATTACCACACTTTACCTACTGAAGAAAATAACATGTATATATTTCACTTTCCCTTCTTTAGCTTGTGTTTTATTGGCTTGAAGGTGGATTTTAAGGAGGAGGGTGTGGTTTGGGTCTCCACACGCGCATTGTCGTCTGGGCGGGCGGGCTGAGTGCATGTTGTAGGTTCGTGTCGTTTTGATTCCCTCTCTAATCTTTTGCGTAATTATTTGCCGGAGATAGCCAGTACAGTTTTAACCGGAATTAAATCATTCTAGATTTTTTTCCTAGTCTTTCGCCCTCTACTTTATTCACCTTGATTCTCAACTCTCACCTATCTCTGTTGTGTTTGTCTCTTCCGTTTTTGTCATTTCAACATCCTGTTTTCTTCTTATAACTTGAAGTTCTAGCTAGACTGTTTACAACACACCATATGAATACAATCCTCTCTTCTCATCTCTTAAACTTCTTGGGCAGTCCGATTCTCATACTCCAAGCCATTGATTACGAGTGCACGTGTCCAAGCTGGGTTGTCTGATTTAACCATGGGGAGCGACCAACATATTTGATTGGCACCAAAGTCGAGCCGCAACCGCTTTCAAAGCAGTGGTCTGACCACGACTCAGATTTGTGTCCTTTCCGTAGCCTTGATTAATTAAACCTATTTTTCCAACAAAGTAAACTGTGAGGTAAGGTCATCGACAAAGACAATTTAGCTTTGAATTAGATAAGTGAAGTTCACCATTTAAAATTAATGCAGTCTATTAAGAATGATCAAATTTCAAATAATGACAGTCCAAATTTAAAGATTACCTGATAATATTTTTTACAAAAATTACATTTTGGGGCCACTTTTTAATAATTTATTTTGTATATTGTTTTTGTAATGGTGTAATTTTAATGTTTGTAGAGCATTTATTATTTTCAAGATTTTGTATGAGATCATTTTAATTTTTTTGGAATATTTGTTATTTTAGAAAAAATTATTGCCAATGAGGACAAAAAAATATTACAACAAAATAGTAATTTTTTGACAGATTAACAAAACAACCATTAAAAAATTATAGTAAAATAATGAGGACTATATATAGAAAAAATATTGTGAAATAATTAAAAATACAATATATTATAAGGGGACAATAAGTATTGCAATTAGAGAAAAAAATATTAGAATGAAATGGTTAATTAAATTAGTACAATAATTAAAAAATAATATCAACTAGGGAGAAAATATTACAACTCATGTTTGCGAACAAATTTTTTTTTTAAGAAGACAGAGAATACTCAACCTAGTTTGGCCCCCTAGTCCTATTCAATCAAAACACAAAAGTCAAAAAAAAGGAAAATAATTTAAAAAATAAATATCAAGGAATGAAAAAGGAAAAAAAAATAAAGGGACAATTTATAGATGGAGTGCTTGGAAAACTAATTTTCCAATCACCTTCATTGCACTTTTTTTTTTTTTTTTTTTTTACTTAGATCCGATCTGTGCGGATCGAGCAAGTGCAATGTGAATTTTTCCAATGGAATTTTTTTATCTTCTCTCTCCTCTTATATCTATCTCTCTCCTACTCATTAGTTATTTTCACAAGAAAAGTAATGGTGCGATACAAATAAGAGAGAGGAGGAAAGAGAAGAGAGTGGGAACTACTAGGCACCGTTCTTTTGTGCGTTGCGTTTGTGTTGCATTGCGGTTAGTTGCGGTAGATTGCGTTAACTTGCGGTAGAAATATTAAAAAGGTAATGGTAATTTGTGGTGAGTTGCGGTAGGTTGCGGTAAGTTGTGTTAATTTACGTTGCAGTTAGTTGCGTTAACGCACAAAAGAACGGTGCCTAAAATTCCATTAGAAAATTTTCAAGCTGCTCATGCTTTGTTAATAACCATATTAAATTGTTCATAATTTATAGTAAACTACACTTCCTTATGTTTTATTATCATTTGATCTGTTGCGTTCATCGTTATAAGATCACTCGCCATATCAACAAGAGATCTTTGACTGATCACCTTTAAAGTGGACGTAATACGCCATTAGTATCAAATGATCAATTTTTGGATTGGACAATGATACTTGTCTAGAATCAAGATGATTAATAACCATACTAAATTGCACATAATTTATATTTTTGTATTTTGAATAATATTTTCTGTAGCAATTATATACTCCCTCCGTTTTTTTTAATTGTCACCTTAGTAATTGTGTTAAAAACTTTGACCACTAATATCTTAATTTGTACAATGAGTCATCATACAAAATTCATGTTGTTAGATTCGTTATAAAAAATACTATTAGAAAAGTATAATATCATAGATCTTTATAAAAGTATTATGTGTGAAATTGTTAATTAAAGACAAACTTCAAAAAGCGTGAAAGACAAATAAAAAAACGAAGGGAATAAAAATAAAACACTGATTAGCTAGGTTAACTAAGGTAAGATTTCAGGTAAGCCTTGAGAACTGTGTCAACCTAGGCTACAAAACCATGCTATAATATTTTGGATGCAAAACAGGCCTACTATTGTAAAATGACTTCGGTTGATCCAAATTGCAATGCTCACAGCTCACAAAGACAAGATTTCAGGTGAGCCTCGAGAACTGATCTCACGTCTCAACCCTTGATTTACTGGGAAGTGGGAATGGATCGCCTGGAACCTGGTTTATTGCAAGTACTGAGCTTAGTAAGGATCGCAACTGGTTCCCAGGAACATTTACAATCACATTAGAAGTCAAAGACTTGATAAGAAGCTATCGTATGTCTGGTAAACTAAACTGTACCATTTTGACATTGTCCTAGTATGAATGAATGTGGTAAAACCCACAAATCTTTAAACAAAATATAATATGAATTCTTATTTCTGATCACTGAAGATGTATGCAAGTATCATTGCCTGGCAAACTCTATACTCCTTTGCTTGCTGCGATAAGTATAACAATTAAAATAGGGGCAGCCAGGAAAATAATGTATGGTATAGCTTGATTGAGATCGCCTTCCTCTGATTCACTCCGCCCAGATGCGTATTTTTCTTTATCTTCAACAAATGCTTCAAAATAGTTCTGATACCCAGTGTTTCTCGGAGAAACACTTGGTCTTGTTACTTTCATCATCTCCATAGCCTGCAATATTTCCATATACCTATCCATTAGCTCAACTAATAAAGTTTTAAAGGTAAACTAGCACCTATGTTTAAAAACAGCCGTCCATCAAACAACAGGGTTTGTGCCCGTTTGAAAAGTTTAGGTCGTACGACTTACAGCTACAGTTAGCAATGTTTACTGCCTAGCTACTATGCACGTGACTTTTTCTCGATCTTTTGCTTCAGCCCAAAATGACGAATGCAACAGATCAAATGATATTTGCACTCTTAGTTTAATAAAACACAAGGAACAACAGAGACATCTACTAATTAATTTGTTCTCCTCCAACACCAAAATAGCTATAGCAAGCTACTTCTATCTGAATCACAATCCAATTGGAAACTTCAGGCAATCAAGAGTATCAAAGTTGCTCATCTTCAGAAAATGGCATGATATCAACATTTTCTCCAGCATTTTGTTGGGCACCCAGGCACCTTTTACGACATTGCATTGCATAGAGGGCGCATAAAAACAGGAATGTCTAGGAAATTGTTACCTGAAAGCTAAACATGAATTGTTTTGCCTTCTTGTTCACTAGAGCATTAGGGTGTGACTGAAGTTTCTCATACATTGCTCGAGCCTGCTCCGGCCTGTAAAGCAAGCCAGAAAATTAAGGTCTTGGAATTTGGAAATCAATCTTCCAGATAATCAACAAGAAGTTAGCATTCGAAAAAAGGCCACAAAATTGCTACCAGAAATGCTCCCCTAATTTGCACAAGAGACATATAAATCCCCATATTGCCATATTTATGGTCTTATGCCTGACTGCCATGGCGAAATAGCGGAGAACTCAATATCACAAGTTTCACAACTTGGGTGCAACGTAAGAGTACACACACAACTATCAGCAAAAAACTATAAATATAAATGAATGGAAAAGAGCAGGCTTACAGATACAGTTTGGAAAAATACACTAAAATCTTTTCCTCAAAAAATTGTATATTATTAGTACATGTAGAGACTGTGAGATGGGGAAAAAATCATTAGCAATAAATGTAAGAGTTTAGACACACTATCGACAAAGAGCCTTCCCATGGGTAGAGGAGCATACTACATACCTACTAAGTGAATCCTGACAGATTGACCACTGCAAAGCAGCTAGACCATGAAGCTCAGTCTGCAAAACACGCACAAAAACAAGCTTAAGACAATATATACTTTAATAAACTTCCTTGTGGCTGTACAAAAATGAAAAAACAGTAACTATAAACTGATAGTCCACAAGCACATGGCATTCTATGCATTTGCAAACACTACCTGAACAATGAACAGGAAATCAGATGGACAGAGAGTTTCTTCCATGATATTGAAGATCAATTACATAATTCCTGAACCACATACAGGCTGGAAATCCAGAAAGGCGGGTGTTGCTTTTATGCATTGAAGATCTCAAACAGAAGCTCATTAGAAAGTTACCTGGAAAGCCACCTTGTCCATAACAAGTTGATAGTACGGTAATGCCTCGTTCAGCCTCCCCTTGTCCATAAGTGAGTCACCATCTTTCAATGCCTAAAAAGACTACACAATTGAATTAGAGTACATAATCATCATCATAAAATGTCATTCAAGTACTACTTTTCTGGGATGGTGGATAAAAGGATCTAGAAAGAAGTATTAGACAGTCAAAATAAGCATCCACCACCATTATGATCAATATACATAAATTTCTGCCTGGGAGCATGAAGTTGTCTTTAGGCAGATCTTCGGATTCTACTCACATGATTAAAGCTTTTACCTAATGTACTGAGCTCAATAAATTTCTTCCTGGTAGCAAGTTACAAAACTTTCAAGTTTATATGACATCTCTGAGTATACCTCCTCACATTCTGCTTTTAGCTTGGGATCCATATTTAATCCAATTTTCCTCTTGTAGGCAGCAACTAATTGCCTGGTGCGAGCTTGTTTAGCAGCTCTATCTTCAGGAGTTTCAAGTGCTTGTCCTGGACGAATATTTTTTCCACCACCATACTGGGGAAAACAGGCATGTTACAGTGTGCTTCATTGTTGAAGAAACATATAAAACAGGACTAAGGATAACAGAGCCTAAACAGATAAATAAGAAACATTTAAGTTGAAGGGAAATTGGATACAAATAATCACACAGTTCCCACCTTAGGGAATTGAACAGGAATAAGGCCAACTTTTAGGTTGGGTACTAGTGAACCCGCCTGTAGCTATTTTTGTTTATTTTGTACCACTGTTGAGTGAATAGAACTTAGTTTAGCAAGAAGATGGTGTAAATAGACATTTTGCTGATCCACACGACAAAAGAAGTGAAAGCTTTGAAGGAATAATTGATTCAACTAAATTAAAGGTTCAAGGAAGAAAATTTGTGGTTTTGCGTTATAATTGCGGTCGTGTTATTGCATTATGAGGGTATAGGTAGTTATTGGTAAGGATAGGAAATAATTAAAAGCAGTCAAACCACACTCTTTTGTTATTTATGTTAATGAAATAACCACATATATCATCATTCCACCTTGCCAATAATTGGTTTACTTCATAGTGGTCCATAAAAAAAAAGAAAAAAAAAAAGAAAACAGAGAGACAAAGTTTGGTTCATATGTATCCAACTTGAAAGGTGCGATTATTCTAGGCAAATACCCTCGAAAGTGGGATTCTTAACATCCAATGGTAAGTTGAATCCACCAATCTATCATGAGTAGGCAAAAGGCCTTAGAAAGTGTACTAAAACCAAATGTATTCTCCTATGTACCCTCAAAAACTATACCAACATGACACACATAGAGCAATTAAATCAGACACAAATCCAGCTCAGAACAGAAAACAATCAATGCAAGACAAGCACCAAGCACCAAGCACCCCGCAACCCTCCCCCCCCCCCCCCTCTCCCTCTTTTCTCCTCGACTTGATTGCTTGAGCAATATGTGATTGCCTAAGCTATCAAAACTAGTTGATATGCAGTCCCCATACAGAAGGAATAAGCTGTTTTTGCATTATGATGACTCAACAAAGATTCTATCATCTGCTGTCTTCTAGAAACAGCCAAGGATGAATCAAGAGACTAATGTGGAATATTCGATACCGTTTTTGAAATGTTGCTTGGTCTAGGAAACATGCCCCATGTAGAAACCTTTGGCTTGTAAAGATCCGGGCTTTCTTCCTCAGAGGATGATTTAGTTTCTGAGGCTGCTGAACTTCCAAACTTGCTGGCATCTCCAACAAGAATTTCCACTTCAGGTAAGTCACCTGCTGGAAAAGGGTCTGAAAGAGGGACCAGACCAGCAGGCAGTCCCCTGCTTTTCTTCTTGTCCCCAAAATCAAGTCCAACAAAGTCGATGCCCGATATCTTAAGGTCTTCCTTTTTGCCAACCTTACTCTCACTACTTTTCTTGTCCGAAAGACTTGATCCTCCGCCGTCTGATCCTACAAACATAAATATTCCTTGAACAACTCTCTCTAAGTTCCAGCCAAAATGATGCCAAAGCTCACAGATGCATTTCAGTATTCTAGTCAAATTCAACCGCTATCCTAAGCTTTGCAACAGATCGACTTAAAATTGTACTTGTTTGCATACCTGGCAATTTTGAACTCTCTAGAGCACTATTGCCCTCAGCAATGCCTTCCTTGTTCTTCTTATACTCTTTGGCTTTCTCCATTGCAATTCTGAGAGCCTCTGGGACCTCTTCTTTTCCATCATCAGCATCAGCTGAAGCTAAGCAACCACTTTAGATCATTAATCAACTACATTATGGCCACCTCAGATATTGGATGAGCAAGATTTAATTGGACTAAAGCAAGGTGTCTAATTTACCTGTCGATTGCTCTCTCTTCACATTGCTTTGGTCATCACCAGTATCCTCCTTGTTCTTCTTGTATTCTTTGGCTTTCTCCATTGCAATTCTCAAAGCTTCTGGGACTTGTTCCTTTCCACTGTCTTCACCTTCTGAAAGACAAATCAACATTGCCACTGAAAATCATGAAACCAACATCTAACATTTGGTTTATTTACAGAAGAGGCTCCATTTTGATCCAAACTGCCCTAGTACCTAATCTCGAAACAACTCCACATGCTGAACAAGTTGCTCCTTCAATTGTGCACCACAATGATCCACGCAAACATTTACTTGTTTAATAGTGAAAATGCTTCTACACAACTATATATTACCTGCAAAATTCTCATCATCGACATTTTTTCTGCCATTTCCCACTATTCCTGGAGGTTGCTTGTACTCTTCTGCTTTCTGTATGGAAATCCTAACAGCTTGAGGAACCTCCTGTGGCCCTTCATCAAAGCCATCATTTCCAGGCAGAACTTCACCGGATTGATAATCTGAGTTGTTTCTATTTTGTTGAGTGTCGTCGACTTTCAGTGATTTCTTATACTGTGTAGCTTTATCAAAGGCGAACTTAATCCGGTCAGGGTTGGATTCTTGGGGGATTTCTGGGGAAGTTTGATCGCTGGGACGGCCCGTAGCAGAAGCAGAGAGCTGAAGGAGTCTGAAAGTTAAGGGTCTGGAGTTTAAGTTTGAGGATATAGAATTGGTAGGTTTGATGGATAGGGTCGTATAATGAAGGGAAGAAAACAAAGGAGAATGGCTATGGCTGAGGCTGAGAGATGCCATACTTTTACAATTGTGTTTCAATAAATAATTACGAGGGAGTTCAGAAGAGTAATGTAGCCATGGAGACGAGGGAACCAAGGTTGGTTTTCTGGAAGAGGCAGAAGGGTGGCAACCAGGAGAACACAGGATATTCAATATTGGCGTGTAGATTTTGTTCGAGCCACAACCTCCGCTGACGGCTGACTGTGAGGTCCATACCCAACGTTATGGCTGACCTTGGACTACTCTCAGCATTTCCATTTTTTTAACCAAAATTATTAATAGTCATGCTTATTAATCATTTTGAATTGGGAAATTGGATTCTAATAATACGAACTTTTGGCCATATAAGACTTAATAATACGAACTTTCGATTTGTTTCTTAATAATATGAACTTTGTCATTGCGATAAAGAATACGCCAGTTAGAAGACTGCTCGACTCGTCGGTAAAATGACATGGCGATGGCGGCATGTGCTCCTTGATGTTTGACTCTGCCAGCTCAGCGTTTGATTTAAAAAAACACCACGTCACCCATTGACTCAACTTTTTTTCTCTCTCTCTCTCTTCCCCTCCCCTTCTTCGATCCACCAGACAACCATGGCCATGGCTTCTCCTCCTCTTCTCTCCATACCAAACCCAAAATCATACCTCTTCTTGGCTGCCGACTGCCCCCTCTCCCTTGTTGTTTTTGCAAACCCAATTGCATCCTACCCAAACCCAGAAATACCCAAGTGAGACCCAAATCAAAAACCAAAATACAAAAGCAAAACCAAGAAAGAGGATTTGATTGCAGAGAAATCCCCAGTTTCGAAGGAGGATGACAACCAAGAAAAAAGCCTCAAATTGGTAAGTCCCCCTCCCCCTTTTCTGGGTCGTGTTTCTGGTTGAATTGCAGATGATTCAAAATGGGTTCTGGGTATTTGTCGATATGGATAGCGGAAGGTATTTGTGGAGGAATTACAAAGAGATGAAGAAAACAAAGGAGAAAGTGAAGGCTTCTTAGCTTGAATTTTCAACCTGAAACCCTAATTGTTTGCCATTGGGGTTTTAATTTTCCATCCAAATTCACAGCAAAAGAAAATCTCGAAATGGGTTTCTGGGTAACTTCTTCTTTGACAAGCCTCGCACACTTCCTCGAGAATGCACACCTCATGTTCGACGAATTGCCAGAGAGAAACGAGATGATGAGCATTGCTTGCTAAAGATTGAATCGAGATGATGAGCAGATGAAGAAGAACAAGATGGAAACTTTGAGTTGGTGATTAAGATTGAATCGAGATGATGCACACTTCCTGTTCGTGCTTAGGTATGCCCAGAATGGTTTCTGGAATGACGAAGAGGAGGAGAGAGAAAGAGAGGAGAGAGAGAGAAAGGAGAGAGAAAGAGGCTGATGTGGACAAAATAAAGCTGACTGGGACATGCCTCCGCCGCCACGTCACACCGCCACCGAGTTAAGTTCAACTTAACTCGGTGGCGTGTTACTGGGGGCAACAGGGGGTCAAAGTTCATATTATTCAGAACCAAATCGAAATTCGTATTATTAAGTCTTATATGGCCAAAAGTTCGTATTATTAGAATCCAATTTCCCTTTTGAATTTTACTTAAATCACTCTAAAAAAATATATTTATGTAGGTTTAAATTATCACAAATGTATATTTCATTGTTTTAAGGTCCCGTTCTTTTATACGGTTGGTTGCGGTCTGTTAATGGTGCGGTGCGGTGGAATTTGAAAAGGTATGGTGAATTATGGTGAGAATTATGGTAAGTGAGGTAGATAAGAAGAGAGAATGTAAAAAATAGAGGAGAAAAGTGAGGAGAGAGAAAAGTGAAGAGATATATTGGTAATGATTGTGGTGTAGTATGGTGAAATGTGGTAGAAATTAAAGAGTTGCGGTACGATGTGTTACCACACCGCAATCTACCGCATAAAAGAAGAGAGCCTAAATGTACATTGTATACTTGCATAACTAATAAATTAAATAAAATCTATTGGTAATAATACTTTTTTTCATAAATATAGAGTTATACATAATATGTATATTTTTCACAATAGTTGATAAGGTTAATTTATCATTAATATTTTTTGACCTAATAGATGAATGCATTTCATTGTTTTAAGGGTTGTATAACTCATAAATTAAAGATAAAATCTACTATTGATTTATAAAAAGTTTTTTTTTCATAAATATAGAGTTATACATAAAATGTGTATTCTCTACATTAGGTGATATAGTCAATTCACTATTGTTACTTTATTTGACCTAATAGATAATTGCGACGATATTATATTTGATGAATATGTGTAATCACTTAAAAAATATTATTTAAAACTATAAAAACATAAATTTTAGACAATTAAGATGGTTATTAACTATTTTGATTCAAGACACATACCATGGCCCATTTATTAAATATTTTACTATTTTAAATAATCAAAAGGAAATATTTTACTATTCTCAATTTTATTTTTTAGTTGATAATTTCTCATGTAACGAATCATTGTGTAGATTATTGTATTTCATGAAAAAAAACAAATTATTGCATATATTTAGCAATGAAAACATTTTCTTAGGATGATGCTTTTCATTATGAATTTGAATGATAACTTTCATACAAAATATAATAGAAAATTGTATATGTTTACAAATTAATTTTTTAAAATTTAATTAATGGTGCCAATAGAATGCCCCCGGGCATTTTTCTCGGTCAGTTAGCTCGAGTCCAATCTTGAGTCTCTTTGTTTTGCTAATTTTATTTTCTTTTTCTCATTTTTTATTTTCTGAGCAAACATATAGAGTTTTTGAAATTCCATAGAAAATTCAAAATTTCAATTGAGCATTACATTAATCAACAAAAATTGAAGAATTTTTGGACGCTAATATACTGAACTTTTAGGATATTGGGCAATAATACACTAAACTTTGACTTTGGACAATAATACACTGTAATTTAGAGGGTGTTGGACAATAATATACCTAGAAAGATTCTGATGGTGACTGACTCAATGGTGACCTTACGTGGCAGGCGAACCACGTAGAATTGTCATCGAGTCAGCCACCGTCGGAATTGTTCTGGGTGCATTATTGTCCAACATCCTCCAAAGTACAGTGTACTATTATCCAAAGTCAAAGTTCAGTGTATTATTGTCAAATACCCCAAAAGTTCAGTATATTAGCATCCAAAAACTCAAAATCGAATAAATAAAATAAAATGCAATTAAATCCCTTAAAAGATCGACACCCCCTTCCGACTCGTCCAATCGGGTGGGACACGTGGAAATTTTCCTGAGTCCTACACTCTTCTATAGGAGTTGTTCGGTCTCGTTTCGAGTCGAATTGATATCATTTATAAGGTATTTTGCTTGTTTGAGTCCCTTGATTATGTATTAGTTATGATGATTTTGTGTTTTTGTAGGGTAATCAAGAATTAGGAGGAAAACCAGGTCAAAAAGGCAAAAATCAGTCAAAACCCAGCAGTGTAGCGCCCGCTACACTGGGCATAACATCCGCGACAAAGGGGTAACACCCGTTACCCATGGCGTAACACCCGTGACAGCAGAAGCAACCAAAAAGTGCAAAATTGCTGAATGGTGTAGCGCCCGTGACCAAAGAGATAACGGCCGCAACAGCTGGACAGGAAGAGCTCGCGCCCGCGACCACATTTGTGGCGCCCGCGAAGGCAGTTGAACATTCTTGGAAGGAAGTGTCCAGAACGATGTCGCGCCCGCGATCATGTGTAGTGCCTGCACCAAACTTGGGAGATTACAGATGGGAAAGGCTCCAGGAGGAGGTCCCGCCCGCGACCCTTTTGGTTGCGCTCGTGACCTTGCACGGAAGAGAATCGCCTTGGGTTGCTTCGCTCCGTCGCGCCCGCGACGGGTTTGCTGTGCAAAAATTAAAACTGCGGATATGTAGTTAATGAGGGTTTAGGGGTTTTTTTTATTCCTTATATATATACCTAAACATTTCAGCATTAGAATTAATTAGATTTCATTAGAATTAGCCTTAAATACTTAGTTTTTATCATTAAGCTCTTAATTTGTTCCTAGGTTTTCTCTAATTTCTCTTTCATTGTCAATTTGTAATCAACTCTTTCAATCAATTTAAGAAATTTCCCAAGTTCTTGTTCTCTCTAGTTTTTATTGTTACTTTGATTCAAATCCTATTAGTGTTAGTTCACCAAACTTAAAATCCTTTTAGTGAAGAGGAGGATTAAGGGTTCACAAATTCTCCTACCAAGTGAGGATTTGGGGATTCTTAATAATCCAAATCACAAGTTTCTTGTTTGTTCGGGATAAAGTTCAAGATGAAGATCAAGACGAAGTTCAAGATGATGGATCCAAAATTCCAAGATAGAGTGAAATTTTATGCATTCTAGGTATAATTTCTTGTTCTCAATTTTATTATTCGATGTAGTTTTAGTTTTTCATTTATTGCTTTAATCGCATTCTTAGTTATAGTTTTCTTTCTTGTTGAATTAGGGTTAGTTCATCTTTAATTGCATGCTTTCTATAGTTTTTACTGCTTTCAATTTCTTGCTTAGATTAGTTTAATTGCTTTTCAATTTATTTACTGCTTTTTGCAAATTGAAAACCCTATCAAACCAATTTCCTAAAAACCTAACACACCATCCCTGAGGATAGGACTACCTCTACTTGAAAACCCACAAAATACGCAACCGAACAGGAGCTCTCATATTCGTTAGCTCCAAGATGACTTGAGCGACCTCAAAGTTGAGCTTCATGCCTTCGATGGTGGTTCAAACCCATACAACAACTTTGAATGGGTTCGGGCTAGGGAGAGGATGTTTGAAATTAAGGAGTGTGATGAGACGAAACTATCTAAGGTCACTACCTTGCATCTTTTAAAGTATGCATCACTATGGTATGAGCATTTGAAGAACTAAAGGGCCTGAGAATGTTCCGTCGAGTTACAGGCAAGATCTTTACAACCAACTATTCTCTCTCAAGTAAGGGTTCAAGAGTGTGCTAGAATATATTCAAGAATTCAGACATCTCTTGATGAAGTGTGATTCTTAATAGCCTCAAGAGTAACTTATGGCGAGGCTTTTTAATGGCCTCGATCACAAGATCACCTCCAAAGTCAAGCTTCAAAACTTCTTGGCCAAACTATTACAAAGGCCCAAGTGATATTTGCTGGAATCTCAGCAATCAAGCCTTCCTCAGATAGTTGGATACCTTTCAAAGAGGTAAATTAATAATTAGTAAGTATAATATTAGATTGGGAAATTGGATTTAAATAATTTGAACTTTGGCCCATGATAGACTTAATAATTTGAACTTTAAAAATATCTGTTAAGAACCTGAACTTTGAGCTTCTTGGATTCTAGTAGCACGCTACCGAGTTAAGAACTAAATAATTTGGTGGCGAGCTGATGTGGCGGTGGAGGAGCGTGTGTTGGCTCTTTTAATTTGCCTAATCATCTAAATTTAGCCACCTCATCCTTCTCCTTCCCCTTTTCCTTTTCCCTCTCCTCCAACCCTTTTCTCTCTTTCCTCCCTCTCCTCCCTCTCCTCATCTTTCGACCTTCTTCAATTGCAACCCCTTGCCCAGAAGAAATTTCAAAAGCTTCAAGCTGGGAATTGAAATCCAGCCATGAAATTGGGGGGGGGGGGGGGGAGGTATTTTCCTTCTAGGGTTTCTTAGCAATCGACAATCAGACAAAAAGGGTTTTCAGGGATTAAAGTTTAGGGACAGAAATAAGCATGAAGTTGGAATTGGATCCCTAAAAGAGGATCTAGGGCTCCAAATCACTCCCTTTCTTCAGTGATTCAGAATAACAGTGAAGAAGGGTAGAAGAGTTGAGTTGCGTCTTTGCCTATCCCTCTCCCTTGTTTCTCTCTGAATGAATGTGATGATGAGAAGAGGTGGGGGTTGTGTAGGCGAATGGAGAGAAGAATGTGTAACACACAAAGAGAAAGAGAGAGAGAGAGAAAGAGAAGTGAAGAGCTCCAATTATACTTGAGGACCTATTCCTAGTAGCTGCCGAGGACCTCCAGTACAAGCGCTGCGATTTTGTTTGAAAGAATGACAAAATTCATTTAGGGAAGTATCCACTAAAACCCTAAATAAATATTCTATCATATTCTTTCTGATTTGATACAATAACGATTGCTTCCTTCTTCACAGGATTTAAAGTTTTAGAAAGGAAATCAAGGATATTCGAATGGCATGAGAGATTGACAAGATAAAGCACAAAAAGGAAATTATTCTCATCAAGATCATAGAGCCATTGCTGCATCACTATTTATACAATTCGAAGACTTCTTCTTGTGTATTGATTTCCAAGCAAGAAAATCAGTTGTAGGAACTTTGTGAAAGAGAGTTCTGAGTGTAGGAATATTGAGTGAATATTCTGAGTGTAACCATTCTTGTGTAGTGGTGAGTTTTTGTGTAACCAGTGGTCAAACTGGTAAGGACCTCCTAAGGTCGTGAGTTTGAAGCTAGTTAAGTGACCCTCTACTAAGTGAGGTCACTGATTGTAATCGCCTCCACTGTGAGGCCTCTGATCCAGAAGACATTTGCTGAGTCTTCTGTTCTGGTAGGCCAATTGAGGACCTCAAAAGTTCTCTGTTGAGCTGAGTTGTAACCTCCTCCTTCTTAGAACTTTAAATCATTCAATAAAGAAGTTATTTTTCATATAAAAGTGCTACTAACTTAGTTTTGTTGATTAAAAGTGCAGAATTAGCCTCATAACCCTAATCACCCCCCCTCTAGGGTTATTTCATTTGGTATCAGAGCAGGTCCATAGATCTGAAGAGTCTAACAACTCAAGGTAAAGATCATGGCCGGCCTCAACACAACCGAAGCTCCCTAAGGACGCTCATGGACAAGAGCGCCTCTCCTTACTGGTGAAAATTACAGGATGTGGAAGAGGCAAATGGAAATTTTCCTCAGAGATCAAGATGAGGACCTCTGGACTGTAGTCACTGAAGGAGATTTCCCTACTCCCACAAAGAAGAACACTGAAAATCAAGATGTCCCAAAAGAAAGAGCTGACATGACAGGCGAAGAGCTCACAATCTTGGGAAAAAATATTCGTGCTTTAAATCTATTATATTGCAGTTTGAATCCAAATGACTTTGAATGTATCTCTAATTGTGAAAGTGCCAAACAGGTTTGGGAATACCTAGTAACCTCATATGAGGGTACAAGCCAGGTTAAAGACATCAAACTGGACATCCTTGTTCAGAAATATGAAGGCTTCAAAATGGAAGAAAGTGAGTCAATTGAAGAGATGTACAAGAGATTTAGCAGCATTGCTAACCATCTCAAGTCACTTGGCAAAAACTACTCCAATGAGGAACAAGTCAGAAAAGTCCTCAGATGCCTGCCACGAAAAAAGTGGGGCCCAAAAGTCACTGCCATTGAGGAAGCACAAAATCTGAAGGTCCTCAAACTAGAAGAACTCATTGGGAAACTGTTGGCCCATGAGATCCAATTAAGCGACCTCACAGAGCCTAAAGGAATTGCCCTCAAAGCAATCCGAGAATCTGATGATGAATCAGATGTGGATGAAGAAGAAACAATGGCTATGCTGGCAAGAGGGTTTAGAAAACTGTACAAGAAAAATCCGACATTTCGAGGCTACCTCAAGGATGGATAGTACAGAAAACCGAAAGGTAAGGCCCCTATGAAGGAAGAATCTGACTCTTTTACTTGTTATGGTTGTGACAGCACAGAGCACTTGGTCAAAGACTGTCCTCATACAAGGAAAAACAAGGAGAAAAGGAACATGAGGCCCAGACAACAACAACGTAGGGAAATGCTTGCAACTTGGAGTGATAGTGACTCAAGTGAGGACAATAGTGATGTTGATGAGGTTGCAAATGTCTGTCTAATGACCCAACTGAATGAGGAACCGAAAACGTCCTCACCATAAGATGAGGTAAACATTGATGACCTCCTCAATCTCTCACCTTTACAACTTGCTCATAAATGTCTACATCTGTTTAAATACTCCAAGTCTCTGATAGAAAGGATCAAGTATCTTACCAAGCATGTTCAAAGTCTCAGTGAGGCCAAAGATAACTTAAATTCTCAAAATGACCTCCACTTTACAGAAAGCAATAGACTATCTCTTGAGGTCAAAGACTGCTACAAAACCATTACTCAATTATCCAATGAGGCAGTCACCACTTCTCATCCCTACAATAATAAATTGGCCTTCACAACTCCTCCCTTTTAACCTCAGACTAAATACCCCATAAATCAGCCTCCAAGAGGACCTCTTCTCCCCACTCCTAAACAGACCCCTCACAGAAAGCAGCATCACAAAAACTGCCCTAAAGCTTTTGCTCAAAAGACCTCTCGAGACTACCATCCCAGATCACCAAAGACCTCAAGGTTCCCTCAAAAGACCTCCCATGCACAAAAGACCTCTCGAGACACCTCTCCTAACTCACTTAAATCCTCAAGATTTTTTCGAGTTGGTGATATTTGGATCCCCAGACCTAATGTTGCAACTTGTCTGTCAAAGTCCAAGAAAGGTATGATGTCCTCTGATGCAGGTGTGCCTCAAAACTCACAGCGACCTATGGTATTTGGACAGCAGTTGCTCTCATCACATGACCGGAGATCCAACCAAGTTTTGCGAGTTGAAAACCACCAAAATCGGGAAAGTTACATTTGGAGACAAAAGCCAAGGCAAGATCCTCGGTATTGGGAAGGTCGGTAAGGACCTCAACAATTCTTTGCATGATGTATATCTAGTAGAGGTCAAGAGTATAATTTGCTTAGTATATCTCAATTTTGTGATAAAGATAATAGAGTCAGTTTTGATAAAAATGTATGTGTAGTGTCTTCAGTGTCGCACCAAGTCATATTGCATGGTCATCGTCTGAACAATGTTTATGTTATAGATCTAAGTGAGTCTCTTGAGGACCTCGCCTGCCTTAAGGCTGGATTTGAGGATACATGGTTGTGGCACCGCCGCCTAGGCCATGTTAGCATGAAAACATTACAAAAATTGCATAAGTCAGACCTAGTCCGAGGTCTCCCACCTCATAAATATGAGAAAGATCGGGTTTGTGATGCATGTGCCAAAGGTAAGCAGACCGGAACCTCTTTCAAACCTATCAAGTCTGTGACCACCTCAAAATGTCTTGACCTCCTTCACATGGACCTCTGTGGCCCCATTCCCTACAAAAGTCTTGGAGGTAGTTCATATATCTTTGTTGTAATAGATGATTTTTCAAGATTTACGTAGGTATTCTTTTTTAAAATTAAAATAGAAGCATTTGAACACTTCTCAAAACTCTACAAGAAACTCAAGGTTCTCACAGGAGATTCCGTCAAAGCTATAAGGACCGATCATGGAAAGGAGTTCGATAACAAAGACATGATTAGAGCATTCTGTGCCGAAATGGGGATAACCCACAATTTTTCTGCTCCAAGAACTCCTCAATAAAATGGAGTTGTTGAAAGAAAGAATTGCACCTTGGAGGATATGACAAGAACAATTATCTACGACAACAACCTCCCAAAATTCCTATGGGCAGAGATCATCAATGCATCAAACTACATTTTAAATCGGTGCAGTATCCGATCTATTCTGAAAAAGACTCCTTATGAATTATTCAAAGGAAAGGCACCTAACATTGGTCATCTCAAAGTACTTGGGTGCAAATGCTTTGTCCATATTAATGGGAAAAGACCAATCAGCAAGTTTGATGCTCGAAGTGAAGAAGGAAATTTTGTTGGATATTCTTCTACAAGCAAGGCTTACAGAGTTTACTTCAAATCCTCAAGATCAGTAGAAGAAAGTATACATGTCATATTTGATGAGGCCTCACCTGTGGGACAAACCATTGTGCCACCTCATGAGGCTGACAGTGAAGATGAGCCTCCTTCCAGGCTCTCTCCTGCGCCCACCTTAAATGATGTACATCAAGACCCTCCTGAGGACACAACCTCTTCTCAGCCCTCATCATCTCAAGAGCCCTCACTTCAGGTCCCTGCAGAACCGGAGATCACCTACAAGCTCATCCAGCTGATAATCTCCTCACTGATATTACCACAGGTATTCGTACTAGGTCCTCATTAAGAAATTTTTGTGCCTTTAACGCCTTTGTCTCACAGGTTGAGCCAAAACATCACAGTGAGGCACTACTGGATCCAAGTTGGATCAATGCTATGCAAGAAGCATTGAATCAGTTCAAGAGAAGCAAAGTGTGGTCTCTCGTTCCTAGACCTCATCATCATCTAGTCATTGGAGTCAAATGGGTTTTTCGCAATAAACTGGATGAGAATGGAGCTATCACCAGAAACAAAGCTCGATTGGTGGCAAAAGGCTACAACCAAGAAGAGGGCATCGACTATGATGAAACATTTGCACCAGTTGCCCGATTGGAGGCCATCAGAATCCTCCTGGCTTTTGCATCATCCAAAAATATCAAGCTACATCAAATGGATGTCAAGAGTTCCTTTCTAAATGGAGACCTCACTGAAGAAGTCTATGTTGAACAACCGCCAGGCTTTGAGGACATCACACATCAAGATCATGTCTTTCGTCTACATAAGGCCCTCTATGGGCTAAAACAAGATCCTCGAGCTTGGTATGAGCGCCTCAGCAAGTTCCTTCTCCAAAACAATTTCAAAAGAGGCAAAGTGGACAAGACTCTCTTCATCAAGGAAAAGATTGGTGACTTTATTATTGCTCAAATTTACGTTGATGACATCATATTTTGTGCATCACATTCTTCTCTAGTTGAGGAATTATCTCACCTCATGAGTGCTGAATTTGAGATGAGCCTTGTGGGAGAATTAACCTTCTTCCTTGGCCTCCAAATAAAACAATCACAAGAAGGCATCTTTCTGAATCAAAGCAAATACGTTTCGGGGCTCCTCAGGAAATATCAACTTGACCATCTCAAGCACGCTTCAACTTCGATGTCCTCCACTCTCAAACTTGATTCAGACCTCACAGGTAAACCTGTATCCAAAAAATTATACAGAGGTATGATTGGATCCCTTCTTTACCTAACAGCAATTCGTCCCGATATCATGTTTAGTGTTTGCTTATGTGCGCGCTTTCAAAGCGCTCCAAAAGAATCTCACCTCTCTGCTGTCAAGAGAATTCTGCGTTATCTTGCAGGAACCAAAAGTCTAGGCCTTTGGTATCCCAGCCAGTCTGTTCCCTCCTCTGTGGCTACACTGATGCCGATTTTGCTGGCTACAAAGTTGATAGAAAAAGTACCACAGGAGGATGCCAACTACTTGGAGCCTCACTCGTCTTCTGGCAGTCCAAGAAGCAGACCTCAGTGGCTCTCTCTACAACTGAGGCTGAATATGTGGCAGCTGGATCATGTTGTGCCCAACTTCTGTGGATTACACATTAATTGGAGGACCTCGGTCTCCACTTCACCAACGTCCCTATCAAATTTGACAACATGAGTGCCATCCAGAACACTAAGAATCCTGTACAACATTCACGGACCAAACATATTGAAATACGGCATCACTTCATCCGTGATCATGTTGAAAAAGGCCACATCAGCTTGGAATTTGTCCCAACTCATCTTCAACTTGCTGACATATTCACCAAGCCTTTGCTAGAAGATCAATTCACATATATTCGTCGAGAGCTAGGACTTCTTCAATTGGATTCCTAATCCCCTTGGCATTGGTTGAGGGGGAGCGATCTCCTCTTGAGGACCTCCTACATCAGCTTCCCTGCACCCTCTAAGGGGGAGCCTCCATCTCCGTCCTCAGTACAAGGTACGCTTCCTCTCTCAAATTGAGGTCCTGAACAGTTGATGTCCTCATCACTCTGTCCAACCTCAATCTTCCTCAAAATTAAAAATTTGGCCTCATCAATGGTCTGATCACATCTCTCATATATGTCTCAGCTATTGACTTTTCAAAAAGAAAAATCTTTCCAAATCCTTTCCCCCGCCTTTCCTCTCCTTCTCGTCCCTTTTCAAAACTGATTTCAAATCTTTTTTTCAAATCCTTTTTACCTTCCCTAGGTTCATCCTCTTTCCCTTATTAATTACCTTTCATAATTCACCGTCACATCTCGCCATCATTTCCCATCTACCTTTCTCTTTCCTTTCTCTTTCCCAACCGTCCCTATTTAACCCCTCCCCCAGTTTTCACTTTTTACCACCCTCTTTCTCACTACTTCTCTTTATCTTCTTCCAGACTCTCTCCTCTCTCTCTCTCTCCTCTCTACCCTCCGCCATGACTAAACGCTCAAACAAACCCGCTGCTCCCTCCAGCGTTGCCAAGCGTTTGCGTTCTAGCAAACCTACATTCACTCCCGACGCGACTTCCACCAACTCATCCTCTAATGAATTCGCCATTATCCCTCGCCCTGTTTCTCCAACTGCCGGATCTCAAGAAGCCTTTCGCCAATGTCTGGAGTCCATGAAGCAAAGCTCTCTTCTCCACTGTGACCGAGTGGACATGGACAGTCTCAAGGGTACCAATTTCACCTTCCTTTCCACCCTCACCTTTCTAGGCTGCGACCTTTTCTTTAGCGCATATGATTTCTGCTACCCAAACCTTGTGTTTGAGTTCTATGCTCGCCTTGAGGACACCTCCACAAACTCGTCCAAACCCACCTATAAAACAACCGTTTCTGGCCGTGAAATTTATCTCTCTGCTCAATTTCGAGCGCATCTTAGGCCTCACCCCTGACTTGTCCAAACCTACTCTTACAGACATCACCGATGCCCGCCTTGAACTCCTTTAGGCCTTCGGTAAACCCTCCAAAACAAAATATCCCCAATACACAAATCTGTTGTCTGAGGCTCGCTGTCTGTATTTTCTCACTGTTCACACCATCCTTCCAAGAGGAACCTCAAAAGAGACCATCAATGAACCTTGCGCTTCCTTTCTCTTGAATATCCTCAACGATTGTCACCCAGACATGGGGGAGGTTTTTCTAAACCACATCGTTCGCGCAGGATCTAGTTCTACCGGTCCTCTTCCATACTCTAACCTCCTCAACCACATTTTTAAGAAGTTCAATGTTCCCCTCCCGGATGATAAAAAAACCCCAATCTCTCTCTCTACCATCAACATTGCTATCTTGGAGTCTCTCGGGCATCGCCCTCACACATCTGGTCACTAGCTGCATTCTGATGACCTCAAGCCTCTCCGAGCTTCCTCATCGGCGCCCTCTGCCCCTGATGCCTCTGCCCCTCTCCAAGCCCAGATTGACCTTCTCCAGGCTGACATTCAGACTCTGCAAACTGAAGTGTGAGCCCTCCAGGAGCTTCACCAGGCCTTAAACTCCATTCTTCTGGAGAGTACCAATGTCTGCTCCACTTCGAAGGACCTACTTCGTCACGCTGAATCACTCCTCAGCCCTCGCACTCCCCCATCTACGCCTGTTGTCGAAGCCAATGTTAATGCCTCCTCTGTTGATCCCCCTCCCCCACAGTGATTTTAAATGTTTCTTTTTTTTTCACTATTTTGTAAACTTTTGGCCAAACATTTTGCTACTATTGTTCGCTCCTGTTTCTTTCTTGTCTGAAAGATAAAAAGGGGGAGATATTCTTGGCCTGTAACCGCCAAAACATTTTGGTGCACTGCTGCTATCTTTAACTTACTACTGTTATCTTTCCCTTATTATGTTGCTTGATTGACCTATTATACATACTGCCTATACTTGTTGAATATTGAGAATGCATGTATAGAAGTACTCTGGAATTTTGTCTTTCAAATAAAAAGGGGGAGATTGAAGAGCTCAAGTTATACTTGAGGACCTCATCCTAGTAGCTGCCGAGGACCTCCAGTACAAGCGCTGCGATTTTGTTTGAAAGAATGGCAAATTCATTTAAGGAAGTATCCACTAAAACCCTAAATAAATATTCTATCATATTCTTTCTGATTTGATACAATAACAATTTCTTCCTTCTTTACAGGATTTCAAGTTTTGGAAAGGAAATCAAGGATATCCGAATGGCATGAGAGGTTGACAAGATAAAGCACAAAAAGGAAATTATTCTCATCAAGATCATGGAGCCGTTGCTGCATCACTATTTATACCATTCGAAGACTTCATCTTGTGTATTGATTTCCAAGCAAGAAAATCAGTTGTAGGAACTTTGTGAAAGAGAGTTCTGAGTGTAGGAATATTGAGTGAATATTCTGAGTGTAACCATTCTTGTGTAGTGGTGAGTTTTTGTGTAACCAGTGGTCAAAACTGGTGAGGACCTCCTAAGGTTGTGAGTTTGAAGCTAGTTAAGTGACCCTTTGCTAAGTAAGGTCACTGATTGTAATCGCCTCCACTGTGAGGCCTCTGATCCAGAAGACATTTGCTGAGTCTTCTGTTTTGGTAGGCCAATTGAGGACCTCAAAAGTTCTCTGTTGAGCTGAGTTGTAACCTCCTCCTTCTTAGCACTTTAAATAATTCAGTAAAGAAGTTATTTTTCATATAAAAGTGCTGCTAACTTAGTTGTGTTGATTAAAAGTGCAGAATTAGCCTCATAACCCTAATCACCCCCCCTCTAGGGTTATTTCAAGAAGGTAGAGTCGCCGCTACCATATCTGGTGACGTCCTCGATGGAGATGAGGCGGAGCCGACAAGGAGGGTCGTGAACCGGTGCTTTGGGTGCGGGAAGTGGGTGGGGCTTCCGGTTCCGGTGTTGGTGCGTCGATCTGTTCTGCTCGAAGCTTTTTGCAATGGTGGTCGGAACAGAGGAGGAGAGAGAAAGCAGATTAAGGGCGATTCCGATGACTACGGGTATTTTTCCGGTAGGTTTTCACTAGAAACAGTAAGTTTAAACTTAGCTTGATAGATTTTAGTTGTGTTGTGTGTATTCGATTTGATTTTTGATGGGTATTTGATTGGGATTTGAGATGGTTGAGGGAGAAGGGGGTGGAAGAATTGGGTGTTTTGGTAGATGTGGTGGCGGCGATAAGGGTGGTTTTGGCAGTGGCGGTTCTAGATGGTGATTGGTTTGGTGGTGGTGGAGGTGGCAGTCGTGGAACAGAAGAAGAAGAAGAAGAAGAAGAAGAAGAAGAAGAAGAAGAAGAAGAAGAAGAATAAGAAGAAGAGGGTGAAGAAGAAGAGGGTGAAGTCGGTGATTGCAGATGAATTTTATAGCCTCTAGAATTGATTTGAATCCCCAACTTTACAATATAGCCCTAGAAAAAACAAAAATCAAATTGGGGGAATGTTTTAGAAATGGGGTTTGAGATGTGTGTGTGTGTGTGTGAGAGAGAGAGAGAGAGAGAGAGAGGGAGGGAGGGGGGATGTTTTAGAGAGAGAAAAGGAAAGAGAAGAGGGAGAAGCCATGGCTATGGCCATGGCCATGGCCTGCTAGATGGAAGAAGATGAGAGAGAAAGGTGTTGGAGGAGAGAGAATAGAAAGGGAGAGGGTGAGGTGGATGAGTAAAAGCTGACTAGGTACATAATAAAAGTCAATGCACGCTCCTCCGCCACCATGTCATCGTGCCATCGAGTTATTTGTTTAGGCTCAATTTTGAGCCTAAGTATCGCTCCGTCTACTTAGAATCATTGCTCGTTACCTTCCCTAATAATTGTCTCTTATCCGTCTTTTTCTTTTAGTTTCATGCAGGCTAGTTTGGACCCGTGGCATTGGGAGATGCTAGGTCGTCGATGCCGAGAACCCGGCTCAGGAATTCAAGGAAGCAACCCCGGGAATTTTTTGTAGCGGCCCTCATCTTGAAGTTAATGCAAAGGAGGAGTCAAGGCAAACCTAAGAGGTCACGGTCATTATCCACAAGGGTAATGCCCGTGACAAAAGAAGGAAAAGGAGCAAAGGGCGAACCCAGTTGGTCACGGGCGTGACCCCATTTGTAGCGGCCGTGACCCAATTTAGAAGTTTATTCCCCTTTTTGCCGAGAGCGGTCACGAGCGTGACGTTTCCTTGTAGCGCCCGTGACCTTGCTGACCCCTTTTTCCTAGTTTCCGACTCCCAAAGAGGTCACGGGCGTGACGATTGGATGTAGCGCCCGTGACCCAACTGAAGAGATCTTTGAAGATGCCGATTTATAGGAGGTCACGGGCGTGACGTCTCCTGGTAGCGCCCGTGACGACCCTGTTCAACTGAAATTTAAGGGCCAAAACGACTGCGTTTTGTTTATTTTTCTCCCAATGTATTTAAGCTCGGTCCAAAACTAAGCCTAGATGACTTTGTTTCACTGTTCATCTTTCCCTTTTAGTGGCTTAGCACTACTTTCTAGATAGATTTCCTCATCAGTTTACTCTCAAAACTTGCCTTTCATTTTGTATATGGTTTGGATTATTGCATTTCAAGGAGTATTATTTTGAAGATTATCATTCAAGTTTTGGTGTTCCTTCTTCTTTTTATTATTATCATCCTATTTCTCGATTGGGTAAGTTTCATTTCCCTCTTTTAGTAATTGTTTTTAATTAGTTCTTGTGTTTAATCTTATTGTGTTTCCCTTCTAGACATCATGCTTAAGTTTCTTGTTTTAATCTTGTTAGTTTTAATGCTTACTATCTAGATTAGTGGCTAGTTTCCTTAGGGTTTAGGGGGAGGTTTAGCCCCTAATGGGATCCCGTTTCTAAGGTTTGACTTTGTTAGGGCATTAGGCCATGTTTTTATGAGGTTTTCATCCAAAAACTCTCTTGATTGTGGGGTTTAGTAAGTAGTGGAAGCCCGCTAAACATACTTAAACACGATCTTTAGGATAATTGGATGGATATCCGAGCAACTCCTGATTCATTTGGTGGAGAAGTTCGGGTGGGGTAATTTGCATATCAAGCCCTTTAGGTAAGTCCTCATTCATTTAGTGGACGAACCTTTAGGGCTAAATTCGGGTATACCTCGGGAGAGGCCCCGGAGTGGCTCTATTTCTTGCAATAACCTAAATTCTATCTTAGCTTAGTGTCCTGACTGAGACTTTCTCGTGATTAGGGTGACCATTAGGAGGTAAAGATCGACCTTGAGCCTCTTTTTCCTTGTTTTTGTCTGATAATCTATCCTTTTTCCCTTTTCCCCTTCATAACCGTTTTTGTTACCTTAAACTAAGCTTTAGTAGTGAAAGTTTTGACAAAAAGACCTTGCTCCCTGTGGATACGATATAAAACCCGCACTGTATTGCTTGTGACCAAAATGGCTCCGTTGCTGGGGAGCAAGCGCCCCTTCTAGTCTTAACTTACTCTACGTACGTTTAGTTTAGGAGGTTTTTACCTTGCTGAGTCGAGTCTAGAGTCCCTAGGGATTTTTACGTCATTTTATTGTTTAGTGCATGTGCAGGAGAGACCTAAGACCTCTTGTACCTTTTGATCCTGAAATCGAAGCGACTGCACGACACAACAACGCCGCGAACGCCCGTAGACATCTTCTTGAACAACGACAGCGAGAGGCTATGGCAGAACCTCATACCCTCTTGTCATTTGCATCACCTTCGACAGGTATGGGAGGCTCTCCTATTGTCCTACCCGACCTCCCCGAAGGGACCGTTTTCGAGCTCAAGCCGAATTTCCTACATCTCATCGAGCAATCCAAGTTCCATGGGCTCAACTCGGAAAACCCCATCAACCATATTTCCAACTTCCTGGAGAGGTGCGGGATGATCCGGATGCAAGGTGTTCCGGAGGAATACATCCGCCTCAAGTTCTTCCCGTTTTCTCTTACCGGGAAGGCTCGAGGATGGGCTGACAACGGTAATCCGAACACTTTTCGGACTTGGGACGCACTAAGTCAGGGGTTCTTGAGGAGGTTTTTCCCTCCGATGGAGACCGCTCGCCTACGAACGGAGATCATGAACTTTCGACAACAACCGGGCGAGTACTTGTTCGAAGCTTGGGAGAGATACAAAGGGTTGCAATGGGCATGCCCATACCATAATCTTCCAGCCGCTCTTATTCTACATACCTTCTATGAAGGTCTCTCGATGAATACGAAGCAGTCAATCGATAACGCCTCGGGCGGCCTTTTCCTAAGCAAGACACCCGTCCAAGCCGATGCTCTTATGGCTCAAATGGCGGAGAATGCTTGCAACTGAGGAAGGAATTCAAGGGAGGTGACGAGTTGTGGTGACGGTGAGAACTTGGGGTATCTTATCAAGGATATGCAAAAGACAATGCAATAACTTTCTCAGGACATGGCCGAAATGAAGACGACCCAACAGCTCAAGCCGATTATGGAAGTTCAATCTTCCATTCCTTCACCTTCGTCCACCTCGGCGTTGCGTTGTGAGGTATGTGGGGGAGGACATGCAAATTTCGAGTGCCAAACGGAGTTGGTATCCAATGAGCAAGCGAATACTCTTTACCGGAATAACCTCTCTTACCGCAACAACGAACCTGTCCGCCCTCAAGGAAACCCATCTTATGTCCGGGTTTTTCCTACCGTAACCAAGCCCAAAACCATCCACATCAAAACCAAAACCGCCCCCATCAGCAAAACCCTCAATACCAAAACCAAGCCTACCATCAAGCCCCTCAATCCTACTAACAACCCCCTCCACAAATGAGCCAAGAGATGGACTTTATGCAAAGATATCTCAAGAATCAAGAGGCTTTCAATGCCGCCCAATTGAAACAAAACGAGGTTATTCATGGGAGCCAAAGGATGCTTGAAACCCAATTGGCTCAACTTGCCCAACAAGTCTCCAACTTCCAATCTCAATCTTCTTCTTCCAAGGGTTTACCTAGCCAACCCTAGCAAAACCCGAAGGGGCATATCAACGCCATCACTTTAAGAAGCGCCAAGGAGCTTGAGGGCCCAAAAATTGGAGTTGATTAAGGAGTTGGAAGTGAAGTTGTGGTGGAAGATTTAACCATTGAGGAAGAGGGAGTTATTGTTGAGGAGAAACATGGGAAGGTGGAGGAAGCGGCCAAGGGAGATGAGCTGAAAAAGAAAGGGAAAGCGGTTGAGAAGGAAGAGGAGTCGGTCATCCAACAAGTCAAGCCATATGCTCCACCCCTTCCTTTTCCCCAACGCTTCACCAAAGTGAAGGAAGATGCGAAGTTCGCTAAGTTCATGGAGATCCTCAAAACTCTCCACATCAACGTCCCATTCCTTGAGGCAATCACGAACATGCCATCTTATACCAAATTCCTCAAGGAGCTCCTCACTAACAAGAGGAAGATTGGGGAGAATGCGGTGGTCTCTTTGACTCAAGAGTTTAGTGCAATCATCGACAACAAGCATCCTCCTAAACTTTCAGATCTTGGAAGTTTCTACATCCCTTTCTCCATAGGGGGTGTGGTGATTAGCAAAGCCCTTTGTGATCTCGGTGCTAGCATGAGTGTGATGCTGCACTCGATTTGCAAAAGATTGAAGTGCCACGATCTCGTCGCCACTACTATTTCCGTTCAAATGGCTGATCGTTCTATTTGGCGTCCAGTGAGAGTTCTTGAAGATGTCCCGGTGCAAGTGGGAAAATTCTATATTCCATGTGACTTCATCGTTTTGGATATGGCCGAAGATGCGCAAATACCGATTATTTTAGGTAGACCCTTCTTAGCAACAACTGGAGCTATGATCGATGTGAAAAACGGCAAGCTTTCTCTCCACATCGGAGATGAAAAGATAGAGTTCAACCTTCAAACTTCTATTGCCACTCCATCGATTGAGGAGTCATGTTATCAAATCGATATCATTGAAGAGTTGGTTGATGAAAAGCTCGGCTCCTTTTTGGCCTTAGATGATCCTTTGGAGGAAGCGTTGCTAGAAGCCTTCGAACAGGAAACTTTGGAAGGGGAAGTTGCATCTTATGTGTCTATTCTCGACGAAGATCTGAATTCTATGGGCCATCCTTGGGAAGCGAACTCATAGCAAATGTGGAGGATCATGAGCAAAAGGAGGTTGTGGGACGAAAGATGCCGGATATTGAATTGAAGCCTTTGCCACCATCTTTAAGGTACGAATTCCTCAGTCCCTCTGAGTCCTTCCCCGTGATCGTTAATGCTAATCTAAATGGTACTCAACTTCAAAGTCTTCTCGATGTGCTTCGTAAGCACATTGGTGCCATTGGATATAACATCGACGACCTCAAGGGAGTGAGTCCTTCTTTTTGTATGCATAGCATCGACCTTGAGACCGACCATAGACCCTCTAGGCAATCGCAAAGGCGGCTTAATCCTAATATGCAATTGGTCGTTAAAAAGGAAGTAATGAAATTGCTAGAGGCGGGGATCATCTACCCATTGCAAACAATGAATGGGTGAGCCCCATCTAGGTAGTGCCTAAAAAAGGGGGAATGACGATTATAAAAAATGAAAAAAATGAGCTAGTTTCCAGTAGGACTGTCACGGGTTGGCGTATGTGCATTGACTACAGAAATTTGAACCACGCCACTAGAAAAGATCACTTCCCCTTGCCCTTCATTGATCAGATGCTGGAAAGACTGGCTAGGCACTCTTACTTCTGCTATTTGGATGGGTTTTACGGGTTTTCCCAGATCCCGATCCATCCAAATGATCAGGGAAAGACTACCTTTACATGCCCATACGGTACCTTCGCTTATCGAAGGATGCCGTTTGGGCTATGTAATGCCCCGACCACTTTTCAGCGCTGCATGATGGCCATTTTCTCTGATTGCATCGAGAGTATCATGGAGGTTTTCATGGACAACTTCTCCGTCTATGGTAAAACCTTCGAGAGCTGTTTGAAAAACCTCGAAACGGTGTTATCGAAGTGCGAAGAAGTCGATCTTGTTCTCAACTGGGAGAAATGTCACTTCATGGTCCAAGAAGGGTAGTTCTTGGCCATGTAGTGTCAGAACGGGGTATTGAGGTCGATCGGGCTAAGATCGAGGTCATTAAAAAACTACCACCCCCGTCTTCTATAAAAGGGGTGAGAAGTTTCCTTGGGCATGCGGGTTTTTACCGCCGCTTCATCAAGGACTTCTCAAAGGTAGCGAGGCCTTTGACTCAGCTCCTCGCCAAGGATAACCCCTTTCTGTTCTCTAACGAGTGTCTTGAGGCATTACAGAAGATTAAGCAAGCCCTCATCTCAGCTCCCATCATTCAACCGCCCGATTGGAGTATCTCATTCGAGATTATGTGCGGTGCAAGCGATTTTGCCGTCGGGGCGGTTTTGGCTCAAAGGAAGGACAAATTGCCTTATGTGATCCACTATGCTAGTAGAACTTTGGACGATGCTCAGTGGAACTACTCCACCACCGAGAAAGAGCTTCTACGGTGGTCTTTGCTATTGAAAAAGTTCCGGCAATACTTTCTATGCTCCAAAGTGGTGGTTTTCACCGACCACTCGACCCTCAAGTACCTATTGGACAAGAAGGATGCAAAACCCCGCCTCATTCGATGGGTTCTCCTCCTTCAAGAATTCGACATCGAGATATGGGATAAGGTGGGGATGCATAATGTGGTGGCGGATCACCTATCAAGAATTGTAGTTGAGCACAAAGATCCTCCGATCGACGATTCATTCCCGGATGAACATTTGTTGGTTGTGGCGAATGACGAACTACCGTGGTATGCCGACATAGTTAACTACTTGGTAGGGGGAGTTCTAATGCCGGGATTGCCATCTCATGAGAAGTAAAAGCTCCTTCACGAAGCTAAGTCATATTATTGGGACGATCCATACCTCTTCAAGTTGTGCAAGGATGAAGTTTACCGGAGATGTGTGCATCAACGAGAAGCTTCTTCAATCATCGCTCACTGTCATGATATGCCTTGTGGTGGTCACGGTGGCCCTTCCAAAATAGCGACAAAGGTGCTTCAATCGGGCTATTATTGGCCTACGCTCTTCAAAGACGTCAAGACCTACGTCAAGGCGTGCGATAAGTGCCAATGAAGTGGTAATATCTCCCGGAGGAATGAGATGCCTCTTAACTATATCTTGGAAGTCAAGGTCTTCGATGTTTAGGGGATTGATTATATGGGACCTTTCCATCATCAAGGGGTAACAAGTACATCCTCGTAGTGGTGGACTACGTATCTAAATGGGCGGAGGCCGTGGCAAGTCCGACTTGTGATGCCCGGGTGGTTTCCAAGCTCTTCAAGAGGATTATCTTCCCTCGCTTTGGCGTGCCAAGGGTGGTGATAAGTGACAATGGGTGACATTTCATTGAACAAAAATTCCAATCACTCCTAGCCAAGTATGGAGTAGTTCACAAGCAAGGCCTTCTCTATCACCCACAAACAAGTGGGCAAGATGAGATCACCAACCGGGAATTGAAGCGAATCCTTGAGAAGACCGTCGGTGCATCGAGGAAAGATTGGGCCGAAAAACTTGACGATGCTTTATGGGCATACCGCACGGCGTACAAAACACCGATTGGAACCACGCCTTTCCAGCTAGTTTATGGCAAGTCTTGCCATTTCCCGGTCGAGTTGCAACATAGAACCCATTGGGCCGTGAAGCGCATCAATTACGATTTGAAGGTGGCGGGTAAAAGGAGGATGTTGCAATTGGAGGAGCTTGATGAGATTCGCCGGGATGCCTATGAGAACAATCAAATTTACAAAGAGAGGACAAAGTTGTGGCATGACAAGAGGTTAAACAAGAGAGAATTCCATGATGGTGACCGTGTCCTACTCTACAACTCGAGGTTAAAGCTTTTTCTCGGAAAGTTGAAGACAAGATGGACGGGCCAATTCCGGGTTGAAAAGGTCCACCCTTTCGGAGTTATTGAGCTTCAAAGGCCAGATGGAGGCACATTCAAGTTAAATGCTTCAAAGCTCAAGCCTTATTTTCACCCCGAGACAATCCCCGGAGCATGCGTTGTTTGCTTCAAAGTTCATCATGGTCAGGCTCGGGACCTAAAACAAGCGCTTATAGGGAGGCAACCCTTGTTTTTCTTCCTTTTTCTTTATTTCTCTTTATTTTTCTTTCTTTTTCCGAGGTATTAGTTCTAGGTTTTGACATGAAAAAAAAAGAAGAAAAGCAAAGAAAGGAAAAAAAATCGAGTGAGAACAAGTAAGGGAGTTTGAAGATTGACTCTTTTGAAGGTGCAAAAGGTAGGAGTATGGATATGGATAACATTCTGAGTGGAGGGAGGTCATTTGGAGTTGTTATGGAGTTATGTTTGGGTGTAGTGGAGTTAGGAAGGTGGTTGAAAGTTAAGAAATTTTGAAGTGGGCGAATCTAGGTGGTCACGGGCGTAACCTAGAGTGGTAGCCCGCTACCAATTTCAATGAAATAATTTCAGGATTGCCGAATGGAGTCACGGGCGTTACGCCCTAGGGTAGCGCCCGCTACCCCGTCCCAGCAAAAATCCAATTTCCAGGTCGTCACGGGCGTGACGAGACCTGGTAACGCCCGTGACGACCACTATGTCGGGAATTATAACCTTCTTTTCGCGATTTTCAGCCTCATTCCTCTTCAAACCTTCCTCTCACCCGTGACTCCCTCTCTCTCACTCACAAACCCTAGTCCTCATCTCATCCTCTCCTTCACTCTAATCCCTTCAAATTCCCTCAAATCCTTCATTCATCCTCCATCTCCATCTCTCCAAAACCCTAATTTCGCCTTCTCTATCCTTCAATCTCCTCTCATCTCCTTTACTTCTCTCACATCGACTCTTCCTTCACAAACCCTAACTCAACACCACCACCATCCACGAACCACCTACAGCCACCACTACCACCACCTTTCTCTCTCTAGAACCAAAACTACAACCTTTGTGAGTTGGGTTCTAGAGAAAGAACGGTCCACCCTTAGCCTCCTCCATTCTTCAGATCTACGTTCGTTTTGGGTAAATTGGTCACCAATGGCAAGTTCAAGTCATTCCAAACGCCAACGGCAAACACCTTCTAGCCCCGGTTCTTCATCCGGTAGGGGACAACCACCGGCCCCTTAATGTATGGCACCTGCTATTCGTTCTGAGTCTGAGCCCTTGGTTGTTTTGGACCCTCCAAGATTCAGTTTCGTGCCGATTGGCACAGGGCAAAGTATAATAAATTTCGGACTAGGAAAATCGCCGTCCCTTCCATTTATCATGATGAAACATGTAGGGATATGAACTTAAATCCTAGTCTAGAACATTTATTCGGGGTCCTAGGTTGGGAGAACTTCATGAAAATCAAAACCAAGGTCTATGATCAGGTTGTTCTTGAACTCCTAAGTTCACTACAAGTAGAATGACCAACACAGAACGACGCCGAGCTAAGTTTCTAAATTAATGGGCGTTTTGTGCGATTAACCTTGGATGAATTGAGCGAGAAATTGCATCTTCTGGCGGGTGGCATTCCCGTTGCGGAAATTGAGAACTTCCCGGCCAATAGGGCCATGAAACTCTTGACTTGCCGGCTAGGGCGGATGTTGCTGTTTTTGGCTCACGGCCCAAATACTTTGACCCCAAGCGAAAAGGCCTGCGACTTTTGCAATCCCGTCGTCCGGTACCTCCATCTTTTGATCACCAACTCGGTGGTCGGGCGCGATGAGGGGCACAACAATGTCCGTAAGGCGGACCTCTTCATCATTTTCAATGCCCTGCTCGGACGCCGGATTAATACGACCTCGGTAATCCTCTACCAGCTCCATGAAATCTCCCGAGAGACCCGGAAGTACACGATCGGTATGGGTCACATTATATCACATATTGCGGACCGGTGTGGCTTCGGGCTGATAGGCCGCAAGTGCACGGGTGAAATTGTAGCATAAATCAAGGTCGTTCCCACAGGGACTTTTCCTTTCAACGCATTGAACTAGCCTCCTAGTTGATCGCTAAGTCGATCCGTTTTTTTGTTTTAAGTAACTAACTCTAAATCTAATCACAATCAAGAACTAGATAAACTAATATTCACACAAACTTTTCTGATTTAATTTAGGTAAAAAGGCGTTCAGGGGATGAAACCTAAGTTAAGTAACGAATCAACGATGTGGATTGAACATTCATTTCATTAACTTGCACAATCAAGGTTCGATAATAGCATAAAACACTTCGCAATGAGATTTTGTCACTAGAGCGAATTGCCAAGACTAACCAAGCACCTACTTTCGTGGTTATTTTGATTTAGTCAAGGTTAAAGATCTAATTATCTCAAGAACCCTAATTAAAACTTCTATGTCTAGACAATTTTAACTAGTTTAATCTAGGTTTTCGGGTAATCAAACTTCTCCTTTCGGTACTTCATTCAACAACCTATTAACTTGCAATTGGTGATCAAGCAAAAGCAATAACAATTCAATTCAAAGACCAAATAGATTGAAACAAACTAAATTCATGATAATTCAATCCAACAAAGTCAATTCATCAAGCAACTTCAAAGGTTCATCCCCTAAACTAAAAATAACTACTCACAATTCATGTTTGAAACTACAAAGCAATTGAAATCTATTCTAGAAAGCATATGAAAATCTATGAGAGAATGAGAAATAAACCAAAGGGAAGAACAATCTTGCTAGGAATCAACTATGGAGAACTTTTGCTCCTCCACTTCAAAGTGTATTCAAGTTGCTCTTCGATCTTCAACCTTCTCTCAATGTTCAATGGTGGATGGAATATGGAATGTGGATATGATTAGGGCATGGAATGGAAGATGGTGGAATGATGATTCTCTTCTTCTCAGCCGGAAATAAGCATAATATAGGCAAATAGCAACTCAAAACCGCCAAAAATGAAAAGACAGGAGAGACACGGACCGTGCCTGTGGGGGGGGGGGGGGGCACGGTCCATGTCACTATGAGAACGGTCCGTGTCACCCTTGGCACGGTCCGTGTCTCTCCCGTGTTTTCATTTTCGGCGGTTTTGAGTTGCTATTTGCCTATATTATGTTTATTTCCAGCTGAGAAGAAGAGAATCATCATTCCACCATCTTCCATTCCATGCCCTAATCATATCCATATTCCATATTCCATCCACCATTGAAGATTGAGAGAAGATTGAAGATCGAAGAGCAAGTTGAATACACTTTGAAGTGGAGGAGCAAAAGTTCTCCATAGTTGATTCCTGGCAAGATTGTTCTTCCCTTTGGTTTATTTCTCATTCTCTCATAGATTTTCAATCATATCCATATTCCATATTCCATCCACCATTGAAGATTGAGAGAAGATTGAAGATCGAAGAGCAACTTGAATACACTTTGAAGTGGAGGAGCAAAAGTTCTCCATAGTTGATTCCTAGCAAGATTGTTCTTCCCTTTGGTTTATTTCTCATTCTCCCATAGATTTTCAATTGAAATCTATTCTAGAAAGCATATGAAAATCTATGAGAGAATGAGAAATAAACCAAAAGGAAGAACAATCTTGCTAGGAATCAACTATGGAGAACATTTGCTCCTCCACTTCAAAGTGTATTCAAGTTGCTCTTCGATCTTCGATCTTCAATATTCTCAAATCCCCCATGCTTAGTCCTTGCTTGTCCCTAAGCAAGTCCAAACTCAAAAGAAAAGGCAAAGAAAGAAAATGAAAGAAAAATAAAAGAAAACGGGACAAAAAGACTGAAAGAACTCAAAGCAAAAATAAAAAGACTCAAAAGTAAAAATTAACAAAAGCGAAAATTTTTATTTAATTACAACTCCGCAGGACGGCATCGATAGGAAATTCAATCAACCCAATCTAATCTAAAGTACAGCCGAAGAGTGAAAAAGAAGCCAACTTACACAAGTAAATGAAGACAAATTATTCAAGAATGGTACTCATCAAGTTCAACCAATCACCCTACTCACCGAATTAGATAAGAAGGCACATGTTAAGCATGAAACTAGGTAAGAATGAAGAGCAAACTCACTTTCTGGGAATGTGGAAACACTCCTCTCATGTGTTTAAATATGAAAAATCATTGAAAGTTCGCTCAAATACTCAAACCAAAGCCACAACCAACCTCGTACTTGCTAAGAATCTCAACTCTCCACCGCGATTTGCAAAGCAACAATGACAATCAGGAGGACTTTCAAGGGTTGTAACGGGGCTAGGGTTAAGGGTAAGGAGTGGATAATATTTGGTAATTGTGGAGCTAAAAGCCAAAGCTTGAAATTATTCCACACCAATTCAACATACATTCACTCTCACCACTTATAATCAATCCAAAACAAACCCACTATCAATTGGAAACTCGCCTCAAAAACAAAACAAAAGAAACCAAAAGTCAAGCACTTTATTCTCTTTTTTTTTCCTTTTTCCGGAATTCTCCGATTTTTTTCTTTTTCACTTTTTTTTCTGTTTTTTTTCTTTCTTTCTAATTTTTTCTTCTTTTTTCTTCCTTTTTCACCTTTGATTCAAACACACACATTAACAAACAACATCACACTTATATACAACTCACTAGGCAAGTTCCAATTCTACCCAACAACCTCAATGTACATAATTTGGAGAATCAAAACAATATTTACAACTCAAACCAATTCCCATCACAAACTAAACCACCAAAGTAACCATAATCAACCCAACTTCAAACTCAAAACATTTCAAGCAATGGCTTAAGGGTAGGAAATATATAATAGGCCTAGGCTTATAATTTGGGTTCAAGAAAAGAAATGGTCAAGGCAAGAAAGGGCTAACTAAGGATATTCTGATGTAAACGGGTGGTCAAGGCTTGCGGGTTCAATTCCTAATGCCTCTATCATCTTGTCAATGTACAACGCATAGCAATTTCAAGGAGATGCAAAGCAAATGAAGGAGGATGCCACAATGATGAGTCACTCAAGGAAATGAGACTAATAAAAATGATTAGTCTTTTCTTTAAGGCTTATGTGGACTCACGGGTAGCGCTCAACAATCATTACCCAGTTTGAAAGATATGCATATGCACAACTCACTCTTAAAATAGTGACAAAAGTAATCGATCTCACTATCTTAGCATAATTCTCACAACATTTAGCTTCACAACTTGTGTCAATTCACAGTCTTTCACAAACGGGCTATACAAGATCAAGTCAAAAGAAAACTATCTCGCCAAATCCTGTATCAAACATTTATTTTTTATTTTCTTTTATTTTCTTTTTTTTTTTCAAAAACCTTTTACAAGACTCAAAATGAAAATAAGAAAATAAGAAAACGAAAACAACCTACAAAAAGATTAAATTAAAAAACTACAAGCAAATCTAGAAAACAACAGAAATAAAATCAAAACAAAAGAAAAAGACTCAAAACAAGTTAAAAATCAAAAATAAAAACGACTCAAAACACATATATCCACAAAAAGTTACACAAATCCCCCCCATGCTTGAACCAAGCATTGTCCGCAATGCGAAACATCACCCGAGAAGCAAAGGAAGAAAACACAAATCTAGAAGAATCAAAAATAAAAAGAAGAAAAAAAAGGAAAAATTTTAGAAAATCCTAAAAAAAAAAAATCGAAAAAGCTTGGGTTGCCACCCAAGAAGCACTTGTTTAATGTCCTAAGCTGGACAAGCTACCTCTCAACCCGGTGAATAGTCCATAACTCCATAGCTAAGGGCTTTTGGAGCTTCACATTGCATAGTACCTCCAAACATCTTCAAATTGACCCCACAGCTTGGGTCAAACTCATCACCTCCAAAAATGGAGGGATCTCCATCATTAAACCTGAAAATCTCATCCAATGTACCCTTGTTAATAGCATAAGGCACGTTCTTGATGATGTTAGGTGGGAGCAAAATTTCTTTTATTCCCACCCTTGCATCGCCAAGTTCATGGCCTTTATCAATAAATAAACCACAAGAATTTGCAACAAAATGGTCACGAGATTTCACAAGCTTTTCACTCTCCACTACATGCACACAATCATCTTTCTTTTCACAAATCAAACCATCAACATTCTTATCCTTCTCACCAAACACATCAACACCAAAGCAAGGGGAAACGCCACGTGGCAAAACATCACGGAATAAATCAAACTCAAGTTCATGTTCCCCTATCCTAAACTTCATCTTTCCACATTGTACATCTATGACACACCCTACGGTAGCAAGAAAAGGTCTCCACAAAATGATTTGGGTACGGGAATCTTCGGGCATATCAAGGATGACAAAATCAATCGGCACATAGCAATCACCCACCTTAAGGGGAAAGTCCTCCAAAATACCCTTAGGGTACTTGATAGAACGATCCGCCATTTGCAATGACATGGTAGTTGGTCTCAACTCTCCTAAGTTCAACTGTTCATACAAAGAATAGGGCATTAAGCTTACACTAGAACCCACATCACACAAAGCTCGGTCAACGGTTAAGCTACCTAGGCCACATGGAATACTAAAGCTTCCCGGGTCCTTAAGCTTAGGAGTAAGCTTGTTAAGAACCACGGAACTACATTCTTGATCAAACAACTTCCTCAATTTCATCAATTTTCCTCTTTAGAGAGGATTTCTTTCAAAACTTTGCATACAAAGGCATTTGAGATAAAACATCCAAAACGACACATTCACATTCAATTGCTTTAACATATTAAAGAACTTTAATTTTGCATCAAATTTAGCCTTAGCATATCTTTGAGGAAAGGGTAACGGTGGTTTGTAAACTCTAGGTGGAGATGAAGGTCGGGTTTCGGTGTTCTCTTTTGAATGCTCACTCTCAAGGTCTTTCTCTCTTTCAAAACCAACAACATTCTCACTAGGCCTCTCAACCTCTTTCTCAACCACAACTCCCCCATGCTTAGCATTTTGCACACTAGGTCCCTCATATTGTGTCCCACTCCTCAAAACAATGGCATTACATTGTTCCTTAGGGTTAGGTTCGGGCTTTCCAGGAAGCATTCCCGAAGTGGCAATTTGATTCTCAAGCATTTGAGTGTGGGTGCTCATAAGGTCAACTTTAGTAGCTAAGGCCTTAATCAACTCATCTTGTCTTTGTTGATGCTCAAGTTGCCGTTGTTGATGATGTTGTTGAGACAACATCAAAGCTTGCATCATGGCCTCTAAGTTAGGCTTTTGGGGAGCTTGTGGTGGAGGTGCTTGGGGTTGTCTTTGTCCTTGGGGTTGACCCATTTGGTTATTATTCCGGTAAGAAAATTTCGGGTGGAACCTAAAGCCGAGATTGTAAGTATTGGAAAAAGGGTCAAAGTTTTGCCTATTAGAAGGGTTACCAACATAGTTAACCACTTCGGTCGATTCATTGCTAACCAACCCACTAGGATAATTCAAGGTCTCATGCTCATATGATTGACACGACGCACATGGTTGGGGAGGGGGAGAATTCACATTCAACAAATCCATCTTCTTAGTCATGGCATCCAACTTAGCATTCAACATAGAAATAGAATCAACTTCATACTTACCTCCCGTCCTCTTGGAACGGGGCTTTGACCATTGGTAGCTATTGATCGCCATCTCCTCAATCAAAGTCTGGAGTTCCGCCACTGTCTTGGACATGATGTTGCCTCCCGCCGCCGCCAAGATGTTGGCCCTCAAGTTGTCATCCACCCCGTTGTAGAAGGCTTGTATCGGGACCCATGGTTCTAAACCATTGTGGGGACATTGACGTAAGAGGTCCTTGAACCTCTCACATGCTTCATAGAGGGACTCATCCGGCTCTTGGACAAATGTTGAGATTTGATTCCGGAGGCTCGTCAACTTGCTAGGAGGAAAGTACTTCGCCAAGAATAAGCTAGCAAGTTGGTCAAAAGTGGTGATGGCAAAGCTTGATGGAAGAGCATCCAACCACTCCCAAGCCTTCCCTTCAAGTGAGAAGCGAAACAATCGCAGCTTGATTGCATCGGGTGTTGCACCATTTGCCTTAAAGGTCTCACATGCTTGGTTGAATAGGCGAAGGTGCCAGTTGGGATCTTCATTGGGGAGGCCATGAAATGGGTTGGCCTTCACCAAATTGATGACTGAACTCCTCAGCTCGAAATCGTCAGCGGCCACTCTTGGAGGATTAATGGCGGAGGGTTGCTTTGTGACATTGGGCATCACATAAGAGCCAAGCGTGATTCTAGGCTCCTCGCCACCGCCGCCGTCGCCACCACCGGACATGGCGTTCTTTCGCTTGGAGTTCTCTTCTTGTTTTCTCCGGGCGTGCTCTAACTTTTGCTTCTTCCGCCGGGAGCGAAAGGTTCTTTCGATTTCAGGATTAAACTCAAAGAGTGGAGCTTTTTGCATGCACGTAGAGTAAGCCTCGCAAGACAAAACCAAAACACCAAGGAAAATCAAAACAGAAAATAAATGACTTAGGCAACCTTAGGGTATTCGTTCAGTGGCAGGCTAGGGACAAAGTCCCCGGCAACGGCGCCAAAAACTTGATAGGCCGCAACTGCACGGGTGAAATTGTAGCATAAATCAAGGTCGTTCCCACAGGGACTTTTCCTTTCAACGCACTGAACTAGCCTCCTAGTTGATCGCTAAGTCGATCCGTTTTTTGGTTTGAAGTAACTAACTCTAAATCTAATCACAATCAAGAACTAGATAAACTAATATTCACACAAACTTTTCTGATTTAATCAAGGTAAAAAGGCGTTCAGGGGATGAAACCTAAGTTAAGTAACGAATCAACGATGTGGATTGAACATTCATTTCATTAACTTGCACAATTGATAAGTACTTCTTGTATATATGAGAACTTGGTTGTTTTGATGAGAATTTGGGGAATATTTGATTTGATTATGTTATTTTATACCCGAATTTCCCATATTACACTTGGTTTGGAGAGTTTTGTATGGAATTTGTGAAGAATCGATGTAAACCGAGCCCAAAAAGCAAGTGTAGATCCAAGTTATGAGCTTAAAGGACCAAGAAGTGAGATGTTGGATCACCCAAGGCCCAAACAATGGCCCAAAGTACTCCTAGGCCCGCGCGAAAGCGGTGCCCCGGGTGAAGAGCACGAGTCGTGTCTATGGCCAGAGAGTGAGAAAATTCAAGAAGAAAGCTGACACGGTCCGTGTCACAGGGAGCACGGTCCGTGTCACATGGGGCACGGTCCGTGCCTACCCTAGCACGGTCCGTGTCTCTCCTGTCTTTTCATTTCCGGCGGTTTTGAAGTGAAGTTTGCCTATATTATGCGGATTTTTGGCCGAGTAGAGGGGGAATCATCATTCCACCATCATCCATTTCATGCCCTAATCATATCATTCATCATCCATATTCCATTCCATCATTGAAGATTGAAGATTGAAGAGCAACTCGAACATACTTTGGAGTGGAGGAGCAAAAGTCCTCCATTGTTGATTCCTAGCAAGATTGTTCTTCACTTGGGTTTATTTCTCATTCTCTCATAGATTTTCATATGCTTTCTAGAATAGATTTCATTTGCTTTGTAGTTTTAAACATGAATTGTGAGTAGTTCTTTTTAGTTTAGGGGATGAACCTTTGAAGTTGCTTGGTGAATTGACTTTGTTGGATTGAATTATCATGAATTTAGTTTGTTTCAATCTGTTTCGTCTTTGAATTGAATTGTTATTGCTTTTGCTTGATCACCAATTGCATGTTAATAGGTTGTTGAATGAAGTACCGAAAGGAGAAGTTTGATTGCCCGAAAACCTAGATTGAACTAGTTAAAATTATCTAGACATAGAAGTTTTAACTAGGGTTCTTGAGATAATTTGATCTTTAACCTTGACTAAATCGAAATAACCACGAAAGTAGGTGCTTGGTTAGTCTTGGCAATTCGCTCTAGTGACAAAATCTCATTGCGAAGTATTCTATGCGATTATCGAACCTTGATTGTGCAAAATAATGAAATGAAAGTTCAATCCACATCGTTGATTCGTTATTTGACTTAGGTTTCATCCCCTGAACGCCTTTTTACCTTGATTAAATTCGAAAAGTTTGTGTGAATAACCCTTTGTTTAGTTCTTGATTGTGATTAGATTTAGAATTAGTTATTTCAAACCAAAAACGGATCGACTTAGTGATCAATTAGGAGGCTAGTTCAGTGCGTTGAAAGGAAAAGTCCCTGTGGGAACGACCTTGATTTATGCTACAATTTCACCCGTGCACTTGCGGCCTATCAAGTTTTTGGCGCCATTGCCAGGGACTTTGTCCCTAGCCAGCCACTAAACGAATACCCTAAGGTTGCCTAAGTCTTTTATTTTCTATTTTGATTTTCCTTGGTGTTTTAGTTTTTGTCTTGCGAGGTTTACTCTACGTGCATGCAAAAAGCTCCACTCTTTGAGCTTGATCCTGAAATCGAAAGAACCTTTCGCTCCCGGCGAAAGAAGCAAAAGTTAGAGCACGCCCGGAGAAGACAAGAAGAGAACTCCAAGCGAAAGAACACCATGTCCGGTGTTGGCGGCGGTGGCGGTGGCGAAGAGCCTAGAATCACGCTTCGCTCCTATGTGATGCCAAATGTCACAAATCAACCCTCCGCCATTAATCCTCCAAGAGTGGCCGCTGACGATTTCGAGCTGAGGAGTTCACTCATCAATTTGGTGAAGGCCAACCCATTCCATGGCCTCCCCAATGAAGATCCCAACCGGCACCTTCGCCTATTCAACCAAGCATGTGAGACCTTTAAGGCAAATGGTGCAACGCCCGATGCAATCAAGCTGCGATTGTTTCCCTTCTCACTTGAAGGGAAGGCTTGGGAGTGGTTGGATGCTCTTCCATCAAGCTCTGCCATCACCACTTTTGACCAACTTGCTAGCTTATTCTTGGCAAGTACTTTCCTCCTAGCAAGTTGACGAGCCTCCGGAATCAAATCTCAACATTTGTCCAAGAGCCGGATGAGTCCCTCTATGAAGCATGGGAGAGGTTCAAGGACCTCTTACGTCAATGCCCCCACCATGGTTTAGAACCATGGGTCCCGATACAAGCCTTCTACAACGGGGTGGATGACAACTTGAGGGCCAACATCTTGGCGGCGGCGGGAGGCAACATCATGTCCATGACAGTGGCGGAACTCCAAACTTTGATTGAGGAGATGGCGATCAATAGCTACCAGTGGTCAAAGCCCCGTTCCAAGAGGATGGGAGGTAAGTATGAAGTTGATGCTATTTCTATGTTGAATGCTAAGTTGGATGCCATGACTAAGAAGATGGATTTGTTGAATGTGAATGCTCCCCCTCCCCAACCATGTGCGTCGTGTCAATCATATGAGCATGAGACCTTGAATTGTCCTAGTGGGTTGGTTAGCAATGAATCGACCGAAGTGGTTAACTATGTTCGTAACCCTTCTCAAAGTCAAAACTTTGACCCTTTTTCCAATACTTACAATCCCGGTTTCAGGTTCCACCCGAACTTTTCTTACCGGAATAATAACCAAATGGGTCAACCCCAAGGACAAAGACAACCCCAAGCACCTCCAGCACAAGCTCCCCAAAAGCCTAAACTAGAGGCTATGATACAAGCTTTGATGTTGTCTCAACAACATCATCAACAACGGCAACTTGAGCATCAACAAAGACAAGATGAGGTGATTAAGGCCTTAGCTACTAAAGTTGACCTTATGAGCACCCACACTCAAATGCTTGAGAATCAAATTGCCATTCATGCTGGTACCTCCACTACCCCTCCGGGAATGCTTCCCGGAAAGCCCGAACCTAACTCTAAGGAACAATGTAATGCCATTGTTTTGAGGAGTGGGACACAAAATATGAGGGACCTAGCGTGTCAAATGCCAAGCATGGGGGAGTTGTGGTTGAGAAAGAGGTTGAGAGGCCTAGTTAGAATGTTGTTGGTTTTCAAAGAGAGAAAGACCTTGAGAGTGAGCATTCAAAAGAGAACACCGAAACCCGACCTTCATCTCCACCTAGAGTTTACAAACCACCGTTACCCTTTCCTCAAAGATATGCTAAGGCTAAATTTGATGCAAAATTCGGCAAGTTCTTTAATATGTTAAAGCAATTGAATGTGAATGTGCCGTTTTTGGATGTTTTTATCTCAAATGCCTTTGTATGCAAAGTTTTTGAAAGAAATCCTCTCTAAAAAGAGGAAAATTGATGAAATTGAGGAAGTTGCTTTGACTGAAGAATGTAGTTCTGCGGTTCTTAACAAGCTTACTCCTCAGCTTAAGGACCCGAGAAGCTTTAGTATTCCATGTGGCCTAGGTAGCTTAACCGTTGCTCGAGCTTTGTGTGATGTGGGTTCCAGTGTAAGCTTAATGCCCTATTCTTTGTATGAACGGTTGAACCTAGGAGAGTTGAGACCAACTACCATGTCATTGCAAATGGCGGATCGTTCTATCAAGTACCCTAAGGGTATTTTGGAGGACTTTCCCCTTAAGGTGGGTGATTGCTATGTGCCGATTGATTTTGTCATCCTTGATATGCCCGAAGATTCCTGTACCCAAATCATTTTGGGGAGACCTTTTTTTGCTACCGTAGGGTGTGTCATAGATGTACAATGTGGAAAGATGAAGTTTAGGATAGGGGAACATGAACTTGAGTTTGATTTATTCCGTGATGTTTTGCCACGTGGCGTTTCCCCTTGTTTTGGTGTTGATGTGTTTGGTGAGAAGGATAAGAATGTTGATGGTATGATTTGTGAAAAGAAAGATTATTGTGTGCATGTACTGGAGAGTGAAAAGCTTGAGAAATCTCGTGACCATTTTGTTGCAAATTCTTGTGGTTTATTTATTGATAAAGGCCATGAACTTGGCGATGCAAGAGTGGGAATAAAAGAAATTTTGCTCCCACCTAACATCATCAAGAACGTGCCTTATGCTATTAACAAGGGTACATTGGATGAGATTTTCAGGTTTGATGATGGAGATCCCTCCATTTTTGAAGGAGGTGATGAGTTTGACCCAAGCTGTGGGGTCAATTTGAAGATGTTTGGAGGTACTATGCAATGTGAAGCTCCAAAAGCCCTTGGCTATGGAGCTATGGACTATTCACCGGGTTGAGAGGTGCCTTGTCCAGCTTAGGACATTAAACAAGCGCTTCTTGGGAGGCAACCCAAGCTTTTTCGATTTTATTTTATTTTTTTTAGGATTTTCTAAAATTTTTCCTTATTTTTCTTCTTTTTATTTTTGATTCTTCTAGATTTGTGTTTTCTTCCTTTGCTTCTCGAGTGATGTTTCACATTGCGGACAATGCTCGGTTCAAGCATGGGGGGATTTGTGTAAACTTTTTGTGGATATGTGTGTTTTGAGTCGTGTTTATTTTTTTTTTTTTAATTGTTTTTTGTGTTTTTGTTTTGTTTTGTTTTTTTTTTTTTTGTTTTCTAGATTTGCTTGTAGTTTTAATTTCCTCTTTTCGTAGTTCGTTTTCGTTTTCTTATTTTCTTATTTTCATTTTGAGGCTTGTAAAAAGTTTTTAAAAAAATTGAAAAAAAAGAAAATTAAAAAAACTGTTTGATATAAGATTTGGCGTGATAGTTTTCTTTTGACTTAATTTGATCCTGTATAGCCCGTTTGTGAAAGACTGTGAATTGACATGAGTTGTGAAGCTAAATGTTGTGAGAATTGTGCTAGGATAGTAAGACCGATTGCCTTTGTTTCTATTGTAAGAGTGAGTTGTGCATATGCATATCTTTTTAAACTAGGTAATGATTGTTGAGCGCTACCCGTGAGTCCACATAAGCCTAAAAGAAAAGACTAATCATTTTTATTAGTCTAATTTCCATGAGTGACTCACCATTGTTGCATCCTCCTTCATTTGCTTTGCATCTCTTTGAAATTGCTATGCGTTGTACATTGACAAGATGATAGAGGCATTAGGATTTGAACCCGCAAGCCTTGACCACCCGTTTACATCAGAATATCCTTAGTTAGCCCTTTCTTGCCTTGACTTTTTCTTTTCTTGAACTCACATTATGAGCCTTGGCCGATTATATATTTCCTACCCTTAAGCCATTGCTTGAAATGTGTTGAGTATGAAGCTGGGTTGATTGTGGTTACTTTGGTGGTTTGGTTTGTGATGGGGATTGAGTTGAGTTGTAAATATTGATTTGATTCCCCAATTATGTGCATTGAGGTTGTTGGTTCGAATTGGTAGCTTGCCTAGTGTGTGTTGTTTATAAGTGTGTATGTTTCATTCAAGAAGAAAGAAAAAAAAAAGAAAAAAATCAGAAAGAAAAAAATAGAAAAAAAGCGAAAAAGAAAAAAATCGGAGAATTCCGGAAAAAAGAAGAAAAAGAGAATAAAGTGTTTGACATTGTGTTTCTTTTGTTTTGAGGCAAGTTTCCAATTGTTTGTGGGGTTGATTTGGATTGATTTTTAAGTGGTGAGAGTGTATGTATGTTGAATTGGTGCGAAATAATTTCAAGCTTTGGCTTTTAGCTCCACGATTCACCAAATATTATTCACTCCTTACCCTTAGCCCTAGCCCCGTTACAACCCTTGAAAGCCCTCTTGATTGTCATTGTTGCTTTGCAAATTGCGGTGGAGAGTTGAGATTCATAGCAAATACGTGGTTGGTTGTGGCTTTGGTTTGAGTATTTGAGCGAACTTTTAATGATTTTTCATATTTAAACACATGAGAGGAGTGTTTCCACATTCCCAGAAAGTGAGTTTGCTCTGCATTCTTGCCTAGTTTCATGCTTAACATGCGCCTTCTTATCTCATTCGGTGATTAAGGGTGATTGGTTGAACTTGATGTGTACCATTCTTGAATAATTTGTCTTCATTTACTTGTGAAAATTGGCTTCTTTTTCACTCTTGGGCTATACTTTAGATTAGATTGGGTTGATTGAATGTTCTATCTTTTCCATCCTTAAGAGTTGTAATTATATAAAAAAGTTTTGTTTTTGGTTAATTTTTACTTTTGAGTCTTTTTACTTTTGCTTTGAGTTCTTTGAGTCATTTTGTCCCGTTTTCTTTTATTTTCTTTCATTTTCTTTCTTTGCCTTTTCTTTTGAGTTTGGACTTGCTTAGGGACAAGCAAGGACTAAGCATGGGGGATTTTGATAAGTACTTCTTGTATATATGAGAACTTGGTTGTTTTGATGAGAATTTGGGGAATAATTGATTTGATTATGTTATTTTATACCCGAATTTCCCATATTATACTTGGTTTGGAGTTTGGTGAGTTTTGTAGGGAATTTGTGAAGAATTGATGTAAACCGAGCCCAAAAAGCAAGTGTAGATCCAAGTTATCAGCTTGAAGGACCAAGAAGTGAGATGTTGGATCACCCAAGGCCCAAACAATGGCCCAAAGTACTCCTAGGCCCGAAAAGGCAGTGACACGGGTGCCCCCAGGAAGAGCACGAGTCGTGTCTATGGCCAGAGAGTGAGAAAATTCAAGAAGAAAGCTGACACGGTCCGTGTCACAGGGAGCACGGTCCGTGTCACATGGGGCACGGTCCGTGCCTACCCTGGCACGGTCCGTGTCTCTCCTGTCTTTTCATTTTCGGCGGTTTTGAAGTGAAGTTTGCCTATATTATGTAGATTTCTGGCCGAGTAGAGGGGGAATCATCATTCCACCATCATCCATTTCATGCCCTAATCATATCATTCATCATCCATATTCCATTCCATCATTGAAGATTGAAGATTGAAGAGCAACTTGAACATACTTTGAAGTGGAGGAGCAAAAGTCCTCCATTGTAGATTCCTAGCAAGATTGTTCTTCACTTGGGTTTATTTCTCATTCTCTCATAGATTTTCATATGCTTTCTAGAAAAGATTTCATTTGCTTTGTAGTTTTAAACATGAATTGTGAGTAGTTCTTTTTAGTTTAGGGGATGAACCTTTGAAGTTGCTTGGTGAATTGACTTTGTTGGATTGAATTATCATGAATTTAGTTTGTTTCAATCTGTTTCGTCTTTGAATTGAATTGTTATTGCTTTTGCTTGATCACCAATTGCATGTTAATAGGTTGTTGAATGAAGTACCGAAAGGAGAAGTTTGATTGCCCGAAAACCTAGATTGAACTAGTTAAAATTTTCTAGACATAGAAGTTGTAACTAGGGTTCTTGAGATAATTTGATCTTTAACCTTGACTAAATCGAAATAACCACGAAAGTAGGTGCTTGGTTAGTCTTGGCAATTCGCTCTAGTGACAAAATCTCATTGCGAAGTATTCTATGCGATTATCGAACCTTGATTGTGCAAATTAATGAAATGAAAGTTCAATCCACATCGTTGATTCGTTATTTGACTTAGGTTTCATCCCCTGAACGCCTTTTTACCTTGATTAAATTCGAAAAGTATGTGTGAATAACCCTTTGTTTAGTTCTTGATTGTGATTAGATTTAGAATTAGTTATTTCAAACCAAAAACGGATCGACTTAGCGATCAATTAGGAAGCTAGTTCAGTGCGTTGAAAGGAAAAGTCCCTGTGGGAACGACCTTGATTTATGCTAGAATTTCACCCGTGCACTTGCGGCCTATCAACAATCAAGGTTCGATAATAGCATAAAACACTTCGCAATGAGATTTTGCCACTAGAGCGAATTGCCACGACTAACCAAGCACCTACTTTCGTGGTTATTTTGATTTAGTCAAGGTTAAAGATCTAATTATCTCAAGAACCCTAATTAAAACTTCTATGTCTAGACAATTTTAACTTGTTTAATCTAGGTTTTCGGGTAATCAAACTTCTCCTTTCGGTACTTCATTCAACAACCTATTAACTTGCAATTGGTGATCAAGCAAAACTAATAACAATTCAATTCAAAGACCAGATAGATTGAAACAAACTAAGTTCATGATAATTTAATCCAACAAAGTCAATTCATCAAGCAACTTAAAAGGTTCATCCCCTAAACTAAAAAGAACTGCTCACAATTCATGTTTGAAACTACAAAGCAATTGAAATCTATTCTAGAAAGCATATGAAAATCTATGAGAGAATGAGAAATAAACCAAAGGGAAGAACAATCTTGCTAGGAATCAACTATGGAGAACTTTTGCTCCTCCACTTCAAAGTGTATTCAAGTTGCTCTTCGATCTTCAATCTTCTCTCAATCTTCAATGGTGGATGGAATATGGAATATGGATATGATTAGGGCATGGAATGGAAGATGGTGGAATGATGATTCTCTTCTTCTCAGCCGGAAATAAGCATAATACAGGCAAATAGCAACTCAAAACCGTCAAAAATGAAAAGACAGGAGAGACACGGACCGTGCCAGGGGTGACACGGACCGTGCTCATATGACACGGACCGTGCCCCCCCCCAGGCACTACCCGTGTCAGCTCCATACACAATTTTTTTCATATTATGGTCATAGGCACTACCCGTGCCACCTCTGGCACCACCCGTGCCACTGCTTTTTCAGGCCTAGGAGTCCTTTGGGCAATTTTTTGGGCCTTGGGTGATCCAACTTCTCACTTCTTGGTCCTTTATGCACACAACTTGGATCTACAGTTGATTTTAAGCTCGGTTTACATCGATTCTTCATAAATTCCCTACAAAACTCACCAAACTCCAAACCAAGTGTAATATAGGAAATTCGGGTATAAAATAATATAATCAAATCAAATATTCCCCAAATTCTCATCAAAACAACCAAGTTTTCATATATACAAGAAGCACTTATCACGGGCCATACATGAAGAGGGCAAACCCGCATTTTGAGTATCAACCTTTAGACAGGGTTCGGCTTATCAACATGAAGATTTTCTCACATGGCCAAATGCCCATCCACTATTGTCACGACACAAAACCCAGGCGCAAAACCGAATTTGATTTTCGGGAGAACTCTGCTCGCATCGATGTTAGGAACCGGAACATATGGTCTTGCGAGCCCCGTAGCGCGGCTGTGATTCAAGGCAACCCCCTGGGCACCGAGAGTGAGGACGAGGGGAACCCTCTTGGGAACGAAGAGGAAGAGAGCGAGGAAGAAGAGGAAGAGAGCGAGGAGGAGGGGGGAGGAGAGGGGCATGCACAGGCACCTTCCGACATGGGTTCGGTAGACTTCTCAGCTATGTCCACCCAACTCAACAACATCTACGTCGGGATTCAGGACATCCGCACCCTCCAGCAACAGGACCACGCCATCTTGGAGAATCTCCAAGCCCGGGTGCTACAACACGATGAGATCCTAAACAACCTCCGCTACGGTTACTATAGCGGAGGCGGCCAGCGCCCGCTCTATGGATGGTTCCCGCCTGCCGGCTACTACCCTTCCGATCGACCCCCTCCCGGGGGTTTCGGTAATTAGTGATTGTAAGAATCCCCTCCCCCTAATCCCTTTAGTTGATTAAATTGCTTTTTGCATGATAAGTGTGTGTGTGTTTGGGGGGGGGGGTGTTTGATTTGCTCGGTTGGGTTTGGGTCGTGTTGTCGGGTGTGTGCGTCCCCTCTCTCCCCTAGTGTTTAAGGTCTTAGTCAGCGGAGTTCGAAATTTTGCTTTGTGATGATGTTGCGTAGTCCACACTTTCTAAAGTGTGTGACTCTTGTGAGGTTGTTTTTTCCCCAGTTTTTGCTCAACAACATCGAGCAATAAGCCGGTCGCATCTCAAGTAATGTACATGTTGTAAATATTTTTCTATTTTCTTTCGTTTTCGTTTTGCTTTTCGTTGAGTCTTAGCTTTTCTTTTTAGATTTTAGTTTTTCTAGTTAGTTGTATATATTCATGCATGCCGTTTTCCTTTTCCCTAACCATTTTTTCCACCTTGTGCCCCGTTGGTTCGGTGTTCACTTATGCACTCAAGACGCCTCTTGGTAAGCAGCCTGTTCCTCTTCTCTTTTTAGTTTTTCCTTCTTATTTTTCTGCTGCATGCATGGTTTTCCTTTTTGGTGGTGCACCCCTAGTATGCTACTTGTTGGAATTTTTGTTGTTGGAGCCGTGTGGGCTCGGGTCGCCACCATTTGCTTGCTATTTGTTTTTGTTTGGTTGCTTTTTGTAGGTTCTCTACACTTTTTCATGTGACACCTTCCCAAAATGAGGACATTGTGGCATTTTAAGTGTGGGGGGGGGGGGTGGGGGGAGATATTCTGTTTCAAGGGTAGATCACCTAGTCCTTTGTTTTTGTTTTCTTAGTTTTTGTCTAAAATTTGAAAAATTTTTGTGTGAAAAAGGAGAAAAAAGGGAGTGAAAACCTTAAAAGTTTTCTTTTGTTTTCGTTCTCGCTTTGTTTTTGCTTTGTTTTTTGGATCTTGTTGTCGAAACTGAGAAGCCGTTCTTAATCTTCTTTAAAAGAAACCGGTCTGAGCATTTTCGACCCTGTCTTGAGTGATTGTCATGACTTATCTCTTAAGATTTCCTCCATTGAGTGTCTAGTGAGACCCCCGATTCCTTTCACGTTCTGGTTGAAACCGGGAGATTCTAGGGGTTTGTGTCCGAGCTTGTTTTGTTTTCATGTTTAGCAAAAGCAAAAGCAAAGTCAAAAGCAAAAGCAAAAGCAAAAAGAAAGAAAAAGAAAACAAAGCTAAATAACCGGATTAAGTGGGGCGAGTCGGTTGAATGACATCAAACCACCATAAAGCTAGACGACCTACATGGAGCCGGTATTAGCGGTACGACGCTATTGCCCCTTAAGCTCCTCCTATATCGAATTCTCGACGGAGGAGTGTATGGAAAAGCCGTGTTGGGAGGGTAAACCCCGCATTATGGGCCGTTGCAATTCCCGCAAAACTAGCCTCGACCGTTAAGCTTTAAAAAATTGTTGGGATTACCCAACCTAAAAAGAAAAGTTTAAGCGTTAATAAAAGTGTGGGGCCTCTCCTTGCATTACCTACGACCCTCACCAAGCCAAGGGCGACCAAATGCGAGGAAAGGCAACTCTTTTCTTTCCTTGTTCGTTTCGTTTGTTTTTAAGCTCGGGCGTGAGTCCTTGGACTCTTTTGGAATCGATTAGAACCCACTAGCACATTTGTACATGGGGTTTTGCTTGGCATTGGGTGTAGGAAATCGAAAATCTCAAAGACTGATTTTTGCTTAGGATAGGTGATTGTGAGATGCTCATAACGATTCCTTTTGGAGGATTAATAATGTTTTCTTAATCGAGATTTCTTGATTCCTCGAAGCAAGCTGCCTTTCCTTTTCCTTTTCTTTCTTTGGTTTTTTTTTTCACTTTCCCTCTCTCCTTTTTCTTTGGCTTTTTTGGGTAGAGTCGCTACAAACCCTCGCGAGACCCACCTCGTCCACCCGGGCTGCCGGGGGGTTCAAAGGGCTTGGTGCATTTGCTAAATGCATCCGTTGTCTCTCACGAAAGTGGAGTTTGTGTTAGTTTAGGTAGTTTTTCGTGTTGTTTTTGCTCGAGACGAGCAAAATCCTAAGTGTGGGGGAGGGGTGTTTAGGCTCAATTTTGAGCCTAAGTATCGCTTCGCCTACTTAGAATTGTTGCTTGTTACCTTCCTTAATAATTGTCTCTTATCCGTCTTTTTCTTTTAGTTTCATGCAAGTTAGTTTGGACCCGAGGCATTGGGAGATGCTAGGTCGTCAATGCCAAGAACCCGGCTCGGGAATTCAAGGAAGCAACCCCGGAAATTTTTGGAGTGGCCCTCATCTTGAAGTTAACGCAAAGGAGGAGTCAAGGCAAACCCAGGAGGTCACAGTCATTACCCCCAAGGGTAATGCCCGTGACAAAAGAAGGAAAAGGAGCAAAGGGCGAACCAAGTTGAACATGGGCGTGACCCCATTTGTAGCGCCCGTGACCCAATTTAGAAGTTTATTCCCCTTTTTGCCGATGGCGGTCACGGGCGTGACGTTTCCTTGTAGCGCCCGTGACCTTGCTGACCCCTTTTTCCTAGTTGGCGACTCGCAAAGAGGTCACGGGCGTGACGATTGGATGTAGCGCCCGTGACCCAGCTGAAGAGATCTTTGAAGATGCCGATTTATAGGAGGTCACGGGCGTGACGTCTCCTGGTAGCGCCCGTGACGACCCTGTTCGACTGAAATTTAAGGGCCAAAACGACTGCGTTTTGTTTATTTTTCTCCCAATGTATTTAAGCTCGGTCCAAAACTAAACCTAGCTCACTTTGTTTCACTGTTTATCTTTCCCTTTTAGTGGCTTAGCACTACTTTCTGGATAGATTTCCTCATCAGTTTACTCTCAAAACTTGCCTTTCATTTTGTATTTGGTTTGGATTATTGCATTTCAAGGAGTATTATTTTGAAGATTATCATTCAAGTTTTGGTGTTCCTTCTTCTTTTTATTATTATCATCCTATTTCTCGATTGGGTAAGTTTCATTTCCCTCTTTTAGTAATTGTTTTTAATTAGTTCTTGTGTTTAATCTTATTGTGTTTCCCTTCTAGACATCATGCTTAGGTTTCTTGTTTTAATCTTGTTAGTTTTAATGTTTATTATCTTGATTAGTGGCTAGTTTCCTTAGGGTTTAGGGGGAGGTTTAGCCCCTAATGGGATCCCGTTTCTAAGGTTTGACTTAGTTAGGGCATTGGGCCATGTTTTTATGAGGTTTTCATCCAAAAACTCTCTTGATTGTGGAGTTTAGTAAGTAGTGGAAGCCCGCTAAACATACTTAAACACGATCTTTAGGGTAATTGGATGGATATCCGAGCAACTCCTGATTCATTTAGTGGAGAAGTTCGGGTGGGGTGATTTGCATATCAAGCCCTTTAGGTAAGTCCTCATTCATTTAGTGGACGAACCTTTAGGGCTAAATTCGGGTATACCTCGGGAGAGGCCCCGGAGTGGCTCTATTTCTTGCAATAACCTAACTTCTATCTCGGCTTAGTCCTGACTGAGACTTTCTCGTTATTAGGGTGACCATTAGGAGGCAAAGACCGACCCTTGAGCCTCTTTTTCCCTGTTTTTGTCTGATAATCTATCCTTGTTCCCTTTTCCCCTTCATAACCGTTTTTGTTACCTTAAACTAAGCTTTAGTAGTGAAAGTTTTGACAAAAAGACCTTGCTCCCTATGGATACGATACAAAACCCGCACTGTATTGCGAGTGACCATTATTCAATTCTTAACTCAGTGGCGTGCTACTAGCATTTAAGAGGCTCAAGGTTCATATTACTGAGAGACATTTTTAAAGTTGAGATTATTAAGTCTATCATGGGCCAAAGTTTACATTATTTAAATCCAATTTCCCTAATGGATTTAGATATTGATTTAGATACTATGTGTCACGGTCCGTATATACCATCAATTTTCGAGGAGGTTTCCACTTAACTCCTAGAGTTTACTTGACTTCTCTAAAATAGTCTCATATCCTCTAGAATGTTCCGGAACTCTCTCATGAGTTCCACACTTGTATAGAATCTTGGATATTTGTATAGAAGGATCTAGATACTCAATGTGGACCATCGGATCGAGTAGATCTCCACCGTCCATTGAGGAGGTGGAAGTGTTTATATACCCCCATGGGGTCTCATTTGTAATCATCTATCATTTGAGAGCAATACACAAGGCATTCTCCCAAACTCTCTAAGTGTTCTTACTTGCTTCCCTTAAGCTTTACTTAGTTTCTCAAGAGCTAAACTACCATAACATCAAAGGCTTACTAGCAAACTAAGAAAAGGGTTTTGAGTGTAAGTTTACTAGCGCCGCATGGGTGAAGTTTAGGATAAAGAATCATCCCGTGACACTTGATATTAGAGCAGGTTCTTTGGGAAAAGATGACATCCAACTCTGAGGTTGTCAACCCGCCTCCAAAGGATGGCAAGAAAGGAGATGAAGAGAAGGAAAGACGAAGGGAGAAGTCTTGGGACATGGTGTTCGCACTCAATGACCGCGTGGAAAGAGCACTCTCCAACTTGGACGATCTAGATGATAGGGTCGAGGATGTGGATTCCCGAGTAGTTAAGCTTGAGGATGACAATGGAATCCGAGAGGAGATGAAGGAAGCTCTAAGGGTGGCGGTCGAAGACTTCTATACCGAGCTAGCTTCCCTGGAAGCCAAGTTGGAGGCTAGGGAGGAACAGGTGGAGACCCTTAAGGCTCAAGTGGGGGCACTTGAAGTCAAGTTGGTAGCAAAGGATGCCGAGATGGAAACATTTAAGGCTCAGATGGATGCCAAGGATGCCGAGATGGAAATATTTAAGGCTCAGATCGAAGGGTTCCAAGCACAACTAAATTGTTGCATAAGGGTAGTGTGTAACTCGTGGAGTGGCGCGGTTGTCAACTCCCCTCAAGGAGGTATGAACAGGCCTCGAATCTACAAGTGGGCCAGGAATGCCAAGGAGATCGACAACTTCTTTTGGGCACTAGAGGCTTACTTTGATCCAAATGGGATCACGGAAGAAGCCCTTAAGGTAAGCACTACTGCCTTTTACGTTGAGGACATTGCATTAGTCTTGTGGCGTCGTTGGAAGATGCCAATCGTGGGTCAGATTCCTGGCATGAGTGAAGAAGATGCACTCTTGGGACACTACTTGGGATAGCTTCAAGAGGGAACTCAAGAAGCAATTTTGTCCCAAGGACGCCAAAAAGGAAGCTCGTGCCAGGTTTGAAACCTCAAACACAGGGAAGGTCACCTTGAAGAGTACGTTAAGAAGTTCCAGGAGTTGTTCTTGGAGATTCCTGGCATGAGTGAAGAAGATGCACTCTCTTCTTCCTAGATGGCTTAAGCGGTTAGGCCAAGATGGAATTAAAGCATCGGAATGTTCAAGACCTTAACTCCGCTATTGTCATCGACGAGTCCCTTACGAAGTTTCGAAAATATCCATCAAAGGGGACAATCAAGAAAGGTGGGAACCACGACAAAGGTGGGGGAGACATGCCGCCAAGGAAGGATAAGCCCTTCACCTCCAAGGAAAAAGAGAAGGGTAAGTCCAAGAAAGATGAAGCACCAAACAAATTATCGTGCTTCCTAAGTGATGGACCTCATCGGGTTTATCATTTCCCCAAGAGAGGAAGATTTGTCGCACTCGCCAAGGAAGAGGCAAGACAAGAAGAAGAAAAGAAGCTACCCTCTCTTAAGTTCCTCAGTGTCGTTCAAGCGAAGGTTGAGGAAGGATCGACTGGGCGGATGTATGTCGTACACACATCAACGACAAACCCCTTCAAGCCTTGTTGGACATGGGAGCCGATATAGTTTTTATAGCTAAGGAACTCGCCGATGAAGTGGGGCTCTCCTACACCAAGGCCAAGGGCTTTGTCAAGGGAGTCAATTCAGACAAAGTCTCGATCTATGGAGTTGATACCGCATCGGATAATGGCAAGGTAAGGCCGACATCACTGTTGCTCCTTTGGTTGAAAAGAAGTTCTTTTTGGGAATAGACTTCTTCGCTAAGGCGAAGACCTTCCCCATCCCCTTCGCCAATGTCATGTACATCGTGGAGGATGGCCAACCGAGTGTCGTCCTGTTAAGGACGGACATCGATGAGAAGCAAGTGTTATCCACTCTTCAACTCTCCAAGGGAGTAAAAAAGGAGCCTACCTACCTTTCCACACTCAAAGAAGTAGGCGAGATGGAGGCAACCCAAGTACCTAAAGTGGTTGAACAAGTACTTTAGTAGTTCAAGGATGTCATGCCTGCGGAGCTACCCAAGAGACTTCCTCCAAGGCGGGAATTCGATCACGCTATCGAGACGGAACCGGTGGCTAAGCCAACCGCATTTGCCCCTTATCGTATGGAACCAAAGAGCTCGAGGAATTAAGGAGACAACTCAAGGAGCCGCTGGAGGCCGGATATATCCGTCCATCCAAGTCCCCATATGGTGCGCCAGTTTTATTCCAAAAGAAACATGATGGGAGTCTTCGTTTATGCATCGACTATCGGCGCTCAACAAGATCACAATCAAGAATAAGTATCACATCCCTCGTATCGATGATCTCTTCGATCAACTTGGAGGCGCCTGCGTCTTCACTAAGCTTGATTTGAGGAGTGGCTACTATCAAGTCCGCATAGCCGAATGAGATGAGGCAAAGATGGTATGTGTAACCCGGTATGGATCATACGAATTCTTAGTAATGCCCTTTGGCCTCACAAATGCCCCGACAACCTTTTGTACCCTAATGAACAAGGTACTTGCCTCTTTCCTCAATCACTTTGTGATGGTTTACTTGGATGATATCGTCATCTATAGTAAAACATTGGGCGAGCACGTCAAGCACTTGAGATGGGTGTTCTCCACACTAAGGGAAAATGAGCTCTATGTCAAGAAGGAGAAATACGTATTCGCTCAAGAGGAGGTGCCTTTCCTAGGCCATATTGTGGGACAAGGCAAGCTACGCATGGATCCGGAAAAGGTCCGAGCCATCCTTGATTGGGAGCCACCAACCAAAGTCACCGAGCTAAGGTTGTTTCTCGGCTTGGTGAACTACTACAGTCGGTATATTAAGAGTTATTCCGCTATTGCTGCTGCACTTACAAACTTGCTGATGTATGTAAGGTCGCAATGATCAGAGTATTGACCTCACAGTACACCACATTAACACACAAACACACAATTCTGGCCTCAAAATAGAGATTCAAGCACAAACACACCAAAACAGAACCTCACAACAAGAAATCAATTACAACCTCCTCAAAACAGAGCACAAATACCAATGAACAAATGTATGAAATGGATGATGTTGAAATGATGATCGGATGAACAAACTTACAATCAAACAGTAAATGAAGATAGACTTGAGGCTCGAGCTGATACAGACCCACCACAACTAGAACTTCAAGGGCAATGGACTGGATGACCTCAATGGATACAGGCACACCACCATCGAGATTATCAAGCTCTACACCCATCACAAGGATTGCCAAATCCTTGCTACTGTAGTAGAATTAACCAAGGTTGAGAGTTTAACATCACTCACAAACAAGAGGCTCAATTAAGGTACTCAAAATGCTATTAAATTCACTGATAGATAATGAGCTCAAGCTGCCGATTACAAGCTATATAAACCTAGGGTTGAGCTAGAGGATTAAGGGTTTCCCCTTGCTCAAGAAACTCACTAATTAAGCATTAAGCTACTTAACTAACTTAGTAAGCTAATTAAGCCTCATTACAAAGTGGATAACATCAAAATAAAATGAATAAAATCTAACAAACGCGTTTTCATTATTACAAACGGTTAAATCACCCCACAAGCTGGAAATGGCCTCAACAGCTCGAAAGTGAGTCTTCATGGAGGACCTCAATGCAGGATCACCTCATAGAACTGGAATATCCTCAACAGTCCAGAAGTGATGTCTTCAAAGAGGACCTCAGAACTGGCAAAATATCTCCACTGAGCTGGAAAGTCCTCAACAGCTCTAAAGTGAAGTCTTCAAACATGGGTGAGGACCTCAATCCAAAGATATGGAATTGAGAAAAATAACCTTACTGGCTGGCTGCTATTGTTGATGCTGATGTTGTTGCTGCTGGATGACCTCATGACCTGCTGAACCATCATGAAACACTCCTGGATGTCAGTGTTTGATGCTGATGATGGTGAGGTCGTTGTTGCTCCTGATGCTTGCTCCTGATCACTTGGTGCTGGACTTTGTATGTCTGGTGGAGGAGCTCCATCATCTTCCCGAGGTTGAGGAAAGTTTGTCCTCAAACTTGGAAGGTCTTCATGCTCTGGAAAGTAAGGCCTCAAATCTGCAAGGTTGAATGTAGCACTGCCTCCATAGTCTTCAGAAAGGTCTAACTTGTAAGCATTGTCTCCAATCCTCTCTAGCACTTCAAAAGGTCCATCTGCTCTTGGTGTCAACTTTCCCTTCCTCTAGCTTGGAAATCTATCCTTCCTTAGATGAATCCACACTAAATCTCCTCGCTTGAAAATCATCTTCCTCCTATGCTTTTTTGCTGATGTAGAAACTTGCTCAGAGTATTTGATGATCTTTTCCCTGACTTGCTGATGAAGCTTCTTGATGTCCTCTGCATGTTTACTTGCTTCATAACTAAACCTCACAAAATTTGTTAGTGGGGATGAATCCAATGGAGTTTAGGATTTCTACCATAGACAACCTGGAATGGGGAAAGGCCAGTTGCCTTTGATGGTGTTCTATTGAAAGCAAATTCAGCATGAGACAAGAGGGTGTCCCATCCTATTTTGTTTGTGGATATCAGTGACCTCAATAGTGTTCCGAGTGTCCTGTTTGTGACCTGTGTTTGCCTATCAGATTGGGGGTGACAAGTTGTGCTATACTTCAATTGTGTGCCCAACTTTTTCCAAATAGTAACCCAAAAACGACTTAAGAACTTCACATCCCTATCTGAAACCATGCTTCTAGGAACTCCATGTAACCACACTACCTCCTGAAAATACAATTCAACCACCCTCACAGCATCATAGGTGGTATGACATGCAATGAAGTGAGCCATTTTGCTGAATCTGCCCACAACTACCATGATTGAATATTTTCCTCTTTGAGTTCTTGGTAGACCAACAATGAAGTTTAGGTTGATGTCCTCCCAAGGACTGTTTGGAACTGGCAAAGGTGTATATAGCCCTTGAGGTAAGCTATGACTCTTTGCAATCTGACATGTAGCACACCTCCTGACCCAATGCTCAACATCCTTCCTCATTTTAGGCCAACAATAGTGTTCCTTCAGCATAAGAAGGGTCTTCTCAATGCCAAAATGTCCTGCCTAGCAACCTCCATGAACTTCAGTGATCAACAACTCCCTAAAACTATTCCTTAGAATACATGACCTTGCTCCTTTGAAAAGAAATCCCTGGTCTATATGATATAGACTTTGAGGATGTCCCTGACATTTCTGGTACAAATCTCCAAAATCTTCATCATTCTCATACAAAGGTTTCAACTGTTCAAAACCAAGCACTCTTACATCCAAAACTTGCAACAACAAATACCTCCTGGACAAGGCATCAGCTCCTTTATTAAGCTTCCCAGATTTGTGATGGATCACAAAATGAAATTGCTGCATGAACTCCACCCAAGTAGCATGCCTAGTGTTGAGCTTATGCTGCCCCTGAATGAATTTGAGGGCCTCATGATCACTATGCAGAATAAATTTAGCTCCAATAAGATAATGCCTCCAATGATGCAAAGCTCTAATGATGGCATAGAATTCCTTATCATATGTACTGTAGTTCCTCTTGACCTCATTGAGTTTCTCATTGAAATAAGCTACTGGTTTTCCTTCTTGAGTCAACACTGCTCCAATGCCCACGCTTGAGGCATTACATTCAACTTCAAAGACTTTGGCAAAACAAGGTAATGCCAAAACTGGTGCTGAGGTTAACTGTCTCTTGACATCCTCAAAAGCTTTATGTACAGCTGGTGTCCAAGTAAAGCTTTTTCCCTTCACTAATTCAGTCATAGGAGCTAAAATAGTGCTGAAGTTCCTCACAAACCTCCTGTGAAAGGATGCTAAACCATGAAAACTTCTGATTTGCTGGATTGATGTTGGAACTGGCCACTCTCTGATGGATTTAACCTTCTCTTCATCTACTTGAATACCCTCTGATGTCACGATATAACCAAGGAATATAACATGGCTGGTGAAGAATTGACACTTCTTGAGGTTCCCATACAACTGCTCTCTACTCAAGATCTCCATAACACTCCTCAAATGTTTCACATGATCCACTTCAGACTAGCTATAAATGAGTATGTCATCAAAATAAACAACACATTTCCCAATCGAAGGTTTCAGAACTTGGTTCATAAGCCTCATAAATGTTGAAGGTGCATTTGTCAAACCAAAAGCCATGACTAACCACCCATATAGACCTCCCTTAGTCTTAAAGGCTGTCTTCCACTCATCTCTCTCATAAATTCTAATCTGATAGTAACCACTCCTCAGATCAATCTTTGAAAACACAGTTGAGCCATGGGGCTCATCAAGCATATCCTCAAGTCTTGGGATAGGATATCTATACTTGATAGTAATCTTGTTGATGGCTCTACAATCAATACACATCCTCTGACTTCCATCTTTCTTTGGAACCAATAAAGCTGGCACTGCACAAGGGCTCAAGCTCTCTCTGATCATTCCTTTCTCCAACAACTCATCAACTTGGCTTTGGATCTCATTGGTTTCAGCTGGGGTCATTCTATAGGCTGGTTTGTTTGGTAGGATAGATCTTGGGACAAGGTCAATTTTATGCTGGATGTCTCTTTTAGGGGGTAAACCTGATGGAATTTCTTCTGGAAAAACATGTAGGTACTGGTTTAGAATGGGTTGGAATAAAGGATGGCTATTTTGTGGGGCTGGTTTATTTTGTGAGGCTGGTTCTTCATCGAGGTTAAGCAAAAGAAACTCCTTCAGTTCACAGAACTCATGATGTTCAGCTGGTAAGATCACATCAAGAGATGGTTCAACAATGAGGTTCTGGGATCTTTTTGTGAGCTGGGATGGTTTAAGTGGGGTGAGGACAATTTTTTTGTGGTTTAGGTTAAGGGAATATGTATTAGCTCTTCCATCATGGTTAACAGATCTATCAAAAAACCAAGGTCTTCCCAACAATAAATGACATGCATCCATAGGTATAACATCACACCACACTTCATCTTTATAAACAGAACCAATTGAAAAATTCACAAGGCATCTGGATGAGATTTTGATACCTTTGCTTTGACTCAACCACTGGATGGTGTAAGGTGCTGGATGAGGACAGGTTTGCAAGTTCAGCTTTTGCACCATAGTCTGTGAGGCTGCATTGGTACAGCTGCCTCCATCAATAATCAAGGAACATATCTTTCCATGAACAGTGCATCGAGTGTGAAAAATATTCTCCCTCTACTAAGCTTCTTCATCAACTGTTGTGCTGCTAAGGATCCTCCTGATCACCAACATTTCACCTTCATCTGGTATGGCCTCAACTTCCTCTTCATCATACACAGGATCTCCTTCAGGTTCATCAAATTGTTCCTCCTCAACAACTGACTCAGGTTCAACAAACAGTGATGCTTGATATTCTGCTAAGGTCACTGCTCTTCTGTTTGGACATTCTGATGATAGATGTCCAAGACCTTGACATCTAAAACATCTCCTCTCAGGGAATGGTCGATTGGTAGGGACTGGGGTTCTTTGTGGGGGATTTTGGGATTGTGTTTGAGGTGGTTTAGGGGATGAATATCTAGTTGTGGTTGTGGGAATGGATAGATTCTTTGAGGTGGGTTATAGGATTTGTGGTAATGGTCTGATTTGGTTTGAGGATAGGTTTTGGCTGTATGCTTGCTTCCATACTCCTTCCTTTGGGCCTTCTTCTGCTGTTCCACCTTATGAGCCAAGGAACTCAGCTCATCAAGTGAATGATACACCTGTAGCTCAACAACATTCTTGATGTTTTCATTCAATCTTACAAGATACCTCACATAGGTCTCAACTTTATTCTCCTTCATGTTACACTTCCACAGTAAATGCTCAAACTCCTTGGTATACTCCTCAATAGATTTGCTACCCTGGACCAAGTGTTGAAGCTTGAAATAATTGTCCTTCATGTCACTTTTAGGTAAGAACTTCTCCTTGAGCTTCAGCCTCATTTCAACCCATGTACTAACCTTAGGTTCATCTATCTCCTCTCTCCTCCTTTGCAAGTTGTTCCACCATGTAGATGCATATTTCTTCAATTTCAATGCAACTAACTTCACCTTATTCTCCTCAGACAACTCCCTCAAATCAAACACCCTCTCCACAGTTTGTAACCAATCCAAGAACACATCAGATTCCAACTCCCCTCCAAACTCAGGAATATCTATTTTGAAATCCAACTTCTCAACTCTTCTATCCTCCCTCCTTTCTTCTCTTGTACTCCTACTCCCAGATTCTCCTCCACTACTCCTAGGTGACCTTCTTACATACCTCTTTCTTTAGTGATACCTAGGTCCTCTGCCTCCTCTCCCAATTTCACTAAAAGGGGTCTCCTCTTCTTCTTCTTCTTCAAATTCCACATCAGATTCTCCATTAAGCCTATTTCTGTGCAACCTCATATAATATTGCAATTGATCACTCACAAATTTCAGTTTCCCCTCCAATTCCTCCTTCTCCCTCAAGGCTTGTTCTGCTACTTCCTGCGGTGTTTTACTACAACCCGACATTATGAACTACATAGATAACACAAACAAACCCTCCTCCAAGATGAAACTCCGCTCTGATACCAATTATGATGTATGTAAGGTCGTGATGATCAGAGTATTGACCTCACAGTACACCACATTAACACACAAATACACAATTCTGGCCTCACAATAGAGATGCAAGCACAAACACACCAAAACAGGACCTCACAACAAGAAATCAATTACAACCTCCTCAAAACAGAGCACAAACACCAATGAACGATTGGAGGAAATGGATGATGATAAAATGATGATCGGATGAACAAACTTACAATCGAACAGTAACCGAAGATAGTCTTGAGGCTCGAGCTGATACCGGCCCACCACAGCTAGAACTTCAAGGGCAATGGACTGGATGATCTTAATGGATACAGGCACACCACCATCGAGATTACCAAGCTCTACACCCACCACAAGGATTGCCAAATCCTTGATACTATAGTAGAATTAACCAAGGTTGAGAGTTTAACGTCACTCACAAACAAGAGGCTCAATCAAGGCACTCAAAATGCTATTAAATTCACTGATAGATAATGAACTCAAGCTGCCGATTACAAGCTATATAATCCTAGGGTTGAGTTAGAGGATTAAGGGTTTCCCCTTGCTCAAGAAACTCACTAATTAAGCATTAAGCTACTTAACTAACATAGTAAGCTAATTAAGCCTCATTACAAACTGGATAACATCAAAATAAAATGAATAAAATCTAACAAACGCGTTTTCATTATTACAAACGGTTAAATCACCTCACAAGCTGGAAATGGCCTCAACAGCTCGGAAGTGAGTCTTCATGGAGGACCTCAATGAAGGATCACCTCATAAAACTGGAATATCCTCAACAGTCCAGAAGTGATGTCTTTAAAGAGGACCTCAGAACTGGCAAAATATCTCCACTGAGCTGGAAAGTCCTCAACAGCTCTAAAGTGAAGTCTTCAAACATGGGTGAGGACCTCAATCCAAAGATATGGAATTGAGAAAAATAACCTTACTGGCTGGCTGCTGTTGTTGATGCTGATGTTGTTGCTGCTGGATGACCTCATGACCTGCTGAACCATCATGAAACACTCCTGGATGTCAGTGTTTGATGCTGATGATGGTGAGGTCGTTTTTGCTCCTGATGCTTGCTCCTGATCACTTGGTGCTGGACTTTGTATGTCAGATGGAGGACTTCCATCACTTGCTCAAGAAGGGATGAGGATGGTCTTGGAGCGAAGAGTGTCGAAACGCCTTTGACACCTTGAGGAAGGTCGTCACAGAAGAACCCGTCCTCGCACTCCCCGATCTTGGCAAGCCTTTCGAGCTTTACACAGATGCTTCCGACTTCGCCATTGGTGGAGTCTTGTTGTAAGAGGGTCATCCAAGTTCGTTTGAGAGTCGAAAGCTAAATGAAACGGATAGGCGGTACACGGTGCAGGAAAAGGAAATGACCGCGGTGGTCCATTGCCTTTGGACTAGGAGGCACTACTTGTTGGGGAGTAAGTTTGTTATTAAGATGGACAATATAGCCACAAGGTATTTCCAAATCCAAAAGAAACTTACTCCCAAGCAAGCCTGATGGTAAGACTTCTAAGCATAGTTCGACTATGTAATGGAGTACAAGCCGGGTCGAGCCAATTTAGTGGTGGTCGCGCTAAGTCGAAAGGCAGAACTAGATTTTTTTTAAGCCACCTACAAAGCAACTTGAAAGATCGCATCAAGGAAGGGTTTGACCACGATTCCTTGGCCAAGTCATTAATGGGGCTCATCAAGGAGGGGAAGACTCGAAGATTTTGGATAGAGGATGGTGTGATCCTCACAAAGGGGAACCGAGTCTATATTCCATTGTATGGCAATCTCCGTCGCGAGGTGATGAAGGAGTGTCGTGATAGCAAATGGGTTAGACATCCAGAAATACACCGCACCCTTGCATTAGTAGGCGACTCCTACTATTGGCCTCAGTTGAAGGATGACGTTGAGGCCTATGTCAAAACTTGTCTTGTGTGTCAAGTGTCAACAAGACAAGATTGAGCAAGGAGCACCCGCGGGATTTCTCAAACCATTTATCATTCCCGAAAGGCCATGGGAAAACATCTCCATGGACTTTATCATGGGACTACCCTCTAGCGAAAGGTACAATTGGATCTTGGTGGTGGTAGACCGATATTCAAAGTATGCCACCTTTATCCCATCACCCAAGGAATGCACTGCCGAGCAAGCCGCTAAACTTTTCTTCAAGCATGTGGTGAAGTATTGGGGGCTACCACAATCTATCATAAGTGACCTGGATACTCACTTCACGGGGCGAGTTTGGATAAAGCTCTTCAAACTCATGGTTCCAAGCTCAACTTCTCCACCAGTTTTCACCCTCAAAGTGATGGGAAAACAGAGAGGGTAAACCACTCTTGGAGCTATACTTGAGGCACTTCGTGAGTGCCAACCAAAGAGATTGGGCGAAGTTGCTCGATGTGGCCTAATTCTCTTACAACTTGCAAAGGAGCGAGTCCATGGGCCTTAGTTCGTTCGAGATAGCAACGAGGCAACAACTTTTAACACCTAGCTCGATAGCTTCCAGCTATGAGGGACCAAGTCCATCCGCCTACAAGTTCACCAAGGATTGGGATGGTCAAGTAGGGGTGGCAAGGGCTTACTTGGAGAAAGTGTCCAAGAATGAAGAAGTGGGCGGACAAGAAAAGATGTCTAAGGGACTTTTAAGTGGGGGCCCTTGTATTAGTCAAGATGTATCACTATGCGAGGTTAGATGGGTGACATAGGGCTCTTCTCTGACATTACGAGGGCCACTTTCCCATCTTCAAGAAGGTAAGGGGACAAGCATACAAGGTAGAGTTGCCCTCTAAGTCTAAGTTTCACCCGGTTTTCCATGTGAGCTTACTCAAGCCCTACCATCAAGACCAGAAAGATCTGAGTCGCGGGACCTCTCTTCGAGCACCAATGGGTGTAAAGGAGCAGCACGACAAGGAGGTATAAGGGGTCTTTTCTGATCGGGCTATAAGGGTACACTCCAACCAACCCCTTAAACATGAGTTGCTTGTCAAATGGAAGGGGTTACCCGAGAGCGAGGCTAGCTGGGAGTCGCTCGAGAACTTATGGGCAATTCAAGGACATGATCCAAGCATATGAGGACAAGAAGGCAAAAAGGACGTCGCCGGATTAGGTGGGGGAGGATGTCACGTTCCGTAGATACCATCAATTTTCGAGGAGGTTTCCACTTAACTCCTAAAGTTTACTTAACTTCTCTAGAATAGTCTCGTATCCTCTAGAATGTTCCGAAACTCTCTCATGAGTTCCACACTTGTATAGAAGGATCTAGATACTCAATGTGGACCGTTGGATCTAGTAGATCTCCACCGTCCATTGAGGAGGTGGAAGTGTATATATACCCCCATTGGGTCTCATTTATAACCATCCATCATTTGAGAGCAATAGACAAGGCATTCTTCCAAACTCTCTAAGTGCTCTTACTTGCTTCCCTTAAGCTTTACTTAGTTTTTCCAAAGCTAAGTACTATAACCTCAAAGGCTTACTAGCAAACTAAGAAAAGGGTTTCGAGTGTAAGTTTGCTAGCACCGCACGGGTGAAGTCTAGGATAAAGAATCATCCCGTGATACATGGCGCAAGGTAATAAATCTGCCAAAACAATTAGGAAAGTATCATTCTAAAATATCCAGGTTATATGCCAATAATATTCAAATTTCGACTTTCATTCAAAATCGTTCCAGTCACCAAGGTCCTTGCGCCTAGGTTTACCGAGGTCCTTATGCTTGGGTCTGCTAAGGTCCTCGAGGGATTTAACAAAGAAGGTTATAACCCTCTAAGAGATCGAAGAAATTGAAGAGGATTTCCAACAAGAAGTTGAGGAGAAAGATATTGTTGAGGATGTTTTCGGGGATGTTAAAGCTACTATTGATGTTCTTATGGATGATGGTAAGATTTGGTCGCTTCATCGATGAGGTTCCTCAAGACAAATCTCAATGAGAGATGATTTTTCACTCACGACGCACAATCAAGGATCGCGTTGGCGAGCTTATCATCGACAGACGGACTTGCATTAGCCGGGCATCCACTACTCTTGTGGAGATGTTAAGCCTCCCTCTTATTTCTCATTCATGTCCATACTCTCTTAAATGGCTTAACGACAGTGGCAATGTGATGGTAACTCAACAATCTCTTATTTCCTTTTCTATTGGCCCATACATAGATGTTGGCGAGCTTATCATCGACAGACGGACTTGCATTAACCGGGCATCCACTACTCTTGTGGAGATGTTAAGCCTCACTCTTATTTCTCATTCACGTCCATACTCTCTTAAATGGCTTAACGATAGTGGCAATGTGATGGTAACTCAACAATCTCTTATTTCCTTCGTTCTCATGGATGCGTGCCACTCATTTTTGGGTCGACCTTGGCAATTTGATAGAGCAGTAATGCATGATGGAGTTAGGAATACATATTCATTGTTGATGGGAAAGGATAAGATCGTGCTCAACCCCCTCTCACCTACCTAACTCCACAAAATACAACTCGAGGTGGGAAGTGAGAAGAGGAACCACCTTTTAAGCGAAGCACGGATAGAGCAAGCATAAAGCAAGGGTAAGCAAGTTCTAGCTTTGCTCATGCTTGAGAGCAATAAAAGTGAGGTAGAGAGACCCATATCCCCTCAAATGAAACATCTTTAAATGTCATGTTGTCTTTCCCAAGGATCTTCCTCCCGCCCTTCCTCCGGTAAGGGGTATTGAGCATCAAATCAATTTGGTTCTAGATTTCATTCTTCCAAACAAACCGGCCTATCGGTGTAATCCTGTAGAAACCAAAGAGCTTCAGCGCTAAATTGATGAGTTAGTGGCTAGTGGATATGTGCAAGAAAGCATGCGCCCAAGCTCCATCCCGTCGTGCTTCTTTCCGGTCCTTCTAGTCCCGAAGAAAGATGGCTCTTATAGGATGTGTGTTGACAGTCGGGTCACTAACAACATCATGGTGAAATATTGGTACCCAATTCCTCGATTGGATGATTTACGTGATGAACTACATGGACCAAATGTTTTCTATAAAATCGACTTGAGGATCGGATATCACCAAATCCGAATGAAAGAAGGGGATTTAAGACCAAGGGTGGGTTATATGAATGGCTCATAATGTTGTTTGGACTTTCCAACACACCGAGTATATTCATGAGGCTAATGCATAAGGTATTGAGACCCTTCATCGACGGGTTCATAGTGGTTTACTTTGATGACATTCTAGTATAATTCAATAGTGAAGAAGAGCATATGAGGCATTTACATGAGTTCTTTGATATTTTAAGAGCTTAAAAATTATATAGAAACTTGAGAAGGGCGAATTCTTCTCCTCTAACGTCACTTTATTAGGGTATGTAGTTTCTCATAAGGGAATTTCATTGGACAAGTCAAAGGTAGAAGAGATCAAGTCATGGCCTCCTCTCACTACCACGGAGGCTCGAAGCTTTCATGGCCTTGCCTCATTTTATTGGAGACCCATCCGGAAGTTTTCTACCTTAATGGCATTGACCGAATGTTTGAAGAAAAGGGTCTTCGGTTTCATAAAGCTCAAGTGGCTTTGAAACTCTCAAGAAGAAATTCTTTAGTGCCCTAGTTTGGCACTCTCGGATTTGGAGTAGTTGTTCGGTTGTAGAAATTGGGATTTAAAAGAGTAGGGTTAGTCGTATCCTTAGGGATGGTGTGTTAGGTTTTCAGGAAATTAGTTTGGTAGGGTTTCAAATTGCAGAAAGTAGTAAATAATTAAACTAAGCAGGAAATTAAAACAATAATAACTAAGGAACACATGAATCAGAGAATAGAATTTAACTTAATTTAACAAGAACGAAAAACTAAAACTAACGAAGAACTCATAACTAGAAATCAATAAATAACAATGAATGTAAAGACTAAATTAATTACTAAATTTAAATCAAAAAACATTAACCTGGAATGCATTGTAGAATCTTGGATCTTGAATCATCGATCTTTCTCCCGAACAAACAAGAAAGGTGTGATTTGGATTACTAAGACTGCTCGAATCCTCACCTGACGGGAGAATTCGAGGAACCTTAATCTTCCTCTTCACAAAAAATTGGATTTTTGGTGGAATTAATACTAATGAAATTGAAAGACAAGAACCGAAAGAAAACAAGAACTTGAAGAAAAGAATTGCATTGATCTTGGAAGAATTAAATTACAATCGAAAAAGAAAACATTAATAAAACTTCATCTAAAATTAAACCTAGGAGACTAATTCTAAAACCTAAGTAAACTAAGCAATACTAAGAAAAGATAAGATACCCTCTAATGAAATATAATATCGTTTATATAGAAAAGAATTAGGGGAAAGAAAATAAAATACACATCTAAAAAATCCTAGCGTTCAATTAACGACGCCAAAGAATTAGACAAACGCTGGGAGCGTTTTGTTGTATCCGTCAACAATTTCCGAACATAAACGCTAGGCGTGAGTTAGGAAACGCTGGCAGTGGGTAGCCCTCTTGATGCTACTGACTTGTACGCCGGTGGCGGGCAATTGGACGCTTGTAGCGTCGCTTTTGATTTCCGGAGTTAGACGCGTGAGGCTTAATACCCCCTGGTGGGGGAATCTTGGACGCTGCTGGGGGTACCCCCTAGTGGCGTCTAATTACCCCCTGGTGGGGGGTGTTGGACTTGGATTTTGAAGTAGCGCTGGTGGGTGAAGGGCTTAGTACCCCCAGGTGGGGGAGGGGGGTCTTGGACACTGTTGGGGATACCCTCTGGTGATGTCTAATTACCTCCTGGTGGGGGGTCTTCAGCTGATGGGGCGCTAGGAATTAGTACCCCCTGGTGGGGGGTGATTACCCCCTGGTGGGGGGTTGTGGTGTACTGCACTTTTTCGCCATTTCTTTCATCTTTTCCTTTCCTTTCTTCACTTCTCCATGAATTTTGATTAAGACCTGTAAATCACACTAATTTTCCAATCAAGTGAAGAAATCACAATCAAAAATACTCAATTTATGGTCTTAATTCGGCTCAAAATGAGATCGAACAACACTCATTTGCTCGCCCCGAGCAAACTAAAACAAAGAAAGAAAATAAAACTAAACTATCCTAACTCACTTTCGTAGGAATCACGATTGCATTTAGCGTATGCAACAAGCCCTTTAAACCCCTTGGCAGCCCAAGTGGACGAGGAAGGTCTCGTGAGGGTTTATAGCAACTATATCCACAAAAGCCAAAGAAAAAGAAAAGAAAAAGAAGACTCAAATTAAAAAGGAAAAGACTCAAAAAAGAAAAAGAAAAAAGAAGAAATAAAAAGAAATAAAAAGGGTTAGCGTTAGGGTTAAATTACAATTAAACACCCCTTCAGGCTAACCAATAAAACACATCAATCCATCAAGCAAATACCAAGATCAATCTGGAAGAGAACAAAATCAGTGTAAAATAGATAGAATGAAGTTTTCGAAATTAAGTAGAGAGAACAAGTACTTTAGATGCAAAAAACCGCCAACAGACTTAAGATGAATGCAAATATGCGCGGTTGGTTATGGACGTAGGCCAGTCAAAAGAGCAAACCTCACTTTAGGATAAAAATTGAACGCTCAAACACTCAAATTTGAATGTGTATGTGGGTTTTTCTCATACTCAGACCAAAAGAAACAACCTACCATAGGCTTTGTAAGAATCTCGCTCTCCGCTGCTAGTATGCAAATACACAAGTGACAATCAAGAGGACCTTTTAGGGTTGTAATGAGGCTTAGGTTAGGGGAAAGGAGTGGTAATATTTGGGTATGAGGAGTTTAAAGAGTCATGCTTGGATTGATATTCAAAAAATATCACTCTCAACTCTCCTTTTTGTTAAATTTGAGCAAGGAACTCAATTTTTCCTCATTAATATCGAACACCTCATCAAATTTCTTCAGATGGGTCAAAGACTTTTCAATTGAATCTCCCTAATCACTCTTTTCTCTTTTTCTTTCTTATTTTAAATTTTTTTTTGGTGGGTGATCAAGGGAGGAGAAAAACATAAAATATAGCTTTGACCTCAATATATGTCAAAAGAACATCATAACCAATTGGCTAACTCATAATAATTGGGATATGTAATGTGTCCCAATTCGATTAAAATCAAAACTACACCCCCAATATCTCAATTCCATTCACAACAACACCGAACCAATTTTCGCTCCCGAAATAATGAATTCTCACACATCCAAGCAAGGAAAAGGGTAGGAATTAATAAAGGCCATGACTTGTATTGTCAGGGTTTTATCACAAAAGAAAGGCAATCAAAGGCTAGGTGGGGCTATAGAACGGTAATAATATTGTTGGGGAGGCTGTTTGGCTATGTAGTTTAATTAATAAAGAAAAGAATGCCTCAATCATATTGTCACAATATGTAATGTAAAGATGCAGTCTCAAGCAAGATGCAAAACAAGTTCTAGAGGTGCAACTATTGGTGGAGTCACTCAGGAAATAAAAGAATTGATAAAAGTGATCAATTCATACTTTTAGGCTATGTGGACTCACGGGATAGGGCTCATTCAACTAAACCTAGCCCAATGATTTGCGGCACGCATATTTACACTTACTAAGATAGTCAAAGCAGTTAAACATACTATTCATTACTTGACTCAAAATCAAAAGATTTGCAAATTTAGTTTCAAAAACTTTTAAGTTTTCAACCAAACTTTTCAAGGTGAAGCAAGACAAACTGAAAGTCTAATCGGTTTACAAATCATCAACGAAGGTGTTCCAGACAGGCTAATCCTAATTGATAAAAATTTTAAAAATTTCGCCTAATTTCAATGATAACTGAAGTTGTTTCTCTCCAAAAACTAGCAAGGCACTTGTGCCACCCCACTCTCACACAAAAACTCTACAATGGTCCTCATTGTGAATAAGGCGACACCACACAAAAGAAAAACACTACAAGAAGGTCTAAAAAATAAGACCGTTGTGAACGGTCTTAATTAGGCTTGAACGGTCGCGTCAGAGGGCGCGCGACTGTTCATTTGCGACCGTTCACGACGATCGCGTCTGATTGGTCGTTTGAGGGGTCGGGCGACCGTTCAAATGAACGGTCGCTAATTTGGGACCGTTCATGAACGGTCACAAAAAGGGGCGACCGTTCATGAACGGTCACAAAACGATGCGACCGTTCAATTGAACAGTAACAAATTTGCGACCGTTCAATTCAACGGTCACAAAATTTTCGAATCTTTTTTTTCAATCAAAATTACTCGGAAAAATAACTCATTTACAATCCAACCCAGAAATTGAAACTAGATCCAGAACAAGGGAGAAGGGAAAATGAACATGAATCAAGCAACCCAACATATTAAACCCAGAAACTTGAACATGAACATAAAAAATCAAATAAAACATCCGTAGAAAATCAAGACAAGCCCAGAAATTAAGCAAATAAGAAACAAGAAACGAGGAACAATCAACCCAGAGAATGTATTAAACTTTTGAAAGTATCAAAGTTCAGATCTAATTACATGAACTTAAGATCCGAGAATACAAGATGTTAAACAAAAAAACTGAATTAAACATGCGAAATTAAATTTAATCTAAACCCTAAACCTAAAAACAAAATCTTTCACACCGTCTACACCTTCTTCGGCTTCTCTACTCCCTTTTTATACTTGAATTGCTCAATTCTTCCACAAAGCTCAACTGTTCGATCTCTTCCCTTGAACATTTAGATGGAGGCTCTCGATCTTGCTACTTTTGTGTTGCATGTCGGGTTTCATGTGACGAGAAAGAGAATGTGTTCGAGATCGCTTTGAGTGTTTAGGGGAATAAAGAAGAGGAGTGAGAAAGAGAGAGAATCGGTGAGATGAGGGAGAATCGAGAAAGAGAAAGATGAGGAAAGTAGGGAATAGGAAGGGCGAGTTTCGTTCTGACATTTAATAACAAACACGCGACCGTTTCATTGAACGGTCGCAAAATTGTTACCGTTCAATTGAACGGTCGCATATTTGTGATCGTTCAATGAACAGTCACAAAATTTGTGACCGTTCAATTGAACGGTCACAAAATTTGTGAACGTTCATTGAATGGTGACAAATTTTACGATTCAAAATTTGTGACCGTTCATTGAACGGTCACAAATTTTGCGACCATTTAATTCAGCGGTCGCAAATGAACGGTCGCCCGAAAAAAATGCGGCCGTTCATTGAACAGTCGCAAATGAACGGTCGCCCGAAAAAAAAAAAATGCGACCGTTCTTTGAACGGTCACAATGGACGGTCGCATCTGAACGTCCATCTTGTAGTGAAAGCACTCAAAAGAAAAGGAAAAACTTAAGCCAGCATGCATGTCACCCCCACTCCTACACAAAAAGGACAACAATGTCCTCATTGGAATCAGAAATAGAGATAAGCAAGCACACAAAAGGAAAGAAAAAGAAACACACCAAAACAAAATAAAATATAAGAGGGAAAAGAAAACCAACTCACTAACTGTATTCAAAAGACAAGGAAAGATATTACCTGGTTGGGTACTGAGTATACCCAAAAATGAAATCTTGGAACAATATTATGAACACCCATGGACCATCAGCCACTCCATCTCGCCCCAAGACGTCGGGCACCATGTCAGAACCATTTAACGCCCGTAGTAACAAATCATACATCCGTGAATGGATCTCATAATGGTGTACATAAGAGCACAATCTCAAAATTTCATCAACAAACGTTAGTGCTCTCAACAGTTTATCAAAAGACTTAGAAAAGTCATAGAATTGACGAACTACAGGAATGTACACAACTTTTCTAGGCACCTTAAAAAGAGACATGGAAAATGATTCCGCCCATTGACATGTAAATGGAGATTGGGTATGCAAATCAACCGGAGGGGGCAATACAATACACTCCTTAACCTTCTCATGCACAGACTTGGATGCAAACAATGACTCATAAAGCATATCACCATCAAAAATATCATTGTCAAAAACCAATTTCAAACACTTAGGATCAATCCCCAAAGACTCAAGTTCATCATCGTAAGGTTTCATATTATTTTCAATGGATTCACATGAAAGGGTAGATAATGCCTCATTAATACAGTGATCCTTAATGAAAGTGAATAATTCAGTATCAAGCTGTAGACACCGGATATTGACACATAAATATATAGCATAACTATATATAATGAAGCAAAAATGAAGAAGGAGAAGTCATTCGATAAGCTAGATTTCGCATAAATTTTATATACTTTTAAATGTAATTTTTATTACTTCCTTTTTTATGTATTTTTAGTTAGAAAATTAGGAAATTAGAAAATAAGGGAAGCCAAGCCATGCAAGCCACGTGCCAAGAGGTCTCAAGTTCAAAGCCTAGCAAATGCATCCAAAATCATCACATAAACATCAAATAAAGCCCCACCGTCCAAGAGTATGAAGATGCTAACTTCAAAGTCTTCCTTTCACACTTCTACCGTCCATGGGTGCATGGATGAACCAAGGTTTATCTCCTCCCCTTTCTGTAGGCCGATCGGCCTTCAATGCGTCCATACATGGGTTAATTCACCATGTGCTACCGTCCACCCAAGAACACTCCCCTTTGCCACAATGGTTTTATGTGCTTGTAGACTAGTTGACTACGAATGAGGAGAAAGCATGTATGTGCATGTATGTTCATCCTCTCTTGAAGCCTCCTAAAGCCTATAAATACCCCCTCATGCCAAAGCAAAACTCACTCAATCATTCACCCATTCTTCCCCATACACTTCTATTCTGTCATCTCTCTAATCTCTCCAGTCTAGTAATTATTATTCTACCACCATTTCTCTATCACTTCTCCACCATTTTCTTATCATCCTAATATCCATATCTTCATCCTCTTAAACCTCTCATCCCTACTCTCATACTATCCCCGCCATTCTTACATAAAACCCTCACAAAAGCATCCTAAAACACCACTAAAAACCCACAAAAAAGCCCTTTCATCCTATCCTTTTCCCTACCTTTTTCTTATCCTTCTTCATCACTTTCCTACTATTATTATCTCCTTTTCTCCATTTGTTTAAGCCCTCTTATCTCCATTCTTATCTTCCTTCCATTATCTTTCCACAAAACCCTAAAACTCCACAAAAAGCCTAACCTTTCTACTACTTAAAACACCACAAAAAGAGCCTTTTCCTACCCTTTTCTCACCCCTTCTCCATACCTTTATCCATCCACTTTTAGCACCATTTTGGCATATTCAAGAGGAGTATTCAACGCTTTCAAAGGCATCCAAAGAGGCTTCTACAAAGGCTATGCAAGGCTTCCCTAAAGAAAGGTCACAATGTAAGCTTCTAAGTATTTCTCTTTTATGTAAATAAGTTGTTGTATATGATGTATCTTTCTTTCTTTTATTCTTTTGCATGTTTCATGAAATAATTCTATAAAGTTCTTATTTATTTCCCTTCCAAACTTTATCGAAAGCACATTTTAAACTTTTAGTAGAGTCTTTCCTTCTGTGACAGGCGAACTTTTAAAGTTTACTTTTCGAGTTCGTAACCTTACCCCCGAATCCATTCTTGGGTTTCACAGGAGGAGTCTTTCTTTCTTTTCCTTTTGGTTTTGTCTTGGCTTTTCCCTTAAAAAGTCGGGTGGCAACTCCCATTTCAAAGTAAAATACATCAAGGATTGCATAAACTATGATTAACATGGTTTTACAATATATCGATGCAACTTTAGGGTTTCTTTTTTATATTTCTAAATAATGATTGCATAAATCACCTTCTTCCGAGCCTAACATTAAATGAGCAAATTGGGTTAAATTTAGAAGAGTTTGGAACAAGTGGATGTTCACTCTTAAAGATTTAATTCAAGGACTCATAAAATGAATAAATAAAGGGAAAGTGATTTTACAAAATATTATTCATGAAATACAAGTTTGATTTCCTTAAAGAGTTTTTCAAAGGTTAAACCCCAACACAAATTACCGAAGCACCCCCAATCCAACGTGAACGTTCGGAAGCCCGAACGGCGAAGAAAAATGTCCACAGGATTTTTGGCGACTCCACTGGGGAGTTTTCTTAAAGTGGGTAAAACTTGAAAAAAGTTTAGTGTGCTTTAAAATGTTTGGAAGGAAAATGAATTCTTACTTTATATTATTAGGTCATTCTTTTTAGGGATAATGCATTGCATATACCGGGGCACTCCCTTGACATGAAGTATGTCGTAGGAGCACATAAATCGGCGGTATTAGGCTTTTTCTCTTTAAACCACAAAAAAAAAACCATGGGATGCCGGACCGACCATACTCAATTGGTGCACTTACATCGAGAGAGCATTGGTCACCACATACACTCATGCATCACTCTACGAGGTCTCCACTCGAGCCTCCAAGAGCAACACCCCACACATTCAAGTTGCCTTTACAACAAGAATGCACCGGGGCGAGTACATGAGCACACACTCAAGTTGCCTTTACAACAAGAATGCACCAGGGCGAGTACATGAGCCGCTAAGCCTTATCCAGCCAATAAACCCTTTTTGCACATAGAGCCTTGGTTTAGGATACCCCTTGTTCATATGTATGCTATGTGTTATGTGTTTAAATTCGTTGTAAAGAGTTGACCTAAGTTTAGGAGTGTTGTTCTAGTCCATATAGTAATCATTGGGCTGAGAAGAGTTATGTTTACCAACCAAGTTAATTAACCTCAAAAATTATGGTTAACCCACTGGTTGGGCCCATTTATATATAAAGGTTACATTCTTGGTCCATAAAGTGAACTCAACTCCCCTTTGATGATTCTATTTAGCCCTTTATGATATTTCCTTAACAAAGGTCCAATAAACCTGATTAAAGTTAAAACAAAGTTAGTGGGTAAAGTCTTAGACTGCATAATAATTACCGGGCTAGAGTAAATTAATTTATCGACATAATTATCGAATCTGTCACACTTATGGTCGGACTGTTAATCATTATTTTAGTCCGCACGGCAGTCAATATGGCTCGAATTAAGTCTGAGTCGGTAGCCCAAATTACAGATTCTCCTTAAAATGGTCGGCTTGTGGATGGGGCCCAACCGAATTGAGAAACACTGATTTGTGCTCCTTGACTTAGGCTTGATTCGCCATGCTTGACTTTATTCGGCCTATTGTAATGACCAGTTGTCCTTAGGGTCCATATAGTGTTAGGTCCGTAAAGTAGATATAGTGTGTTGTGGACTATGTGTAAATATGTGCATGTGTATGAGTCTATGCATGTGTATGTGTATGCGTATGCGTCTGTGCATGTGTTTGTGCATGTGTATGTGTATGCGTATGCGTATGCGTTTGTGCATGTGCATGTGTTTGTGTCTGTGCATGTGTGTGTGCATGTGTTTGTGTTTGTGCATGCATATGTGTATGTGTATGCGTATGCGTTTGTGCATGTGCATGTGTTTGTGTTTGTGCATGTGTTTATGTAACCACGTGTTTGAGTTTGTTGAGTCTGTACCACGCATTTGAGTTTGTCGAGTCTTTGCCACGTGTTTAAGTCTTTGTTAGAGTTTTGTCAACACGTGTTTTGAGTCTTTCTTAGGTTTTTGTTAATATGTGTTTGAGTCTTTGTTAGGTTTTTATAAACACGTGTTTTGAGTCTTTGTTAAGTGTAAATATGTGTTTGTGTTTGTGTTTGTGTTTGTGTTTGTCGTGTCTTCATTAGAGTCGGACCTAATTTTGAGGTATTGCTTTAGTCCGCGTAATAATCGTTGGGTTTGAGAAGAAATGAGTTTATAAACTCGATTAATTAACCTTAAATTTTATCGTCGGCCTGGTTGTGAAGCCCATCCATTTTAAAGGTTAATTGGCCTTGTTTATCGATTCATTTTAACTCATCTTTGATGGTTTTATTCAGCCCATCTTAGTATTCTCTTATTTCGGGTCCAAAGAAAATTATTAATAATAAAGCAAAGTCAGTGTGTTTGTTCTAGCCCGCGTAACAGTCGCAAGGTTCGAGAAAATGAATTTATAAATTCGATTATTAAGTCTAAAAACAAAATCCAGGGTCTGCCCGTTGGTACGCCCATCCATGTTAGCTTTAATAATTGAGTTTATAAGTCTGTTTTAACTCACCTTTTGATGGCTTTATTCGGTCTTTTACAACATCCACTTTCCATGAGTAAATAAATACGTCGAGTCTTAGATAAAAAAAAAAGGTGTGTAAATAGAAGTCTAGAAGTCAGGTCGTCAGTTCATCGAGCATTATTCTAGTCCGTGTAATAGCTAGCTTAGCTTGACTTAACACAAGTTTGTTAGTTCAAGTGACGGATTCTCCTTAAAACGGTCGGCTTGTGGTTCAACCCCATCCGAATTGAGAAACACTCACTTGCGCTTTCCAATTTATGTCGGCTCGCTATGTTTGACTTTATCCGGCCCTTTATAATGCTCTTGTTGTAAAGAAGTGTTGTTGTTTGTCTCGGAGTCATAGAGGTTAGGCGTTCCTGAGTCAGTAAATAAGTGTCTTTCATTCTTTAGGACGTCTCATAGAGGTTAGGACCGGCGAACCAGTATCATAGTTGAGTTATCTCCTGAGTCAGTATATAGGTATCTTACACTCTAGGAGATATCATGTATGGTCTAGTAAACCCAGGTTATGGATAAGTCTTTGTTTTAGAGTCTGCATGTAAGTGTCTTGCATTCTTTAAGGGGTCTTATATAGGGGTATAGGGCATGCAAACCCAGGTCACAGGAAAGTATTTGTTTTAGAGTCACCATATAAGTGTTTTTTTTATTCTTTAGGAAGTCGTATATAAGGTCTAGGTCCTAGGTCAGTCTTTTCCTATGTCAATATGTGTCTTTGACTTTAAGGTTGTCAATTGCAAACCCATGTCATGGGTGTGTCTTTGTCTAGAGTTAGCATATAAGTATTTTTCTTTTTGTAAAAATTCTAGTATAAGGTCTAAGTCATGGGTAAGTATGTGTCTAGAGTCGTCAGGTAGATACCTGTCCTTTGTTTAGGAAGTCCAGCGTACACCCATGTAATGGGTGAGTCTTTTTTTCGTGTTGGCATATCATGTGAGTGTCTTTCTTTTTTGGAAGTGTAGTGTAAACCCATATCATAGGCTAGTCTTTAAGGGTCAACTTATATGCATTTACATTTTTGGAATTCTCATATAGATTTTAGGACATATAGACCCATGTTGTGGGTATGTCTTTCCCTTAAGTCAGCATATAGAAGGCTTGCATCCTAGGAAGTCCCATGTAGGTCAATTAGCATATTCAAACCCATGTCCTGGGTGAGTCTTTCTCGAGTCAGCATATAAGCATTTTTTTCATTTTTACGAAGTCCCATATAGGTCATTTAGGTCATACATGCATTGGGATGAGTTTTTTCTTCATTTTCCTAGTGTCAAGGTCAAGGCCTGAGCCAACAATAAAGGGGATTTTGGGATGACGTGAAGTTCTGCAGTTACGATAGATCCAAGAACACGACATGGAGAATTGATAGATTTTGAAGAATAAGATTGAGGACATGATCCAATTAGGGAACTGCCCCAACCAAAAGTAGCACAAAGGACCAATTTAAGCATGAATTCCCCATACGAAGACAAATCCGGAGGGCACATTATGAAAATGAGCTTTAGAGTTAGCTACATCCCTAATTGTCAAGCATTTCATTTCCGGAGTCTGTTAGAGTTAAGAGTCAGTTCTTAATTTATTTCATCAATTCAGTTGCTCTTGTTGCTATTTATTTGTTCAAATAGATTTCGTGCTTGTACTTCTAATTTGAGTTGAAATATTTCCTCGTCCATTCACTATCTTTACAAACCAAGTCTGGCAAATTCATCTTCTCTTATCCTTCCAGTTTTGCATATACCTCATTCCCATCCTTTTAGTTTCTTGAATCCAGGGTTAGAGAGATAAAGAGATAAATTCAATAAAAAAAAAGACTGAAAGAGAGAAGTTCATAAAAGAGTGAAAAACTATAGAGTGGCCGGTTTGAAAACCTTATTGAGGAAAATCGGGCAAAAGGAGAGAATAAAATTGATGAGAGAAGTCAGCATGTATTCCCATCAAACAGGCTGAGCAAAAGGAGAGAGAATGTTGTCAGGAAAGACCAAGTCCCATAATCTCTCTGAAGTGAGCGCTCCTCATTAGAAATGTCGTAGCTTAACCAAATGTGCCGAGGACAGGGGGGGCTTCCGCCCAACCTTCATTTCACCAACCACATTACCCTCGTCTTTTCACCCAACTCGGCCTACCACTTACTACTTATCATTTACATTTCTAGCCTTTTTCATCAAACTTCAACCTTTACAAAACCCTTTCATTCATTAAACCAAATCCCAAAAGGTGTGCTATGACCAAGGAGAATAGGAGGCAGTCTATGAAGAATATGTTCGAAAAAAGTGAAAGCAAAAAAAAGAGGGTGAAAGCAAGAAGAAAAAAGAAAAAAAGAATAGAGAGAGATAGCAAAAAAAAAGAAAAAAGAGGAAAAGAAAGAAAAAAAATGGGGAAAGACACAAAAGAGAAGAAGAAGAAAAGGGGGGAGAATAAGAAGTTAGAAGGCAGAAATAAGGACCATGTACACTGGAAAAATCTCATGAACCTTTCCCATCTCAAACCTTTCCTATCTCAAACCTTCACCTCATCATCGATACACCTCATCATACCTTTCAGCGTTCAATAACCTTCATACGCCTTCATGACCATCCATAGCCTACGTATGAACTCTCAAGCCTTCATACTCATCTCTTTTAACCATTAAGCCTTCCTCGAGGCACTACCCTATTAAAGTTGTGCTTAAAGAACTACGACTGGCCTGATTCCACCTTGGATACGTAGGAAAACCTCTTCGAGGTCTGGCCCAATATTTTTCACTTTAGAGAGTTTCGTCGTTTAATAAACTGGTCTTTGAGAGAATTAAAAAAATAGAGAATAAAAAGCTAGTCCGAAAACCCACTTGGGCGGGCTAGGCAAAAGGAGAGGAAACCCTGGAATTCTATCATCATCATTAACCCTCCATTTTCTATCTTCCTTCTGTTAGACTCGGATTCCATCACCCATCTTCAAACCTTTTCCAAGAGATGATGTCTACCCTATTTGACCATCTCTTCACCCTTTCAAGACACCATCATCCTTAAGTGTCTCTTTATCCCCCATGTTTCAACCTTTTCCCAAGAGATGATGTTTACCCCATCTCTCCTTTCTTTTTAAGGGACGTTCATTCTTAAGTGTCTCCACATCCCATTCATTAATAATACCTCTCCCATCATCTTTTTCACCAAACACTTTCTAGCCAACCTTTTTAGCCTTTTCATCTCATCTCACCCTTTTAAGGGCTTTTTTTTAGCTCGATCATTAATGCAAGTATGAGGCTCTGTTCTTAATGCCCACTCTCAGCATACATGAGTGTGTCTCACTTCTCAACAAGAGCAAAAGTGGTCCACATCAGATCAACGACTAACTAGCGACATTTGCAATCATGAACAGACTCGGAGACAAGCTACTCTAAAATAGGGGCTCGCGCTACTTCTGTGACATCATTCAAGACATTTTTCGGAGATAAGCTACTCTAAATTGGGGGCTCGCGCTACCTTTGTCACCATCGTTCATTATTTCTAAGAGGGACACCTACTCCCTATTCTACAAGGTCCTGGATCTTCATTCTCTTTAACGTCCTATTAGTGGTCTCGAAAGAAAAGGAAATAAAAAAGAGGAAGAGAGAAAAAAAAAGAAAAGAAAGAAAAGAAAAAAAAAGAGAAAAAAAGGAGAAAAGAAAAGAAAAAGAAAAAAGAAAAGAGAAGAGAAAAAGAAAAAGAGAGGCTAACTTGAAAACCCTTCAGGCAAGTTAGGCAAAAGAAGAGATCGAGACTCACAGTTAAGGACATACCAGATTTCCATCAGTGCAGCACAACAAACAATGTCTCCTTCTATTTCATGGTCTTTGTGTATCATACCGTCGGTCTAAATCAGACTGGAGGCTTGCAAATCTCCAAGATGCCATCCAAAGCAGGACAATATCATCAAGAGTCTACGCCAAACCGAGGGCTTGTCGTACATCAATGTAGGGTTGCAAGCAATCATCCACGTGAGCACCTAAGAAGCACATCCTTCAGGCCTAGCACCTCCGCCATTTTTCCTTGTCCCCTGGACCAAGATGTTCCTCATTCTGAATTTTCCTGAAGTTCCTCACAGGTGGCCTTGACCTTTAGGAAATCATTGTCTGAGGAAAGCATTGTCTTAGAAAGTCGTTGTTTAATTAAAGAGTCGGGGGGTTACCTGCATATAGAATTGCATGTTTAGAATCATAAGGTGTCATGTGTGTGACGTGTCTAAGCATAACAGGTTTGCATTGCATCCATAAAGTGTGTCAAAATCACATGGAGTCAGTTTGTCTTGCATAGAGTCAGTTTGTCATACACAAATGCATAGTTGCATTAAAAAAAATTGCATTGTTGGTGCAAGAGTCCAGTTGCATGTACACTTGCATATAAAAGAAGACAACAAAGAAGTGCCACATCGTTCCAAGAATGCAGCACTGGGGGCTGGTTGAGCCCATATGTCATTTCATTCAGGAAGGGTTTATTACCACTAAGAGCAAGATTAGGGCAACCTCTAATCCAACTCTAGCATGTCAAGCTAGCATCCAAATAAGAATCATCTGTCCGACACGAAGGACAGAATCATCATCCGCCAGACACGAATGGCGATTGTCCGACACGAAGGACAGAATCTTCATCATCCGCCATACACGAATGGCGATTGTCCGACACGAATGACGAAATTCATCTTCCTCAGCCAGACATGAATGGCGATGGTCCGACACGAAGGACAAAATCTTCATCATCCGTCAAACACGAATGGCGATTGTCCAACATGAAGGACATAATCTTCATCATCCGCCAAATACGAATGGCGATTGTCCAACACAAAGGACAGAATCTTCATCATCCGCCAGACACGAATAGCGATTGTCTGACACGAAGGACAATATTCATCTTCCTCAGCCAGACATGAATGGCGATGGTCCGACACGAAGGACAGAATCTTCATCATCCGCCAGACACGAATGACGACGGTCCGAAACGAAGGACATAATCTTCATCATCCGCCAGACACAAATGGCGATTGTCTGACATGAAGGATATATTCCTTATCTACCAGACTCGACTGGCACCTGTCCGACATGAAGGACATATTCTTCACATGACTGTTACGGATCGGCGACTGGGAAAAATTCAAGAATCTATGTTCCCCCAGTGGAATTCCAAACTCATACAACCATGAGCAAAGAAGATGTTGGCATCTATGCGCTTAAAGCAAAATTTGAAGTATCATTTACTTTGAATTCAACTTAAAGTGCTGAAACAAGCTGTAGCATGCAAGTTGTTTCAACTACAACATGCTATAAAAATAAGCTTGTAGAAGAAGTAAAGCATACTGAGTGGAAGAAGCCATCACTTCTCAAAAGCCGAGGATACAAAAAAGAAGAAAATCCAAAAAACAAGAAGAAGGCCAAGAAGAAGCTCCAATTTGTGATCACAAGAGTTCGATTCACACAACCACATGTCATGCCCTCATTTGCCTAGGCTCAAGTCTGATCGACCTTGGAAAATTGCAAGCAAGTTTGTCTCCTGCATGGCCTGCAAAGGCTGGAGCGAATTCAAAGATTCCTCTCCTCTCTCTAATGGCCAGCCTAGGGAAAGTAGGAGCTTTTGTCTTTTCTCCATGCTTGTTGCCAAGGGCCCGAGTGAATGCAAGGATTCCTCTCTTCTCTTTAGTGTCCGGTCGGCCTAGGGAAAGAAGGAGCCTTTGTCTTTTCTCCATGCTTATTTCCAAGAGCTCAAAGCTTGTACATTTTGAAGGAGGAGCACGGCCAAGTATGCCCAATAAGGAGGGATGGTCTTCCCAAGAATAGAGCATCAAGTGCCAAAATAATAGCATTCTCCCAATGATCATGCTGACATAATTTGAGGAAAATAAGAGTCATCGGCATCGCGATCGATGAAGTCTCCAGGCATTGAATTGCCACCGAAAATCAAAATCAGAGCCACCGGCAGAGTTTCGGTGAAGTCTCAACATCAGGGCCATCGACAGAGTTTCGATGCTGTCCCTTTGGCCTCCAGCGTCGCGTCTGGTTGGTCGGCTTCCAGCCTCGCGTCGGGTTAGTCTAGGCATCTGGCCTCGCGTCCAGTTTGTCATCGTCATCATCAAAAACCCAAAAACAGGGTAGTCCATCGGCGTAAGTCCCCGTCAGCATCAGAGCCACCGGCAGAGTTTCGGTGAAGTCTCAACAACCAGGGACATCGGCAGAGTATCGATGCAGTCCCAATCCTGAGCCGCCGACAGAGTTTCGGTGAAGTCTCAACCCCCAAGGCCATCGACATCGCGATCAACGAAGTCCCTCAGCATTGAACATGCCAACAATCATCAACATCGACACCGGGAAAAATTGGAAACGACACCGGGAAAGACTGGATACGACACTGATAAAGACTAGAAAATCAGCACCAACATCCAAGAGACATCAGCATCGTGTCCGATGAAGTCTCTCCAACAAGTAAGGCGCCATTCTCGCCTGAGATCACCTATCGGCGCAAGTTCGCCAACCGCGACGCAGGACTTAACTTCCAAGTGTCAGCCCACACCTTCAATTAAGATGCCTTCAGCATCCAAGATCACCTCAAGTAGGGCGTTATTCTCGCCTGAGATCATCACACGATACGCAAAAACTCATCAACAGTCAAGTAGAGCATCATACTTGCTCGAGATCATCCCCGACAGAGGCGCATGCCGCCCACCACAGAGATGCAGGACTCAATTTACAAGCATCACCCCAGGCTTTGCACTCCAAGGTCATATCTTCAGGCTTTGCAATCCAAAGTCATATCCCAACTGGTGTCCATCAAATCAAGTCTACTTTGATTTTCATCCTATCTTCGGAATCAATCAAAGTGGGGGTTATCTCTAGACACCGGATTTTGATACATAAATATATAGCATAACTATATATAATGAAGCAAAAATGAAGAAGGAGAAGTCATTCGATAAGCTAGATTTAGCATAAATTTTATATACTTTTTAACAAAAAATTAATTAGGGGTACCCTAACTTTTGGTGAAATGTTTTTCTGGTACCCCAACTTTTAAAAACTAATTTTGGGGTACCCTAACTGTTAGAATTAGAAATAATTAGGTGAATTTTCGGCCAATTATTTGAATTCAACGGTGAGTTTTAGGCGGGAAATTGATTAAGTGTTTTTTGTGGATGAAAATGCCCTTTGTTTTTGTGGACGAAAATGATTTGAATCAATCGGAGTTTCGCCGGAAATTCACCTAGTAATTTCTAATCCTAAAAGTTAGGGTACCCCAAAATTAGTTTTGAAAAGTTAGGGTACCAAAAAATTGTTTCTTCAAAAGTTAGGGTACCTCTAAGTAATTTTTTGACTTTTTAATGTAATTTTTATTACTTCCTTTTTTATGTATTTTTAGCCATGCAAGCCACGTGCCAAGAGGTCATAAGTTCAAAGCCTAGCAAAAGCATCTAAAATCATCTCATAAACATCAAATAAAGCTCCATCGTCCAAGAGTATGAACATGCTAACTTCGAAGTCTTCCTTTCACACTTCTATTGTCCATGGGTGCATGGATGAACCAAGGTTCATCTCCTCCCCTTGCTGTAGGCCGATCGGCCTTCAATGCGTCCACACATGGGTTAATTCACCATGTGCTACCGTCCACCCAAGAACACTCCCCTTTGCCACCATGGTTTTATGTGCTTGTTGACTAGTTGACTACGAATGAGAAGAATGCATGTATGTGCATGTATATTCATCCTCTCTTGAAGCCTCCTAAAGCCTATAAATACCCCCTCATGCCAAAGCAAAACTCACTCAATCATTCACCTATTCTTCCCCCTACACTTCTATTCTCCCATCTCTCTAATCTCTCCATTCTAGTAATTATTATTCTACCACCATTTCTCTATCACTTCTCTACCATTTTCTTATCATCCTAATCTCACAAAAGCATCCTAAAACACCACTAAAAAGCCACAAAAAAGCTCTTTCTTTCTATCCTTTTCCCTACCTTTTTCTATCCTTCTTCATCACTTTCCTAATATTATTATCTCTTTTCTCCACTTGTTTAAGCCCTATTATCTCCATTCTCATCTTCCTTCCATTATCTTTCCACAAAACCCTAAAACTCCACAAAAAGCCTAACCTTTCTACTACTTAAAACACCACAAAAAGAGCCTTTTACTACCCTTTTCTCACCCCTTCTCTATACCTTTCTCCATCCACTTTTAGCACCATTTTGGAATCTTCAAGAGGAGTATTCAAGGCTTTCAAAGGCATCCAAAGAGGCTTCTACAAAGGCTAGGCAAGGCTTCCCTAAAGAAAGGTCACAATGTAAGCTTCTAAGTATTTCTCTTTTATGTAAATAAATTGTTGTATATGATGTATCTTTCTTTATTTTATTCTTTTGCATGTTTAATGAAATAATTCTATAAAGTTCTTATTTATTTCCCTTCCAAACTTTATCGAAAGCACATTTTAAACTTTTAGTAGAGTCTTTCCTTTTGTGGGAGACGAACTTTTAAAGTTTACTTTTCGAGTTCGTAGCCTTATCCCCGAATCCATTCTTGGGTTTCGCAGGCGGAGTCTTTCTTTCTTTTCCTTTTGGTTTTGTCTTGGCTTTTCCCTTAAAAAGTCGGGTGGCGACTCCCATTTCAAACTAAAATACATCGAGGATTGCATAAACTATGATTAACATGGTTTTACAATGTATCGATGCAACTTTAGGGTTTCTTTCTTATATTTCTAAGTAATGATTGCATAAATCACCTTCTTCCGAGCCTAACATTAAATGAACAAATTGGGTTAAATTTAGAAGGGTTTGGAACAAGTGGATGTTCACTCTTAAAGATTTAATTCAAGGACTCATAAAATGCATAAGTAAAGGGAAAGTGATTTTACAAAATATTATTCATGAAATACAAGTTTATTTCCTTAAAGAGTTTTTCAAAGGTTAAACCCCAGCACAAATCACTGAATCACTGCCAATCCAACGTGGACGTTCGGAAGCCCGAACGGCGAGGAAAAATGTCCACACAAGCACACATTCAATCACAAAGGATTCAATTTCACTCTCAACAAGATCATGTTCAGTTACATCACAAGTATCATGGCATTCATTAGACTCAACCTTTTCTTTACACAAAGGCATGGACAATGGTTCATCATCTAACATGTTTTCATCAAGTTCAACATCATAACATATAGAATCAACAATGTTCTCATGCTCTCTAGATGTGGCTAAGGGTTTCCTAAGCTCAATACATGCAAAAGTAGGTCTGTTATAGTTGTCATCATCCTCATCATAATCATACGAAGAAGAATCAACATGCATTTCATGACTCAAAGATGATGAATGTTCTACTTCAACTATCGACTCAACCACTGGTGAAGAAGAAGTTTCTACCCTAGGACTAGTCTCATGTAAAAATTCACGCATGCACTCACTCATTTTCGCACAAAATTCATCCACTTTAGGTTGAAAACAAGAATCATAATCATGGTACGAAGAATCACAATATGAGCACAAAGGATGAGACTCAACAATATCACATGGGGGAAGATCATAAGAGTCTTCTACAATATTCGTACCACAAGATTGATCATCAAAATATAAGGGATAATCACATGATTATTCAGTTAGGGTCTCAGAGGGTGGTGCGAAATTTGAAATATGGGGGTCATAGGGAGAATTTTGTTGTTCAGATTCATAAGTATCCCTAGACAACCATTCAAGAAATTCCCAAGCAGCATCTTTTCCTAAATTAGAAAACCCGTAATATTTTAAGAGATTTCGAGTCTCATAATTCAGACTCTCATGCACAATTCTCAATATATCTAATGTATCATAAAAGATACCATACAATTCACATTGAGCACGGTAATCCTGTAATCTAGAAAAATATCTTCAAAATACTTCATGCTCAAATTGGGGAACCCTAACATCAGTCATAACTCTTTTTTTGTTTTTTTTATTTGTTTTTCAATTTTTGTAACTACATTTTTCTATAAAAAAAAAATCAAGAAAGCAATAAACTATATATATACACATACCAATAACCTAATCTACCAAATAACGTCATCCCCGGCATCGACACTATTATTCGATTGTAGAAATTGGGATTTAAAAGAGTAGGGGTAGTCGTATCTTCAGGGATGGTGTGTTAGGTTTTCAGGAAATTAGTTTGGTAGGGTTTCAAATTGTAGAAAGCAGTAAATAATTAAACTAAGCAGGAAATTAAAACAATAATAACTAAGGAACACATGAATAAGAGAATAGAATTTAACCTAATTTAACAAGAACAAAAAACTAAAACTAATAAAGAACTCATAACCAGAAAGCAATAAATAACAATGAATGTAAAGACTAAATTAATTACTGAATTTAAAGCAGAAAACATTAACCACTACCAAAAAAAGGTCCTCCTTCCACGCTTAAAACGGCTTCTAGCCACGATTATAAGCGAAGCTGAGAATCCTTGCCACGGATAAATAAGCGTGGAAAGGGAATGTGTGGGGAAAATTTTGACACGCTTAATAAGCGTGCATAATAAGCGTGCATGGAGCAACTTTGCCACGCTTATTAAGCGTGCATAGACGAGCAGCTCTCCACCTACTATAATTTTTTGTTTTGAATGTAGATTCGAACCCCGACCACAGCACATAAGAATGAGTGACTAACCAAACCCTTACCGCTTGAATATTAAAGATTATTTGATTCTAATAACTAATTTAATACTATATATACACAACTACCACTTGACTTTTTTTATCTTCTATTTTAGCTTTAACTAATAGATGAGTATATTAAAAAAATTATAATCATAATTTTTTAAATATTCTTAAAATTAATATAATACTAGATGTACACAAATACCACTTGGCTTCTAATATCAACGCGCCCAAAATTCAATAATCCATAATGTTTCTTTTAATTTTTTTGAAATTATTTTTAAGACTAAATTAATTCCTTTATTAAACCTGGTGCCTAATTAAAATATTATACTTTTTTGCAAAAAAAAATATATAATGTAAAATTTTTGTCTGCCACGCATATTATATGTGGAAATATAGGTTTGTTTGGGAGAATATTATAACCTCCCTTATTAAGCGTGGCCAAACTCTTACAACGCGCTAGCACGCTTATATGTGTGCTTACCGTTTAACCACTCTTAGTAAGCGTGGCCATTGCATATAGTAGGAATTTGCACAATTTTTTTCCCCTCATTTAAATAAGCATGGGTAAATATGCGTGGAAGCATGCGTATTTTCTTGTAGTGGCCTGTAATACATTGTAATAATCTTAAATCTTGGATATTGAATCACTGATCTTTCTCCCGAACAAACAAGAAAGGTGTGATTTGGATTACTAAGACTTCTCGAATCGTCACCTGAAGGGAGAAATCGAGGAACCTTAATCCTCCTCTTCACTAAAAATTGGATTTTTGGTGGAACTAATACTAATGAAATTGAAAGACAAGAACCGAAAGAAAACAAAAACTTGAAGTAAAGAATTGCATTGATCTTGGAAGAATTAAATTACAATCGAAAACTAAAGAAAACAATAAGAAAACGTCATCTAAAATTAAACCTAGAAGACTAATTCTAAAACCTAAGTAAACTAAGCAAAACTAAGAAAAGATAAGATACCCTCTAATGAAATATAATATCGTTTATATAGAATAGAATTAGGGGAAAGAAAATAAAATACACATCTTAAAAACCCTAGCGTTCAATTAATGGCGCCAAAGAATTAGACAAACGCTGGGAGCGTTTTATTGTATCCGTCAACAATTTCCGAACATAAACGTTGGGCGTGAGTTAGGAAATGCTGGCAGCGGGTAGCCCTCTTGATGTGGCGGGCAATTGGACGCTGGTGCGGGCAATTGGATGCTGGTAGTGGGCAATTGGACGTTGGTAGCGTCGCTTTTGATTTCCGAAGTTAGACGCGCGATGCTTAATACCCCCTGGTGGGGGGTTATTGGACGCTGCTGGGGGTACCCCTAGTGGCGTCTAATTACCCCCTGGTGGGGGGTGTTGGACTTGGATTTTGAAGTAGCCTTGGTGGGTGAAGGGCTTAGTACCCCCTGGTGGGGGGTCTTGGACGCTGCTGGGGGTACCCCCTGGTGACGTCTAATTAGCCCCTGGTGGGGGGTCTTCAGCTGATGGGGCACTAGGAATTAGTACCCCCTGGTGGGGGGTTGTGGTGTGCTGCACTTTTTCGCCATTTCTTTCATCTTTTCCCTTCCTTTCTTCACTTCTAGATGAATTTTGATTAAGATCTGTAAATCACACTAATTTTCCAATCAAGTGAAGAAATCACAACCAAAAATACTCAACTTATGGTCTTAATTCGGCTCAAAATGAGATCGAACAATAGTTTTTTGAGGTAGACTTTGACATTACCGGTGTGGGAATTGAAGCGATGTTGATTAAACAAGGTCGTCCTATTACTTGTTTCAGCTTAAAAAAAAAAAAAAAAAAAAAAAAAAAAAAAAAGCTCAACGGGTCATGGTTGAGCTACAACCCATATAATAAAGAATTTTACGTTTAGTACGGACCTTAGACCATTGGTCACATTACTTGAGACCTATAGAGTTTATCCTTCACTCAAACCGTGAGGCCTTAAAGTACCTCAACAGGCAACATAAGCTTAGGTTGGAATTCCTTCAATCATTCAATTCCGTGCATAGCACAAGCAGGAAGTTCCAATGTGGTAGTCGATGCATTATCTTGGAGGTATACTTTATCGCCTTTGGCCGAAGTAAAGGTCTTGGGGTTTTCTTGCATTCATGAAATCTGTAAGGAGAATCCCGACTTTGCTCCCTAGCTAGATGAGGATTCTCTTCCCAAACCTCATTTTCTCGTTCAAGATGGGTTTCAATTTCACAGTTATAAGCTTTGTGTGCCCAAGAGTCCGATAACAAATACTTGGTTCCAAAGGTGTATGGAGGATTGGAGGTGGTCTAGCCAGACACTTTGGATTAACATAACTATTGATATGTTAAAGGAGCATTCCTATTGTCTAGATATAGTTGGAGATGCGCATAATGTTGTTTCCAGGTGCGTGGCTTGCTGTCAACCCAAAAGTCAATTCCATCAGAGCCTTTATACTCCATTTCCTATTCCACAAGCTCCATGGGAAGATGTGAGTATGGATTTTATCGTCACATTGCCTAGGACCACGCAAGGGAAGGATGCTATATTGGTGGTGGTATACCAGTTTCGAAGATGGCTCACTTTATACCTTGTACCAAAACTGACGATGTCGATCATGTCGCCCATCTCTATTTCTGAGAGGTTGTTCGTCTTTATGATATTCCTCAGAGTACTGTCTCGGACTGTGATATGAAGTTTGCGGGTCATTTTGGAGGATTCTTTGAAACTAAAGCTCAAGGGGACCAAGTTATTGTTCAGCACATCTTATCACCCTCAAACAAATGGATAAACCGAGGTGGTCAATAGGATGTTGGCTACTCTATTGAAGAGCACCATCAAATCCAATGTGCGAGAGTGGGATTTGAGACTTCTATTGGCCGAGTTCACCAATAACAATGCTTCATCCCATGCGACCGGGATGTCCCCTTTTGAAGCCTTGTATGTGTTGAACAAGTTCTTGGAACAAAATGTCACTAAACTATGTAAAAATGGCAAATTTGCCCTGATGTTGAAACTGCTATTAATTTATAGGATTTTTGAATGGTAATATACCAACCTTTGGGGGTATTGGATTGTAATATATCAACCTTTACTATTGGACAACAATATCTCTGACATTTATACGGAGGTGACATTATTATACCAACAGTGACTAATGAGGTGGTGAATCGGTCTCTGTGCGAACATGGTAGGTGAAAAGAAAAAAACCAGCCTTATCCTAATAACCCTGTTAACCCCTTTGTTCTTCTCACCAACCCAGGTTACAAGACATTGACTAGTTGTGTACCACATCAGCACATAGATCAGTTCATCACCCTCTTAATCACTGGGCTGAGGCCTGATTTTTAAAGTGGGTTAATGAGAAAAACGGAGGGGTTAACAAGGTTACTGAGCTGAGGCTAGTTTTTTTTTCTTCCGCTTGCCACATCAACACGGAGACTAGTTCACCACCCCCTTAACGACTATTGGTTATAATAATATCACCTATGTATAAAGGTCAGAGATATTATTGTCCAATGATAAATGTCGGTATATTATAGTCCAATACCCCCAAAGGTCGGTATTAGCATTCAATATCCCTAATTTATATTTATAGTAGCAAAAATGTCACTTAACCTTTAAGAATTTTTGAATGACCTAAACTCTTCTAACTCACTAATTACATTCACTAATTACCTAATCAACTAAAAAAAACCCTAAAAGCTAACACCCCCTCTCTAACTCCATTCCTTCCACCTCCATTGCCACCATTATACCACCACCACTACTTGCAACCACCAAAACCACTGGCGCAGCCACCCTCATCCAGTATTAGGGGTGGAAATGGTGCGGTGCGGTGCGGTTTCGGTGTCTCGAAACGGTGCACCAGACGAAACTGTGTGCTAAAACCTTAAACCGGAACCAGGACAGAATCACCCGGTTTTTAAAAACCGATGCACCGGCTTTAACGGTGCCGTTTCACCGATGAACCGGAACCGCATTAATTTCTATTAACATCAAAAAAATCTCTATTCAATCAAAAAAAAAATGTTTTTTGGGTAGATTAACTCTATGCAATCTCTATTATCCACAATTTATAAATTTTGGTTAATTTACACTATTTTTGTATTAATTTTTGGGTAGAATTTTTGGGTAGACCAACCTCATCCAAGGAATCAAAGATGGTCTTCTGAGGCATCCCAGCATTGAGTTTTTCACTGTCGCTGCTTGATAACCCCTGGGAAGTTGTAGAGTGTACATACAATCTATTGGCCTGTGTTGAATTTCAAATATGGTGAATTATAGGAAATGGTGAAACAATGTTTCCGTATGGCCATTTTCTGGTTTAGCACTGGGGTATAATATTATGTACATGGAATCTAGTAGTCACTTTCAATTTGGAAGCTATGGAGGTAACTAGAGTTTCGATTCATGTTTATTATGTATGAGTGATTCCAGTTTCCTTGTACTTGTAAATTTTACTGTAATGATGAACATCAATGCATCTACAAACTAGTACAAAGGTGTGAAGTTCCCAGTTTGTATTCAATTTAGGGCTCATATCCCCTGTTGGTTTAGCATTGTAGTGTCATTTTCTTGTTAAACTTCGTATCCCCTATTGGTTTAGCACTGGAGAACTGTGGTTGTTTGATATGGTTAAATTAAAGAAGAAAAGAAAAAGAAGACTGAAGAACAAACGAAGAAGAAAAGAATGGAGTTGGGGGGCTATTAACGACCTTTTTCTTATTTTCTAACAAATAAAGGGCATTTTCGTCCAAAATAAACCTTAATCAATTTCCCGCCTTAAACTTACCAGTGAATTCAAATCATTGGCCGGAAATTCACCTATTTATTATTACTAATCCTAAAAGTTAGGGTACCCCAAAATTAGTTTTGAAAAGTTAGGGTACCCGAAAAATATTTCATCAAAAGTTAGGGTACATCTAGGTAATTTTTTGGAAGAAAAACCCTAATTTTTGGGCTTGCAACAAATAGGGAGAAGGTTGGGTTAGGGCGGATGAAGCATCGGAAATAGGGGAGGGATGAGGAAGAAGAAGATTGGGGGGGGGATTTAACCGGCTACAAGAAGTTCTGATTCGGTAAAGTGACATTTTAGTCACCATAAACATGAATTAATGGCAATTTCATAACATGTTTTTTCGGGTAATAAATTTGCAATTTTTACATAATTTAATGGCATTTTTATCCAGTAACAAGTGTTGTAGTCAAGTCCAAGCCCGTGAAATAAAGAAGCTTCACCAATAAATGAGGGTTCGAATTGAGAGGATCAATGCGCTTTACAAGACTTGCTTCAAGGAGCATCAAAGGGCCTACTTATTCAAGTCTAGAGACTTCATGTGGTTGCATTTGCACAAGGAAAGGTTTCTCTTTTACCTTCAATGTAGGAGATTTTGCAAACTACTTAAAGGAAGAAGACGATGTGGATTTGGAGGAAAATCATTCTCAAGAGGGGGAGGATGATCAAAGCCCTACCTGGACTCCCATGCTTGCAACTTCCTTAGCACCTGAGACACCCATTTGATTAAGTCTCAGACCTAGGACATTATAGTGCTCACCAAGTATGTCTAGACCTTTGATCATGGGCCTCCCGACATGACAATGGGTTCACGAGCTACCTCTGAGGCTCTTTAGGGGTCTAAGGGTTGCGTAGACTCAGTTTGAATAATCCTCGAAGTGGGTCTGGGCCAATTTTCACCTACAAAGGTTCGAGCCACTCTTTGGAAGATAAGGAAAGAAGAATAGAAGAATGAAGACTGGAACACGCCCTTGTCAGTGCTGGACACGCTCGTGTCCTGTTAGCATAGCTGGTTATCAGGCCTTAGTTCCGGAGCAGGCCTTACACTCGTGACACCTCATTGCCACGACCATAACTAAAAAAAATACTTTCCTCTTCTACTTGTAAAAACCTTAGACAACATTTCGGGAAGCTTATGAGTAGAACACCATTAATAATATGTAATTCACTAATTCCACATGCAACCTATAATTTGCACTTGACAATGCTGCCACCTTTTTCTCTTTTGCTATACAAGGCTTAATGATCAAAACATATACAATATGATAAACAAAATATTAACAGATACATTTTGAGGTACCGAAAATTATAGCTAAAAGTAACTAGATTGCTCTTGTAATAGTTGAAGCTGTGCCAGTAACTTAGCCACTGCTGACCTCAATCCAGCTTCACTCTTCTGAGCAAGATCAATTAGCACCACTTGGGCAACTCCCCCATACTGATTTCTATTCTCTTCCATCCGGAAAATTCTCTCCAGAATCCACAATGCTTTTTCTTGAGCCTTTGAGTCCCCCACTTCCAACACCCTTATGATGTTCTCCACAGCACCACGGATTTTAACTATGAAACTGCTCCCATTCTCCCAAATATCATCCTGTAAAAGAGTAGCAATTGCAGTTAATGCTGCTTCATCTGCTTCTGATCTCTTCTCACCTTCAAAAATCTGAATTAGAGGCAACACGGCACCTGCTTTTACCAAGCAAAAACCTCCTTTGATTGTGCAGAGTCTGTCATGAACCAAACATACTGTATCTGTAGGATATTTAACACACCATCGCGTGCCTCTAGGCTTTCTAATAGAGATGGAATTTTGTGACAGTTGAGATAACGATATTGCTGCTCTAGATTTTGCCACACTTGACCCACTTGAGAGAAGCCTTACCAGAATTGGTATCACCCCAACTTCAATTGCATAGAGTTGCATTTTCTTGTCAGAAGGAATTGTGAACTTGATAAAAACAGCAGCAACACTTTCCTGCATCCAACACATTGAACTTGAAAAGCTCGAAGAACCCATTAAGGATACCAGCATTGGCAACAAGTTTGCCTTTCTGAGTTTCTCCATTGCCTTCTTATCGCCCACTGGAATATTGCTCAAAAATCCAACAGCAGCAGCCTTTTCAGACTCTGACCCTGAAGACGAGACAATGCCCACAACTGTCCGAAGAATATCTATCCCTACGACTTCTGAGAACTTGTAATCTTCTGACACACCCTTAGTAATAGTGTAGAGCAAATTTAAGGAACTTACTCTGATTTTCGTGTCTGTTTCATTGAGTAAAGGTAGCAACAGTTGCATGGCTCCATTTTGGTTCAGTTTAGTCCGAGTTTCAGAGGCAGTAGGATGAGAAGCAATGTTGTCTAAAGCTCCTAAAACATGGCACTTGATTTTCGAGTTTGACAAGTTGAGGAGGGACAACAACTGATTGGGTAAGTCTTTGTGTTCCAAAATGGAGTGTGACAATGAGATCTGTGAAAGGATGGCAGATGCTGGCTCTCTAAGAGTCATTAAAGAAGAAGTGACAGAGAAGAGTAACTGAAGCAGAGGAGGCAGAATGCCGGAGCTGAGAATGTGTGGAATGTTTTTGGTGGAGATTGATAAGTTTTGTAAAGCATTTAATGCAGCTAGCTTAGCCTCAAATTTTCCTGTCTTGAACATGAAAACTAGGGGCTCAATCGCGCCATCTTCTCCAAGTGAGTCTCGGGTTTTGTCTGTCAGTACCATCCTTGCAAGTGCAGTTCCCATCAGAATTTTACTCATATCTGAACCTGTATGTCAGAATGCATTCCTCGAAATTTATAATCCTCAAAAAAATGTATTTCTTAATTCTTCACCAAAGAATAACATGCCATGATTGCCTTATTGTTGAAAGCAAGTTTGGACTCAAACAACACATTTTAATTTGAAAGGTTCATGTTCAAAAAAAAAAAAAAAGAAAATCTGACAAGTTGAGTTGGATCAAATAGCAAGTAACAGTAGTAGTTATCACATTGCTAAGCTTGTTTGATGACAATTAACAGTAGTGATTACCACAGCTAGATTCCAAAACAAGTGGACTGTTTATTAAAAGTTAGTCCAAACAATCAGGTTAATTTGTACCGTTAAATCTGTATGCTTCATTTGAAAAAGCTAGTACCTAGATAATATTGCAGTAAAGCAGCAGGATTGTAGATCCAAATTTAGAACGACTTTAGGTGTAATTTGAAAGAAAGGTATATATCAGTGGCAATAAGATAAAACCCATTTGACACCTTTGTATGAATCCTCAAGAAAAATAAGCATGTATATGTGGCACATCCTTTCTTTATAAAAGAAATGTGGTTCACAAGTTACTTTTTTCTGAAGTCACTTTCCCAAAGTTGTGAGACAATCAGGTCTTTTACAAACCGAGGAACAACTTTCCATCATCAGCAAATGATTAAAGAGAAAGAAAAAGCTAGAGAGAGTTGGAGAGACAATTGTACCTTGTCTAAGGTGGTGGATCAAAGGTGAAAAATAGCCAGCCTCAGCCATGAGAAGAGCATTTTGGGTGTTACATAATAAAGCATCTAGCAACTTTCCAGCATCATGTGAAGCAAGAGGATCATCCCCATTCAAAATTGCCACTAACATAATTATACACCCTTGAATTCTTCCAATCCTTCGTCGAACACATGGCAAATGACACAGCTCCATTAGCAACCCAACTGCTTCCCTTCGTTCCCTCTTGTCTCGGGCCAATGACTTCACCAATGTTGTCAATGAGTTCACATCCACCATTTGCTCCTGCAATAATATGCATTGTAATATAAACAAACAAGGCGTGTAAAGAAGGTGAATTGAATAATCAAAACTTAACCGTTGACCATTCATGTTTGTTAAAAATAAAAAAGGGTACCTTGGTTTGATCATTTTCATGTGCAATAGTTCTAAGCATCTTGATTATCCTTAACCTCTCCAAACATTTGCTGGACCCTAATCGATTGAACAAAATCAGGACAATCCCTTCATCGATAATCCAATCAGAACCAACAGTTTTTTCTGTAATCAACAACTGCAAGCCCATAAGAGCAGACTTAAACTCATCATCATTCCCATACTTAAGCTGCAATGCAACATCGTCAATACCCAAAATCTCCCCTGTGTGTTTCCCAGAGCTAGAAACCTCTTGAATCTCTTTGTCACTGAAGACAGAGTTGTTGTCATCATCAAACTTGAGATTCATCATCTCCTTATGCAAAGCTCCAATCTTTTCCTTCAAGTCCAAAGAAACCCCAACACTAGCAAAGAGAAGGAGGCCAAGAGAGCGACCCAGATCATGGGTGAGCTCTTGGATGGTGGATGGAGCATTGGGGCTTGATTCTAAGGAAGCCCTGGCTCGATGGAGCTGAGCTTCAAGTGACCCAATGGCTGACCTTATGCCAGGGGTGTCCATAACCCTGTCCTGCCTAATGGTGTCCAGGATTGGAGGCAGCTTCTCAAGGTAGATTGAGAGCTCGCACATCATGCCTTGGCTTTCAGTTTCAGAGTCTCTTGCTAAGGATGCCACTTCATCTGCTGAAGCAACAAGCTCTAAAACCAGATCTTTGAAGCTCTTAGAGGTACCCATTTCTGTGATTTCTTGGTTCATCATCATCATCACTCTTGTCTGTTTGGTGGAAAAGTTTGAATTCAAGGAGAAATGGGAGTCTGTCGGAGTATGAGTAGGAGTACAGATTATGGGATGGTCCAAATGCTAGCTAAGTGTTAGTGGGAAAGAGAGGAACATGTCATAATGACTTGGGTTTGGGTGAGAAAGGGTCTACGTTAGACTCTTCTATCTGGGATGATTGCGGTACTGAGGTGTCCTTTTTTTTTTTTTTTTTTTTTTTGTCCCACCCTCCTGTTTCATTGATTTTTTGTTCAGATGTGTTGGAAGGGGTCATTGAGAAATTTCGTATCCATTTCCTTTGTTGGGTCAATGAACCAGTCACCCTCACTCCACTCATAAAATTATACATAACTTATTTAAGTTCACTGTGTATATTAAAATTTGTCCATTTTTTACCTGATAAACTTCATAAAAAATATTAAATTTAAAAAATAATGATGAATTTTGTAATAACTAATTTTGATAAATTTATGATGAATTTTATATTAAATATTGATATTTTTTATTTTAAATTTAATATGTTTCATAGATATATATTTCATGGTGTACCATATGATAATTGAGCTCCACTCAATTAAAGTCAAGTCAAATTCATTTATTTCATTTTGTCCAATCTAATTTGGCCCAAATTATGTAAAAATGATAAATCCATGAGGGGATATGTCCAAATTTGATTTCATCCATGCTAAACCCATACCAGCATGAGGTGGATTCGTTTTATGCATCTTTCTAATATGTCTATTCTCAATTTTATCTATATTTAGACCATGTTCTTTGATTAGGTTATTTTTACGTTTGGATGGATAAGTTAGAATAAGTTACGATGTTTTTTTGGGGAATTATGTCTTTAGAGTGGATGTTTTTTAGGGAATTGTGTTAGATTTGAATAAGTTTAGATAAGTTAGCATACATTGGGAGAGTCATGTGTAACCTAACCAAAGAAAAGCAGAAAAGGGCCTTAATCTTTAAAATCTACTTTTAAAAGGTTAATTTTATGTACTATGTTCAATTATACTTAGTATTGGATCGTTTAAAATATTGAAAACTAGTTCTTAAATCACAACCAATTTCCATGTTTTGTAGTAAAAATCATTGATATAAGAATAACTTTTTTTTAAAAAAAAAAAAGTAAGACTTTCAATGGTAGTTTATCTACGAGGAAAGTAGCATATTTTAATAATATAATATTGTAAATTTTAGCATCATTAAATATGTGATGTATGATATGGTAATAAATTATTGCAAATTGGTTGAAAGAGTGATCTAGTAACAATGATGACAAAAACGAAATAGGTAGAAATGATAACTGATGATGGGGAAGAATTGAAGAAATGAAGATGTGCAGTGTAACGTATGGGACCGGGTGACTTGAACGGACCACAAGGAAGTTTGATTGGACCATTTAATTCCCGATTGTCATGATTTGTCGTGGACGACCTTAGGCTTCCACTTTTAAGGGGAAGACCAAGTCTTGGTATGAATTAATTATTTGTTTCACATCCTTCCATTCATTTTGTATCCAACTTTCTCCATCTCACATAGAGCTATCAGGTATTGCCCTCGAGTTGTTTTGAGTTCAGATTGATCGTGTACTCGACGGAAGTTTCATGATAATCGATGCTCAATTTTTTCAAGTCAAATAATTCTCCGAGGTTTAACTTCCATGAAAAATCGGTTTAGACAATCTTACTATTTGCACGAGATTAATCGAAATTTGGTTCGGATAATTCGGACGAAGCTAAATTCGGGTCAAAATCGGGTTCGGACAAAAGAAGAAGAGAAATATTTTGTCCGAATATTAAGTCAATTCGGTCAATGTCAAAACAAACTTCGGACAAAATCAAGTTTTTTCCGTCGAACAAATTGGGACATTCAAATTGGATAAAATTTTGCAACTACAAAACGATTTTGAAGATTCAGTTGGTATAATAATATTACCTTCTCCTTGTTAATAGAAGATTAAACTTAGAATGGTAAAGCCGGTAAGAAAATAAAATCTCAAATGTTTTGCTATTTTTATTCGTTTTATTCGACCCCTACAACATCAACAATTCCGTGAGCTTGGGCTTCTGTTGCTGACATAAAAACATCTCTTTTCATATCTTTGGATACAACCCATAAGGGTTTGCCCGTTCTTTGTACATAAACCCTTGTGAGGGTTTCGCACAATTTCAATAGTTCTTTTGTTTCCAGGATAATTTCTCCTACTTGCGCCTCATAAAAAGAGTTAGCAAGTTGATGAATCATTACCCTGATGATATACCTCTTCTATTTCGCATAATGAGGCGAAGAGAAAAAATAAAGAATAAAAAAAAGATAGAATTGAACATTCCAAACTATTTTTAATTATATAAATTCAAGCTAATTTCAAAGCAACACGTGGATATTAGTTTTTAATTCGCGGCAATATCATATATCATATATCATATATCATATATCATATATATATAAATATATATATATATATATATATATTTATGGATACAAAGGGTGAGGGTAGTAATATGCGAGTTTTAATGAGAGGCGTTTTAGGAAGGTAAAATTAGTTATTTTTCTTTTTTTCAAAATTTCTTTATACAATATTAATTAATGTTATGAGTTCCAACTAACAATAAATAAAAAAATAACTAATTATAAAATATCGTAATATAAATATAAATAAAATGACCATTAAATTCTATACTATTATAGTAATATGCGAGTTTTAATGATATTTTCGGAAAGGTAAAATTGGCTATTTTCCTTTTTTGAAAAAATTCTTTATACATATTAATTTATGGTATGAGTTACCACTAATAATAAATTAAAAAAATAACCAATTATTAAATTTAATAATATAAATCTAAATAAGAAAATAATAATATAAATATATATAAAATAACCATTAAAGTTTTATATAAAATAATTTATTTATCAAGAAAATAGACATTTAAAGTGTTCAGTTCTATGTTGGATATCCAAAATATTATTATCACTTTTATAAAATTATTATTTTTTTATGACCCAATTATCGTTGTTATTATTGTTTTTGTTATAGTTATTAAAATTAAAGAAATATGTATACTACAAATGAATTGTACATATTAGTCAACCATCGAATTAATTGGTTTGATTATGGAAGTTAAAATATGTATAATTATGTGGAATAAAATTTTAGTGGATACATAAATATTGGTTCACATATAATCAAATAAGAATATTTTAAGAATATATAGTATGTTTTAAGTGAGTTTGCGATGAAAACGTAGGGTTGAATTGGTTTTTTACATTTGATTGGTCTTGGATTATTTATTAAAATATTTATTTTAGATATTTAATATTATTCAATATTGTAACGGTTGTTATTGAATTGATTCTTAATACTAATATCAAAAAATAATCTTTGGGTAATAATCATGTAGAAAAATTTGTATAAATATCCTCTGATGTATTACAGGACAAAGAAAGACTCTTAATCCAGTAATACATGAAACACGTGCAACCAAGACAGAGAGAGAGGGCAATGATCACGTGAAAGAGGGGAGTATCACGTGAATAGAAGGTTTTATGTGTCGTGAGGACTTTTGTGGTTTCAAGAATCAAGAAAGATCGATTCTTGAACGAGAAAAGGGATGATTGCTTGAATCTTGGATGGGGGAATTGGGAGATGGACGTGTGAGAGAGAGGGGAGGAGATGGAGGTGAATGTGACGTGTGGTTGAGGGAGAAAAGAGAGTTAAAGAGTTTGTTGAGAGTTTGTTATGGAGAGAGAAGAGAGGTGGTTAGGGTTCTTTGTGAGAGAAAGGGAAGGAAACGAATTGAGAGGGAAAAAAGGAGGAGGGTGACGTTTGGGATGAGGTGGAAGTAAGGGTAGGGTTTTGTCTTAACTATATTGATAGAAAGACAAAGATGTAATTATCTTAACTATATTGACAGAAAGATAAGAACGGATAGTTATAGATTTCTAACTTGAATCCACAAGAAGACAACCTAGGGCTAACTTAATCTAGACCGCAACCTAGGATCAAGCTCTTCCTAACCACTTGGGTGCCAAACCAAGATACAATAGAAGAAAAGGGGTGAGGTTTATCCAAACACTCGAGAGAAAACTAAAAGCTTAACCGATTTCATAATTCAAGGTTGATTGCCTTTGAGAGGCTACAAGCCTAACTATTTATACTAAGGGAGTCCTATATGGACTAGAACTCCTTACTTGGCGTGCAAGCCAAGCTAACTAACCTAGGAGACTCCAAACTTGGCGTGCAATCCAAGAGGAACTCCATACCTAGGCGCCTATTGTCTCCTACTCTCCCTTGGATTAGGAATCCTTATCCTAGGGTGAGTTTGTTACAACAACCTTATCCTAGTTGTTATTGGCTTCCTAATCCAATTTGAATTAATTACAAAATAGCCAACCTTATCTAGAAGATCAAAAGTGACGCCTAACTACTCCTATCACACGTGATTCACACACACACTCCTATGATGCTCAAGTTTATAATTTACTTGGCATTTTACATTATTCTAAAAGATAATTTAAAACACACCAAAACTATTAAAAGCTATAAATAATAAAAATACATCCAATGATCAAGATTATAAATTTAAGCTTGGATTTCTTGAACTTGGACGTGTGTCTTCTTGGGCTTGGCGTGATGTTTGGGCCCAACTCTAGGATGTTTGGACATCCTCTTGAAATAAAAAGCACACCATATGAATGGGTCTTTGTATTTCTACTTTGTATCCTCCTTCTTTATTCCACCTTTTGTGAATGACCCGAATCTTCCTTGTTGGGCCTGTATTGGACGAAGTCATTTGATGAAAAACCCTATCTTGATACTTGTACTTTAATTGGGCCTTCTTAATTGGGCTTAAGAGACTAGGTATGGGCTGATTTCCATCATTCCCCCCTAGTTGAAAGAAGTTTGTCTTCAAACTTGGATGCTCAAGTTCAAAGACTTCAACTAACCCAACTGAAATCTTCACATGGATCAAGACTTCCATATGAACCATGGTTGTGCTAATGACATCCACGTGAATTAGGGCGTTCACGTGTACCTTCAGGCTGTGAAAGATTCGATCTTTCACACTTTTGCTACGCATGAATGTGTCCATGACACACTTGCTGATGAAGACTTCAAAACCTGATTCATAAGTCTCATAATAATGGAAAGAACATAGATTAGGTCATAAGGTGTGACTAACCATATAGGGAGACTCCTTGTGATTTCAACAGCAGTAATCCCTAACTGAATCTGAACCAAGTTAATTTCCTTCCTCTTTGCGATCACTAGAGCGCCGTGAATCTTCTTCTCAATTTTTCCCTTGTGGTGACCAACAGCTAGACTCCGAACCCTTAGATCAGTATTAGGGTTCATGAGATCTCCTACAGATGGGATCTCACGTTGGCTAGACTCCTACGAAACCCTTCCAGCTGAACTCTCGTGAAGGACGTTAAGAGATGTCACTTCTGTCGTATCCTCTTGACTAGGGTTTGCATGAATGATCCTCTCTTGTTTACTAAACTCAGGACATTCAGTAATCATGAAGGATATAAGTTTCGAATCATTCTTTGGAGCCAACTGTGATGCTTTTAGGGGAGCTAATGTGACCCTCTTGTTTTTCACCATTAACGTGTATGTGTTAGCTCTTCCATCATGTGTAACACTCCTGTCAAATAACCATGGTCTTCCAAGCAGAATATGACAGGCATCCACAGGTAGCACATCACACCAAATAGAATCTTGATGAGACTTCCCGATAAAAAGCTTACCAAACAGCGCAGATTCACTTTCAAGCGTTTACCTGATTGAGCCACTGAATAGTATAGGACGTGGGGTGTGGGCTTGTAGGGAGTTGTAGCTTGTTCACCATAGTAGTTGAAATTGCATTAGTACAGCTTCCACCATCGACGATCAAAGAACAAACTTTCCCTTGCACAGTACAGCGGGAATGGAAGATGGCTTCCCGTAATTGCAGATCTTCAGCAACTGGAGAGCTATTCAGAACTCTCCTCATAACCAGCATCTCTCCTTGATCTGGTTCTTCCACGACCTCTTCTTTAGATTCGTTGTGAGTGGCGTGGGGTTCCTCTTCTACATCCGTCGGTTCAGGTTCAAACAGAGCATTTTGGAATTCCATAAGAGTGATGGCTCTCTTGTTAGGGCATTCAAAAGCAATGTGACCGAGCCCTTGACACCTAAAGCACCTCTTCTTATCCGTGGGTGGAACTGAGACGGATTTAGGCGTGATTTGTGGCGTAGGATGGGGCGTTTTTGTGGCGGATGGATGGGAGTGGGTTTGGCTCTTTTGTGGAGTGTAAGTTTGAGGCGAGTAGGGGATTCTTTGGGAGTTAGGGTTCTTGTTTGGTGTCTCCTTGCCTCTTCTTTTCTTTTGCTGTTCCACTTTGTTAGCCAAAGTACTCAATTCATCAAGAGTTTCATAAGGTTGAAGTTCCACCACATACCTTATGTTATCGTTCAAACTAGCAAGATACCTCACAAGAGTTTGAGGTTCATCTTCTTTCAGATCACACCTCCAGAGTAGGTGTTCGAACTCTTTAGTGTACTCTTCAACAGATTTCGTCCCTTGGGATAATTGTTGCAGTTTGAAGTAGTTGTCCTTGAAATAACTCACTAGAAGAAACTTGGAGTTGAGTTTCTTCTTCATTTTTTCCCAAGTGCGAATCTTTCCTTTCCCGGCATGTTGTCGCTTCTTCTGTAGGTTAGTCCACCATATGCTAGCATGCTTTCGTAGTTTAAGAGCAATATACTTGACTTTCTTATCATCAGCAATATCCTTCAAATCAAAGACTCGTTCGACAGTTTGAATCCAATCAAGAAATATTTTAGAATCAAGATTACCGTCGAATTCAGGGATGTCAACTTAGAAGTCGAGTCTTTCTTTCCTTGGAGGACGCCTAGACTGACGTGATCTCCTGCTTGAGCTAGTAGAGTGCTCAGTTTCAGTGGGAATGTAGGGGACGACCTCTTCTTCTTCAGGGTCCCGTAGTGTTCTAAACTGTAGATTCATGTACCGCTTCAGTTGATCAGAAAGATAGGCTAATTTCGCCTCCAGTTCAGCCTTTTCTTGCTTTAATTGTTCAGTAGGATCTTCTCCTTCGTTGCTCTTGCTTCCAGACGCCATAGTATGAAGTTTGGAATGTCAGATTGGTACTGAAGGTTTGAAGGTTATGTGTTTGGTATTGCAGGTTAAGCTTGTGGACTTGCAGGTTAAGCTTTTGGACTTCCAGGTTAAGCTTTGGACTTCCAGGTTAAGCTTTTGGAATTAAAGGTCATGTGTTTGGTTTAACTCTGTGGAGTTCAGGGTTGCACTCAACACTAACCTAGAGCTCTGATACCACTTTTGATGTATTACGGGACAAAGAAAGACTCTTAATCCAGTAATACATGAAACACGTGCAACTAAGACAGAGAGAGAGGGCAAAGATCATGTGAAAGAGGGAGAAAGAGGGGAGTATCACGTGAATAGAAGGCTTTATGTGTCGTGAGGACTTTTGTGGTTTCAAGAATCAAGAAAGATCGATTCTTGAACGGGAAAAGGGATGATTGCTTGAATCTTGGATAGGGGAATTTGGCAGATGGACGTGTGAGAGAGAGGGGAGGAGATGGAGGTGAATGTGACGTGTGGTTGAGGGGGAAAAGAGAGTTAAAGAGTTTGTTGAGAGTTTGTTATGGAGAGAGAAGAGAGGTGGTTAGGGTTCTTTGTGAGAGAAAGGGAACGAAACGAATTGAATGGAAAAAAGGGGGAGGGTGACGTTTGGGATGAGGTGGAAGTAAGGGTAGGGTTTTGTCTTAACTATATTGATAGAGAGACAAAGATGTAATTATCTTAACTATATTGACAGAAAGATAAGAACGGATAGTTATAGGTTTCTAACTTGAATCCACAAGAAGACAACCTAGGGCTAACTTAATCTAGACCGCAACCTAGGATCAAGCTCTTCCTAACCACTTGGGTGCCAAACCAAGATACAATAGAAGAAAAGGGGTGAGGTTTATCCAAACACTCGAGAGAAAACTAAAAGCTTAACTGATTTCATAATTCAAGGTTGATAGCCTTTGAGAGGCTACAAGCCTAACTATTTATACTAAGGGAGTCCTATATGGACTAGAACTCCTTACTTGGCGTGCAAGCCAAGCTAACTAACCTAGGAGACTCCAAACTTGGCGTGCAATCCAAGAGGAACTCCATACCTAGACGCCTATTGTCTCCTACTCTCCCTTGGATTAGGAATCCTTATCCTAGGGTGAGTTTGTTACAACAACCTTATCCTAGTTGTTATTGGCTTCCTAATCCAATTTGGATTAGTTACAAAATAGCCAACCTTATCTAGAAGATCAAAAGTGACGCCTAACTACTCCTATCACACGTGATTCACACACACACTCCTATGATGCTCAAGTTTATAATTTACTTGGCATCTTACATTATTCTAAAAGATAATTTAAAACACACCAAAACTATTAAAAGCTATAAATAATAAAAATACATCCAAAGATCAAGATTATAAATTTAAGCTTGAATTTCTTGAACTTGGACGTGTGTCTTCTTGGGCTTGGCATGATGTTTGGGCCCGACTCTAGGATGTTTGAACATCCTCTTGAAATAAAAAGCACACCATATGAATGGGTCTTTGTATTTCTACTTTGTATCCTCCTTCTTTGTTCCACCTTTTGTGAACGACCCGAATCTTCCTTGTTGGGCCTGTATTGGACGAAGTCCTTTGATGAAAAACCCTATCTTGATACTTGTATTTTAATTGGGCCTTCTTAATTGGGCTTAGGAGACTAGGTGTTGGCTGATTTCCATCATCCTCACTATGTAGTGGTGAAAGGGAATCATTCCTAAATAATACAAACATATGAATTTGCAGGGGCGGATATATAGCTAGCCCAGGGGTGTCCACGAACACCCTTTACCAAAGAAAAATTTGTGATTTTCTGATGTTATTCGGAAGAAATTTTTTTAATTGGAGCTAGTGGACACCGTAAAAAAATCCCAAAAAACAGAAAAGGTGTCCAATTGAACAACATTCCAAAAACCCTAAAATATTACCCCCTCTGGCCCAAATAAATATAGTTCGCGTTGATTAATTAGGTCAAAAAATTTAAATTTTGATCGTTAATTTATCAAATTATATGTTGAGTTATTACAAGATTACCACTATTAAATTTGTGATGAAAAATATTTTTACCTGAATAAAATATTAGTAGTCTTGATTGCTAAGATAAAACCTGAAATTAATAGCCAAAGGGTTGCATCGAAGACCGTGCAAAAATAAACTGGACAAATAATTAGGACGGAGGGAGTACCTAATTATTTTTTTTAAACAAAAAGTGTAAGCCAATGAATTGGGTAATTGGGTTTCAATATAAATTTAAAATATAAATATATAGTTAGTGTGAAATTTCAATTTATTTAGTGGACATACTTATATGATGATAACGAAATTTTGTTAACCTTTTGTGAATATGTTATTTAATATTTATTTTTATTTTTATTGTCATTTATTTATATTTTATTATTTTATTTTTCAAAAATGCTTATCTAATAATAAGTATATTGGACACCCCTAAGTTAATGGTCTGGATCCGCCACTGTGAATTTGTATAAATACTCCTATCATTAAGTTTCTTCACATTGAAACCTATCATTTCCATACATTTTTTGCATGTATGAATTTACTTTTAACTTGAACTATTCTTGAAGTAAGTAATTTGCTCATTATGAAATATTTTTTTGCAGATTTAGAAGTGACTTATGTCAATCCAGACATCATGCTCTACAACTTCATTTCATCATGAATTTCCTTAGCATGTTACAAGAATGTAAGTTTCTTCTTATATTTTTATTTGTCCCTAACACTGATGAGGGCATATAGTGATTATATATTGGAAGCATTTTGATCGTGAAATTTGGGGATTAATGTGCTTAATTGATCTTTTATGATCTTATTTCGCTATCTTAACTAAGTTTTGTGTGTTTTGTTCAATTTGTGCACATTAGTGATATAAACTCCAAAGCTCACATCCATTACTTGATTCATCACTAAAAGAGCTTTCCGACAATATATTATAAGGTCAATTCCGAGTTGAGATGATGGAGTTATGAGTAAGATAGTAGAAAGTGTGCGAAAACTGATATATGCCCACTCTTTTGATCACCATCATTTCCACAAGTATGCTATGACTTTGAGGCTTATGCCAATGAAAAGTAAACTCCTAGAGCTTTCCGAAAAGTCAAGAACCAAGTCAATCGGACGTCGGACGAAGGAGATATGGCCGAAACAAGATGACCCAAAAAACTCCAGAACCAACACGACCCGTGTTGACATCAACACGGTCCGTGTTGGCCTCCAGAGAGCTCAATTTCCCCAGAAACCATCAACACGACCCGTGTTGACACCAACACGATCCGTGTTGGCCCTGTTTATGACGATTTGGCCGTTTCAACTTCTCTTAATGGCTATATAATTGTAGATTCGGCTGATTCATCCATGACCATCCACCTTCATTCATTCACTCCCATTCACCATCCATCTCCATCTCTACCATCATCCATCCCTTCCTCCACAAATCCATCCACATTCATCCTTAGTTGAAGATTGAGAGTTTATTGGTGTTCGAAGATCGATTCTCAAGAAATCCATTGACGTGGAGGAGCAAAAGTCCCCACCGACTACCATTCAAGCGAGGAATGATTTCCATATCGGTTTACTTCTCTTTCTTTTAGATTTCATGCTTTCTAGAATAGATTTTGATATGTTTTGTGTTTTGAACATGAGTAGTGAGTAGTTTCTTTTAGTTTGGGGGATAATCCCTTTCAAGTTTCTCTTATGGATTGAGTATTGTTGGATTGAACAAGTTTGTTTATCTAGTTTGAATGCATTTTATTTATCCTTTGAATATGTATGTCATTGCTTTTGCTTGATCACTATTAGCATGGTTATAGATTATTGAGTGAAGTACCGAACGGAGAAATTCAATATTCGGAACCCTTAGGATTAAACTAGTATATGAAGTGAACTAGAGATAGAAGACTTTGTAACTAAGGGTCATTGGATAATTTGATATTTAACTTAGATAAAATTGACACAATAAAGAGTCCAATAGATCAATTTTACTAAGCAATCCGTTTCATTGCCAAAAGCTCGCTACGGAATACATTATGCAATTATCGACCCTAAAATGTACCACATTAGTGACATACATGTTCAATCCACTTGTTTGATTCATAGAATTACTTAGGTTTTATCCCCTGAACGCTTTTCTCATATTGATTAATCCAAGTAAATTGTGTGAAATATTTGTTGGTTTTGACCTTTTTAGTGACTAGAACTAGAATTAGTTATTCTCAATCTAAAACCCGACCGATTTAGCAATCACCTAGGAAGCTAGTTTGGTGCGTAGTTAGCAAAGTCCCTGTGGGATCGACCTTGATACTTGCTACACGAGCACCCGTGCACTTGCGGCCTATCAAGTTTTTGGCGCCGTTGCCGGGGACTTTGTCCCTAGCCGCCACCGAACGAATATCCTTAGATTGACTAGATCATTTTTCTTTTTGTTTTTCTCGTTTTCATAGTTTTTCTCAAAAAAAAAAATTCAAAAAAATGGCAATTATCTATTTCCCCCAATTTGAGCAGGAGTTATTTTGGCGCTATTTTGAGCGATTACTTGCTTGTCCTGTTCCATGTGGTGTTGAGCCTGGGAAATCAGATATTCTTGATATTGTTGTTGAGGGGGTGAATAGTGAGACTCGTACTCTATTTGAGTATTTTGGATTTTATGCTAGAACTGTTGATGAAGCTTGGAGTTTGCTTGAGTGGCTTGCACGTGATACACTTTATTTTGAGAATTCTTTTTGTGCATCTAGTTACTCTCACTCTAATCCTTGTGCATCTCATGCTAGATTATATACTCAACCCCATTGTTTGTCTCCTTGTCGATTATGTTGTTCTCTTGACCATGATGATTCTACATGCCCTAGTTTAGCCAGACTTGAGGTTTTGATGAGGGCAATGCTTGAGCAACAAGATAAGTTAGATGCTAGTCTAGAGGAAATACTTGACCCGTTTGAGGCATCTTTGCAAATTGTTGCTCCATCTTACCCTATCTTACCCAGAGACACTATTGATGGTGCCTCTACATTTCATGATGCATCCTTACCTTTTTCTCAGTCGACGGGGTTTAAGGTGAGTGAGTCCTATGGGTTTGATGTTAGGTATGATGATAATTTTTCTCATGGGTCAGTTGATACTATTGATGGAGAGGCTTGTGAGGGGGTTGTGGGTGGATTAGATCCTTCAAGCAAAGAATTTGATGATGTTGTACTCCCTACTTCCCATGTCTTATTCAATGTTTCTACTCCTTGTTCACCACCTTCCTATTCCCCTAAGTGCCTAAATGAACCCGCTTTTGTTGAAGAGACCATATGTGTTCATGTTGATGTGGGCTATGTGGCCAAGGTTAATTCTTGTGATATGCTTGAGGGGATAAACAATGTTCTTGATTTGTCCATAGGTACAACAAGAGGGTACGATTCCTCTCTTGATCCATATTGTTTATACCTAGAGGACTTGCCTAGAAAACTTATGTGGACAACTTATTTTGATTCTTTTGAATTTTCTAAGGCCTTTGATCTATTTAAGAGAGCGATACTTACATTTTCTGCTATAACTCTTTTGTTGCTTTCTTATTTGCTAGCTTGTAAACCGCATGCTGAAGAGTTTGACAAGCTTCTAAGGGCATTGACGGCATCTGAAGTAATGGCCCTAGTCTTGAATTCTTGATGGAGCGGCTGATGCTCCATTCGCCCCATTCTTGAAGAGACGATAGTTTAGGTGCATCCAGCACCTAACCTGGTGAGATCTTTCCTTATTTCCCCTTTTTCAATTTATTTGAATGTGCTTGCATTGAGGGCAATGCTTTGTCCAAGCATGGGGGGAATTGTATAAATGTGTAGTAGTGTCTTGAGTTTGTTTTTGTTTGTTTTTCTTAGTTTTTTTTTGGTTTTGTTTATTTATTAATATTTGCATCCACCTAGTTGCATTAGTTAGATTCATCCTTGATTTTTATTTTCTTTTTTTTTCTTAGTTTTTAGTTTGTTTTATTTTCTAGGTTTGCATTTAGTTTAGTTTTAGTTTTTATTTTGAGAAAAAAAAATTCCAAAAAATCAGAAAATTAGAAAAATTAAAAAAATTGAGGAAAAAGTCTAGGTTTTCTTTTAACTAGATTTAATCTTGAGTAGCCCATTTGTGAATTAAAGTCATAAAAAGAGTTTGTGAAAGCTTAGTGAGTTGAGCATTGCATTTTGAAAGTGATGATTGATTGCCCTTATATGATCTTTTGGAATGAGTTTGGCATATACATCTATTTGAACTAGGTTTATTTGAGAGCTTTTACCCGCGAGACCACAAAGCCTTAAAATGACTAATCATTTTTATTAGTCTCATATTTTCCATGTGTGACTCATCCTTAGTTTCATTCTCTAGAACTTGCAATGTATCTCTTTGAAATTGCATTTTTGCTTGGGCTTTGATAATATGATAGAGGCATTGTTATATATATTTTAGCTACATAGAATAGCCACCCTTTACATGTTAAAATCCGCCTTTAACCCTCTTTTAGCCTTGTATCACTCTTTCTTTTGATTACCTATATTAAAAGCAATGGCTGGATATTGAATTTCCTACCCTTAAGCCTATGTTTGGAGTGTTAGAGTGTGAAGAGTTGGGTTTATTATGGTGCTTTTGTCGTTTGGTTTTGTTGGGGATGTTGTGAAGTTGAATATCATGAGATTACTCCCAATTGTAGCTTGATACGGGTTGAGGTGGAAATTTACCTTATAATTGTATATTTATTTGTTTTGAGTTGTAGTTCATTTTGAAAAAAAAAAGAGAAAAAAACAAAAAAAAAAATCAAAAAGAGAAAAAAGAGAAAAAAAAAGGAAAAAAAAAGAATGAAAAAAAAAGAGGTAGAAATAAAGTGTTTAGTAGTTTGTTAGTTTATTTTCTTTGATTTAAGGCGATTTCCACTTGATTATGGGATGCGTTGTAGTGAATATAAGGTGTGAAAGTTTTGTTTGTGCAAATTTGGTGAGGTTTCTGCTCCAAGCTTGGGTTTTTAGCTCCACTTCCGCAAATATATTTCAACTTCTTACCCTTAACCTTAGCCCCATTACAACCCTTTTGAAAGTCCTCTTGATTGTCATTGTGCATTGCATATTAGCGGTAGAGAATTGAGATGTTTTGCAAGCTTATGGTAGGATGTTGCTTTGGTTTGAGTATTGAGCGGACCTTCAATGATTTATTCACATTTAAACACATGAGAGGAGTGTTTCCACATTCCCAAAAAGTGAGTTTGCTCTCTGATTCACCTAGTTTCATACTTATACATGTGTCTGCTTGCTTCATTTGTGATTAGGGTCGGGGGTGATTGATTTGAACTTGAGAAGTGTAGTGCTTGTAAATCTTTCCAAAGCTTTTCCTTCTCTATTATATGGACTTTGATTCACTTTTGGCGTGTTCTAGATTAGATTTAGTTGATTGAAAGATCATGTTGATGCTTTTCTAAGGAGATTATAAATAAAACATTTGCTTTCATTTTGAGTCTTTTGTTTTGTTTTGTTTTTGAATTTTTTGTCCCCGTGTTTTTATTTCTTTTCTTTTCTTTTCTTTTGTGAGTCTGGACTTGCTTGGGGACAAGCAAGAACTAAGCATGGGGGAATTTGATGAGGGCATATAATGACTATATATTGGAAGCATTTTGATCGTGAAATTTGGGGATTAATGTGCTTAATTGATCTTTTATGATCTTATTTCGCTATCTTAACTAAGTTTTGTGTGTTTTGTTCAATTTGTGCAGATTAGTGATATAAACTCCAAAGCTCACATCCATTACTTGATTCATCACTAAAAGAGCTTTCCGACAATATATTATAAGGTCAATTCCGAGTTGAGATGATGGAGTTATGAGTAAGATAGTAGAAAGTGTGCAAAAACTGATATATGCCCACTCTTTTGATCACCATCATTTCCACAAGTATGCTATGACTTTGAGGCTTATGCCAATGAAAAGTAGACTCCTAGAGCTTTCCGAAAAGTCAAGAACCAAGTCAATCGGACGTCGGACGAAGGAGATATGGCCGAAACAAGACGACCCAAAAAACTCCAGAACCAACACGACTCGTGTTGACATCAACACGGTCCGTGTTGGCCTCAAGAGAGCTCAATTTCCCCAGAAACCATCAACACGACCCGTGTTGACACCAACACGGTCCGTGTTGGCCCTGTTTATGACTATTTGGCCGTTTCAACTTCTCTTAATGGCTATATAATTGTAGATTCGGCTGATTCATCCATGACCATCCACCTTCATTCATTCACTCCCATTCACCATCCATCTCCATCTCTACCATCATCCATCCCTTCCTCCACAAATCCATCCACATTCATCCTTAGTTGAAGATTGAGAGTTTATTGGTGTTCGAAGATCGATTCTCAAGAAATCCATTGACGTGGAGGAGCAAAAGTCCCCACCGACTACCATTCAGGCGAGGAATGATTTCCATATCGGTTTACTTCTCTTTCTTTTAGATTTCATGCTTTCTAGAATAGATTTTGATATGTTTTGTGTTTTGAACATGAGTAGTGAGTAGTTTCTTTTAGTTTGGGGGATAATCCCTTTCAAGTTTCTCTTATGGATTGAGTATTGTTGGATTGAACAAGTTTGTTTATCTAGTTTGAATGCATTTTATTTATCCTTTGAATATGTATGTCATTGCTTTTGCTTGATCACCATTAGCATGGTTATAGATTATTGAGTGAAGTACCGAACGGAGAAATTCAATATTCGGAACCCTTAGGATTAAACTAGTATATGAAGTGAACTAGAGATAGAAGACTTTGTAACTAAGGGTCATTGGATAATTTGATATTTAACTTAGATAAAATTGACACAACAAAGAGTCCAATAGATCAATTTTACTAAGCAATCCGTTTCATTGCCAAAAGCTCGCTACGGAATACATTATGCAATTATCGACCCTAAAATGTACCACATTAGTGACATACATGTTCAATCCACTTGTTTGATTCATAGAGTTACTTAGGTTTTATCCCCTGAACGCTTTTCTCATATTGATTAATCCAAGTAAATTGTGTGAAATATTTGTTGGTTTTGACCTTTTTAGTGACTAGAACTAGAATTAGTTATTCTCAATTTAAAACCCGACCGATTTAGCAATCACCTAGGAAGCTAGTTTGGTGCGTAGTTAGCAAAGTCCCTGTGGGATCGACCTTGATACTTGCTACACGAGCACCCGTGCACTTGCGGCCTATCAAACACCTCCTCAGAAAATGCTATGATAATTTTATTAAATTTAATCCCAATATATTTTTATTTTTTTTAATGTATTTTAGTTATATGGTAAAAATAATACTATAGTATAAGTTTTGTCTATTTATTTTAGGAATGTCTTGTATTGTATGTGTTTGTTTTCTGACAAAGAACAACACTGACAAAACTATATTTTTGATATAATATTACACATAATGTACTACATTATTTACTTACTATACAACAACAATATTTAGCGTATCAAGTCTATTTCACACGAATTAAATTTTGTTCAAATATAACAAAAGGAAAATATAAACAGAAAAAAAACATTTTAATAAAAATGACTAATGATGAAAACTTTTATTGCAAGAAGGAAAGAAAAAGAATTATCTAGAGAGATCAACATAGGATTCGTAATGACTATACATTAAGTAAGATAATAGATTTAAACATTACAATTAATCGCTTTTATATCGCTTTTAATAATAAATCATATGTCTAATTTAAATGTATATAATATCCTCCCATACAATTGTTGTTTAACGTATTCTTCAATTGTCTAAGGAAATAGAAAACTATTAATAATTTCAAATACTTATGTTCCACTTGCATTTGGTTTTAAGTTATTTTTTAGTGTATTGTAATTAAGTGTTTTACTTTCGAAAAGAAATAGGTAGGCACGTATAATGAACTTTCAAATGGCTCATGATTTTTGCAATGTTATAATTGGAGTTTTCTGCCAAAATGGAATATTCATGAAGTGATATTTTGATTTTAAATGAATTTAATTGTATTGTAAACTAAAATCTCTACTACATAACCTTTTAACATGAGCAATGAGGGTTGTAAAAAAAAAGAAAAAAAAGTCTATGATGCATTTGTTGGCCGTCTTCTATAAAAAAAAAAAAAAAAATCAATTAGTGTTATTATTTGAAGCATTTGAAATTTGGGACATATATATCATATTTGAATACTGTACAATTTAATTGCTTTAGATTATTTATTTATTTATTTTTCTTTATTGCAGTTAAAAAAATACATTATGGATTATTCAAAGAAGATAACATTGATCATTCGATAACAGTAAAAACATTTTGGCATACTTTGGTCCAAGTTAGTCTAATAATACCTTGCCTCTTTTTCTATTTCTTTTCTTTTCATAATTTATATTTATCAGTCACAAATATTAATCTGGGTACAAATGGTGAGGATCATAATATGTGAGTTGATGGAATATTTTTGAAAAACAATAATTATTCATGTTCACATTTTTTTAAAAAATAAATTAAAACATATTAATTAATAATGAAAATGGTTATTGAAAATAAATAATATTAATAATCATTGTCAAAAAATAAGATTAATAATTAAACATGCATTAAGGGACATATTTAAAAAAATACTAATATTATTAGTGTAATACGTTTTACTTTTACTTTGATATAAGTGTCATAACCCGATACACAAATATAATCTCCAAAAACATTAAAATCAATCATAATTAAGTAAAAAAAATTTATCAATCGTGATTTCAATTTCATGAACTCTCCAAATAAAAACCTCATTTAAAACACATAGAAATTGTAACTTCCGACAATATTATGGTGGTATCTATAGTATTTTAAGAAGGTACTTACCCTATTTAATTGTCTAAATTCTCTCTAATTGAGTTTCAATTGGCTCATCATTGACTAATTGTAACGCATGAACCAAGTAGACATATTTTTTTGATTCAAAAAGTAGATACTATCTTCTTATTTTAAATTTCTTTCCATTACATAGTGGATGATATATAGTTTTTTTGTTCATTTGCATCAACTAATGGTTGCTATTGTTTTATCACGACTAATAATTTTTGCTTTTGCATATTCAAAGGAATTTTCAAGGTGAAGGTCATATTTATTTAAATAAAACAATACTATAAAAGAATTGTACTTTTTAAATAACAAATTGATAACCTTTTTCTAATAAAAAAGTAAATTAATACATTAATTTTGTAATAAAATATGTAATTTGATTGCGTCCCGTGCAACGCACAGGTCTGAAGACTAGTATTTAGATATTTACGAGTCTTCATATTGTAAAAGAAGAATTGGTTTGACAATGTTAACCGTAACTTACGATGCACTGTGTATTTGCAACCATTAATCTTGGATTTAAACAATGTTATCCAGCTTGTTGTATAACCTCCTGTTCATCTCATTTTCCTCACTCCAAAATACATGCAAATATGCAATCCCACTCTTAAAGTGTTACCATATTTCTTGATCACTCTCTCCCTCTAAGAAATTTTGATAGTGTCATGAGTCCTATATAACCAAATTACATACTTCAACAAACAAGATTAATTAGAATACATGTTACATTACATATAATATAAGCCCAACTTTCTCTCTCAAACTGAATTTGGTCATTTTAGATTGTTTTAATAGACATAACCTAAATTTTGTTCAACTGAACTCGAATCTGGTTTCATAGTAGACATGGTTGATTCTAAATTCATATAAGTTATTTGTTATCACACTTGACTTTTCCTTGGGTCATATTGAATCGGGGTATTGTCTCGGTCAAATTTCAGATAGCTCAGATACCACCATATACTTGTATAATTAAAGTTGTTTTTAATTAACGAGAGTTGGAAGATGAGAGACTTAACAATGGGTTATTTAAATCAAGTTTGAACTGAGTCAAATTTTGGTTAACAATGTTTAGGCCCTGTTCTTTTTTTGTATTATGTCCTTTGTGATTATGTCTAAATTTGGTAACATATGGTTGGTGTAAAGATGGTAAAGTGTGGTTATGTCTGATAACAATTGGACATACCACAAAAGAGAATAGGGAGGTTGGAATGTTGGATAATGGTTTGGGGCCGGATTGCCTTATTTTTAACATAATTGATTTACCTATCGGAAATGAATAACTTTGGTTATTGATTAATTCTAAATATATTTGATCATTCGGTCGAGGATGCGGCCCTGAACATTTGCAGGTATGAGGCAAATTTTTTTAGTTCGACCCATCCAAAAAACTTCGTGGCATTGGCCTAATTATGATAGGTCTGGGTCAGAGGTTCCTTGAGTTTACCCGATGACCCAATAAATAAAAAAATATAACATAATTTTTCATGGAAAAAAAATAAATTGGAAACCTTACTGTTTGTAATAAGTTAGATATTTCATTTTGAATTTTATTTTTCCTTTGTTTCAAATTTGAAATTTAGAATTTTATTGGCAGATCTATGTGCTAAAATGTTAAAATTTTGAATTTTTCCCAACGAAATTGGATAAAAATGATAAAGATTAAATTTCATATTTTAGGGTCAATCATCCCGATGACCTGACCCGCGGCGCGTATTGATGTATAATGGGATCAATGGAATCTCATTATACCTGGAAACAGGATCTTTAAAAACCAAGATAAGAATCTTGCTACTCAAAGTTCTTAAAGATCAACCAAATTGAATGAAATAATGTATAATAGGATCAAGAATGATCAAATTATACAAAAGACTAGGATCTTTAAGTGGCTCTTTAAGATTGAATGAACGAATGTATGAATGGATGAACAAACGAATGGAATGGACGAATGGAATGAATGAAACGAATGTATGAACGAATGGAATGAATGTAGGAATGAATGGAATGTAAGTTTCTTGAATGATTGAATGATATTCAAATGAATCTTGAATTTGAAACAATGTAGAAACAAAAACAAGATCAAAAGAACTAGAAAGAAACTCACGATTTGAATGATGAATGATATTGGCTTTGAAGATTCTTGGAGAATACAGCCACACCACCTTCAAGAATGCTTCAATCTCTTCCTATCACCACCTAGGACGCCACCCTAAGCTAGAAGAAGAAGATATGATCGAATCTCCCTCAAGAGAAACGAAAGACTAGCAAAAGCTAGAGAGAAAACAACACCATGTGTTTGTATTTCATTTATTGAATGAATGAGATTACAAGAGGCCTAAGGGGGTATTTATAGTAATCCTAAGCCCCATAGGACGTGTACTATTCAAGAAATTAGGCCCCTTGAGGCTTACATCATCCTACACATTTATTACATCATAAAAAACTCTAAAATACAACTCTAGAAAGAAAAGACTATAGCTCCTTCAATACTTGTCCAAACTTCAAGATCCAAAGACCATTGGAAAGCTCTTTCAATGCTCTTCAATCTGTCTTTGGATGACTTCCTCATTAGACGCATGTATCTAGAGTTATAAAGTAAATTACCAAACTGCCCTTGTTGAAATCATTCAAACGAGAGGGATACTTGAGTGAATGATGCTCTTTTGCCATATAACCGAGTATTAGGCTCCTATGATGTATATTGGATGTCATCCTTGATGTCCTTAATGTATATGGCCATCAAATATACATCACGTATGGTCAGGGTCATATCCAATAAATCCAAACCCGGGTCAATAGACCTAATGACCTGACTCGCAGCCCATTTGGTCAGGGTCATGGCCAGGAAATCCATACCCAGATTCTCAATCAAGGATCATGTGACTTCTGATCCGACTAACTTGACCTTAAGCATAATCCAGCTGGAACTTTGAACATGTGTACTGCTAAAGAAATAATAAATTGTGACATATAAATTCAGTTAGTGTTGAAGTAACTGTAAGATGTAAAACCATCTCTGATGGTAAGTTAAATGTGTGGCTCACTACTGACATGACATGACCTGCAGCCGTATGGTCAGGGTCATGGCCAGGAAATCCAGACCTAGCTCAGTGGACTCGATGACCTGACTCGCAACCCATATGGTCAGGGTCATAGCAAAGAAATCTAAACCCTGAGTCTGAGTCGAGGATCATGTGATTTTTTATTCGACTAACTTCACCTTAATCATAATCTGGCTAGAACTTTGAACATGTGTACTACTAAATAAATAATAAATTGTGACATATAAATTCCATTAGTGTTGAAGTAATTGCAAGATGTAAAACCATCTCTAATGGTAAGTTAAATGTGTGGCTCACTGCTAACATGACATGACCTGCAACCGTATGGTCAGGGTCATGGTCAGGAAATCCAAACCTGGCTCAGTAGACTCGATGACCTGACTCGCAGCCCATATGGTCAGGGTTATGGCCAAGAAATCCAAACCCCGAGTCTGAGTCGAGGATCATGTGACTTATGATCCGACTAACTTGACCTTAATCATAATCCGGCTGGAAATTTGAACATGTGGACTGCTTAATAAATAATAAATTGTGACATATAAATTCAGTTAGTGTTGAAGTAATTTTAAGATGTAAAACCATCTCTAATGGTAAGTTAAATGTGTGGCTCACTGTTGACATGACATCACCTGCAACCGTATGGTCAGGGTCATGGCCAGGAAATCCAAACCTGGCTCAGTAGACTCGATGACCTGATTCGCAACCCATATGGTCAGGGGTCATGGCCAAGAAATCCAAACCCCAAGTCTGAGTCGAGGATCATGTGACTTCTGATCCGACTAACTTGACCTTAATCATAATTCGTTGGGAACTTTGAACAGGTGCACCGCTAAATAAATAATAAATTGTGACATAATTTAGTTAATGTTTAAGTAATTGCAAGATGTAATACCATCTCGTATATATGGTAAGTTAATGTGTGACTCACTGGTGGCATGACATGGGGTGAGAAATAAAATGATGAGGTTGTGCGACGCATTGCAGTGGTTAGAATGTGACTTGACTTGCTAGAACAACACTGAGCTACTCACGAGATAAGTTTAATGGTGAGTTTCTCATCCAATATTTTAAATTTTAAATTATATGTTTTCTCTCTCATCTTCCTATACCTTATTTTTTATCAATATAACCAACTTAATTATATTATTAAGTAGAATCCACTCACTTTTTAAATTAATATGAGTCAAACTCATACTTATCGTTGGCGAGCAAGCTGGGTAATTAGAGAGACAAACTTTAACTTTCTTAATGAGAGCTCACATGTACCCATTGTCCAATGAAGCAAATCAACTCAAACGTACTGCTATGGGTGCTCAAAGTATTCACAATTTTAGGGTATTTTTTAGCTGAAGGCACGAGTACTTATATATGAATGCTCGGGTATTTATTTTTAAGTTCGGGGCAACGCCCAGGTATTTGCTAGTATAAATATAAAAACAAAATATTGTGTATAGATTTTCAACTAAATCGGTAACTAGCCAATATCAAAACTTGGAAGAAAAATGTGTGACTACCCAAGCTTTGACTTAGACAGAATTGTATATTCTTATTAGACTGGATTTTAATAGTCCTAGTCTCACATTCAATGCTTGATGACATTTCCTTGCTACGCTATTCACTCTCTTGCCCTTTTTCAACTTCCTCGGCCTACATTTTTCACCCTCTATTTTAGTTTAACAGTAATTTTAATTGTTATTTGTTTTCGATTTTTCAAAGTCATGAAAAACTGAAAGTTCACATAACAAGAGACAATTATCGCGATTTTTCCTCTCCTTAATTCCTTGATTGATGCTAACGTTCAATGTTATGATTAATTTGGTTCACAATCATGGTTTGTATTGATGAATATGCTAAGAACTGAGCCAAGAAATAAAGTATCATTACATGTGAACTTAATAGTTCAAATAATTCAAGTCAGTCACACTTCCTTTATAACTAGATGGTTAAGCAGCAATTCTTACACACACCTTCATCCAACAACAAAGTTGTAAGCACATTCTTAAATGTGTTGACTACATCAATCATTTTGAGAACCTTTGAGAAATCTTAAGCCTTTATATTCACAAGCAAGAAAGCATTTTCCGAAGGACAGTGGCATTTAGAAGTTTGTTAGAAGCCAAGCTTCTTTTTAGGAGGTTGTTAGTTGTCTACACAAGTTGTTATAGCCTTAGTTCTTCTGTCATTTCCTCTCTTTATATATCCTTCTTCTCTCCTTCTATCTTATGGAAAATAAGCGATAAAAACGAACACCGGGTATATGTGGGAAACCGAAGAACTCGAAGGAAAACCCACAAATGGCGACAGCAAGAAAATAATCCACTATGAGAAGGGAGGATTACAACTCGATCACTATCATAGGGTGTGATATGATCAACAAAGGAGATTACAATAAAATCTCTCAAACTCTCAACTCACAATCTCTCTGGATAACACTGGAAAATATTGGTGAAATTTTATCTCTTTCATTATTTTCTCTCTGATCTAATTGGTCGCCGTGAAATAGAGTAGAGAAAACTAAACCCTATTTATAGGGAGGCTAAGAGAAATTAGAGTTACATTAAAACTTAAATAACTGCAAGTCGTAGCTGACTTGAAGAGGGAACCTAGATTAAACAAAATTAACCACGAGAGAAATTGAACGCCACCAGGATTCCTTGTAGCACTGATGATAACGCCTCTTGGGGTGCTGCTTGCGCCTCATTTCTTCTTTCTCTACCTGGGGCGCACCTAGCACCTCCTTTGGCGCGGGTCGCGCCTCACTCCTTTGGTGTTTTGGACCATAACGGATCTAACGGGCCACAAAAAAAATCCAAAAAATACTTCATTGAATAAACACATGGTTCTATTTTCTGCAATCTTTCATTTACTTTTCTTCATATGGAATTAGAGTCTATGAATTAAATCATGGAAATCTCTTGATTTCTTCCTAATTTTTAGAAATTCAACTCTCGAATGTCTGTTCTTTTTTCATCATTGATTGGAATTCTTCCAATTCTTCCTTAATTAGTTCATGCTGAGATGACTTCTTTTTGTTATGTTGAGGCTGCTACTCGAGGTCATGAGGAATACAACGACGATCTTTACTTTCTACATTATCATCTAGGCATCCTTTGAGGAATATGAAGTTCAATGGATGAAACTTCCAAAAATGGAGTAAAGTTGTGAAAATTTCTCTCAAGAATATGGCCAAGATGAGGTTATAGATTGAAAATGTCCAAGACATGCTGGAAGTCGTCAACACATCAACAATAGATCAAGGTCGATTCCTTGATTATGACTTTGCTACTCAATTCTTTGTTACCTGACTTGTCTGATGCAATTTTATATGTTGAAAGTGCTAAAAGTCTTTGGGGTGAATTAGTTGAACGGTTTGATAGTCCAATGGCCCTCTCTTGTTTCATCTTGAAAAAGAAATCACAGGTTTATATTAAAATGAAGATTTTGTGGTTGTTTCAAGAAGTTGTTGGATAAATTGGCCGATATATCTGAAATACCTTAATGAACTTATGCTGATATATGTCCATCTATTGAAAAAATTGGTGAAATTGTTCACAGGAAGAAGTTAATCCAATTCTTGATGCATTTAAGGAATGACTATGACACTACTCGCGGTCAAATTTTGTTTCTTGATTCTCATCCTAGTAAGAATGAGGCTTACAATATGATTACAAGAATTGAAATACAAAAACAAATCATGATGGGAATCGTAAACTCAAAAGAGTTTGTTGCTTGTGTTTCTAAGTCTAATCACAACTGTTGGATTGAATGTGGAGACCAATTTTGGGTTAGTTTCTGTCTCTTGGGGAGCAAGGTAGAAGAGTTTGAGTGGGAATCAGGTTATTGATTTGTTCCACTTCCTTTCTGTAATTCCTTTGCTGTAGGGACTCTATTAATCCTAAAATTGTGTCAACCTTGTACTATAAATAGAGCCTAGGTGCTAGGTTTATTTATATGGCAATTGAGAGTGTTTCATCTTATACCACAAGAGATTGACCTATAATCTCTGTGTCCCTGAGGGAGTTGTGTGAGGCTCATCTGTGAGTATTGAGTTCTCGGGTTGTAACTCTAGGGAGGTTGTGAGAGATTGTGGAGGTCTAGGAATCTCTGAAACACTGTTGTAATCCTCTGATAGTGCATCATTCGTGGTTTTTTCCCGGTTTGGGTTTTTCCACGTTAATTCCTTGTGTCGAATCTTTATTTATTTTTCGCCCTTCTTATTATTTGTCTGCTAACTATGCCCTGAGAATCCTAACAAGTGGTATCAGAGCTTTGGTTGGAGCATGGTTGATCTGCAGACTGAGAAGCAATGGCGGGCGCTATTGTGAAGATTCCGGAATTCGATGGGAAAGACTATGTCTGGTGGAGGATGAGCGTTGAGGATGTGCTCCGCCAGCAAAGGTTGCATCTTGCGATCGGTGATAAGCCAAAAGAGATGGAACAGAAGGATTGGGAAGAGCTTGATGGTCAGGCATTCAGTACGGTGAGGCTGACACTAGCTCGAAACGTGGCTTTCAACGTCAAATAGAATATGTGTTACGCCAAAATAGAAAACGACGAAGGATCTGCTCGAGGCCTTGCAAAACACATATGAGAAACCTTCGGCGGTGAACTAGGTATATGTGTTACGTCGTTTATTTGACTTTAAGATGCAAGAGTCTGGTGATATGCATGATAGTATGAATTAATTGAATATAATACTATCAAAGTTAACCTCTGTGGGATTTAATTTCGACGATGAGATGAACGCTAACATACTATTGGCTACCCTACCTAAGTCTTGGGAAAATTTCGTGACTTCTGTAACTTCTTCTACTAAGAAGGGTGAGAAACTGAAGTTTGGGGAAATTAGAGACTTGGTCCTGAATGAAAGTATTCGCAGGAAAGATTCCGATGTGTCTGAGTCTTCGGGGGATGCTTTGACTGTCAGGGGTAGGAGGAATAGTGGGAGTTCGGGTCGGGGTCGATCAAAATCTAGAGGTCGAAGCATGGAGCAAGTGTTGTGTTGGAACTGTGGTGGTAGAGGTCATTTTCGTAGGGATTGTCCCAAACCTAAGAAGAGCAGCCATAATGACCTGGACTCTGTATATTCTGTTGAGGATTTTGGTGATGCCCTAATTGTTTGTGTTGACAAGTTAGAAGGGGGTTGGGTGATAGATTCGGGTGCTTCGTTTCACTCTTCGTCTAGCAAGGAGGCCTTTAGCAATTTTGTGAGTGGGAGGTTTGGCAGGGTTAGGCTTGCAAACAGTCACAACCTAAAGGTGCTAGGAAGAGGTGATGTGAACATTAAAACTTCTAAGGGTGGAACTTGGAGGTTGAAGAATGTTCGGTATGTCCCGGGTCTGACCAAGAACCTTGTATCTGTGAGTCAACTAGATGAGGAGGGGTTCACGACGAGATTTGAAAATGGTCATTGGATGGTAACGAAAGGATCTCTGATAATTGCAAATGGCAGGAAAGAGGGGAAGCTATATTCTGTCATTGATAACTCTAACATGCCGGTTCATGCTCGTCAAAGGCGTGTTAGCTTCTCTAATGAGAGAAGGGTACCAGAAACGAGGAGGTTTCCGGTCGAGGCTACGGGAACGGATGGTCAGCCGAGGAACGCATCTAACCTGCACGGGAATTCGACAAGTTCAACACGAGGTAAAGTCCCAATCCAAAATTCCCCTAAGTTGTTGACGATGATGCGTATGTCAAAGTTGCAAGGGCGTGATCAGTTCAAGTGGGAGCCTGTTGCTAAAAGAGGAGTTGATGGGAGGTCAACTAGGACATCTGTTGATCGTTGCTGAACAAGATCGACATGGATGCACTAAAGGATTCGAGGAGGTGTTGAAGTGGTCATTGATGATAATCGACGAAGGTTGCGTTTACAATTGGTCTCCAAGTGGGAGATTGTTGGGTTGAATGTGGAGACCAATTTGGGTTGGTCTCTGTCTCTTGGGGAGCAAGGTAGAAGAGTTTGAGTGGGAATCAGGTTGTTGATTTGTTCCACTTCCTTTTTGTAATTCCTTTGCTGTAGGGACTCTATTAATCCTAAAATTGTGTCAGCCTTGTACTATAAATAGAGCCTAGGTGCTAGGTTTATTTATATAGCAATTGAGAGTGTTTCATCTTATACCACAAGAGATTGACCTGTAATCTCTATGTCTCTAAGGGTGTTGTGTGAGGCTCAACTGTGAGTGTTGAGTTCTCGGGTTGTAACTCTAGAGAGGTTGTGAGAGATTGTGGAGGTATGGGAATCTCTGAAACATTGTAGTAATCCTCTGATAGTGCATCGTTCGTGGTTTTTTCCCGGTTTAGGTTTTTCCACGTTAATTCCTTGTGTCGAATCTTTATTTATTTTTCACCCTTATTATTGTTTGTCTGCTAAATACGCCCTGAGAATCCTAACAACAACAATAGAATTAAGGTTCCTCAAGCTTTCCTAGCTAAAAAATGGAAATAAAAGCAACAAAGGGTCCAAGAATGCCAAGAACAAAAAGTTTTGTTATCACTACAAGAAGACATGCCACACAAAAGAAGAATGCTTTTGGATTGTAGGGTACCCTCACTGGCATATAGGCCCTCGAGATACAAAAAAGAAATTTGCACATTCAACACTTGCTGCAAATGTCCATACTATATCTAACATTCTTGATTCTCCTCTGGATTGCTTTAATGGATTAGAAACATCTCATACCAAGTTTGATGTCAACTTCTTACAAGTTGTCGCTCAAGTTCAAACATGCTAAAGGTAAAGCACCAACAGAAAGAGTCTTTGCTCAGTTTGCAAGTAGTAACCAATTTGCAAGTAGCACATATGTTACATGATTACATCCTCTAAAGATTAAGGCAATAATCATTTTTGGGTAATCTATGTTGGGCCAAGTAATAATATGATATTTGATTTTTCTATCTTACCTAATGTTTACAATTTTTCTAAACCAATACAAGTCAATTTGCCTGATGGATCTTTGAAATATGTTACATGGGACATGCTAGCATTACTGATAAAATATATTACAGGGAGTTTTATTTTTAACTGAGTTCCAACACAATCTATTGTCCATATCTAAGCTTCTTGTTGATGATAATATGAGTCTCTATTTCTATGCTAACATTTGTCTTTTCTAGGACCATATAACTAAAGTTGTTATTGCTAAAGTCACATCAGAAGTCGGGTTATTTAAGTTGCACTCAAGAGCAGTCGTCGCTAATACAATGCAGATAGTACCTTCTACCTTTGATACTTCTAATTCTATCATCTTGAGTTCATACTATGATTGTAATAATGATTTGATACATACTTTACATAATAGATTTATTGGGTCATACTTATGTATTAAAGATGGTACATACATTTGAATTTAAGGGAGTTTCTTATTAGAATTTCTTTTGTAAAACTTGTGTATTGGCTAAATCTCACCATTTACCCATTACTAAAAACTTGCCATATTGCGACGGAATTTATCAAAGTTGCGATGAAATTTTCGGACCTCGCGACGGACCTCGCGACGGAATTTTTCCCGTCGCATTTTGCCCCGTCGCAAGGTCTTTGCGATGGACTTTGCGACGGAATTCGGTTCCGTTGCACTGCGTCACATTAAATTCAAAAAACCAAAAAAAAAAATTAAACATTAGCTTGCGACGAAATTTTTCCATCGTAGGCAGTTTTTTTCAAAAAACTTTTTTTTACCCCTCCACATTGTTTTTTTTGAGCTTTTTTTTGTTGCAACTGAATTTTTAATTATATATATATATATATATATATATATATATATATATATATATTAATTTTAGACAATTCTATTTAAGTAAAAAAAAAAAGCAAGTAAAAATCATTCACATATTGAAGTCAAAAGTTGGAGACATAAATGTCAATTGAAGGCATTCATAAATTCAACTATTCAAATGAAAAACCAAACATATAGACTGATTCAATAAATTTAAATTTGATGTCATAAAGTGTGTTCTTCTCTTCTTTGCCTGTCTAAGTGTCTCTGCCCGACTGTTTTTGCTTCTCCTCTACGCTTTCCTACCTATGTTCCTTCCTCTCCTTCAAAGATGTTGTCCAATAGGAGACAGTTGCAGTTGAGATCAACAATAAGCAACATCTTCCGAAACTGGAAATCCCAAGATCTCTATATATACCTAATCATGATGAAGGCCATAACACAGTGAACCATGTGTTCCATTCCCTAAAAGATTTTCTTCGAGAAATCCCTCAATTGTTGCAACAATGTCGTTGTAGTTGAATACCTCAGGCTTCTCCATTTCAAAAGCATCATTACCATCATATGCACCTAAAAGAACACGATATTGGAGTGAATTCCAACTTGCACTTTCAGCTTCACAAAAGAGTAAGATGAAAAATTCGATACAAGTCTATGGACACAAGTGACATTTCCATTCTTTTTTATGTTGATCTGGCACCAATTGGGATGGACAATAGACATAGTCATGCTAGGAATAATAGTTTTAGAAGAATACTGCAAATCTGCTACATTTTTAGAAACAACGGCTGACATTAGCACTCTCACCACACACAAGCACACAACAACCCCAAATAGAATATGTCCAGCCAAAATATCCCCACATACTATCCAAAATTAGCATTTCGGCGTCAATTTGTGTCAAAGTTAGCAGCCAAAACCCAGGAAAGCAAATTTCACACATCAACAAAATTCCCAACAGAATAACCTAGATAATTACACAAAGAAAATTAAGAGCAGCAACTTGACAACATAACCAGTAGAAAACAGCAGCTGGGCAGTGGAAATTTCGTGATAAACCCCATAGAATTCAATCAAAGCCATCCCAAATGACCCTCAAACAATTTCCAGTAGTTCAAAACCCCAGAAAGAAGTATCATGAAATTGCATAGCTTCTTTAAAAGTTTTTGGAGCTTTGTCTATGTTGTACATACATAGGGTCTCTCTTTTAACCGAGTCCCTTGAAACTTCTACTAAATATAAATAGAAGTCTGAACCAAAATCATTTGATTTCCTTGCTCTTTTACTTCTTAATTCAATACTTTCTTCTTCTTCATCATGAATAACATCATGATTCAAAAGATCATCATGAATAACATCTTGTGGGGATGGTTTGAGAAGAAGAAGAAGAAGAAGAAGAGGAGGAGGAGGAGGAGATCAGGAAGAAGAAGTATAAGAGAGATTGGGAAGGGTGGGATTAGAATTGGAAATAGGAATGAGAGGGGGTGGGGCTGGTTGGTGGGGTTTCGGGCAAAGAAACAAAATCAGAGAGGGGGGGGGGGAGGAGGAGAGAGAGAGAGGGAAAGAGGTGAGATGATTTTTTTAAAAAAATGAAAAATAATGCCAAATCAGCAAAATAAATGCCCAATTTCTTTTTCTTTTTTTTTGGCTAAAACACCATTTTCCCACCGCCACGCCACACTTCCGACGAGTTTGACTCGATGGTGGTTTGTTGGAAAAAACAACATAATAAGGTCAGTTTGTCTAATATTAATATTAAAGGTTGGTTCGTTATATCAAAGCACCCCTAAAGGTTGGTTTATTTAATTTCAATTTCCCTTTTTCTTTCTCAAAAAAGTTTGTTGCAAAAGTGTTGCAATACAAAGGAATAAGGTATTCAATGTATTGTCATAATGTGTAATCAAAGTAGATAACTCCTTTGTTACACATATATGCAACCTCTCCACGGACATCAATAACCCTAGAAGGATAAGTACTTCTACATATATTTTGTCATTATTGTTGTGCCAATTTGATTCCCTTTCCTCTACTGAGCTAGACATATAAACAAAATAATCAAACAAGCTCACAAATCATAGTAGGAGTTGTCTAAAGGGATTTACAATTGCAAGATCTAAAAGGCTACATTAGATCCCTATTAAAGTTGTCATACAACTAGGGATCAGGAAAAAAAAATGCTCAACAATAACAATCAGAATGATTTTCCATAGTTCACCAATTAGTGATTGATTAGTTGACAAGCCCCTGATTTCATTCACAGTTGACAGAACAATCAAATCAAATACAAAGCCTAAACAGCAAAATCTACAATCAATCAATGAAGCTCGTTACTTGCCTTGTTTCTTGTTCAAAAAATTCTGTACTTTCCTGTATTCTCCCTTAATTAGGTTGTAGCATACTTATGATAGGAAGCCACTGTTATAGGGCACACCGGTTTGTGGGATCCATTCATCTCCTCGAATCAACCTTGAAGCTGTATAAGCCACTGCACCACTCTCATCACCAACCACTTTATAGCCTGACCAACGAATCCTGCGGCTTGTGTCAGCCCCTGGGCCATAGTTCCTAAATTCGAGATACGTGGCATAACTAGCAGAGCTATCAGGCCATTCCACCCACCCAGTAGGATCAACAGTATTGTCCAAATATGACTCCATCACCATAACAGTAGAGTAAGGGAACCACGGGCGACCCAGGAACCCAGTTATGGTGAATCGGGCTTGGTCTACCTCAGGAGACACGGTCACTTTGCAGCCCTGTAGTGTGAACCCGGACTGCATGCCCGGACTTGACCTGCCTTGTGCAGTGTAAGTCACTCTCTGGTAGGATGACAATCGAGCATATAAGTTGCACTTTTGGAACACAGCTGAGGCGAAACCAAAGATGAAGTCTACCGTCCCATAGATATCACATTCTCGGTAAAACTGAAAGCCTTCTTTTGCATAGAGGGTGTCATGGTACCCTAGGAACCTGCATCGGTAGAATATAGTATAGTTGGCAGAACAAAGAAGGGCAACTGCTTGGTTGATGTCACTGCTCGCTGCGTTCTCAAATGTTATGCCTTGTGCCATGAACCCATCTCCAAATACGGCTGTAATTTTTGCAAATTTAGAATCAGTTGGTTTCAAAAACGATGAATCTCGTTGAATGTGACCCAGACTGAGGTAACAACAAATCCAATAACCATTCTTACTGGTCTAGAGACCGACGTCAAATAGAAATACTAACACAATATGTAAGGCGCAGGATTCAAAGGGTTTGCAAGTTGCAACAATATGAATTAATAATCTAGCCAAACTGGCTGGAAACTCCTATATGGAAACCAGGCCAATAAAAAATGCAAACTTTTAACCCAACTTGTAACTGCTATACATAGCATCTTACAAGTCCAAATTTTAACTATATTTTCTAGTGAGAAAGAGGGATCCAGCGGCCAAGCCCTAAATTTGACCGTCCAAATAAGCTTGCTTAGGGAAACTGACAGCAATCTGCTCCCAAAATGAAGCAGCTGTATCCATCACATTCCCGCCTATATATTTTGACTCAATTCAACCCTTTGCTTGCAGACTTTCACGCGTGCAATTCTAATAATAAGGCTATACATGTCCACACTTGTACAGTAACCTTCAAAATATGCAAAAAGGAGGAAATTAAACCTTCATTTCGATTAACAACTTGGGAGAGGATTGCATGATTAAGAATGTCAATAGTCTGTGTCTTAATCCTCTACAAACAGGGATATCAGGACTTTTGTCTTCATAGCTAATTGCAGTCCAAAGTTTCTGTAATAAAATTTCCTGTTGTATTGGCAAATTTACTGATTCATAGCAAATAGTAAGACCCTCATTGCAGTAATGTGGTTGACCACATTTTGAGTTGCACTGTAGAGAGCTGAAGAAGATGCTAAAAAAGAAAATCTAAGCCCAGAGGAAGAAAATTCTGAACTGGGTAATGGTTCAAGACTTTACAGTTGAAAGAAGAATGCATCAGGACAAAAAGCATGAGTTGGAACATGGAAAGGATGAATGTGATTGATTACTCTTTTTTGTTGCCTACTCCTATGTTAGGCATAAGAATGAAGGAAAGAACCAATTAAAGAGGACCCACCCACCTCTAAAATAAAAGCAATTCCTTCCACCTAACCAAATACACCACCTATGTCCAGCTAATCCTATCAAATTATTGATTTCCTTTTCTTAACAAAAAGCTCTCTAAATCACAGGACTTGATGAATGCAATTCGAAACAACCCATCCGAAATACGAATGTTAGAAACGTGAAATGAGAACCCCGCGTCCTTGCTTCCTAATCGCGTTGATTGTGACAATGTGTTGATGATAACAACAATAGAAGCCATAAATAAAAGAATAAAAGCAGTGTACTTACAGAAGGTAGCAGTGTCAGAAGTTGGGTACTGGGGCTCACTCCTAGCAGCAGTGACCTTGGTGACATCGGCCCCATCCCCAACCAAGACAAGATTGATCTTGTCCTGAGGAACCCTCACTACTTCTTTGTACACACCCGCAGAGACTCGTATCCAAAACCGACCTGAGCTCCCTGATGGGGCTGCCTGGATGGCATCCGAGATTGTTCTGTAGTCACCGTCTCCACTCTGAGACACTGTTGCATCGAACTTGCTCTTCGCATTGGGATTCCTACTGGGATTGAAATTTGGATTCGGCACATCGTTGTTCTTCATTATCCCAGGATGCTTCAACACCAAGAAGTATACCAAACATACTATCACAACCAAAGCCAGGAGTCCAACCCAGAGGCAGTTCTTTTGTCGCATGTTTTCTGAATCCCCCTTCATTATAATTTCCCAACCAGAGTTGGGGAAACAATGGTAAAGATGTGAGAGGAGAGAGAGAGAGAGAGAGAGAGAGAGAGAGAGAGAGAGTGAAGCTTTAATTTCTTCAGCTGTGAATGTGTAGTGATATGCTACAAGTATATGCTGCTCACTGCAGGGCGTGTTCTTAATGCTGAGCTGCTGTTACAGCAGACTTCCATTGATGGAAATCTGCACACAACTGAGGGTTTTTGATATTTTTGCATACTTTTGAGGATATGGGTGCTACCTGCTACAATACTACAAAATAGCAGTAGTTGTTTTTAGCTGTTATCTGTCTGAATTCTGAAAAGGGAATTGCTCAGAACCCCCCATGAAATATTATGCTGGAGAAGAAAAACAAGGTCATTTTCCTAAATAGTTTCTCTCTCGAAATATCACTTTCCGTATTTATTTATATATATAAAAAAAAAAAAAGAATTTTCTTGAACTTTTTGAAATAGTCAGGTGGGTCGCTTTCTTTATTGGCCAAAAGGAAGGTACAACCCGAACAGCTTCATGTGCTCTCAGATCAAAGCTGAAACTTGCTGAAAGGGTTGGACCAGGACGGCGGGTTAGGCCTATTTGGCAATCCTTTGGTCTTTTTTAAAATCATTCAAAATCTGGATAGGCTGAACATTTTGTAGCGCAATAAGAACAGTGAAAATAACACAATGATAGCTGCTAAAGTTAGAGAAATCAGAATTAATTCTTGAAATTCTTAATTTTCTCTTGGTGTCATTTCCGTTAGCTGCTCCACCATTGTTACAGGGTCCCCGTGAATAAACTTTATATTACAACCAAACCTTATCACTATGCGTGTCATGTCATCTAAGTTATCTTGATATGAGAATGCTCCAAGGATTCCTCAACCAAGACAACATATGTCATCTAAGTTATCTTGATATGAGAATGCTCCAAAGATTCCTCAACCAAGACAACATTTTTTCCATTCCTTCTGATAGGACCCTTAGATCTTGTAAAAGTGACTTTACGTGTTTGGTTGACAACATCCAATTCAGACTACATTACAGACTTTCCCTTCTTCTTCATTCTAACACACACTTCTATTGCCTACTCTATCTACAACAATAATTTTCCAGGATAAGAACATATAAATTCAGTCTAGTGAATTTAGTTTAAAGTCTCTTACCTTTAGACAAACTCTACAAAGAGGTAGATTCCTATGAATTCAAAGAAGTTGCCTACTATATCTATTTCATATTGAAAATCGCCTAATAAATATTTTTAGGTCTCTAATGTTGCTATCACGAAAACTACAACATTATAGTTTGATGGTAGTATTTTCATTATGAATATAACTATATCACCTTTGTATAATAAAATATTGTATGCGTTGAGAAGTTGATAGTCAAAGTTTTTAAAATTTTTATCTTACATGTAGAAAATAGTTAATATGGAATGGAACAAGTAGCTGTTTAGAGTAGTCGTTAAATGTTTAGATTAACTATGTAACTTAGTTATTTGGATTAGTGGTCACATATGAAGTATTTGGTAAAATTATTTATTCATAAAAATAAGTTGATGAAATTCTATTCATAGCATAAAAATACAAACTTTTTTTTGTAACTTTACATGTGTTTCAAAATGAATTGTAAGTATATACATTTCAAAATATTTTTTTAGTAAACATTTGTGATACTTAATATTTCATACTAATTAAATTATTATTTAATGTCAATCCAATTTTTCTTTAAAAGATTATTAATTTATGACACTAAAAATTTCATTCTATCGTTAGATTTTATAAAAGGGAAATTGGATTCTAATAATACAAACTTTTGGCCATACAAGACTTAATAATACGAACTTTCGATTTGATTCTGAATAATATAAACTTTGACCCCCTGTTGCCCCCAGTAACACGCCACCGAGTTAGCTTTATTTTGACTCGTCGGGAAAATGACATGGCGGTGGCTGAGCCTGTTGACTCTGCCACGTCAGCAATATTGACTTTAAAAAAAAAAAAAGCCAGGTCAGCCTTTTTTTTCCCTCATCTTTCCCTTTTTCTTTTTTTCTATCCTCCCCCTCCTATTCTTTCGACCTTCTTCTTCAGAGCAATCATCATCAACCCAGAAAATTCTTCAGTTTGAAGGGAAAATCTTCAAATCTTTCTTCTTGTTTAACGGGAACTAAAATGACACTCTTGCTCTTATTTAACTTCTTCAAATCTTTCTTCTTCAGTTTCTTTGATTTCTTCTTCAGAGGAGCCATCTTCAACCCAGAAAATTCTCACCGATTGAGAGTCGAAATTTAGACAGAAAACATCGATTGAAGGGAAAAAGTTTTGATCTTTTGATAAAGAGAATTCGTAACTAGAAATGCCCTTTTGCAAATCGAGCAAGAAAAACAAGTTATTGTTGCTCAAATCGAAAAACAAAGGGCAGGGAAGGCTTGAATTACCCAGAGGAGATGGAGAACGAAGGGTTCTAAACCCAGAAACCCAAATTCAAAACTCACCCAAAGTTCATCCGAACTTTCGAAAACCCAGAAAGAAAAATTCACAAATTGCCTAAAAGATCTCACAATCAAACAAAATCCAAACAAAATCATCAAAACCTAGAAAATCGACCCCAAAATTACCATGTGAAATTCCAGATTCGATGCTCAATGTGCTTGAACATGGCCATCCCAGTGTCTGTAAGCTTCTTAATGTTGGGAACGTTGTAGTTTTGGGCAACATAGATGTCGCAAACAGTACCCACCATGAAATAGAAGCTGCTTTTGATGATATCCATTTCAGAATTTGATCTGATTGGATTTGAGACTGGTTAATTGAGTTTGATATTGAAATGGGAGCGAGAGTTTTTAGGGTTTCGGGATTTGAAATTCGAGCGATTTGGAAGACACTTAAAGATGACCCCTTGCCAAGAATCAAGTTCTGAAAAAACCCAAATTGAGATTCAGCGAGTTAAAGAGAAGGAGAAACAGAGAGGGAAGAAAGAAGGGGGACGAGGGAGACTGAAGGAGAGGGAAGAAAGAAGATGGACGAAAGAGAAGAAGAACATAGAGAGAAGAGGGAGAGTCAGCAGCCATGGCAGCCATGGCTGCTCTGAAGAAGAAGGTCGAAAGAATAGGAGAGGGAGGTCCAAAAGTTCGTATTATTAGAATCCAATTTCCCTTTATAAAATGTGTAATTTGTTAGGTCTATGAAATTTAAAATTAAAAGTATCAATTAAAGATAACAACCATAATAACACATGTAACTCTTATCCAAATAAAGAAAAAAAAATAAACAACAAGAATAACAATCATTGTATCATATTTAATGTAATTGTATTGAAAACATAAGGGTATTAAAGTGATTATTATGTCAAAATCTAAAAGTTCGCTCAAAATGTTGATCCTAATATGTTGGGTCTTTTAGTGGCCCATTAGATTCACAAAAGTCCAAAATGGAAAAGGAGAGTGATGCCAAGTCGGTTATGACTTGTGGTTATTTGAGTCTTAATCTAACTCTAATTGTCCTAGCCGTCCTATATATAGGATACAATTTTCTCCATTTCATCATCAATTAGATCAGAGAGAAAATATTGAGAAAGATAGAGTTTCAACAATGTTTTCCCATTGTTATCCCGAGAGGTTGTGAGTTGAGAGATTGTATTGTAAATTCTATTGTTGATCATATCACAACCTGTGATAGTGATCGAGTTGTACTCCTCCCTTTTCTCATTGTGGATTATTTTTTGCTTGTCACTGTCCATGGGTTTTTCTCTAAATTCTTTGGTTTCCCACGTATATATAATGTTCGTTTTATCATTTAAATTTTCGTTCATAAATTTTGTTGTAATTGTAACGCCCCAACCTAGGGTGGCTAGGCACGTCACTGCCGTGGGGTCCTCCTTGGACACCCACAAGGCTACCTAAACTCCAAACCATAGTTATTCCCAAAAATCGTAGCGCAGCGGAAGCTTTTCCCCATAACAAAACTCAACTTAGGTCATTGGAGTGAATCTAGCACATGCAAATCCATACATACTTACAATCAACAAAGTGTACACACCAAGTACATCCATATTAAACTTAACAACATATTCGGAATCAAACATATAACTCCAAGCCTCCTTCTTAGCCATAACTTCAAAATACTTCAAGACCTAGTCGCTTAAGGTACCTTCCTGCCTTTCCGCTTTGAAAACCTGAAAAAGGTGAGGTCATGAGCTCCCCGAGCCCAGCGAATAATTCTTATCTCCCCCATTGTTACACTTTGCACATTAACAGGTTAGCACATAAGAATATTATCCTGTACACATACCATTACTTTCTAAAAAGCAACAACATAGGGAAGTGACAAAAGGATCTATATCAAAGAATCACCATAAGCTCATATAACTCATACATACATATCGCATAATTTAACTAAAATATCACATTCTTATCAAAGTCACATCATACTTCGTAATCAAAGTCACACATAATCACAACCTTCCAATTTCAGAAAACTTAACACAAATCACAACATAACACAGTTTTCTCAATTAATCAAAGTAACTTGTTGTAGGGGAACTCAACTTATAACTCACTGGACTAGCACCTATATATCACAAGGGTCACAAACACATCCTGGTGAACCAGGGACCATCGTTCTAGAGCGCAGATATTCTCAATTCACAAACTATGTGGTCACATTCACATCCTAGCGGACCGGGCAGAGCCCACTCAAGGTACCAACTAGGGACTCACACATATCCAAAACAAACAGGCCGAAAATCACATCCTGGTACCTACCAGGCGGCCTGACACAAAGACACTACTACCATGGCCATAGTCCTAGAACGACACATAAGCAATAGCCCAAAGTAAGACACAAATCTCATTCCCCAACTTTAGCTTAATTACGCCATTAACACGAACAAACACAAGCCATTTCATCTCTTGAAGCTAAGTAAATCATACAAGTCAACAAGATAAACATCCAACAAGGCACAATATATGTCATACATCATAATATTTGACATGGTTGCTGATTTAAAGACTTAATACACATTATTTTCACAATTGACAACTTCACTTAGCACACGAACAAGCCTAATTTACACCAATTAAGCATATACATTCAAAACTCCATAACTTCAAAAATAAACATCCTAAATTCTTGAAATTTTAAAAACACATGCTATATACCATAAAGAATATACAGTAAAATTTATAGACATGAAAGCTAAATACATAATTCACGAAAATTTACACAATTTCATCAAATTTGAATTGAAAAACAGGGTAGTTTCACTCTAAATTTATATCTCACAGAATACAACTCCAAAATTCATGAAAATTTACCACAAGCTGTCTAATAGCATCTCGAACCTACAGTAAAAATTTTGTTCAATTTGGATAAGCCATTAATTCACAAAAAATCAAACAGTAACCCAATCCCTGTGCATACGAATTTTTCTACTAATTTTCCTCCATAAATTTTGTTCTCCAAACCCTAAAATTCAAGAAACCCTCACAATCCAACACATGCAAATTCAGATTCACAACCAAAGCATCAAAATTCATCAAATTCATATACTTTAACAATCCAACACATGCAAATTAAGGGTGGGTTTCTAACAACTCCAATTAGGGTTTTCTACTCTTTTAAACCCTAAAAACAACTCAAATTCATGTAATTCAATTCCAAATTCGAGTACAAATCATAATCAAAATCTTTCCCTATCAATTTTAATCAAGAAAAGAGAAGAATTACTCACCAAAATTAGTGAAACAACATAATCCGTAAGTGTCTGATTCTGAGCTATAACTCGAGCTAGAAAGATAAAAAAGACAATCACACCGTTGGATATGAATAGGAATGTGTCAGGAACAACATACTAAAATTTGAAGTCGATCGAAGGTCGTTTGGGTGTCGATCGGAACCAAAAACCGGACTGCCAGATCTTCTTCTTTCTCTCCCTTTCTCTCACACTCTAAAATGTGTTGTGTGAGTAAAACGTGATACTGAAACAAAACCCCCTTCCCCTATTGTTTTTATTTTATTTTCTTTTCTCCTTTTCCCTTCATTTTCTTATTCCTTTTTCTTATTCACTCTTTTTTTCTTTTCTCAACATCTAATTAGTAACAAGTAAACTAATTAATACTACAAGAACTAACACAAATTAAAAAATAAAATAACACATTAAAATATCACACAGATATAATTTAAACACTTAAAATAAACCACAACATCAAAGCTAGTCAGTTAAAAAAAATGGGGTGTTACAGTAATTCCCGCCGTCTAGTTTGCTATCGCTGTAACTACAACCTGTAGTTATTTCCTCTGAAATCCTTCACAAGTGGTATCAGAACTTGGTTGAGATGGCTTCAATCATGAAGTGCTAGAGTCCACATTTCGATGGAATGAGGAGTTTCACTACGTGGAGACTACAAATAAAGGCGGACCTGATTCAGCACGGGTTATGGAATGTGATAGAGTATCGCGATGTGAAGACTGATGAAACGATGAGCGATGAAGACTTCAAGAACTCCAGAAAGATATCCATGGGCAACCTGAGTGTGAGAAAGTGGAAGAAGTTGGAGAATAAGACTTTGACAGGAATTCACCTATGTTTGGTAGAGCACATTCAGAGAGAGGTTATGCATATCGAGGAACCTTAGAAGCTTTGGACCAAACTGGAAGAGTTGTATATGTCGAAGAGTCTCGCCAGTAATTACCGAATGAAGGAGAAACTTTACAGACTATGAATGCCTACAGGTACTTCTATGCAAGCACATCTTAGTAAATTTGATTCTATTATTACTGAGTTAGAATCAATGGATGTGAAACACACTGATGAAGATAAGGTTTACATTTAATTTTGTCCCTACCCGCGTCACACAAACAATTTAAGGAGATCATGTTGTCTAGGAACTGTGGTGTTCTTAACCTTAGTGAAGTAAAATCTAGTTTACTGTCTAAAGAGAAGTTTGATACTAAGGGTGATGATCAGGCTAGTGAGGCCTTGATTGTAATTACAGGAAGGGGCAATGATCGCAAGGAAATGGGTCTATAGGGAAGTCTAAACACTGTCCAAAGTCTAGGAATCCTCACAGAAACAAGAAGTGCAATTATTGTTGCAAGAAGGGTCATTTAGAGAGTGAGTGTTAGACGAAAGAGAGAGATCAGAAGCAGGGTAGTAAGGATAACCGCACCAAACCTGGTACATGAAACTTTGTTGAGTCCGAGTCAGATGTAGAGAGATTTATTGTTATGGATGATGTTTAGGCTACCAATCGAGTAGGATAGCTAGAGATAAGTGGGTTCTTGATACTGGGTGTACCTGCCATATATGCCCTATAAGGATTGGTTTGAGTCCTATGAAACTGTTGATACTGGCATTATGGTCAAGGATAACGACACAACCTGTAGGGTTGCAGAGATTGGTAGCATCAGGATTAGAACCCATGATGGTGTTGTCATAACATTGAAAGAGGATCGTCATATTAATTTCTAACATGACCTGCGATTTGATTTCTTTGGGTACTCTTGAGGCTAACGACTGCAGGTACAAAGGAAAAGATGGTGTCTTGAAAGTTTGCAGGGGTTCCATGGTTCTCATGAAGGGAATCCGGAAGGGCAGTCTATACATCCTGCAGGGGTCTATAGTGACAGGAACTGCAGCATCAGTTTTCCAACATTGATGAGGCCGACAACACCAAATTGTGGCATACGAGATTGGGCCACTTGGGAGAGAAGAGAATGTCAATACTGAGCAAGAAAGGTTATCTTGGGGGCGCACAAATTAGCAAGCTACAGTTTTGTGACCACTGTGTCAATGGAAAACAGAAGAGGGTCAATTTCTCCAAGGTTGTGCATACAACAGCAAGGATCCTTGACTACATACACTTAGATTTATGGGGTCTTACTAGAGTGCCATCTTTGGGTGGTAAGCGCTGCATGTTAACATTCGTGGATGACTTCTCGAGGAAGACCGGAGTTTACTTCCTGCGGCACAAGAATATGACATTCTCTTACTTCAAAAAGTTCAAGGCTTTGGTGGAGAATCAAACAGGCGGGAAGATAAAGAAGCTCAAGGCAGACAATGGGTTGGAGTTCGTTGATTCTGAGTTTACTGAGTTCTGCGACGAGCATGGGATTGCTAAGCATCGAACCTTGGTGGGTAAACCTCAGCAAAATGGTGTAGATGAGAGAATCAACAGGTCATTCCTAGACAAAGTTCGTTGCATGTTCTCAAATTCAAGGCTTTGCAAAAGCATATCATTCTAAGTAGAAGCGATTGATACTACTTGTTATCTGCTGAACAGATCACATCATGTCTCTATTAAGTTCCAGATTCTAGAGGAGGTATGGACAGGTAATCCAGTTAATTATTCTAATTTGAGAATTTGTGGATGTCCTGTTTATGCCCATGTGAATGAGGGAAAGTTGTCCCCCAGTGTTGTTAAATACATGTTTCTAGGTTATGAGTATGAGTTTAAAGGATATAGAATGTGGCATCCTGACTCAAAAAAAGTTATATAGTCTAGAGATATAACCTTTAATGAAACTTCTATGTTATCGGGAGTGGAATCTACCGTTATTTCTGATGATGCATGTAATCAGAAGGAGGATGCAAGAAGAGTTGAGTTCGAGGTAAAGTAGGTTGAGGCTCAAGGTGGATCTACTGGAACCTGCAATCAGGAGCAGGCTGCTGATAATGCTCTTGAAACAGCTCATGTTGATGAGCTTGAGATCGAGACAAACGTTCCTCAGGTGAAGGAAGAACATGATATAGCAAGAGATCGTCCCATGAGGGAGATCGGGAGACCAGCGCGGTATACAAAAGGAAGATAAAGTTATGATTGCATATGCGTTGAATGTTTAAAAGGAGACTCCTGAAGGTGTTGAACCTTCTACCTATCAGGAAGCCACCTCCTGTCCAAGTGCCTCAAACTGGATAGGAGCTATGCAAGAGGAGATGGAGATTCTGCAGAAGAACCAAACTTGGGAGCTGTGTGAGTTGCCTAGAGGGCGAGGAGCTCTTACTACTAAATATGGTTGTTAAAATTGGGATCCTAACTCGGATTCATGGGGTAGTTAGGATCAGAATTAACCCACGTAGGGTCATGGATCGTAACATAGATAGTAGAATCGCATCGAGGATTTTGGATCATAAAATCGTAGGATCGTAGATTAAGATTGGGATTTTAATAACTAGACTGCTAAATGGTGTACAAGAAGAAAGAAGGTATCCCTGGTGTAGAGAAAGCAAGGTGGAAAGCCAGATTAGTGGTTAGAGGTTGCAACTAGAGAGAGGGAGTTGACTACAACAAAGTTTTCTCGCCAGTTGTGAGGCATACGTTAATTCGCACATTGCTTGCCTTCGTTGCTCTATTTGATTTGGAGTTAGAGAAACCTGTTGTGAAGATTGTGTTCCTTCATGGCGAGTTAGAAGAAGGTATCTATATGAGGCAACCAGAAGGTTTTATTGTTCCTGGTAAAGAGGTACAGATGTGTAGATTGAGGAAGTCCTTATGGACTTAAACAGGCACATAGGCAGTAGTATAAAAGGTTTGATACCTTTATGATTGGGTAAAGGTACACAAGAAGTCACTTCGACAACTATGTGTACTTCAGGAAATTTGATAATGGGTCTTTCATTTATTTACCCCTAACCCTATTTATACCGAGCGTTCGTGCTCTATACAACCGGTCCTACAGTATAATTTCTGGTACCAAAGATCGAGGAAAGAGATGAATGGATATACAAGAGAGAAACAAGAGAGAACAAAAAAAAATAATTTAATAGTGATGTATTATAACAATATATGATGATATAAGATTATAGTTTTGACATTACAATCAAAATAACATAGGTAAGTGAGTGTTAAAACAATTACATTATTTGATGTTATTTTGATTACAATGTAATTTTGATTACAATGTTCAAAATGTAACCAGACATTATATTGTAATGCAAATAACAATGTTATTGTGATTACATTACATGGTTGACTACATCCAACCAAACAAGTCATTAATGCAAAAGATTAAATAAGGTAAACCCTTCGTTTTTTTTTTTTTATAATTTTCGCCCTGTTTTTTTGTGTTGTCAACGTTGACCGTTAAGTTTTTGATTTATATAATGATTCATTATACAAAATTGATACCGTTAGCTTCGTACTAAAATGCTTTTAGAAAAGTATAAAATTAATTTTTTTTGATAAAATATTATATGAAAAATTATTGAAAAAAGATGAATCTTGGAAAACGTGAAAGTCGGTTATCGGAAGGAGTATTTGTTACAAGCAATATAGGTTAGGTAATATTAATCTAGTTTTCCAAATTTCATGAATAAATTTTTTTTTTTCACAATAGTTGGTGGGGTCAGACTTAATTACTTCTTATTCCATCTATCATTTCTTATTTCCATCCATTATCACCATAACTAACTTTATTGTATTTAAATATTTGTTACTTTGACTTACTTCTCCAATTTTAATTATAATTCCTATTTTACCCTTATTAAATACTACCACCTCTTTTATATTTATTAATGAATTGGAGTGAACTGCATCTTTTCTGCACAAGAATTATGAGCGTTATTATTGGTAATCCACTAATCCAAAGTATTTTACCTTAATTTCTATAGTGTATTGGACTTTTAAATTTAATTATTTTTACAGAAAGAACAAGATGGAAGAAGTATTCAACTTTATCCATCTTATCCTATCAGCTCAAACCTACCAACCGACCACACAAAAAATAAGTTTGGTCATCAATCTAAAGATAACTTCTTTTGCAAAAAATATATTCTTTAAGGATTAACTTTAAAAATATAATTTTATAACTCCATTTGTACATCAGTAAGTACTCTAAAATTTTAAAGGCAAAAGAAAAAAATAGTGGGTATTTTTTTTATTATTATTATCAGCCTTTTTCCTCCGAATACCTAGAGCAGGGTAGTCATGAAAAACTATCCCACTGCTTCTCTCCTCCAATTGTCACAGACTCACAGTAATCAAAACTGACCCTTCGTTGTCAAATTTCAATGAGGGCAAATTCATACATACAATTTTAAAATCGCACCCGTTGATGTACTACTACCTCCATCCCAAAATATTTATCCTTTTAGCTAACTTATTTATAGCAAAATATTTATCACATTTATAATTCCAAATACTGTAATTATTTTTCTGTCCCTAATTAATAAATTCATTTTTCACTTTTTACAATTCCAACACCTATTATCTTCAATTAAAGTGGAGGTATTTTAAGTAAATTACAAACTTTTCACCTCAATTCCCAATATGCATTGGTTTTCTCAAATTAGGTAAATGGACAAATGTAATGGGATAAAGGTAGTAATTATTAATTAACTACTTACTACCTCTGTCCCAATTTAATTGTCCATTTACCAAATTTTACAAGACCAATGAATATTGGTAATAGCGTGAAAAATTTGTTAATTGCCAAAATTACCCTTCAAAATCCTTTGTACAAATAATTAAAAATTGTTGGAATTCTAAATAAATTCATTTATTAGGAGCAAAATAGGAAGAACAATCATTGAAATTGTAAAAGAGACAAATAAAATTAAAGAGGACAAAGAAATTAGTTATTTGGACAAATAAATTGGACATAGGTAGTATTTGTCATGCAATTTTTAAAATCATACCCGTTTATGTACAGTATACTGCTTCCCAAAAATATTTGTTAATTTACCTAAATTTTAATTATTAATTATTAAATGACAATGAACATATAATTAATATCGTTATAATTTTTAGTAAGATATCTTTCTAATGACAATATTTTCAATTCATATTGTAAACTCATTGTTATTTATGAGCAATTAACGATCATAGATAAGTCAAATTGACAAATAATTTGGGATAGAGGTAATAATAATATATGAAATCTTTGTTGGTTGTTAGCTATTAATTGTTTGAATTAACTATTTTATCATTTGTTTAAACTAACTATTTTGATTTGTTGCTTTAATGAGTTGTTTGTTATAGAGATATTTGATAAAATTTCATACATACCCTTTATTTGATTTAACTTTTATTGAACATTATATATGTAATATTTTTGAAAGAGGTTAGACTTTTATGAAATATATACCACAACAACTACAATTTCAATGAAGCCTTGCAAATATAAGATCCGACGAAATTAAGGTATATTTAGCATCCCCCTCCCTCAGCTCTCCGAAGAGTCTGATTGTGAACTACTCAAAAATAAAAGTGTTAGGAAAGTGTCCTAAAATCACCCAGTTTCTTGATCCTACAATTAGTTGTTTTCTAATTGTATTAGGTTATTATTTAGGTTTCCTAATTGTATTAGATTCTAAATCTAATTGGAGTGGGAGTCAAGGTAGGTTTATAGGGAGTTTTCCCTATAAATAGTGGGTCTTGTTCGCCTTGTTTGGTGTGGCCAAGTTTGGTGCCCATTGGGGCAAATTTTGGATGGTGAGAGAGGTTTTGTTGAGAGTTTTTTGACTAAGAGCATGTGTCTCTTTCGGGTAGATCTCCTTCGGTGTTTGAGATATTTGTAATACTCTATTTGTTGGATCTCAGGAAGAGATCGTTCGTTGTACTCTCTACCAGTAGTAGATTCGTTTGTGTTTGTGTCGCCCGTAGTTTTTTCCCGATTTGGGTTTCCACGTTAAATCCTTGTCCCATTAATTCTTGCATTTATTGTTCTCGATAACCATTAACAAGTGGTATCAGAGCAATGGTGGTTCACATTTCGTGGATTTAGGGTTTATGTAAGAGGTTTGGTTATGAGAAGACTACATTCAGAAGTCCTTTCGTTGGTATCGAGAAGTTCGTTGGCAAGATCAGATATGGGGTTTGTGGAGATTTTTGGTGTGTCCAGATTGTGACCGTTCAACGATTTGTCTATCCATCGAAGTTCTACCTTTCAATGATTCGTTGGCGATGAAGAAATTCAAATCTTTTCGTTTATTTTAGGCCAAGGTGAAGATTGCTAGGAAAGTGCCATAAAATCACTCAGTTTCTTGATTCCACAATTAATTGTTTCCTAATCGTATTAGGATATTATTTAGGTTTCCTTATTATGTTGGGTTTCCTAATTGTATTAGATTCTAAATCTAATTGGAGTGGGAGTCAAGGTAGGTTTATAGGGAGTTTTCCCTATAAATAGTGGGTCTTGTTCGCCTTGTTTGGTGCGGCCAATTTGGGGGACCTCCCATGGAAGGAGTCGTATTCAAATATTTAGAAATTTCGTATTCCAATTGATGAGAAAATTTGTGAGAGTTCATGTGAGTTGTTATACTCTCTTTATGTTGATCTCGGAGTGAGATCGTTCGTTGTAATCTCTACCAATAGTGGATTTGTTTGAGGTTGTACCGCCTGTGGTTTTTCCCCCATTTGGGTTTCCATGTTAAAAATCTTTGTGTCCACTTTATCTTGTACTCATTATTTTTTCTCGATATCCAGTGGTCATCTTATTTTCTGCTTCCTTTGATTAAGTTGCTCTTATTAAAACCTTAACAAAAAGTTATTCAAAACATAAACAAGACTAATTTGAAAATCATTTGGAAAACCTTCAGGGACACCTATTTTTTTAAAGAAATATGCAAACTAGTATAAAAATTTATTTTCTTAGTAATTCAATTTTGAATTTGTATAAATTCATATGATGCCTACTTTTTATAATATTATTTGTTCAATGCTTCAAAGTTGGCCTTGCATAAGGGTAAATTTAAGATTTTATGTAAATGTAAGTGTTTAATTTAATGCAAATTTCTGAAAAATTATAGTTATAATTCATAATGATATTAAGCAAAAAAATACTCAAACTTTGTTCACTCTTCATAAATAAGACACTAGCTAAAATTATAGTTATAGTTTATAAAAAAGATGTATCTTAATTAGTTCTTAATGTTATTTTGTAGACTAATGGTGATTTACATGATATGTATTTATAGTTATATAATCAATGATAATCTGATATTTTAATAAATTATAAAGATGCAGCCTTGTTCTTTTTTGTGGCTGATTGATTTTAAGCACACTGACCATATTTAACAACTTTAACCAACCACATGCAATGGCGGATCAAGGATTTAAATTCAGTGGTATCAATAATAAATTGCTAAAAGCATTAAAATTTAATAGTGGCGAACAACTTAAACACTACAAATTGTGTTTAATTTTAAAATGACTCCCTAGCCACCTTCTTAAACAATCTCTTCAGTTAATAAATAATAATTAATTAGATACATATAGCACAACCCCAAACACACAACTAACAAATAAAGTATTAAACAAAACCAACACAAGTGAAAACTCTCTCAAATCCTAATATAACCACAAGGAATCATTAATAAGTTGACAAATTAAACATTCAATAATTCAATTAGTTATCAACTAGCAAACATTCCAAATCCTAACAATTGACTATCTCCAAAATCAAATAGAAAAATAGTTAGTTATGCATCCAATTAGCAAGTTCTATTTTCATAATCATATAATCCAATTGATAAATAGGTAAATGACAACTTAATTATATTGAATGCCCCAAAAAAGACAAAACTTAATTATATTGTCTCATTTACATCAATCAATTTAAAATTAATAACAAATTCTAAATTATCTACAAAGGAAATTAGAAAACTAGAATACCCTGAGAACTGAGAATTACTTACGGAAGAATCATGAATGATTATGAAACTTAGAACTTAGATTGTAACTTACAATAGCAAATTAATCACAAGAGGTTGAGATGAGGGAGACACGGAGATAATGAAAGAGACCGACAGACTACCGATTGTGGCAAGCAGCCGACTGTTGTGGAGGCACGGAGGCGGAGTATATCGATGGTCAGGTGCCTCGCGACGACGAAATTTGGAGACTCAACATTAACGTACTGAGTTGGTGGGCCTGGGAGAGTGGGGGGACTGGATCTTTGGAATTTCAAATAAAATGGATATGGAAAGTAGTAACTAGTAAATGAAGGACAAGTATGGTACGAAGTAAAGGCTAGATTAGCAAAAGGAAAAAAAATGAATATTTGAATCTATCAAGGTTCGAAGTCGCGCTTCATCATCAAGCTAATTTTTGCAAAATGCAAAAAAATTCTATTCTCACACAGCCAGCTTCAAACCCGTGACCTATCCAATACAACTTTCTACTCAGACTCCTGAGTTGTCTCGTCAATTTAATAGCGTTGCGGTTAACTAATATATATGCATTATATATATCATTTTTTTTTCCAAACCACATTTATTTTTCTAAAAATTGCACTGGAATCGCTTGACGTACTCCACTGCTAACACATCAGATACGCCCTTGACCACATGTCCTCATCTTTATCCATCTTACATATAATATATATTTAAAATTTTATATATTTATCAAAGAGATGTGACTGATATAACAACTTTGACCAACCACATGTTCTCTTTTTATCTTTATCTACCTTATATATAATATATATTTAAAATTTCATATATATAATAAGTGATTTGATTGATGTGTACTTTACTCTCAATATCTTATTAAAAATTATTAGAACATTCATCGGTCGATTTGAATGAATGAAGGCCGAACTAGAGGACTAAGTGGACCAGGATCGACCGAGAACTTTTTCGGTCGATCGACCGACCGAACTTTGTTCGGTCAGTCCTCGATCGATCGAATTGGACTATACATAAGGAAACCCTATAATTTTAGTAACTTCAGTCCTTTAGTTCGGTCCATGGACTGGATCGAGGACCGAACATCAAATTTTTTTGGACCGAGGACTGGACCGAACTTCCCTCGGTCCAGTCCGATCCAGTCCCTTTTTCAGTCAGGACTAGACTATGAATAGCCCTAAAATTTATAGATATTTTTCCATCTTTATTCATTCTATCCACAATCTAACAAACTTAACCACCTTTGACAATATCAACCACACTTTACCAGCTTGACCATAAATACACTTTACCATCCTTAGAAAACATGAGGGCCCGTGCATAGTAACTTATTAATTATATCTGAGTCTTTTACAATTAAAGCTCAATTAGACAAAGTGAATTTTCAAAAGACTAAACATTTCCACTCCTTAAAAACTTGTTAGAGTGAAGTGATTGTTTTAAAAAGTCATCTGCCTAACAATCTAAATAACTGTTACATTCAAATAATTAAATCCTATCGAGAAACTGCTTTAAAGCAATAAATCATCTAAAGACTCATTTACCAAATATCACTGGCTATATGGCCCTATTCTTTAGTTGAGTCATTTTCAGATTTAGATGGATAAATTAGGATAAGTTAGAATAAGTAGGGATAAATTAGCATAAGTAATGATCATTTTCTGGGGAACTGTGTTTCTAGAGTGGATGTTTTTTTTTGAGAAATTGTGTTAGGTTTGGATAAATTTGAATAAATTAGGATAAATTAGGTTAAGTTGACAGAGTTATATCCAACCTAACCTATATTTCACTTCAAAAAGAATAATAATTAAACTGTTTAGTTTACTATCCATTATCCATTTTGCCTTTGTTTTATTTTTATTTCTATAGCACCTCCATTGAAGACCTTGTCAATGAATATTTACGGCTCATGCTTGACTGATGATTGTAAACGACATACGTCGGTGGCCAGGGAAAGAAAATGGAAGTATGGAACTCTTTTTTTTTTTTTTTTGCCACACCGACCGAAACAGAAAATAAAACACAAGAAACACATAAAAATTACAATACCCCTACTGGAATTCTATTTCCTTGCTTAGCTAAGATATGCGCTTCTTGGACTGTGCTTCGATGGGCCTTGACAATCCTGCCAGCAGGAAATCTATGTGCCAGATGCCAGCAGAATAAGACCAATCCGCGACACTCAACTGGAACATTGTTCGGATCCCTCATACCCAGTATAACATTCCGACAATCCGTGACAATGAAGATCTCCGTATAACCCCTGATAAACGCATTCCACAGTGCACCAGCTACTGCAAGAAATTCCGCTTGAAGTATGGAACTCTTACTTCTACAGAAACAGACCATTCTTATCAGAGATATTAATTCCATTTGATATTTATATTCTCGGACGTTTGGAGCGCGCTATCTGTACAGTTGATTACACATTTTTATAAACCTCAAAAATAAAAAATTATTGGATAATAATATAATGTATTTTAAGGTGTTTTGGACTCTAATACACCCTAATATGAGGGTAGTTGATGCCTGTACTGAGAACGAGTTTCGATGATAATGTATTGAGGATTTGAGGGATTGACATATATTTGGTAAATATTGTCTTGTATATTTCAATTATTCTGTTTCCTGTTTTTTGGGTATCTTGTATTGGAAAGTAGAATATTTCTTTCTTCAGAATTCTTGTATATATGTAGATCAAATGCTAATGGAAAAGGTGAGAAATTCACTCCAAGAATATTGTCTTCTGGTTTGATTTTGTTATGGTATCAGAGCCATGACAGACAAAGACAACGAAGAAAAAAAACCTCACAAAAAATCGAAACCATGAAGAAAATACCATTCAAATATGATCTAACCTCCTCCGACAATCCTGGAAATATTATCACACAAGTTCAATTGAAGGGTGATAATTATGAAGAATGGGCGAGAGCCGTAAGAACCTCATTGAGAGCTAGACGAAAATGGGGATTTATTGAAGGGAAGATTGTCAAACCGAATGAAGATTCTCCTGACCTGGAGGATAGGTGGACAGTGCAATCCATGATTGTTTCATGGATTATGAATGTCATCGAACCAGGGCTGCACTCCACTATATCACATACAGAAGATTCATCAGATCTTTGGCAAGATATTAAAGAGCGTTTTTCCGTCTCGAACGGACCTCGAGTGCAGCAATTGAAGGCACAATTGGCCGACTGTAGGCAGAAGGGGATGCCTATCGCAGCCTACTATGGCAAATTGAAGCTTTTGTGGGATGAACTGATGAACTTTGATCAGTATCCAACATGTAGTTGTGGCAAATGTGAGTGTGAACTTGGCCCAAAAATCGCCAAGAAGCGAGAGGATGAACGAGTTCATCAATTCCTCGTGGGCCTTGACGAAAATTTGTACGGAATAGTTCGGTCAAATCTACTAGCTACTGAACCTTTGCCACCATTGAACAGGGTATACTCAACTCTGATTCAAGAAGAACAAGTCAAGGCTATGGCTCGGGGGAAAGATGACCAAAGTGAAATCGTTGCCTTTGCTGCCCAAACTAGATTCAAGAGCAGAGGACGTAGTGATGCTCCCGATAGAATTGTGATTTGCTCCAAGTAAAAGGCGGGTCATAGGCGGTGAGTGTTTTCAAATCATTGGGTACCCAGTTGGTGGGAAGTCGTGCACAGGATGAGAAGATTCTTTGGAAAAGGAAGAGGGAACGTAAGCACTGGCCGAGTAAAAGGGAGAGCAGTCCGTGCAAATGCGGCGTCAACAATTACTGGTGCTCAAGCAGAAGCATCTCATTCTGCACCTGCGGAGATGTCTTGTCTACAAGATTTGGATCCTGACCAGTTAAAGACCCTCATGGCTGCGATTAAATCTCTTCAGGCCGATTCAGTTGAGAAGATGACCGGTAAGACTGAAAATTTATCATGGATTATTGATACTAGAGCATCAAATCATATGACCGAAAGGCTTGAAATCCTGAAAGAATTGCGCAAAATATCTCCTTGCCCAGTAGGTTTGTCGAATGGCAGCCATGTCCTTGCTACTCAAGAAGGAGTTGCTAAACTTGACAAGGAGTTGACATTGTCTAATGTTCTCTTTGTCCCTGGTCTAGATTGCAATCTTCTCTCTGTCTCGCAAATTATTGATGAATCAGATTGTGTCGCAGCTTTCTCTAAACATATGTGTGTTTTACAGGACCGCACATCGGAGACGCTGATTGGTATGGGTAGGCGGAAAGATGGACTCTACTGTCTTCAGGGACAATCACGAAGACAAGCACATAAAATGAATAGACTTGGTTCGAGCGATTTGTGGCACGCGAGGCTTGGACATCCATCACACAAAGTTGTCAAGTTGATATCTGGAGTAGTGGTTGAGGAAGGTAGCAATGTTTTAAATAAGTTGTGTGATATTTGTCATCGAGCTAAGCAAACTCGAAGTAGTTTTCCTCTTAGTAATAATAAGGCTTCTGATGTGTTTGTGTTCATTCACTGTGATTTATGGGGACCTTATAGAAGTACTTCCTCTTGTGGTGCTAGTTATTTTTTGACAATAGTGGATGATTTTTCTCGTGCAATTTGGGTGACTTTGTTAGTTGATAAGACAGAGGTGGCACAAACAATGAAAAATTTCTTGGCTATGACAGAAAGGCAATTTAGAAAACAAGTCAAAGTTGTTCGAAGCGATAATGGCACAGAGTTTGTGTGTATGAAAAATTATTTCCTAAACCATGGGATAATATTTCAGACATCTTGCACCGGTACACCTCAACAAAATGGTAGGGTAGAGCGAAAACACCAGCACATATTGAATGTAGCTCGGGCGTTGCGATTTCAAGGCCATCTTCCCATTGATTTTTGGGGGGAATGTGTTCTCACCGCAGCCTACTTAATAAATAGAACGCCCTCCATGATATTGAAAGGAAAGACCCCTTATGAAACTCTTTATGGTCATCCACCTTCATATGAGCACCTTAGAGTCTTTGGGTCGCTTTGCTATGCATATAACCAAGGGACTAGAGGGGATAAATTTGGAAGCAGAGGGCGTCGATGCGTCTTCATTGGATATCCATATGGAAAAAAGGGATGGAGATTGTACGATTTAGAGACTCGGAAATTTTTTGTCTCAAGGGATGTTGTGTTTTTTGAGTCTGAATTTCCTTTTGCTACTAATGATGCACAAAAGAAAAATTTTGATCACATGACTGAGAATCAAAATGTGAGCCAGCTTGATACAAGGAGGGGGGGGGGGGCATGGCTATTGGTGCGTGTTTACCTTTTGAGGAAGATATGGGTGACAGAGATCAACAAGCCCATGCTCAAACGGAAGGATTTGAGGGTGCCCCTCAAGAGGAGGGAGGCGACAAAATACGAGAAGATGTGCCTGAGACGGAGGAAGGGTTATATGAAGTTGTAAATCAGGGACTTCATGAAGGTATCGATCCTGTTCTCCAAGAGGAGTCAATCTTGCAACCTGCGACATCAGTAGAAACGTTAGGTCGTGGTCATCGAAGGAAAGATTCATCAGTTCGCCTACGTGAGTATGTCACCTATACAACCCGGAAAGTGAGTCCATCTGCCCGCTCTACGGTAACTCAGCATCTTCCAGGTATGCCTTACCCAATAGCACACTATGTAAACTGTGATAATTTCTCTATACAACACAGACAATTTCTTGCAGCAGTTACTGTGGGACATGAGCCTGTGTCCTTCTCAGAAGCAGTTCGAGATGAACGGTGGAGAGAAGCAATGGAAAAAGAGATCGATGCATTAGAAGATAATGGAACATGGGAACTTTCTGATTTACCGCTTGGCAAAAAGGCTCTTGGTTGCAAATGCGTCTACAAAATCAAGTATAAATCAGACGGAACGGTTGAATGCTACAAAGCTCGATTAGTGATTTTTGGGAATCGTCAAGTTGAGGGAGTCGATTATACTGAAACTTTTGCTCCCGTGGCTAAAATGGTCACTATTCGTGTATTTCTAGCTGTGGCGGCGTCATGACAATGGGAACTGCACCAAATGGATGTTCACAATGCGTTTCTTCATGGAGACCTTGAGGAAGAAGTATACATGAAGATGCCGCTTGGTTTTCAAGTTGTGGATCCTCAGAAAGTTTGTCGTCTTTGGAAGTCGTTGTATGGGCTCAAACAAGCACCTCGATGTTGGTTCGCTAAAATGACACAAGCCTTGAAGGAATATGGTTTCCGACAATCGTATTCAGACTACTCCTTGTTCACTTTGCATCGCGGGGCTCTCCAACTCAGCTTACTGGTGTATGTGGATGATTTAATTATTTCGGGAAATGATCACGATGCCATTGTTCAATTCAAGTCTTATTTGAGTGAATGTTTTCATATGAAAGATTTGGGAGTCTTAAAGTATTTCTTAGGAGTTGAGGTTGCTCGGAATCATGAAGGTATTTTTCTATGTCAAAGGAAATATGCATTAGACATCCTTTCGGAAGTCGGGTTGCTTGGCACTAAACTTGCACATGTCCCAGTTGAACAGCACCATCGCCTGGCCTTGGCTAATGGCCAGCACCTTGATGATCCAGAACGATATCGAAGACTTGTGGGACGTCTCATATATCTGTGATTTACTCGTCCCGAGCTATCTTATTGTGTTCATGTCCTCTCTCAATTCATGCATCAACCTAGAGAGGAACATTGGGATGCAGCATTGCGTGTCGTACGTTACCTGAAGAGTCACCCAGGACAAGGGATACTTCTTCGTAGAGATTGTGATTTACAACTCTACGCATGGTGTGATTCAGACTGGGCTGGCTGCCCAATAACTTGGCATTCTCTCACTGGTTGGTTTGTCTCTCTCGGAGGTTCTCCTATTTCTTGGAAAACTAAGAAGCAACACACAGTATCTCGATCCTCCGCGGAAGCCGAATACCATTCTATGGCTATGACAACTTGTGAGCTGAAATGGCTCAAAGGGGTTTTAGCATCATTAGGAGTGGAGCACTCACAACCAATACAACTACACTGTGACAACCAGGTCGCATTACACATAGCTCGTAATCTAGTTTTTCATGAACGAACCAAGCATATTGAAGTCGACTGTCATTCTGTTCGTGATGAGCTACTTAAAGGTGCCATTCGCATGGTGTTTGTTCCGACTAATGAGCAATTGGGTGACATATTTACCAAGGCTGTTAGACGAGCACAGTTCGAGTATCTTCTTGGCAAGTTGGGAATTCGGGATTTGCATGCACCAACTTGAGGGGGGTATTGACGATTTGAGGGATTGACATATATTTGGTAAATATTGTCTTGTATATTTCAATTATTCTGTTTCCTGTTTTTGGGTATCTTGTATTGGAAAGTAGAATATTTCTTTCTTCAGAATTCTTGTATATATGTAGATCAAATGCTAATGGAAAAGTCACTCCAAGAATATTGTCTTCTGGTTTGATTTTTTTATAATGGTTCATCATAGATCATCTGTGTGAACCAGAGTAAAATCATTTGATAAGTTTTTTAAAATTTTACTGAATCTATGCCAAGTAACCCTAAAACTCATAAGTTTGAATTAAGCCTGACTTTTAAAAAAAATAAAAATAAGGGAAGATGAAATTACTTAACTCAAACACATGGATTTTGCAGTTATACTCGGCGTAGATTCCGTGAAAATTCATTATTGGCTTTATGACACATGTAATTATTTTGATGATAACAAACCATAAAATAAGTTTTATATATGATGTTATAATTGAATTGATTTAATTATTATGTTTCTTATATATGATACTTATGCTGGTCCAATATATAAATTTAAGAATATTTGTTTGGACCTTGTTATATGAATCATATCACACTATAATATATAAGAGGGTTATTTTATGTGATATCATAATATTTGACTGGATAAATTGTGAAGTGTGATTTGATTGATTTTATGAAAATATTGAGCTTAATCGTTTATTAAATTTATATAATATGACATGATATGATATGATTCACTTGCTTGTTTCTTGAGTATCATATTTTATTGATAAGGTGGAAGAATTTAAATGCCACATCTTGTGAAAATCATATCAAGATCAAGAGATCATGCATGCCAAGAATCAAGAGTTGCTTTATTCACTTGATTGACTCTTCGACCTTGTTGCACTATAAATACGAGGAACATTTAGTCTTTCAAGAGGACAAGAGAAGAACACAGACATAAGCATATATCACACTTGAGCGTTATTGTTTCTTACTATTGTTAAGTTTGAGATCAAAGAATTGTACTGAGCTATTATATTTTAAGTTGAGTTGTAGAGATTATTGTTAGGGAGAGGATTTAGGAGTTGAGAGGTTGACTCCGCCACACTTGATTGAGAGGCGATATCAAGTGGTGAGATCTTGAGAGTAGAGAAGACTCTAAGATCGGTTGTAGAAATCCATCATAATAATAATTCGAGGTTAAATCCTAGAGTTGGAGAACTCTAGGCGGTGACATACTCCGAAATTGAGTTCGGAGGAACATCGTAAACAACTACCGAGTTTGGTCTATCATTTAATTTCCGCAATTTATTTTCCGCATTTTATTTATTTAACTAGCCTAATTAAACTTTCACAAAATACTAGCCAAATGATTTTCCTCCGGTTGACACGGAGAATCTTTGACGAGTCACTATGACTCGGATTACATTGTGTTAGAATTCAAAACAAATAGTACATCGCATGATTATCCAATACTACTAAAGTATAAATATCATTGTCCAATAACCCAATCTCAAAATAGGAGAGTTTAACAAATAATCAAAAGAGAAAAATAAAAATTT